>JAPDNY010000007.1:28161173-28781366 GCA_029375565.1 Gekko gecko
GGCCTTCCCCTGTTGTTGCCTCCTGGCAGAGGTTGACTGCCTTTGAAAGTGGAGGTTCCTTTTAGTCACCATGGCTAGTAGCCACTGATAGATCTATCCTCCATGAATCTCTAGTCCTCTTTTAAAGCTGTCTATGCCTGTGGCTGGGAAAGATTGAAGGTCAAAGAAGAAGGGGGCGGCAAAGGATGAGATGGTTAGACAGTGTCATTGATGCAACGAACATGAAATTGAGCAAACTTCAGCGGACAGTGGAAGACAGGAAGGCCTGGCGTAATCTGGTCCATGGGGTCGTGAAGAGTTGGACTCAACTTTGCGACTGAACAACAACATGCCTGTGGCCTTCACTGCATCCTCTGGCAGTGAATTCCACATGGACAAGGACAATTGGACTGAGCAGTGAAGTGTATGAAGGAAGGCATCTTTCAGTGCCTCTGCTGCTGTCAAATTGGGGAGCAGGTACTTGATCATCATCATCCGAAAGGGATACTAAGCTGCCTGTGATGGGGAACATGCTAGGACCAGATGGGGAAGTACGCGTTGCCTTCTGTCTTTTGTGCAAAAATGATGCAAGTCTTCTCTCTGCCTCCAAAGCGGTGGTGCAAAAACATATTATATTGTGCACTGAGCATTGTGCACTTACAGTAGCCTACTAAATGGTGTCATGCACACTATGAAGGATGCTCGTACAATTCAGATCACAGTTGGCGATCACAGTTGGCGATCACAGTTTTCCCCACGCACAGGGTAATGTGTGGCTCCTAGCTAATAACAAGTTAGTGTGGGCTCTTTATGTGTAAGCAGTAAGGGGGAAATTGTGTGAGGGTTTGCCTTTCAGACGTATGTAGCATTTCACACAATGGTATTAAAAACTAAACAAGAATGCAAAATGTTGACTCGAACCTGCGCCTTGAAGTTTCATGGCAGTTTAGATACTGCAGCCGTGTATCCGTAACCGAAAATAGCAAAAACAAGATTTTATCCAGGCAGATTCTTGGTCTAATTTGAATGTGATCTTTGGCTTCTTTTCTAAAGACTAGCTGTGCGGTCTGCAAACCACTTAAGCCAAGTATTCCCTTTCTGGAGCCTGGAAAGGGCTGTGGAAGCCAGTGTGCTAAAGAGCAAATATTTGTGGTTTTGAAGATCTCGTCCCGTGGAGCTGGATTGTTTAAACCTCAGCATCAGCAAATGCACCAAATGCTTCAGTTCAACAACGGTTGGAGACTTGTTTGTTTTGATTGCTTCTTTTGAAAGAGAGCGCCTCTTCCAAGTCCTGTTCAGAGAGAGAGACCTGTGTCACTGAGCCAACCCCAGCCTCCCCCTTTTGAGAAGCTAGATTGATGCTTTTTGTGTCGTGCGTGGGGCATAAACTGATCTGCCATTTGGGGACAGAGGTAAAAGTGAATGCCAGCCTAAACAACTGTGGAATGTCTTTACAGAAATTAAACACGGTGTCTATCAGTCTGACAGTATTTCCTGCGTGGCCACACAAGTTGTACGCACGCCAGCTTTAAGCAGCTTTTACTGTATTAATCAGATTGTGGCATCTTCTGTATCTTCCATATTGAAAGGCTTGGGGTAGAGAGTGAAACACCCTGTTCTGGGAAGGGGGAGCTTTCATGGCAGTGCGAGAGAGAGATTTGTCAACAAATATAATGGGTAGGTCTCAGGGAATCTTTTAGGTACATATGTAAATGTTAAAACAAAGTGTTTCCTTTCGTGCGAACATGCTCTGGGGTTTTTTTTGGCTTAATTACCTTCTGTCTTACTGAGATAGATGAGTTGCATGTGGTAATGGTAATTACTCCCCTCCTTGCTGGAGAGCTACCGAAGATAAATCGCTGGTCATTTTAATGCTGACTTGCAGATCTGCTGAACAGCGGAAGACCGCCTGAGGTGTAACCACCACATCAGCTGAGCACTGCCAAGGATTTGGACTTAAGTTTCCGGCCTTAGACTGAGAGAACGTGGCCCCGCTTTACCTCGGCTTTGTCCTTTCGGCTACTGTTAACCAAGGAAGGGTTGTGATTTTATTTTGTTTCTTAAAAAGTCTAGATTACAAAATTCCTGGGGAAACATCTTCTCTTTTTGAATATGGTGTAGAATGGCTCTGTCCCTCATGAATGCTCCAAACTAAAAGAGAGCCAGTTTGGTGTAGTGGTTAGGAGCTCAGACTGTAACCTGGGAGAACCAGGTTTGATTTCCCACTCCTTCACATGCAACTGCTGGCGTGACCTTCGGTCAGTTACAGTTTTCTCAGAGCTGTTCTGGAAAGAGGAGTTCTCGAAAGGGCTCTCTCAGCCCCACCTACCTCACAGGGTGTCTGTTGTGGGGAGGGGAATGGAAAGGAGATTGTAAGCCACTCTGAGACTCCTTCCGGTAGTAAAGGGCAGGGTATGAAGAAGAAGAAGAAGAAGAAGAAGAAGAAGAAGAAGAAGAAGAAGAAGAAATCGGATTTATACCCCGCCCTTCACTCAGAGTCACAGAGAGGCTTACAAACTCCTTTCCCTTCCCCTCTCCACAACAGGCACCCTGTGAGGTAGGTAAGGTCGAGAGAGCTCTTTCAAGGACAGCTCTTGTCAGAACTATGGCTTGCTCAAGGTCACACCACCAGCTGCTTGTGGAGGAGTGGGGAAATCAAACCCGCTTCTCCCAGATTAGAGTCCGCGCACTTAACCACTACACCAAACTAGTGTAAATCCAATCTCCCTCCTCCTCCTCCTCCTCCTCCTTAAAAACAAACAGAAAACCCCCCAAACCAGTAGTTACATGTGTATAATTTTAATGGTACACACACAGAGAGAGACACACAAACAGAAAAATGCTTGTGATTCTGAGCTTGAGTCCAAGGGCTAATTTATCCTTTAAACACCCCCTGTTTAATTTGACTTGCCATAAATATGACAAATTTGACAGCCTTGTGTTGAATTAAGTTAGTGCCTAAGTGCCTTCTAGCAGCTTGAATAGCCCAGCTTAACCAGGGCTTGCCTCAGCTAGGAAGCTAAGCAGGGGCTGCTGCAGTTAGTTCTTGGATAGGAGACCACTGAGGACGACTGGGGTCGCTGTGCAGAGGAGGGCAATGGCAAACCACCTCTGCTTGTCTCTTCCCTGGAACACCCTGTGGGCTGGGGTCACCGTGAGTTGGTTGAGTGACAGCATGTTCTTCTTCTATGTGCCATCCCCAAAGAAGTCAAAGTTAAACATACATCGAAATGGAATTCAGTACGATTTTAATGTGCATAGCATGTTGGTTTTGTTGCAACTGACAGAAAATCTGGAATTCTCCTAAAAAGAGAGCTTCTTCAAGGCTGTAGTGGAACGTTTGTTTGTGGAACGCTCCATTTATAGCTCTGCTACCATTAACTGCAAGCAACGATTCCAACTTTGTGACTACCTTTATAACTGTTCTCTCCTGCTCTCCCGCTAAAGACTCCACAGACAGCCTAGAGAGCCATTGCAGTATAATAGTTAGTATTCAACTAGGCCCAGTGAATTCCTAGCACTAATTAGCCACGAAGGTCATTTGGTGATGACCCTTGGGCCCATTGCTGTCTCTTACCCTAACTTACCTGCTACAAGTACACGCCCAGGGAAATGCTGGTCACCACTTTGGGGTCAGGAAGCAATTTTTCTCCATGCCAGTTTGGCTGGAGATCCTGGAGGTTTTAGGTCATATTCTGGGTGTGGAACAGGGGTCACTGGAGGTGTGGAGCAGGAGGTATTTGTGAATGTCCTGCATTGTGCAGGGGTTTGGACTAGATGACCCTGGAGGTCCCTTCCAACTCTATGATTCTACGTAGGTGCTGTTTTTGTGAAGATTCTGTTGCCATAGAACAAGTGTTTGGTTTGGTTTTTGCTTTGTAGTATTAGTGTTTAAACCCTGACCTGGATGGCTGAGGCTAACCCGATCTCATCAGATATCAGAAGCTAAGCAGAGTCGGCCCTGGCTAGAATTTGAATGGGAGACCTTCAAGGAATACCAGGGTCATGACGCAGAGGTAGGCAGTGGCAAAACCTTTGAAGTCACCATACATCAGCTGTGACTTATCAAAAATGGCAACAAATTAGTTTTGAATATGAATATTGTTTTATTATTTGCGGTAACATTTATATTCTGCTGGTGTTTCCTCGTGGAACTCCAGGCCTGAGTGCCTTTCGGCCACTAACTGGCTGAGGCGTTGCATGATAACCACCAACCCTGTCATTTTTGTTCTTTTCTTTTTCTTTTTGTTAAATACTTGCTGTAATAACTGAGATTTAAGATGAGGGAACAGGATTTCAAGAGCGACCGCTAAGTGCTGAGAGATGAGTAATGATCTAGGTTTTTGTAACGCTATATATATAATTGGCTTTTCTACAACTGGAACAGATTGGTCTCCCCCCCTCCCCAGTCTCCCCACACTCCATTTTGTTGACAACAGTTAATTATTTATAGAAGGTCCTGACCTTTTCCCATGCAGCAAAGTTAATGTCTGTGGCACCTTTTAAACACACAGTTAATTTAAGTTTTTAAAACATGTTTAGCTGAAAAAGATAGTACTGGGCGTGCTTGTTGCTTTTCAGCAAAAGTGTTTGCTTTGGGACACGGCTGCTTTTTTGACATTTATCTTCAGAGAGGATGTTTTGCTTTGTAAACACATTCCTTCTGATCTCTGATTTTTTTATGACAAGAGTACAGCATTTACAGTGTGCATGACTCAGGGGTGGGCTGGCTTGAGTCTTGTCCGCTGTTTAAAAACTGAAATCCCCACAATCCATCAAGACACGGTTGAAGTCACAATGCATGAATATCTACTCAGGTGCAAAATGCTTAAGGCGAAACTTGCCTATGATTCCTGAGTACAAATCCACCTGGTCTAGCACTTCTAATAATAATAATAATAATAATTTCTGGAACCAGCATTTTTTGGAGGGGTGCCCGTCAGTGTTCCCTCTAAGCTGAGTTAGTGTGAGCTAGCTCACAGTTTTTCAGCCTCTGGCTCACACATTTTTGTCTTAGCTCAGGAAGGAGGACTCCAGAACAAACTAATTTATGCAATGGCCAAATCGCTCACTCACAACTTTCATGCTAGTAGCTCACAAAGTAGAATTTTTGCTCACAAGACTCCACAGCTTAGAGGGAACATTGGTGCCAGTGGACTTCCAGTGGACCTGTGAGCCATTGTGGCATGACTTGAGTGTTTGAGACTATGGAGACTTGGGTCTCCCACTGTGCTGTGAAGAAGCTAGAGGTGTGTGACTCACAATTAGAGCATCTGCTTGGCATGGAGAAGGTCCCAGGTTCAATTCCTGGCATCTCCAGTTAAAAGGAGCATATAAGAGGTGATATGAAAGATCTCTGCCTGAGACCCTGGAGAACTGCTGCCAATCTGAGAAGACAATACTGACTTTAAGAAGAAGAGTTGGATTTATACCCCGCCCTTCACTTGGGAGTCTCAGAGCGGCTTACAATCACCTTCCCTTCCTCTCCTCACAACAGACACCCTGTGAGGTAGGTGGGGCTGAGAGAGCTGTCCCGAGAACTGTCCTTGTGAGAACAGCTCTGAGAGAACTGTGACTGACCCAAGGTCACCCAGCAGCTGCATGTGGAGGAGTGGGGGATCAAATCCAGTTCTCTCAGATTAGAGTCTGCCGTTCTTAACCATTATACCAAACTGGACCAATGGTTGGAGTCAGTATAAGGCAGCTTCATGTGTGTTCAAGCTTGTCACTCATTTTTCTCAGCCTAATCCACTAAACAGGAGTGTTACGAAAATGAAGAAGAGATGAACCACACATGCTGTCCTGAGCTCCTTGAAAAAAAGAGTAAGGTAAAAATGTGCCCGGGAGCCTGTTGGAGAAACCTTTTGTTTGTTTGAGACTTCACCAGTGCAATCATGCATGTTTTAATGTGGGAAATACACACACCTGCTCGTCTCCAGCAGGAAAGCTGGTGAGTTTTGTGACATTTGTAAATAGTTCATTCTTCAAGCTGCTTGGTAGTCTGGGTCTCAGGAATATGTACAACTTTGTTCCAACAGACTGTTGGGACCAGTGAGCGGGGGTTGATACCAAGCTCCCAGATCTTCTCTGAGCCAAGTAAAAATCTACTTCCCAAAGCTACTTCCAGAGTCAGTGAATTTCCCTGGCAGTTCAAAAGCAAGAAATTGCAAGTAGATAAATAGGCACTGCTTCGGTGGGAAGGCAACAGCATTCCATGTGCCTCGACTAAACGGGCACCAGTAGATGTTGATCAGCAGAGCGCAAGGCCAGTTTGGCGCAGTGGTTAAGTGCACAGACTCTAATCTGGGAGAACCAGGTTTGATTCCCCACTCCTCCACTTGCACCTGCTGGATGACCTTGGGCAAGCCATAGTTCTGGCACAGCTGTTCTTGAAAAACAGCATTTTCTGTCAGAGCTCTCTCAGCCCACCTGCTTCACAGGGTGTCTGTTATGGGGAGGGGAAGGGAAAGGAGTTTGTAAGCTGCTCTGAGATGCCTCTGAAGGGCAGGGTATAAATCCAATCTCTTCTTTCTCTCTCCTTCTTCTCCTCTCTGGGGGGTATATGGGGAGAGGCGGTCCCTTAGATATGCCAGTCCCAGGCTGCTTAGGGTTTTCAAGGTTAACATCCTCACCTTGAAACCTCTCTTTCCTACCCTGTGGGGACCCAAAGTAGCTTATATATCTTTCTCCCTCCACTATTTTACTCTTGCAACAGCTTCCCTGTATGCTAGGGTTGACTGAGGGTGTGTGACTGACTCAAGTGGGGTTGCCAGCTCTGGGAAGGGAAATACCTGGAGATTTTGGAGATGGAGCCTGGGAGGGCAGGATGTGGGGAGTGACCTCAGCAGGCTGTAATACTTTCCAAAGCAGCCATTTTCTAACAGGGAACTGATCTTGGCCATCTGGAGATCAATTGTAATAGTCGGAGAGCTCCAGCTGCCCCCTGGAGGTTGGTAACCCTAGGCCCAAGGTCATTCAGTGGGGATTCCAGCCTGGGTTTCCCAGATACACCAGTTTGGTGTAGTGGTTAAATGTGCGGACTCTAATCTGGAGAACTAGGTTTGATTCCCCACTCCTCCACTTGGACCTGCTGGATGACCTTGGGCAAGCCATAGTTCTGTTAGAGCTGTTCTCTCAAGGACAGTTTCTGTCAGAGCTCTCTGAGCCCCACCTACCTTGCAGGGTGTCTGTTGTGGGGAGGGGAAGGGAAAGGAGTTTGTAAGCCGCTCTGAGACTCCTTTGGGTAGTGAAGGGTGGGGTATAAATCCAATCTCCTCTTCCTTCCTCCTTCTCTTCTACTGTTCCAATACTAACCACTTACTCCATGATGGTTCTTGATATCAGAATTCTCCGCTTTCTTTTCCCTACATTTTTATAGTCTTGCTATTCTTTCCTGCCACACCCCAAACCTTCACTTTTATAACTCAGGGTAGAGTCCAGGCAAGCCTTTCTAAGTGTCTTAAATCTCAGTGGCTGAATGCGATTGAATTAATCCGTGGGAGTTAATGGCTTAGATCCAGCAATGTGCAAGCGAGAGCATAAATGGATGAAGTGCAGCTGTACTTGCACAACGTCTTGTGCTACACCCCGTGCTTTCCTCCCTATATATTATAGTTCCCAACGATTGGTTGCACAAGGTCTTGTACAAGCAGAAAAGCAAGAGGGGGTATGTCAAGGAGCTCAGACCTGAACCCCATGAGTCCCCAGGGCAGTTGCACACAAGTAACCAGACCATTGTTTATTTTAAAAAAGGATTTATAAAGTTTATTTCAAATTTATTCAATTAGAAAAATTCATTGAACAGCCAACACATTACTCTAAAACCATGCAGCAAGAAAATAAAGAAACCAGCTCTACTGTCTAACACTTTTAGGATCTGCAGTATTCTGTGTTGCTAGCAATTGCAATTCAAGCAGGTCATCGTTCAGGCCTTTAGGCCATTGGGATCTCAGCTAGTCTCTCTTCCTCTAGGCCTTAGCTGCATTATAGTCTTTGGCCCTGCAACATCAAATGAGGATGACATCCAATCAGAACACTTGGTGACCAAAGGCTGGGAGAGCAGGAGTAAGACTGATCTTCCTAGGGAAGATATTCCACAACTTTGGTGCCATCACCAACAAGGCCCTATCACATGTAGCCAAACAGATAACCTAAATTTCTGGATGTTCTCACACAAGAGAAGCCAATCCTTGAAGTAACCTGCTCCTTGACTGTTTAGAACAGTGATCCCCAGCGTGGCACCAGTGGGCAACGTGGCATCTGCCAGTGGGCTTCCCAGTGCCCATCTGCTTCTTCCCCAAAGCAGAGATCAAATCCTGGCTTCCCTCCACCTCAATAGAGCAAGAGAAACCAGGACCAACTGACTTCATAGGAGGAGGATGCTTGGCTGGCAACCTCCATATATCCCACCCCTGTTAACCTGATGCATACATTCTGGATTAGCGAAGTTTCCTTTTCAGAGCACTCACAGCATGTTATGGCAGTCTGATCTGGAGGTCACCAGGGTATGAAAGATCAGAGGAGGATGCAAGGAGACCAGTTCCATAGTTAGTAAAGGTATTGCGGGAGAATCACACATAGAGAAATCAGTTAAAAAGGAAGGAAGGGTGTGGAATCACTAGACCATTTCGAGATATTTTAAGATAGACGATTGTTTCTTGCATTTATTAATAAAAACAATTATTTTGCTCAGCAATGCTACAAGGCACAGTGTCGTCTTTTGAGCTGTAATTTGAATGTTTTGATAATTGGATACATTTTTGTGGGGGGTAGAATTGACAGTAGTCTGATTAAAGTCAGTACTCTGAGAAAAAAGGTGTTGATTCAAATCAATCCTCCCTGTTCTGATGAAAGGAAACAGTACTAAGTGACAGCATCCCACCGTTTAGTATTTACATAACATCTGAGATTTGCAGATAGAGCTGCATGAATAATTAGCCAGTGGCAGTGTTAATTACATGACAAGGTTGACGGGTCGGTAATGAAACTGTGGGCCTAAATTCTGCAACAGATGTCTAAGTTCACTAATTTTATACATGGGGAAAGACTTCTAAATTAAAGCACATTATGCCCAGCCAAAATTTACCACTTCATTCCTAGTGAAATTATTGGGGTAGATGCAAAATTTCCACTTGCAGTAGAGCCCTTGCACAAGCGTAAATGCAAGAAAGAGTGTGGTAGCCACTTAACTCCAAGTCAGATTTATTGTGTCCTGTCAAGCAAAGCTCTCCTGGCCTCCCTTCAAGGGTTAATGTGAATAGCAAGGGGCCTAGTTCATTCTGCAGGTGTTACTGTTTGGTTCTTTGGCCTATACAGTTCTTATCTTCAAGGCCGTTCACTTCTCATGAGAATCTGCTGCCAGTAGGATGGGGGAAGGAGAACCAAGGATGATGAGGTAATCTTCTAGAGGCTTCTGCAGAGAAAGTGTTCTGATTGGATGTCATCCTCACCTGTTATTGTGGGGACCAGTCTCAGAAGACTTTGGGTTCCAATTACTAATTGGCTATAATCAGTGTTATCTGTGCTGATGAAGGAGGAGGAGAAGGAAGCATTCCACTTTCTTCAAACTGGTAGTTTTTAGAAAATTTGCTGATTTTTGTGATTGCTACTGTTGGCTTTTATTTTTTTTTTTAAACTAGCTTGGACTTTAGTTCTGTCTAAGCTGTCCTTATGGCCCTAGTAGTGAGAGAGAAATATTTGACACAAATCCAGACGTTCTAAAGCAGAGGTTTAAAAATTTAGCAGGCATATTGCACTCCGTTGTATACCCTCTAAGCCAAATTTTCAGTAGGACATCTGTGCACAACATGCACGCCATTTAAACATTCAGTTTTAATACTGAAGTAGGTACCACCAAAGATGTTGGATCTTAAATTTTGGGGGAAACTCAGTATGCATTTTAAAATGGGATAAAATATTTGCAGGGATTTCTAGATTATTATTCTGCAGTGTGGTGGTGCTGCATGCCTTCGACTCCCCAAGTTCATTAATATCTAAGCTATTTGCTTTGAGCTGACAGAACAGCTGGTGATACTAAGTTGTAAAATATGCTTTCCTGTAATGGGGGTCTGGAGTTGTTCTCTGCTAGAAACTGCTTGGTACAGCCTCCAGTGTTGCATTCAAAATTCATAGTTGTCTATTTTGTAGGCTTGTGTCTTCGGAAGAGGAAGCACTATGGCTGGGACGCTGGTCAGGTGACTAGTCTGAATGATCACCTTCTGTTTTGACAATGGGTTGGATCCTATAGATGGGCCAGCGGGTGAGTTCACTCTTAATTTTCCCTGCCTGCAGCTTCCCGCAACAGCCTCCTGTGTGCTCCAAAACCCCTTCGTAGGGAATCAAGGGGCCCCTTGTGGATAAGATCCATGTAGTGAAGGGGGCTGCAGTGAGAAGGGTGAACTGGGTAAGCATAGCAAGTCTCAGGCCAGCAGAAGAGGTTGTCCAGGGAAGTGGCAGACAGGAAGACCCTCTTGCGTGAGCAGTCTTTCCTTACGCATCTGTAAGATCCAACCCATATTTGATTGCTGGGCAATATTCTGTGAGGCCAAGATTTTTGTAAGGTATATTTTTTTCTTTGTTGCAGCAGTGTATTTCATATGTTTAATCTCTGTCTCTTATATATTCACACACACTTTAAACATTTGGAGTATGCTACATTAATGGTAAGATCTGTTGAGTTTTATTTGGACCCATTGATAAGTTAGAAGAGGAGACTGGATTTATACCTTGCCCTTCACTACCCGAAGGAGTCTCACAACAGCTTACAATCCCTTCCCCTCCCCACTCCAGACAGGTAGGTGGGGCTGAGAGAGCTCTCCCAAGAACTGCCCTTGAGAGAACAGCTCTGAAAGAACTTTAGGCTTTAGGCTGGCCCTGCATTGGACAGGGGGTTGGACTAGATGGTCTGTATGGCCCCTTCCAATGCTATGATGTTATGATTATGACTGACCCAAAGCCACTCAGCTGGCTGCATGCGGAGGAGTGGGGAATCAAACCCGGTTCTCCCAAATTAGAGTCTGTGCTCTTAACCATTACACCAAACAGGCTCATTAAGTAGTCCATCATTAGTCCATTAACTGCACGAACACACCAGTCTGCCTTATGCTTAATCAGGCCATCCATCCATCAGGGTCAGTACTGTTTACTCAGACTGGGAGCAGCTCTCCAGGGCCTCAGGCAGAGGCCTTTCACACCACATACTACCTGATCCTTTCACTGGAAATGCCTGGGATTGAACCTGGGATCTTCTGCATGCCAGGCAGATGCTTTAGCCCTGAGCCGTGGCCCTTCCCCAAACCTAGTCAACTTTTGACCAAACCGACCCTACTTGAACACTAACCTCCTGTCTGCTGATGATTTAGAAAGTTTTCTTCTTCTCCGTTTTGGCTTTCTGTAGCGTAATGGTAGCACCATCACACAATACAAATGGTCCTGTCTTTCGCATGCTATCTGCTTAATTACACACCCTTCTACATAAGTACCTGCTTAAATGTGCAGCTACCCTATGAAAAGGCAAACAAAGGTGTCATCACATTAGCAGTAGAGGGCCAGGACGAGGGCATGTAAATACTGGTGTCCGCAGGCTGATCTCTCTGAAACCACTCACTTTGTTCCAAGGGTTGGGGGAGGGCCAAAAGTGCTGAGACATGTCCGGCTTCTGATTCCAGAGCCCAGTGCAGAGTAAGAAAAAAAATCTTTTTGCTAGTCCATGGAGATGCTTGGTTGCTGTGAAAGATTAGGGGTGATTCTGCATTGGCTTTTCCCGCCGTTGTTTTACGAAACCCATGTTGGAACAGAAATTCCCCTCTGCATTGCATGCTGTTTTCACTTTTTTTGACCATCGGATTTTATGGTACCCTCTACGCTGCATGCCGCTTTCACTTTCTTTGATCATTGGGTTTTAGGGTACCTTCTGCATGGATTTATGGCGGTTCAGGGGTGACTTTGCAGTCAGTATGGCATTGCCCCAGGGTATTTGAATGTGGTTTTGAGCTGCACTTTGTCCTTATTGTTGAGAAGAAGTGGAGCGGACACTAGATGCAGAATCGCCCTAAGTGTCAAAGTCTGTTGTGAAGCCAGCCCCTTCTCCCCAACATTTTTTCTTTGCACAAGCCATAGGACTTCTCGGGGGGGGGAGAACCATCTCTTCCTTCCTCCCTCAAAGTCCTCTACAAGTCTGTGGAATTTGGTGGTTGTCTCAGGGTGCTTGTCCCTAAATATGATCTTCAGGAAGAGATTCATAACTTTCAGTGGTTAATGTGTTTGTGGAACCCCATCCAGGATTTACTGAGGACTAGAATAGGGAAATGGAACTCAAAGCTTGGCTTTAGTACTGAGGAACAAGCCTGATGAATTAACAGAGCAATTACGAAACTTTTTTTTTTTTTTGGCTTAATGCATGATGACTTCCTTTGCAGTGTCCCCCCCCCCCAACCCATATGGAAGTTAGTCATGAAAAGAACCCAGCATATTTTGAGGCCTTAGGCAACAACTGGGGTGTGGGGGGGAAATCAAGTTAGCTCTGCCAAAATCAGTGTCGCTTGTGACTTTATGCCTGTCAGACTCTTCTTGGTCCTAGGTTTGTGTTGGTGTCAGTGGTGATTTCATTGTTGATGGCGGGATGTGGTATACTGGATAGAACATCAGACTCTGAGAAGGGGGTTCAAATCCTTGCTTGGTCATGAAGCTCACTTGGTGGTCTTGGGCTAGCAGCTGGAGTTTTGACCTAACCTGCCTTCCCCAAAAGATGAGGTATTACTAGGATAAGAGACTGTCACGTGCACTGCATCAACTCTCGGATATAAGTCAGTATGTTTGAAATCATATAACCTGGAGTAAAAATGATTGCGTGGGACGGCTTTGAAACGAGCAGCTTGTTGCCCTTTGTGTTTGCATTTTGCTTTCTTGGTCTTAAAAGCATTCTGTAAAATGCAAGATGCTTAGCAAGCAGTCTTCTAAACATCTTGTCTTTGCTTTCTAAGCAGAACAGACATATCTATTATGTGAATTGTGTTTTCCCGTCGACCAGACCTTTGATTTAAAGGACTGTTTTGTTTTTGAAAGAAATGCTTGTCTGTGAGGGGGGAAGTATTGGTTGAGATGTAAACAGTGCTGCTTGTGTGGGTGAAAACACTTCTGTTCATGAAAGGATCAGGTCCCTGGATTTCCTCCCAGCCACCGTACCCCACACTACCTGCCACTTGTTCTCGAGGGTCCCCAGGAGTGGCTTGGGGTGGTGGTACCAGGGGCTGCAGTCAGAAGGAGGTGGGTAAGCCCTGTTCTGTACACAGAAGTTCACTCAACAGATTTTGGTAGAATCCATTCTGTGCCATTCTAAGGATACATGGTAGGTTGGGTAAAGGTAAAGGTTTCCCTTGCTCGAAAGCTAGTTGAATCTGACTCTAGGGGGCAGTGCTCATCTCCGTTTCCAAGCCAAAGAGCCAGCGCTGTCCAAAGACTTCACTGTGGTCATGTGGCCGGCATGCCTAACACCAAGGCACACAGAACGCTGTTACCTTCCCACTGATGTGGTACCTATTTATCTACTTGCAATTTCTCGCTTTCGAACTGCTAGATTGGCAGGAGCTGGGGCCGGAGACGGGAGTTCACTCTGTCACGCGGCACTCAGGCCTTGAACTGCCGAGCTACCGAACTTCCAGTCTGCAACTCAGCGTCTTAACCTCTGAGCCACCGCGAATTTAGGTGGAACTTACCAGCCTTTGAATTAAACAGACTGGTATTCCGCTGTTCATGCATCTTCCCGTCATAGCATTTGAAGCATAGCTATTCTGCTGGATGGTTGTTGGCAGCAGGGCTGGCAAAGGGAAACCAGCTCCTCAGGTTATAACAGAGTATAAAATCCCTGCTCCTTTGCTTCCGAAAGCAAATGGTTATGGGGGGAGAAAAGAAAGGGAAATGCCAGGAATTTTTCAGTAGGATGCTTGGTATGTTCAAAGTCTTAGGGTTGACCTTATAAATAACATTCAACTAATGACAAGTGTGCACGAATATACTGCTCCCAAGAGGAGAATGAAGTATACGGGAGCTTATGTGAAGCTACAGATCAATTTTCATATGGAGGCTGTGCTCTGAAACCATGAATCCTGCTCATATTGATCTGCGGTATTGCCCAGTTTCCTTCCTGGGCACTGTGTTCCTCGTGTGAGTTGGCTGTTAGCCCAAGGGAGTTCCTTTGGGTACGGCTAATTAACTTCTGTCAGCTCATGCATATGGTCATTTTATATGAGCAATATTATATATGATGTGGTTGAGCAGCATTATATGTGATGTGGGATGTTGTGTGGTACTGCAGAATGGTGTCTGATCAGACCATGGTTTAGAGGCACAGATGCATGCAGAGCAATCTAGAGGTATCAAGAAAGAAAGAAAGAAAGAAAGAAAGAAAGAAAGAAAGAAAGAAAGAAAGAAAGAAAGAAAGAAGTGCATGTACTTAGTACTGAACAGTTTTTCTACAAGTACTGTTTAAAAATACATAAAAGTGACTGAAAGAGTTCAGAAGGTTTTTTTTTTAAATTGTTTATTGGAGGTGGGTTTGTGAAGGCTGGAAAGTTGGTCCCTGAGCACTTGGGATGCGGGATGATGATCCTCCTCAGCGCTCACATCCAATGACCCGTTTTCACAACTGTTTTGGGAGGCTTTAGCGGAGGCCCACAAACTGCTGTAGCGGTTATAAGGTAGGGCCATCTGAGCAAGTGACCATCAGCATGGGCCTTGGCAGCGATTTCCGCAAGTTACTTCTGCAATGCATGAAGAATTGCTTTCTTTTCTCCCTTCTGAATCTATTATCCATCAGTTTCGTTGGGTGCACCAAGTTCTAGTACTTTGTGAGAGGGAGAGAAAGTTCTCTGTCCATTTCCCCCAGGCATAGTTTCATACAGCTCTATCTTTGAGAATCCTGAATAGCCCAGACTAGCCTGAGCTAGTCAGAGCTTGGAAGCTAAGCAGGGTCAGCCCTGGTTAGTACTTGGATGGGAGACCACCAAGGAGGTCCAGGGTTGCTATGTTAGAGGAAGGGAATAGCAAACCACCTCTGTCTGTCTCTTGCCTTGAAAACCCCATGAAGGGTCCCCATAAGTTGGTTGCAACTGGATGGCATTTAATTATTACATTATCTTGCCCTTCCGTTGTCATCATTTCTTCAAACCTGAAACACCCCCAAACTTTCCAGTCTCTCCTTGTAGAGAAGATGTTTTTAAGCTTTGATTGTTTTGGCTACCTTTTATCCTGAGCCTTTTCCAGCTCTATCACATCCTTCTAGAGATGGTCTGACCCGAACTGTACATGGTATTCCCAGATCATATGCACAGTTTATCTGCCCAAGGGTACGACAGTGCTGGCTGTTTTACTTTCAGTCCTTTCCCTGATTACATCACTTCCACTCTCAGAGTCAACATTTTCATTGAACTTTCCACTATGACCTCAAGATCTCCTTCTGTAGCTCTGGCATCTCTAGTGGGTCAGGGGTTAGGAAAGTTCTTAGTCCAAGACATTGGAGAATGGCTGCCTGCTGGCTAATACTGGATTAAATGAGACAGTGGTCAGTATAACACTGTTTCATATAATCTGGGTGGTGAAAGAACTCCAGATTACTCTCCCAAACCCTGCTTGGCAACTGATACCTTCTGAACTGAACAAGGATGGAAATGTCAGCTGCATTGGTTCTTGGGCTTGTTAACTTCTTCCTAGTGGATGTGAGCCCCAGCAGAGGGCTGTCGTGCTTTCAGAGGGCTAGTAAGTAAGGCCAGAAGTCAGGCGAAGTTTGAGCCACTGAATGTGAGGTACCTTGTTGTGAGGTTTTCTATCCAAACGGGCTGTAATTCTTAATCCAAGATGTTAGTTTGGCTGCTCATTGATGCAGAGGGTAACTCCCTTTTGGGCTAAGCCATGAGACTGCAACTTTCTCATTTGTTGTAAATGTTACTATAAATATTTGTGCTTTGTGCACATGGAAGGCATTGGTTTTTACCTGGTGTTTACAGCAAACGGAACAGGAATGTAGCGTTTTGCTACAGCTTTCTGCTTTCAGTTTTGAACTAAGTGTGCATCCCTTTATTTTCTCATGCAGCTCCATCTTATCTGTGTGTGTCCATGTACACCATGCAAGACAGAAAGCTGTAGGATTTGGTTGTTGACAAGCAATCAAGTTGTGGTGTTGCACTGGTGTTCTGTAGTAGCCACAACAATTACATTGGTGCCAGTAGCCACATTGCTCTGTTGAAGTAGTAAAACTAACCCCTCTGGGCCCCTTAAAAGCTTACAAATATTTGTGGCATGAAGTGGTCTCCTAAGGAGAAAGTTGCTCATTCATGTGCATACACAGGAGGGAAAGCAATTCACCATGGGGGTCCAAAGACGAAGCAATGTAACTGGAGTAGTGGTGGTCAGCTTAGTGGTAAAGCATTCACTCCCCAATATCTCCACTGAGAAGAACAATGTAGCAGGTGGTGTGGAATCTCCATTCTCGAGTCCCTAAAGGGTGAAATAGACAGTACTGACTTTGATAGACCAGTGGCCTGACCCTTTGAGGGAGACAGCTTCAGGGGTAAAGTGCACGTGTCCTATAACTATGCAGAAGAGTGCAAATGAATATAACACCTAATTAGGGTGGGTATGACTCAGTTGCAGATAGTAGCCCTTGGTGCTAGATTAGCATAGCTGGATAGAATACCTGAAGTGGGATGAATTCCAGAGGTGTTGCCAGATTTAGTATCTTTTTTAAGCCATAACAGTCTTGTGGCACCTTAGTGGTGGTGGGAAGTGCTGTCAAGTCAAAACTGTCTTATGGCAACCTTGCAGGATTTTCAAAGCAAGAGATGCTTAGAGGTGGTTTGCCATTGCCTGTCTCTGTGCAGCAGACACAGGTATTCCTTGTTGGGCTCCCATCCAATTACCGACCAGGGCCGACCATGCTTAGCTTCCAAGATCTGGTGAGACTGGGCTAGCCTGGGCCATCCAGGTAATGGCGTGGCACCTTAACACGCCATTAACACGTTGGATCTGTTAAACCTTGGTTCACCCACCAAACATTATAAACCCAGGCTGTCCATTGACCACTTATTGGACTGCTGTCAAATTTTCTCTGAAGTCAGGAATGGCACGATGCCAGGGACCCTTTTATCTCTTTTGTTTCATTTGTTAGCCGCAAGAGCAGCCGCCTTTAAAAGCTGCCGTTTGCTTAATTACCACTAAATAATAGTTCATTACCACTGTTAATGTCGATTTAATTCTTTCACTGTAGGAGTAAATTGATTTGTGTTTGCAATTAGCACACGCAGCAAAGACTTCAAATATACGTGGTTGTCCTTAATAAAATTAATGCTTGGAAAAAATACTTGTGATAGGAGTTGACGGGTCGGTTAATCAAAACTTTTTTTTTCTGATTGGTCAGGTGTTCAATACTTCCACACTTACTTTCTGTAAAGGAGCGATTCCAGGTGGCACAGGGCAATGGTCAATGAAATACAGCAAAAAAATAAATACAATCTAAATTATTCACAGACATCTTCGTACTCTTCGGGGGTGGAAAGGAAATAGGTCAGCAAAGGAAGTTACTAGTGCTTTCTTTGACATTCTGTTTTTTTCTTCTGCAGGCCAACGAATGGAATAAGAATGACGACCGCCTCTTGCAAGCAGTGGAGAATGGCGATGCGGAGAAAGTGGCATCGTTGCTGGGTAAAAAGGGAGCCAGCGCCACCAAACTCGACAGTGAGGGCAAGACGGCGTAAGTTGCTAATCTGAAAGAGCTAACAGAGTCTCTCATAATTTGCTTTTCAGGATGGCTGCCCGGAGCAACTACAACATCGATTTGTTTCTTTGCATGTGCTTGTATTCTGGCCATCTGTTTTCAGTGCTCTGAGACTTTTTTTTGTTCTTTTTCAAAAGCTACTTTACGATATGTTCAATGTTTAGCAGTTCACACTGTTGGGTAGCTCAAACTGTAGTTGCAGTGGGACACTGCAGCCCCGTGCTGTGCCTGATCCATTTCCAAGCATACTTTTTTCATTATTTGAAAGTGTGCCTTGGATCCGTCTCCTGTCTTGTATCAGGCAGAGAGACATTAATTTTTGCTGCAGAAGTCAGAACTTCCTTCAAACAGCCATGTAGAACCTGCTTCACAATGACTGTTTGGAAAGACTTGATTTTCTTCCGGACTTGGTGTAACCCTTCACCCACACACAAACACCACCTCCTACGCACACATACATGAGATGCTGGTGTAAATACAGAAAGCACATCTTCCCTGGAGTGTGAATAAAAGTCTGTGCTGGTGCAGATCTGCTGAGAGATTGTGTGCAGCGCTGATTGAGTGCACCGTTCTGGATTTGCATCTGAGTTGCAACAGGGAACTGTTGCGACTGGGCTTTGTGGCAGCTTCTTAGGCAATTTGTACAAAATAAGCAGTTGCACATGGTGTACACAAGTGACTTCTCCATTTAGATGCAGGAGTAATAAGGTAGAATCCTTCTTTTAAAAGCAGGTTTTATGTGAAATACAGACTTTGTCTCTGTCATGGATGTAGGGCCCAAAGGTCCCCCCCTCCATTGCTGGTCTGATACCGATCTCTTAAAATTCCCGTTAGGAAATTTGTACTGAGATATGACTTTCCATTCTTCAACAGCCCCTTAGCTGCAGAAATGTTTCCCCTCCCTTCCATGGCTTCCTTTAACCATGATGTCATGTTAGGTCTGCATAGTGCTAACTATATGGTTAATATTACCCCGGTTTGCTCCAGTACCAGGCTTTGCAAACCAAACTCTGGTTGAAGGCCTAGAGGAAATCATTTTACCGAAGAATTGAAAAATAGTCTACTGCATTGTATCCCAGGAGAAAAACTAAAGCCTTTTTAAAATATGGACAGATGATGATGGAGGAAACAGCATATTTGGAGTGCAGAGCTTTTGGGGCAGTTTATTGCTGAAAAGCACAATCTTTAGGCTCTTGTTTATATCCTTGTGTTCTCTGCTGTCTCATTCCGTTTTGCTGCCTCCAATCAGTTTTGGTTCAGAGGAGGATTTTTTTTTAATGGTAGTGTTGACTCACTGTGACCTGAAACCTCAAGCCAAATATTCAGATAGCTACATGAGCTTCCCACACCTTGATAGAACATTAAATAACTTTTATTTCAAAGGGAGAACGGGAGTGGGTGTCTAAGATAACAGAAACATATATAACATTTTAAGTTCCCATGTATGCAGTCAGTATCTAAGTGATAGATAAAGATTCACAGAAAAGAATCATACACACAGCCCGGGACTTTCCCGTTTAGAAAAGAGATGACTAAGAGGGGACATGATAGAGGTTTAGAAAATTATGCTTCGGGTGGAGAGAGCTGACAGAGAGAAATTTTTCTCCCTTTCCCAAAATACTAGAACTCAAGGGCATCCAATGAAGCTGTTGGGCAGTAGATTCAGGACTGACAAAACAGTGAGTGATTAAATTGTGGAATTTGCTGCCAGACGATGTAGTGATGGCCACAAGAAATAAACAGCTTTAAAAGGGGATTAGATCAGTTCATAGAGGATAGGTCTGTAGCTACTGGCCATAGGGGAACCTCCACGTTCAGAGGCAGTCAATCTCTGAATCCCAAAGCCAGAAGGCAACATCATGGGAAGGTCTCAGCCTCAGCTTCGTTGTTGGCCGTGCAGAGGAACTGATTGGCTACTATGTGAGTCAGGATGCTGGACTAGATAGACCACTGGTCTGATCCATCAGGGCTCTTCTTATGTTCACACACACATCCTCTACTTGGAGACTGCTGAAGGACCTGGCCGCGACTCTCCAGATGTCAGATTCAGTCATGGTCTATACCTGCAGCTTCAGAATGTGGTTGTAAGATACCATTTTTAACGATCCCCTAATATCCTTTCAAAGAAGTCCTCCTTTCAGGCAAAAGGCATCTGGGGAAAAGGCTGTGACTTTGCCATGTCCCTGTTCTGGCTTTCTGTTTTGCAAGATGCTTTTTTTTCTGCATAGCAGAACATTCAGTGGTACTCCACACTCTGAAGTAGCCACGTTTGTGGTTCTGCCTCACCAGCTTAGTTTTCTGTGTGTGACTCTGGCCTTGGTCACTGGTGTTGCTGGCTTTTTTCCATGGGGAAAATGGTGACTTCCTTGGAAGAAGGTGCTCGTGAATAGCCCTGCTAACTGGGGTTTGGGGCTCAGTTTCTCTCCGGCTCACAGTCCCCATATGTAGGGTACTCGGGTGCTCAGGAGTGAACCTAAGAGTGAATCACGCCACACAGCAGCGCTAATGATGTCAGTGCTTATCTGCAGACTTCCTTAGAGCCTGTGCAGTCTCATTTTATGATGCAGCAATGGACGAGTGATTTATTGATCCGGTAACTGACTCCCTTCCTGGTTGCTCCTGTTTACAGAAATAGACTGGAGGTGACACACTAACCAAAAGAGAGCCACAGATTACATTACGTAACTTCATTGCCTTGCGGGGTCAAATATTCCGGGTTTGAAAATACAAGATTGCTGCTCTTCCCAAGAGCTTTTCCTGATGGTAAAAAAATTGGGGTTGTATGATTTCCAATGCAGTCATTCTAAGCTAATCCTGTTATCTCCTCCTCCTCAGTAAATACACCATACTGGGACGTAGCGTCCTACCCTCTTCCTGTAGAATGTATTCAGCCAGGCAGGAGTCATGCCCAATGTATGTAGTTACTGGGCTCAAAGCCCTTCATGTCTTGGACCCCCATATTGGTGAGATTGCCTCTTTGCCTGGGCACTACCACAACAGTTTCACTCTGCAGAGCAGCGTCTTTTGCAGGCACCAACCTGCAAATGTGTAAAATCAACGACTGTCCATACGCAGGGCCTTCTCTGTTGTGGCCCCCTCCCTGTGGATTTTCTGTGCAGGCAATAGAGTTGCACTGTACTAAATGATTCACAAAGTTCCTTGGATACATCGCTGTTTAACTTTCTGAAACTAAGGCCTTACCGTGTAATGTTTGCATCCTTTAATGTGTCACATTAGTGCTTATGCTTTGCTTCAGTTCTGTGTTTAGATTCCGGCTTGGTTCCACAGTCCTAGCCCTGTTGTGTTGTTTGTTGAAGGTCCTATCCCATCGATTATATCGACTCACTCTGTGTATTCCGCCTTAAGTCCCAGTGAGAAAGGCAGGTTATAAATAATGTAAATAAATAAAATGTGTGAAATGCCTCCATTTGTTACTGTTTGGCCTGAAGTGACCGTGTTCAGAAAAATCAGGCTTAAAAAATGGCCATGGTAGGATGGCCTGTGGCATGATCCCATCCTGTAGCGTAATGTCTGAGTGATGGAGTTATATGGGGCATGACTTTCCCACGTGGTTTTGTTCCCTGGAGGGTATTGGCACAACCACTAGGAAGTGGCAGCAATGCTTTACTGGCAATATACAAACTGGGCACCTGAATCCAAGTTCAGGGAGCTGATGAGGCTGCTGACAGTGACTCAGAATGATGCTTTCCCCTTCTCTCAGCAGCCTGCAGTGAGGTAATTTTAATTGCCATTTGCACATAGGTCTGAGTCATTTCTTAAAGCTGCGGCCTGTCTCTGATAGTTGTGGTTTTCCAAGCCAGTGATGATAGTTGCGTGAAGGGTTTTGGCTTCATATGAATTAAGAGTCCCTTTTTTAATGTCAGCAAAGGGGTGGCTTCAGGTGCGGTTAGAAGAGAGTGTACTGTGGAAAGATGTGGTAATTATGGTTAAATGCGGGATACATGTGGGAGTTGCTCCCTTCCCTATGTGATGTGATTGATGTGCTTTAAGGCGATGGGTGCAGAAGAGAGAACTTTGTTTCCCCATCCTTTGTGTTCTGTGGGCGTGACTGGGCATGAGATCCAAGGGGAAAGGAACAGAGGTCTGAGTACTGGTAAGAGAAGAAGAGGAGGAGGAGACTGGATTTACATCCCACCCTTCACTCGAGTATCAGAGTGTCTTACAATCTCCTTCCCTTCCTCTCCCCACACCAGACACCCTGTGAGGTAGGTGGGGCTGAGAGAGCTCTTTTGAGAACTGCTCTGAGAGAATAGCTCTGAGAGAACTGTGGCTGACCCAATATCACCCAGCTGGCTGCATGTGGAGGCATGGGGAATCAAACCCAGTTCTCCAGATTAGAGGTCCACTGCTCTTAACCAGTACACCAAACTGGGAACCTTCTCAGAAGCTGAGAGGGTTGGGCAATAGGGTGAGTTTGAACGCTTGGGCATGTGTGTAAGGGCATATGTATGTTTGGGTTGGAGGGCTTGAAACTGATCCAGCTGTGCCTTCATACTTCTGGCACTTTGGCATCCCAGACCCCATAGTGCTTTGTTTACTCTTCATTTTTCACAAGAACAAAAAGTAATATGGCTAACTTTTCCGCTACAATCTCCCTTCAGGTAGCTATCAGCCATTCCTTGCATATTTATACACTAGCAGGTAAAAAAACAGATTAATAGTTCACATGGGGTAAGCGTTATGTTTAGACCAGTCCTGAGTCAAGTCTAGACCAGTCCTGAGTCATGTCTAGACCAATCCTGAGTCATGTCTAGACCAATCCTGAGTCTTCTTCAGTGGGGGATTCCTCCCAGTCACATTTCAAGGGCCGACCAAGTTCAGTTGATGAAATCAGTGGCTTTCATTCTGGTCTTATTCTAACTTCTTGTTTCTGTTGCATACGTAAATAGCTGTTCAGTAGTTCTCACTACCGCGGACTGCCCAAAAGACCAATAGGTGGGTTCTAGATCAAATCCAGCCTGAACTCTCCCTAGAAACTAAAATGACTAAACTGAGACTTATCGTACTTTGTTCACGTTATGAGATGACAGGAGTCGCCGGAAAAGACAATCTAGGAAAAGTGGAAGGCAGCAGGAAAAGAGAAAGACTCGACATGAGATGGATGGACTCCATCAAGGGCACCACGGCACTCAGTTCGCAAGACCTGAACAAGGCTCTAAAGGATAGGATGATTCAGAGGTCCTTAATTCATAGGGCAGCCATTAGTCGGAAGTGACTTGACAGCTCTTAGCGCCCAGTTCTCACATACATGAGCAGTCAAAGGCTAAATTTGATATCCACGGAAAAATGGTGATGTTGGTTTTGTCATGTTCTTCTTTCTTCTGAGTACAGCTGGCTAGTTTGGCATTGCAAGACTTGGGAGAACGATATCCTCTATAAAGAACATTCTCTACTACCAAGCAATTTCCCTGCAATAGTAAATGATGTGTGGGGGGGAGAATATAAACAGGATTCAACAGATGTCTTGTGCCCTACAAAATGGTTTATGTTTCCTGCACTTGAAAATGCAAAAAAAGAAAAAGGGGGGGGAAAAAACCCTAAAACTGAAACAGGCTGCTGCTTCCAACAAACAAGACCATGTGTCCTGTAATGCCAGCTTCTCGATATTTGTGGGAAAATGGAGGTGCTTACCAGAGCAGAGCCGAAAATTGAATCCAGTTTTTTACAAGAGTCCAGCTCCCCCCTACATACTTGTTAGGGTAACATTTTGTTGCCAGCTGCAAGGAAGAAAAAGCAGCTAAACACTTCTTCCTTTTCTTTTTCTTCAAGGACGCCAATTATAAAAATAGATGTGTGTGGGCGAGCTAGTAGTTGCTTGCAAAATTATCCTTACCTTCTTTTGGGAATCAGAGAATAGACCAGGGGGCTCCAATGCCATGGTGCCCACCAACCCCTTTCCAAGCACCCGCTGGGGGTTAGATGGGGCTTCCCCCCGTCAAGGATTCAGATTGGCTGTGCAGATTAAAAGGCCTTCAGTTAAACAGAGCCTCTGCCTGAAACGTTGTTGAGTTAGTATTAGAGTTATACGTCCCTGACATTTTAAGGTTGGCTCTGCCTCCTGTGGCAGCCATTTTGTGATTGCGCCCGATGCCCTTTGTGAGAATTCCAAAGGTGCCCACAGGCTCAAAGTTTGGAGACACCTGGAATAGATATCTGCATATTTTTGGACAGGCTGTTGTGATTGAATTTGGCTCACATCTCCTCCTAGCCTTCTGGGGGGCACAGATGATGAGGGGAAGGGGTCTTTCACAGGGCTTTGATGACACTCGGAATCAACATGAACCTCCGCTGCTGCTTCTGCATGTCTCTCCAAAGATTGGTACAGGACTGCTGCCCCTTAAGAACATCAGAAGACTCTTGCTGGAACAGACCAGTGGTCCCTCTAGTCCAGCATTCTGTCTTACACAATGGCTAACCATGAAGAGAGTTTCAGTAGTCCTTAGTAGTCTGTGGAGAGTGTCCAGTAGTACCTTAGATAGCCCAGACTAGCCCAATCTCATCAGATCTCAGAAGCTCAGCAGGGTCGGACCTGGACAATATTTCGCTGGGAGACTACCAAGGAATACCAGGGTTGCTCCACAGAGGCAGGAAATGGCATACCATCTCTGTTAATCTCTTGCCTTGAAAACCCTATGGGATTGCCACAAGTTGGCTATGACTTAACAGGACTTTACACACGCACACATACACATACACACACCAAGAATCTGACGAAGGTAGCTCTGACTCTCAAAAGTTTACACCCCGAAAATCTCTTTGGCCTCTAAGGTGCTGCTGAACTAGAATCTAGTGGCTAACAAGTCACTCTGGAGGGCTAATGTTAGGGAAAGGCCTTTCCCTGATGTTGCCTACTGACACTAGTATTCAGAGGTTTACTGCCACTTAGCATGGAGGTTCCCTTTAGTCACCATGACTGGTAGCCACTGATTGACCTGTCCTCCTTGAATCTATCTCCATAAAACTCTACTCCACCACTAAATGCAGTTTGCTAAATCACCTTTGTGGGCCAGGCATTTGAGTGGGTGGTGGCTCCAAGCATAAACTTACTGACTTCTAGACTTGTTCCAGTCCTGCTTTGGGCATAGAAAGTGCTCCTCAGTTGCACTTTTTGCCAGGCACATGAAAAGGAGAGGGTGCCTCTTGTTCCACTGGACCTTTCAGAGGTCCTACATACCACCAGCCATTGTGTTTTGTTGTTGTTGTTGTTGTTCAGTCGCACAGTTGAGTCCGACTCTTCGCAACCCCATGGACCAGATTACGCCAGGCCCTCCTGTCTTCCGCTGTCCTCTGAAGTTTGCTCAATTTCATGTTCGTTGCATCGATGGTGCTGTCTAACCATCTCATCCTTTGCCGTCCCTTCTTCTTTAACCTTCAGTCTTTCCCAGCATCAGGATCTTCTCCAGTTAGTGCTCCCTTCTCATTTGGTGGTCAAAGTATTTGAGCTTCAACTTCAGGATCTGGCCTTCCAGGGAACAGTAAGGGTTGATTTCTTTTAGGACTGAATGATTTGCTCTCCTTGCAGTCCAAGGGGCTCTCAAGAGTCTTCTCCAGCACCATAGTTCAAACGAATCTATTCTTTGGTGCTTGGCCTTATAGTCCAACTCTCGCAGCCATACATTGTGTACTTCTGCATTATTTGGCTGGGATGTTTATTGGGGCACAGCACTCAATGGTCCCTTTAATACTTGACTAATTGTTTCCAGGAGGCAGGGCCAGAAGAATTTTGTTCTGCATCATGGCAGTTATGTTCTGAATTGCTGTCTGAATACAGCTGTGGTCAGTGTACCCTCTAAGCTGAGTTAGTGTGAACTAGCTCACAGCGTTTTAGCCTCTGGCTCACGCATTTTTGTCTTAGCTCAGGAAGGATGGTTCCAGAGCAAACTAATGTATGCAGTAGCCGAATTGCTCACTCACAACTTTAATGCCAGTAGCTCACAAAGTAGAATTTTTGCTCACAAGACCTCCGCCGTTTAGAAGGAGCATTGACTGTGGTATGGACGAGGGACAATAAATTGAGGCTCAATCCAGATTACTGAGTGCTGTTCGTTTTAGTGCTGATTGTAGAATTGGGAGCCAGCCAGGTCTGGATAGGGTTGTACTTCCCCTCCCCTGAAGGAGCAGGTTTGGAATTTACAGTGCTCTTAAATCCAGGTCTACAGTTATCTGTTGTGTTTTTATTTATTGATTTAGACCATTTATATCCACCTTTCTTGCTGAGACTCCAAAGTAGACTACAGCTAAGATCAATGCAGTAAGAACAATACAATATATACAGCCAGTAAATTACTCCATAGTGATTGCAAAACAGAATTAGAGAACATGCACTAAGATTGGCTAACAATGCAGCAAAGCACATTACATGCCGTAATCTAATAACACCAAATTACACAAGTAGAAAACAATGCAGGGCAGCATAATGTGTACAATGAAAACTCTTTTAAATTGCATGGACATCAACTACAACCTTATGATGTATGGTAGTGCCTTTAACGTGTTTTGGCTGATTCACTGGCTGTGACCTTCCCTCCAAAAGTATGATCTGGCCAGGGCCAGCTCCAGGTGTCTGGGCGCCCTAGGCAGGAAGCCTGGGGTGCCCCCACTGGGGATGCCAACCTCCCGGTGGGGCCTGGAGACTGGGGGGCGGCGGCGGAGCGCTGGCTTTCCTGGAGGCTCTGCAGCTGCGGGACCCCCAGGAAAGCCAGGGAAGGGGGCGGGGGTCTAGCCGCCGCCCTCCCAGTGCCGGCTTTCCTCGGGGCTCCGCGGCTGTGGGACCCCCAGGAAAGCCGGGAAGGGGGCGAGGGGGTCTAGCCGCCACCCCCTCCCTCCCAGCGCTGGCTGTCCTGGGGGCTCTGCGGCTGCGGGACCCCCAGGAAAGCCGGGAAGGGGGCGGGGGGTCTAGCCGCTGCCCCCTCCCTCCCAGCGCTGGCTGTCCTGGGGGCTCCGCGGCTGCGGGACCCCCAGAAAAGCCGGGAAGGGGGCGGGGGGTCTAGCCGCCGCCCCCTCTCTCCCAGGGCCGGCATTCCTGGAAACTCCGCAGCTGCAGGCCCCCAGGAAAGCCGGGAAGGGGGCGAGGATCTAGCGGCGGCAGCGGCGGGCACCTGGTTAGGGTGGCGGGGGGCGCTTTGGGGGGGAGTGGGCCGCCCTAGGCAAGCGCCTCGTTCGCCCAATGGGCGATCCGGCCCTGGATCTGGCCTTAGTGCTCCGTGGTCTTGTCATAATCCAGGTGAAATTACTGTTGTGTTACCTGAAACCCTGAGATAAGGTGGATGGCAACCCATGAGAGAGCCTTCTCAATAATGGCACCCAAACTCTAGAACTCCCCCCCACTCCCAGAAAGACTCACCTGTCTCCTTCTGTTGCCATCTTCCACCAACAGGTGGAAGACTTTTTTGTTTGTTTTATTTGCCATTCCCTCAGTGATCCCTACTTCCTGTTCAGTGTTTTAATTGTTGTTTTTATGGTTTTGTATGTATTTTAGTTCTGGTTTTAATGATATATTTCTTGTTGGTTTTAATGGTTTTTAAGATGTGATTTTATTATGTATGTTTTAATTTGCTAGCTGCCTTGGTGGCCCTTATGAGGGCAAACAAGTGGGGTATAATTTTTGTAAAATAACATACTCTATGGGGGCACCTCTTGAGGATTGTCTAGAAGCTTCAGTTAGTACAGAAGGCAGACTACAAGGTCTGTGCTTAGTTCTCCATTGGTTACCTGTTGGTTCCAGTTTCGGCTTCAAGGTGTTGATTTTAACTTTATAAAGCCTTGTATGGCTTGGGTCCACGGTATTTGAAGGATGACTTGATTCACATAGTCCTTCCTGGAAACTGCGTTGAAGGACACCTCAGTCCCTTCATGTTCATGCCTTCAAAAATAAGGGTGGGGACTGAAATGGATAGGGCCTTTTAGTAGCGACCCCTTGGCTTTGGAATGTCCTCTGTCTGTACCTGGCATCATCCTTGAACATATTTTGAACATCCTTGAACAAAGGTTGTTGTGTTATTTGTTATTGTGTTATTGTGTTATTTCAGCTGGCTTTTATGTAGTTTTGATGCTTGTTCCCATTGAATAGTAATTTCTTTTGGGTCGTCTGGTTTTAAAGATGCTGTTATAGTTGCGCCTTGGTGTTTAGTCATGCCGGCCACATGACCACGGAAACGTCTTCGGACAGCGCTGGCTCTTCGGCTTTGAAACGGAGATGAGCACCGCAACCCTAGAGTCGGATTCGACTGGCTTTCGAGCAAGGGAACCTTTACCTTTACTATAGTTGGTTATTCTTAGTTGATGCTAGTAGTTTGTGGGATTGTTTCATTTGTGTTTTTGTTGCTGGCTTGTGAATCACCCTGTGCACCCTGCAGCATATAAAATATCTGGTAAAAAATAAACCTAGCAATCACATTCGTGAACCCATGCCAAAAATGTCTGAGCCTTTATATCGCTCTTCCAGAGATGGTTGCTATAGTTTAATCTGACTGAATCTAAAACCTAATCCATGAAAGGTTATCTTCTCCACCCTCCATCCTTTTTATTTCAAGCTCAGTCTATTTGATGGGTAACCTCAGGATATAAGGGCCATAAAGACATAACGCTGATTAAATAGTACCGGGTACCAAGCAATACCTGGTAGCTACATTGTTTTAATCTGTTAAAAAGAGAAAAAAGTAAATGTTGTCCATATTGACAAGTTTACATTAGAAGCTCATGTTCTCTTTCTTGTTTAAAAACACTTATAATCCTGCCTTCCTGTTGAACAAAATCAGTCTTGGAGGCAACTAAAACTAAATGAATAGAAAAATAAAATCCATTGATAAAACTAGAAAAACATAACAACACAGCAACATACAAACAAAACAGCAGTGACCAAAATTTAAATGACTTTAAAATAATCCAAAACAGCAGTCAACATCAATAAAGAAGATTCATAGTTACAAAGTCTAATCAAACAGTGTTTTAAGGAAGTAAACCATCAGTAGGCTTCAGATTTCAGCAGCTTCCAGTGCAGAAGGGGGATGCGAACTTCCCAGAATAGACTCTTAATTAAAATAGGGGTCACCACTGTAAATGCCCTGTTCTGCAAGTCAAGTGACTTAACTGTCTTCGATCAAGGGGCACACATCTCGAATCAAAGGAGTGAGTTTTTTAAAAAACAGATTGCCTCTATAATACAGCTTTGTGTTTTGTACTCTCTTTTGTACAGCAAAGTGTAAGAATTGGCAAGCCAGTTACAAGCTCTTTGTAAGAGTGTAAAATTAAACTTCTCTCTTGTACTTTTTTTCCTTTTTGGAAGAAACAGTGAATACTAAGAGTGAGGGGAAAACTAATCAGATGCTATCAGTGTTTTGTTTGTGCTTCTAATGTTTTACTCACTTTTGATTAGATTGAAACAGATTGATCAGGTTAGAAATGATCAGATCGAAACTGCTTTGTTCCTAAAATGAGTTCATGGGACCACATTTAAGAACATAGGAGTACCCTTCTTCCTGAATCAGGAGAGGTCCCTGCAAAAACCCCAACCAGAGAATAGAGGCCATACGTCTCTCCTGTCCCCCCCACCCCCAGTAACTAATATTTACATTCCATTTAGACTCCATGATTAATAGCCACTGACATCTTGAAATTCCATGAGTTTGCCTAATCTTTATCCCTTGACTAGCTAGTTTGGGGGTCATCACTGCATCCTGTAGCAGTCAGTTCCACAAATTAAGTACTGTATAAAGAAATGCTTTTGCCGCCCCCCTCCCCGGTCAAGAACTTTGGTTCACTCAAAATGGAGTTTGCTTTAAAAGTCTGGTTCAGTCTTTCTGTGGCCTGCTCTTGTTAAAAGTGTTGTCTTTAAGTCTCCTTAGTTTCACACAGACCCACTGGGGGAGAGCAAACATCCTTGCACCCGCAAGATAACATGTTCTTCTCTGGCCTTGGCTTCCCTCATTAACATTCCAAAGCAAGTGAGTCCTATGGGAAGGGATGGTGGTATGAAACTGCGGGTCACATCACCTGCTCTTCTGACATGACCAGAGACCAATGAAATCAGCCTTTCACTGATTGGCCTTCTTGTATCTGGAAGACACTGCTTGAACCCTAATTGGTGCAGAGGCCAAGCAACCGATTGGGATCTAGCTGATAAATAAGCTACCTTAGCATCTATTCAGGGGGCACGATGGTGTTGCATGTGAAGCTGACATGTCACATTCCTGTGCTCACTTGTGGCCATCTGGGAAGCTCTGACTGCTGAAGCCAACCAGCCTGGAATTTGGCACCCTGGAGACGGAGTATGCTTTGGACCCAGAAATGAATGAGTGACATCTGGTTCTTTGAGAACCAAGGTTCTACAAGTGTTTAGCTAGTTTATTGATCTCTAGTTTTATTGTTTTTCCTCACAGTAACCTTTTAAGTAATTGTGCACTTTTTATAATATTACTCTTTGCATTTAATAAATATATTTACCAGCTTCTGGTTTCTGTCTCCACTGCTGCAATAAGACAATCCTAGTGCCTAGCCTGATGGTTTCTACCTCTAGAATAACCTGTGGGTCTCAGCCAACCTTGTGGTGAGGATTCCTTAGTTAATCCCAGTAAGGTCTTGACTGGAGGGACACAAAAGGGCTGGTTAAAGGTATACAGGTGCCTTTAACACACACAGACCCCTGTAATTGTGACTAGCCAGTCTCTTGGAGAAGAAAGTCTCTAGCCCGGTTTGGTCAGCAGAGAGGCTCTCTGACACCCCTCCCCCTCCTGAATTTAGAGTTGATCAATTTCACTGGGGGCTGATTAGCTCTATTGGGCGACAGCAGGTTCTACTTAGATGTGTAATTTTATAGATAGCTCTCCTTCACCCTCACCTTTCTTTTCTAATAACTAGAGCTCTCTAACTTCTTGGCTGTTCTGTTCACAGTAAGCGAGTTGATAGGCTAGGAACTCAATGTGGCCCCAAGAGTTTAGAACATTATTCCTTTGTTTTAGAGTCAAAGGGCTCTTAATTCCCCATCACCACTCCAAAAAAACCAGAAGAACCTTCAGCATGTGGCCCTAAAAGGCTCAGTTCTATATGCCTGGGTCTTGCTTCATGCACTGACGGAAGCAGTGGAGGTGTGTAATGCATGCTTTGCCAGAGCCTCTGTTGTGGAGTGTACTGAGGAAGAGAAGAGCACTTTTGCTTGTGGTGCCCTTTGCCCATGGCTGCTGTGGGGGCACACTGAAGAAGAGAGCTAGTTATTTCTGGCCCTCCGACCTTTGTTGAGTGACCTTTTCCAACCAGGGTTTTAAAAAGACACTGTCCTAACTAAAAGGTCTCGTCACACAACAGCACCATCTACTGGATACTCTGGCAAATGCCACTTCAGATCTGCCTTAGAAACCAGGAGCCCAAAACGCCAAGAAACCTGACCTGGATAACCCAGGTTAGCCTGGTTTTGTCAAATCTCGGAAGCTAAACAGGGTCGGCCCTGGTTAGTATATGGATGGGAGACCACCAAGGAAGTCCAGGGTTGCTATGCAAAGGCAGGCAACGGCCCAACCACCTCTGAACATCTCTTGCCTTGGAAACTCCACGGGGTCACCATAAGTTGGGTGCAACTTGATGGTTCTTTCCACCACCACCAGAGTCCCTGAACAAGCAGTAGATTGGGGAGAAATAAACGGCTGCTTAAAACAAAAACAAAAAAATGAGATCAGTAATTAAATTCAAATGCTGCAATTTACTGAACGAGAAGTGGCAAGCAGGCAGTGATATTAGTCTGCAAATCTTGTCTCAGTTAATCCCAGGCGCCTAAACAAAAGGTGGTGCTAGCTCTCAGGACCTGATAAAATATGGTGGTTTAGAATGTTGGACTAAAATAGGTGCGTGTTGGGATTGCCAACCTCCAGGTGGTGGCTGGAGATCTCCTGGGATTCCAACTGACCTCCAGGCAGCAGAGATCAGTTCCCTTGGAGAACATGTCCACTTTGAAAGGTGGACTCTGTGGCATTATTCCCAAATGAAGTCCCTCCCCTCCCCAAACCCCACCCTTCCTAGGCTTCACCCCCAAAATCTCCAGGCATTTCCCAACCTGGAGCTGACAACCTGTCCAAGTTCAAATCCATGAAGCATCCTGAGGGACCTTGGACCGTTGGGCCTAGCCGACACAGAGTGGTTATGGGGATAAAACAGGGAAGGGAGAATTACATAGGCAGTCCTGATCTCTTTGAAAAAAGGGCAGAGTGGAAATGTGATATACAGAAATGTAATGTCTCTTTAGTGTTTATTTTATTTATATCCCATGTTTTATCCCAATGGGAACCCAGAGCCACTTACCCCATTCTCCTTCCCTCCATTTTATCCTCACAACAACCCTGTGAGATAGGTTAGACTGAGCTAGAGTGACTGGCCCAAGGTCATTCAGTGAACTTCCATGGCAGATTGAGGATTCGAACCTGGATTTCCCAGATCATAGTCCAGCACTTTAACCATTACACCACACTGGCCCACATAGAAGAAGAAGATGAGGAAGAGGAGGAGGAAGAGGAGATTGGATTTATACCCCGCCCTTCACTACCCAAAGGTGTCTCAGAGCGGCTTACAAACTCCTTTCCCTTCCCCTCCCCACAACAGGCACCCTGTGAGGTAGGTGGGGCTGAGAGAGCTCTGACAGAGACTGCACTTTTTCAAGAACAGCTGTGCCAGAACTGAGGCTTGCCCAAGGTCATCCAGCGGGTGCAAGTGGAGGAGTGGGGAATCAAACCCGGTTCTCCCAGATTAGAGTCCGCACACTTAACCACTACACCAAACTGGCTGATGTCTGAAAACTGTCAGTTCTAGCTATTAAATGTCTTTAGCTTGCACAGATATATTTTTTAGAAAATATCTAGAAAATATTTAGAAAAAAATATCTGACACTTTGTCTGCACTGAAACTGACTGACCTAATCAAGAGGATGTTTAAACGGAATCTAGAAAAACGCGCTCTGGTTTCTCACTCTTTAGTTTGTATTACTGAATCTGAAGCCTTTTAGGATACTAGAAGGTGGTCGTTGAGCCTCCCCCCCTTTCTTTATTAGTAGTATCTGCTTCTATTTCTCAGTATCCGCCAGCCAGCTCTCATAAGTACCTCTGCATGAAATATGAATTTTCCAAGCTCAGTTTAAGTGATTTCTCACACTTCTGTTGGATCCATGGGGGGACAAACCGCTGTGTGTTTATACTGATGTGCTTATTCCAGCATCTCAAGGCAGGCTTTGTATTCAATATTTTACTGCTGCCGCTGGGCAAAGCCAGCTAGGAATACACAAACCTAGTTAGTTCTTGGGCTCTTTGGTGTATGTGTGTGTGTTTAAAAAAATCCACTGCCTTTCTCCCATCAGTTTTGCAGCTCGGTTCAAGAGGCAAAATGTAAGATGAGAAGGGTAATGAAAGCTTCCTAGATTGTTTGAAAATGCTGTCATTTAAGGCATGTATAGTGTGCGTGTGTGTTACCCTCTGATATATGGAAAGACTTAGGCTAGATTGGTAACAAATCAGTGGAGTTATGGCATCCATTCCATAATAATATTTACAACACCCCTCTCCATATAGTGCTTTACTTTCGTTCTAATAAGCATGGCTAATCTGCAGACTAGTAATAAAGCTCTGCTCAGAGTGGACCTGTTGTATCTCTTAGTTTTATTAGGATGGAGTTGGCAATGTATGCTTTTGCTCCACCCTTCCAAACTCTTTTGTAGCTTTCCGTTCTTTCTTTGATCAAGTGAAATGTGCAGGTGTTTTCTTGCTATCTACCTACAACATTTTCCCACTCTACCCTGAGCTACCTGCAATTAAAATGCCAAAGATGAATTTTATTTATTTACACTGCCTTTCTCCCCAGTACAGACCCAAAGGAGTGTACATCGGGAGTGTCAAACATATGGCCTGCGGGCCAGAACTGGCCATCTAGGGCTCTTAATCAGCCTGCGAGCAGCTGATTACCTTTATTGCCAGATGACAGAGGCTGTGCATTATATCCCTGTATATACGGTCCCAGTGCTAATGCCTAATGGACAGTAGAAGCAGGAAGGTGGGCATTAGGGAGATACTGTAAGGAAATACTGTAAGAGCATTAATGTTTTAAGCATCTTTGTAGTAGGGCTGCCAAAAGCCCTCAATCTGGCAGGGGTCCCCCATTTTGGGGGGGCTCCTTTTAAGTGCAGGGAGCTGATGGGAAAAGGCCCCACGTGTCCGATCTCCGTGCGGAAATCGGGCGTGCAAAGCCTTCCATCTCCCTGCACTTAAAGGGGCTCCCTTTAAGTGCAGGAAGCCAGTGGAGATCGGACAGGCGGGCGGGCGGACGTCCCCAACATGACGTCATCACATCGAGATGCCCTGCTTCCTCCGGGAACGCCCCCCAAAGTCCCCCGCTGGGGGGAACAGATGGATTCGGCAACCCTAGTTTGAGTAAAAAATATTGTTAATTGGGTTTGCCTGTGTCCTTGATCAAGTTTATGTCTCCAGTACCTGGCATTACATTTTATGGCACACATGACCCAGTGGACAAAAGTGACACTTATGTCAGATCTGGCCATCATAACAAATGAGTTTGACTCCTCTGGCATACATACATCTCCTTTCTTCCATTTTATTCTCACATCAAGCTCTGCAGTAGGTTAAACTGATGCTGTAACTGTCGCCCCAAGGTCACCCAGCAAACTGCCATTGCAGAGTGGGGATTCAAACCTAGATTTGTCTAATTGTAGTCTGACATATAACGGCCACATGCCAGAAATGGATACTGTGAATGTAAATTCATATAGTCATTTATACTGCCTGATCTCTTAATGTTTGACTCGCAAGTGAACGTGCTAATACAGTCTCCAGTGATGCGTAGTGTTGTTTTTGAATTGAAGTTCTTTCTCTGAGTAATCTGTGGTTGCTCATTCACACGTGCAGGTCACTGAACATGCATGTCTGTACTGGCCCCGAGAAACATCTTGGGTATTGCATCTGCTGAAATGACTTAGGGCCGTGTTACTTGGTTGTGAACTGGATTGTGGTTATGGCTTAGGTCAAGCAGAAACCGCTGGATGCAAGGAGTCCTCTGTTTGGAAGAAGGGGGGGACAAGAGCAACTCCCTTTCTCCCAAACTCTACTTAAACCCCATGGAAATACAGAAGAAGCTCTACTCCAAGGGTACCCAACATGGTGGGCGCCCCCATTACCTTTCCTGGCCACCCGCCAAGTGTTTTTGGAAAGTAGGCAGGGCCAGGTGGGGCTTTTGCCCAGCAAGGCTTCTGATTGGCCACTGGAGATTTGAGTGGCTGTGCAGATTTTTGAAAACGTTGTTTTGGCAGCAGCTGCTATCTCAGCATGAGGTGTTTCACTGTGTCGCTGGAGATAATATGTGGCAGCCATTTGGTGGCTGGCCGGCTATGCCTCCTGCAGTCACCGTTTGGTGGCAACCGGTTGCGCCCCACCACACTGTCAGAATCACAAAGGTGCCCTTCTGCTCAAAAAAGGCTGTGGACCCTCGCTCTACTGGGTCAGAGAAGAAGCTGTTAGCCCTGCAGTTGAAGGTGTCGTATCTTTGTAATGAATCGGTCCAAAATGTAATTTGAAAAAACTTAAAGGCCTGAAAGTAGCTAAATGAAAGCTACTCATCCTTCACCATCTTGACACCTCTACTGCTGTATCTTGGTAAATGATTGGATGGCTTAGCGGTAGCAAAGTCTGCTTAGAGCTTCTGGGTTCTCTGATAGCTTCGTTATAGGAGAGGCCTCCACAGAGCAGTATCCTTATTTCCACAATCTCATTCGTTTGTGTAAAAAGGTATTTGTCTCTCCAGAAGGCGTAAATCACTGAGCCATTGGTAAGCCAGTCCTGCTTCTCTTCAAGTCAAGGACTGAACATACACTCTGAGAAACAGAGTGGGGGGGGGAGAGACAGAAATAGTCTGCTCTCACTCAAAATAAGCCTCCAGATAAGCGCGCAAGAGTTCAGAGTGTACTCCAAACAGTGCCATTTGAAAAGAAGAAAAACCAGTTCTGCACTCAGAATTAAATGGACACAAGGATTGTGGCTTTTAATGGTAATCTTTTGCCCTGAGATCAGTAGTGAATGTTGTACCTGGATGTTCCTGTTAAGGGCTTTTCAGACACCCAGTGCAATCCTGTGCAGGTTAACCCCAGATGTAAGTCCCGTTTTTATTCAGTGGGAATTAGTTCCTCCTTAAGCATGTCACAGTGTAATTCAGTTGTCGTTTGCTGTAATTCAGAGTACCAGTTGCTAGCGGTCCACATTGGGCAAGGAGCAGAATTCTGAATGATTACTGGTGCTCCAGAGAGGTGTAACGGGGTCAGTGCAGGCAAGATAGCTTCAGCTGCACACCAAGAGAGTCCTCTATGCCATGGCACAGACCATGTGACATGCTGGGTATTCCTTGGTGGTCATGGAAACTGCCGACAAGTCACAGCTGACTTAGGGCGACCTGGTACGGTTTTCAAGGCAAGAGGTATTCAGAGGTGATTTGCCATGGCCTGTCTCTGTGTAGCAGCCCTGGTCTTCCTTGGTGGTCTTCCAAGGGTTGGCCCTGCCTAGCTTCTGAGATCTGACAAGATTGGTGCTGGGCCATCTCACTCAGGACTGGGTATTCCTTGTGTGTGTGTTAAATGCAATCAAATCACTGACTTACAATGACCTTATGAATCAACGTCCTCTGAAACATTCTGTCGTTAACAGCCTTGCTTAGGTCTTGCAAACCGAGGGCCCCATGCCTTCCTTGACTGAGTCATAAGAACATAAGAGAAGCCAATGTTGGAGAAGGCCAGTGGCCCATCCAGTCCAACACTCTGTCACACAGTGGCCAAAAATACCAGGTGCCACCAGGAGGTCCAGCAGTGGGGCCAGTCAGTTCATCTCATGTTGGGTCTTCCGTTATCCTGCCACCTTCAGCTTTTCCTGGCATGATTGTCTTTTCCAGGGACTCTTGTCTTCTAACATGACCAAAGTATGATACCCTCAGTTTAGTCGTTCCCTGGGGACATCTATAGCACTAGTTAAGTACTGCTTCTGTGTCGAAGTGCTGAAACAATTAAATGGGTGTATTAACTATGCTAGAGATAAATTCCTTTAAGAATACACCAAAAATTGTATCTCCCTCTGCGGGGGGGGGGTACGGACGAACAGGAAGCCAATGATTAATGTACATGCTCAGTAGCATCCTCATGTTTCCCTGTACTGATAACACTGTTATAATTGATAGCTTCACTCGTATAGTAAGCCAGTAATCTGTATCCTGCTGTAGCAGAGTGCACAAGGTGTACACCCAACAGAAGCTTCCCTTTGTTCTGTGTATGCTAACAAAGTTACAGGGAGCTACTTGTCAATTTCAAACTAATAAAGAGTTCTTTATTTAGGGAACGCCATTCTAGATAGTAAAGGTGAGAGACAGAAACAGAATTTAACTAAACTACCTGATGGATAAAGATGCAGAGATGGATGTCCAGTATCCATGGTGCCAAAGATGGAGAGCAACATGCCTCCCTCTGTGTGAGTGAGGGAAGTGTGAACGGAAAGAAGGAAGGCAATTTCCCAGAGAGTATCAGTCTACACATAAAAGGGGTAAAGGCAGAACAGTAAACTGGAAGGAAACCCACAGTTTGCCTGTCTATCAAAATGACTCTTTTGTTAACCCTCCCCCAAGAGACAGTATCTGATCCTTTTATTCCAACAATAATTGCTTTTCAACACCAAATAACAAATGCTGTTAAAGTACTTTTAAAAAATCAGCACAAACTTGATAATATCTAAGAACCAGGGAACTTTGAATTTTGCTTGTAATTCTGCCTCTGCCCCCAGCAGCAAGAACACTTGTGTTACTCAGTGTTGCTGAGGTCACAGATATTGTCCAATAGGTGCACTGCAAACTGGTCCAAGATGGGTCTACTCTGTCCTCTGCAGTGTCCCCCTTCTCCAGGGATGCTTGCATTGTTGACAGATGCCACAGTCCCCCTAGATAGCAACCTTATCAGTACTTGAAGGCCATTCTGTGTAATTTGTGTGATTCCTGCTCGCTTTTTCTGCCTGTCTCTAAATGAAAATTGAACCATTACGCTGAAGTGTGTTACACTTGGCACAGTTTTTTTATGCAAACAAAGAGATTAGCCATAAAGTTTAATACTGCTGTCTGAGCCAAGTTGTTGCTCTGGAAGTGTTTTAATTATTGCAAATACAGTTGAAGTACAAACTTCCCAGAAGTGTGGCCCATATGTTTGTACCTCTGAAGTATCTTGTTCTTTGTTTTTGTAAACATCTTTTGAGTTAATGGATTTCATTTTGTTTTAATGTTTACATCACACTATCTCCTAAGTTAGGAACTGGATTCCATACAGTGTGATCTATTCTATGCCCAACCATGTTGAAAGGTTTAGGAAATATTTCTTGGAAACAAAATATTTATAAATTGGGTTCACTGTTTTAGTTCTTAGTTATGTATAAATATATCTGAAGGCCCGTTCATTCAATGGGCTGTAATGCATTTTGTTAAGTCACTTGCCTTTTTTAAACACTGACATCTATTTAAAGCATTTTGTGCTCATTTCCTATAGTGGAGTTAGGTGTTTAGGACATTCAGGATGGAATTGTGCATCATTTTCAATATGGTGTTGCTGCTAAAGACCGATACCCATTTCAGTTCCTTCCTCTACCTGTCCTGTAACATCTTGAACCACTTCTTACAACATCTCATGTCCCCACTGTGTTTCCCTGTCAATAACGGGGGATGAAGAAATATAAAATGTGATGGTATCTGGATGCCTTTTTCCTACAGAAGACTAAGGTGGGCTACCAGGTGAACCTCAAGGGGAAGGGTGTTCCAAAGGTGAAGTGCCACCACTGGAAATACCCTATCTTTAGTCTCCACCCTCCTAAGCTTTGGAAATGCTATGGGTTGAAATAGTGGGTCCAAAAGGAGGCTTAACAGTGGGAATTTGTTATCGCCCACCAGATCAAAAGATAGAGGAGGATTATAAAATGATGAATGAATTAAAGATAGCGGCTAGATGAAATAACTGTGTTGTAATAGGTGACTTTAACTACCCACACATTGATTGGGTCAATATGAGTTCTAGTCGGGAAAAAGAGATTGCGTTTTTAGACACTCTCAATGACTGTGCTATGGAACAGATGGTCACAGATCCTACCAAGGGAGAGGCGATCCTGGATTTGGTCCTAAGTAACACCCAAGACTTGGTGAGAGATGTAAAAGTGATTGCACCACTTGGGAACAGTGACCATAATGTCATTGAGTTTAACATTTGTACAGATAGGGAGTTGCCCAAAAAGACTGACACAACCACTTTTAACTTTAAAAGGGGTAACTTCTCTGGTATGAGGGGACATGTGAGGAAGAAATTGAAAGGAAGAGTGGAGAAGGTCAAAACCACTGGGGAAGCTTGGAGACTATTTAAAAAGACAATCCTAGAAGCTCAGAAAAAATATATACCGCAGGTTAGGAAAGGTACAAATAGGTATAGAAAAAAGCCTGCATGGTTAACAAATAAAGTAATGGAAGCTGTAAAAGGTAAGAAGGATTCCTTTAAGCGGTGGAAAGCTAGTCTTAGTGAGGTTGATAAAAGAAAACACAGACTATGGCAAATAAAATGCAAGTCTGTGATCAGGCAAGCAAAAAGGGATTATGAGGAGCATATCGCAAAAAACATAAAGACCAACAATAAAACTTTCTTCAAATACATTAGAAGTAGGAAGCCAGCCAAGGAGGCAGTGGGGCCCTTGGATGACCAAGGAGTAAAAGGAGTAGTGAAGGATGATAGGGAAATGGCTGAGAAGCTGAATGCATTTTTTGCCTCTGTCTTCACTGTGGAAGAGGAGAAGTGTTTGCCCACTCCAGAAGCACCGATTTTGGGAGGGGGTTTGAAAGACCTGAATCAGATTGCGGTGACAAGAGAGGAAGTCCTCCGACTGATGGACAATTTAAAAACTAATAAATCACCAGGCCCGGATGGCATTCATCCGAGAGTTCTGAAAGAACTCAAATGTGAACTTGTGGATCTCCTGACAAAAATATGTAATCTTTCTTTAAAATCTGCCTCCATTCCCAAGGACTGGAAGGTAGCTAATGTCATTCCCATCTTTAAAAAGAGCTCCAGGGGAGATCCGGGAAATTACAGGCTAGTCAGTCTGACATCAATACCGGGTAAGTTGGTGGAAACTGTTATTAAGGAAAGAATTAGTAGGCACATTGATGAACAAAAACTATTGAGGCAGACTCAGCATGGGTTCTGTAAGGGAAGATCTTGTCTCACTAACCTGTTAGTGTTTTTTGAGGAGTGAACAAACATGTGGACAAGGGGGACCCAATAGATATTATTTACCTTGACTTCCGGAAAGCTTTTGATACAGTTCCTCATCAAAGGCTCCTAAGTAAGCTCAATAGTCATGGGATAAAAGGACAAGTCCTCTTGTGGATCAAAAACTGGCTTATAAATAGGAAACAGAGTGAGTATAAATGGGAAACTTTCTCAGTGGAGGGCGGTAAGCAGTGGAGTACCGCAGGAATCAGTACTCGGTCCGATGCTTTTTAACTTGTTTATTAACGATTTGGAATTGGGAGTAAGCAGTGATGTGGCTAAATTTGCAGATGACACGAAGTTGTTCAGGGTGGTGAAAACCAGGGAGGATTGTGAGGCACTCCTCTGTTGAGGATGGGTGAGTGGGCGTCAACGTGGCAAATGGGGTTCAATGTGGCCAAGTGCAAAGTGATGCACATTGGAGCCAAAAATCCTAAATATAAATACACGTTGATGGGGTCTGAACTGGCAGAGACGGACCAAGAGAGAGATCTTGGAGTCGTAGTGGATAACTCGCTGAAAATGTCTAGACAGTGTGTAGCTGCAATAAAGAAGGCCAACGCTATGCTGGGGATTATTAGGAAGGGAATTGATAACAAATCAGCCAGTATCATCATGCCCCTGTATAAATCATTGGTGCGACCTCATTTGGAATACTGTGTACAGTTCTGGTCACCACATCTCAAAAAGGATATTATAGCATTGGAAAAAGTGCAGAGAAGGGCAACTAGAATGATAAAAGGGTTGGAACATCTTCCCTATGAAGAAAGGTTAAAATGCTTGGGGCTCTTTAGCTTGGAGAAACGACGGCTGAGAGGTGACATGATCGAGGTTTATAAGATTATGAATGGGATTGAGCAGGTTGAGAAAGAAGTACTTTTCTCCCTTTCTCACAATACAAGAACTCGTGGGCACTCTATGAAATTGCTTAGCAGTCGGGTTAGAACAGATAAAAGGAAATACTTCTTCACCCAAAGAGTGATTAACATATGGAATTCACTGCCACAGGAGGTGGTGGCAGCTACAAGCATGGACAGTTTCAAGAGGAAATTAGATAAACATATGGAGCAGAAGTCCATCAGTGGCTATTAGCCACAGGGTATAGATGGGAACTCTCAGTCTGGGGCAGGTGATGCACTCTATTCTTGGTGCTGGAGGGGGCAGCAGTGGGAGGGCTTCTGGTGCCCTGGCCCCACTGCTGGACCTCCTGATGGCAACTGGTATATTTTGGCCGCTGTGTGACAGAGTGTTGGACTAGATGGGCCATTGGCCTGATTCAACATTGGCTTCTCTTATGTTCTTATGTTCTTATGTTCTTAAGCTTTGCAGGTGGGCACAGAGAGCATGGCATGGGAGGCAGGTTGTAACTGGCAGGCTGGACGATTCAGGAACACAATAATTCCTGTTCAGTTGGAAATCTATGCCTGCCAATAAACCTGATGAGCCGTTTTCTCTCTTTCAGTTTCCACCTGGCTGCCACAAAGGGGCATGGAGAATGCCTTCGGGTTATGATAAGTCACGGTGTGGATCTAACAGCACAGGATGGAGCAGGTACTCAGATTGTCTTTTTATTTCCTTCTGTTCTTCTTGGGCCTTTTCCTCATTCAACGTGGTTTGAGTTTGTGTGTGTGTTCTTTTTGCCTAGCTTCTTAGTTACCTTATGGATCCACCTTATAACTAATCCGTTTTACCTAGTGCTTGTTCTGACTAGCAGTGGCTGTCTAGTGTCTCAGGCTGTGGAGACGGCAGAAGGTGAACCTGGGACTTTCCCACATACACACAGCCTGCTTCCTACTGTAATGCTGTGTAGTGTTTACAGGTAGCCAAAATACACCTGGTGATCCCGGTGACTGAATGCTGGCATACAAAACTTTCTTGCTATGTCAGCCCAAAACAGCTAAAGCTTTGAGTTAAGCCTGAACTTCAACAAAGTCCAAAAGAAATCTTCCACACAGTCCAGTTTGTTGGTGGCGATGGGGGTGGAATGTGTCACAGCTGGCTTATGGCAACCTCGTAGGGTTTTCAAGGCAAGAGACTTTCAGAGGTGGCTTGCTAATGCATCACGACCCTGGTATTCCTTGGAGGTCTCCCATCCATATACTAGCCAGGGCTGGCCCTGATTAGCTTCCGAGATCAGGCTAGCCTGGGCTATCCAGGTCAGGCTAATTTGTTGGATCTATGCTTCATTTTTATGTGTGTGTGCGTGAAGAAAGTGGGAAGTAGTTAGAATCAGAGAATCACAGAGCTGGAAGGTGCCATACGGGCCATCTAGTCCAACCCCCTGCTTAGTGCAGGACCAGCCTAGAGCATCCCTGACAAGTGTTTGTCCAGCCGCTGCTTAAAGATTGCCAGGGAGGGGGAGCTCACCACCTCCCTAGGCAGCTGATTCCACTGTTGAACAATAGAATCAAAGAACAGAATTGCATACTCTTTATTGATAAGTATGCTAACCAAAGGACAAAGCAAATCTCTTGAGAGGTGACCATTTTCTCTTAGAGAGTTTTCTACTAAATACAATTGTGCTTTCATAGTGCATTTCATAATTCAAATGGTATCTGAAATTGCTGCTTATTTATTTAGGGCACAGCGCTTTACACCTTGCTGCCAAGAACAGCCACTCGGACTGCGTTAAGAGGCTCCTTCAGGTGAAGTATACCTTTTGTTTCCCCTTTCTAGCACTTCCGCTCTTCTGGTGTTTGCTAACATTCTTTGTAAGTTCTTCTTCTAAAGGGCTACTTGATTCTTCTCAGCTCTGCAGTGGAATCTTTAATATGTAGTGACTTCCTCTGTGGCCAGGAAAATGAGAATATCCTTTAAACTGTGTTGTCCGTAATGATCTTTTAATGTAATGAAAGCAGGCAGTACAGCACACATCAAGGTCGTTGTCATTAGGATCCAGCGGCTATTTGTCAAATGTGCTGGTATACATTGTGTATTCATCACATACATACTCAGTCCATAATGTCTGAAGGGGGTTGACTTGGTGTGAAGCTGACCTATAATAAGAGCAGCAGTCGCCAAACTAAAATCCTGCATTTATCATAAAATCATTAAAAAAATATGCTAGCTAAAAATAAGTTGTGGTCTGATATGTAATGACTTTTGGCAGCATGTTTCAAATGAAGAATCTTCCCATGTACAAGTGCATGTACTTGAATTTTTCTCATTAATTTCCCCGTGTTTGTTATGGTAACCGCTTTTATGGATTAATGTGTAAATTATCTATTTTTTTCATTCTAAAATATGGTTCCATTACTCTTTTCATACTTAGTTGCTCACCCCCCTGTTTTATAGTGTGTACTTGAATTTCGACAGGGTGTGAGCAAACTATGCTGCCTTGAAGGAGATGTGTCTTAGTTGAAGAACCTCCATTTTTGTTTTGTCCCAGGCTTCTTAAAAACTCTGTGTGTCCAGCCTGTGAGGCAGAGGACTGAAATGCCAATACCCCACAGAAGAAAATCCTCCTTAATGGCAACCAACTTTGAATGGCTTTGTGTCTAATTTTCTAACTTGGTGGTCTTTTAAAATCTGTCCCACAGGCTAAATGTCTTCCAGAGAGCACAGATAGTTCTGGGAAAACAGCTTTACACTACGCAGGTAACTTCCTTCTCTCACCCCAGTCACCGTTGTTAAAGTGCTATATAGATGCTAAGATCATTTCAGCCCCATCATGCATCCCCAAAGCCTGCAGCTAGCAATGTACATGGAATCCATGTAGGCTTTTGCTTAGTTCAGGCACATCCAATGCACTTATATTTTCATGCTTACCAGATGTGGGGAGCAAGCAGAAAGTAGCTTCCTCTATCTTGCCCCGGCTTGTGAGATCCCAGAAACATCTGGCTGACCACTGGAGACTGAATGAACCAGCCAGACTTTGGTCTTGCCTTGCAAGGTGATGGTTGTGGAGGGCTAAAGTTAATATTTGCCATATCTGATTTTCATATCAGAAGCTGCCCTTTGAACTTTCTGTCAGAAAAGTAGACAACCTAGGTCAATATATATAGAGTCTGGAGCCGTGTTCCCTCTAAAGCTGAGTTAGTCTGAGCTAGCTCGCCGTTTTTTAGCCTCCGGCTCATACATTTTTGTCTTAGCTCAGGAAGGATGGCTCCAGAGCAGACTAATTTATGCAGTAGCCAAATTGCTCACTCACAACTTTAATGCCAGTAGCTCACAAAGGAGAACTTTTGCTCAGAAGAATCCACAGCTTAGAGGGAATATTGGCCTGGAGGTATTTTTGAGAAGGACAGCTTCGCTGTGAAATTCCCCGATAAGTCACACATGCTAGGAGAAGGGTTATCATTTATTTATTTGGCCGTCAAGTCACAACTGACTTATGGTGGCCTTGTAGGGTTTTCAAGGCAAAGATGTTCAGAGGTGGTTTGCCATTGCCTGCCTCTCTGTAGCAATCATGGACTTCCCTGGTGGTCTCCCATCCAAATGCTAATCAGGGCCAACCCTGCTTAGCTACCAAGATCTGATGAGACTGGGCTAGCCTGCAGTATCCAGGTCAGGGCTGAGAAGCCTCATAACCACCATTTATTTATTTGTAACATCTGTATCTGGCCTTATAAATAATAATGCACCCTGCCTTTCTGCCCTTACAAGGGCGACCAGGGTGGCTAACAGCTAAAACATACATGATAAAATTACATTTTTAAACTATTGCAATCAACCCCCCCTCCCAAACACACATCATTAAAGCAATTAAAACCAGCATAATGACATACATACAAATACATAATAAAAAGTTGGTCAAGAAGGAAGGATCATTGAGGGAATGCCAAATGAAACCAAAGAAGTCTTCACCTACTGGCAGAAGATGGCAACAGATGACTCTCCCTGGGGCTTGGTGCCATGACTGTGAAGACCCTCTCCTGAGTTGCCACCCACCTAATCTCAGCAGCAGGGCCTCCAAGGATGACCATAGTGGTTGGGCAGGTTCATGAGGGATTAAGCAGTCCATTCCAACATAGGCCTTTGAAGTAGGACCGCTGGATCAGACCAGTGGTCCATCTAGTCCAGTATCCTGTCTCACACAGTGGCCAGCCAATTCCTCTGGCCAGCCAACAACAGGGCATAGAGGCTGAAGCCTTCCCCAATGTTGTCTCCTGCCTCTGAATATGGAGGTTCCCCTCAGTCGTCATGGCTAGTAGCCATTGGTAGACTTATCCTCCATGCATCTATCTAATCTCTTTTCAAGCAGATTATTCCTGTGACCACCTCTACATCCTCTGGCAGCAGCAAATTTCACATTTTAATCGCTCTGTGTAAAGTAGTATTTCCTTTTGTCTTGGGATTTGGTGTTTTTATGATTTTGAATTTGGAGAATTTCAAGTTACTGGCAATTTTGTTGCTGAGTTTGTTTTAGAATTCTAAATACTGCAGAACAGTAGCTGTCCTTGTGAATGGGGAAGCATCTTGCAGAAAGACATCACAGCTGCATGTTGCCTAATTTTACATGTCATAGACAGACCGTATTACAGAAGTGTCTTCTAATTGTCAAGCCTTTTTATTTTTCCTCCCTTAAAGCTGCATGTGGCTGCCTTCAAATTGCTCAACTCCTGTGTGAACACAAGTGTCCAATTAATGTCAAAGATGTGGTACGTAACCATTTTTATGGATAACTTATTACTCCCACTGCCCAAGCTGTTACAATATTAATCGCTGAGCTTCGCTTAAAATAAAATAAGCCGTTTCTATGCTGGGCAAGTTTCTTCCTTCTCTTCTGCTGGTGTCCCAGTTAATGCAGCTAGCATTTGAAAGGGAAATCTTTGTGAACCCCTGTTTGATATGAGTGGGAGAGCCAGTTACAATTCTATGCAGTCTGCGTAAACTGAGTTGAGTGCCCCATGGCTGGTAGGATTTTGGTCCCCGATTATCCTTTTGTTCAAGTGATCAAGAGTTATGTGTGGTGGAGCTGTGAAAATTATGTTTTAATCCAAATTAAATTAAGAGCATCTGAAGTGTTGTAGGGATGTGGCTTAGATCCATGGATCAATGGTGCCTGGTGGGATATAAGTTACCTGGTTTATAGATTGTTATAAGTTTAAACTTGATTACTTTTATTGTTTTTGTTATTGGCAATAGCAGTGTTGGAAGCCTACTAGGGGGGGAAGGGATATAATCTATAACTTGAATTGGAAATTATGTTTAAAAATGTTGAATATATTCCAATGAAAATCTTGTTTAAAAAAAATGGTGCCTGTGGGATACTGTGGGATACTGTGTTGGGCTTTATATGTATCACAGAGTGGCTAGATGTGGTGTGATATTCCGCTGGACATGAGGCTTTTAATGTATCCCCTGTAGGAGTCTGCATGTAGGGAAGGGGCTGTGAACCGGACGGTAAAGCCATGAAAAAAAGCCAAGGCTCACTCTGGCATTGCCATGATTCTGTAGAACACATGAAGCTGTCTGATATTGAATCAGACCATGGGTCCATCCTACTGCTTCAAAAGGGTTACATTTCCCTGAGCTGCAATGAGCATCTCCCGAAACTAACCTTTTAAAGGCTGCTGAACATCCATGCGTTCAATTGAATCCTTTCATTTCCCCCCTTCCCTAGGATGGGAATATACCTTTGCTGCTTGCAGTACAAAATGGCCATGTCGAAGTATGCAAATACCTTCTGGAACACGGAGCGGACATGAATTCCAGAGACAAAAATGGAAGGTACAGCCATCGTAACGTCTCTCTGTATTCTCAAAGTACTTTTGTGTTCGCCAGAACTGTGGGTTCTATTTCACTAGAAAAATTAAAATTCAGTAGGTGAGGTTCTGTAAGATCAGAGATTGCTCAGGAGAAATTATGTAACCCTCGCTTGTGTGAATGTAATTAATTTTGCAAAGAAAGGGTTCTGTTTGCATTTTGTTGGATACGTACAGGGGTTGTTCCTCTTTTGGTACATATGTTGCCAAGGTTGCCGGTTTGTTTTTCAAGTACCAATGTGGCACACATTTAATTAAAACTAATTTTCTTGCTTATATTTATTAGCTCGAGGGTTACACAGACAGCTATGCATGAAATACCACCTGCTGTTTTCCTGATTAATTTCGGAGAACAGAGTTTATAGTGCTTGTGACATCCAAGGCAGAATTCGATAAGCTTGTCCAAATCATGCATTTTTGATATCTTCATACTTTGCAATCTTGCAAGCATTCTCTACGCTTCTTCCTGTCAGAGGCAGAGAGCAGTGAGGTACATAATGCCAAATTTTATTAGTACAGGAACCTGGAAAGTTACAGCATTTAAAAAATATAGGTCTTCTGGCTTCTGTGTGGGAAGAGACTACATATGGTCATACCAAGATCTTGCCCATTCTACCTACCTGCTGAATTGCCAGTTTGGTGTAGTGGTTAAGTGCGTGGACTCTAATCTGGGAGAACTGGGTTTGATTCCCCACTTCTCCACTTGCACCTGCTGATGTGATCCTGGGTCAGTCGCAAGCTCTGGCACAGTTGTTCCTGAAAGAGCAGTTTGTGTTAGAGTTCTCTCAGCCCCACCTACCTCACAGGGTGTCTGTTGTGGGGAGGGGAAGGGAAAGGAGCTTGTAAGCCGCTCTGAGACTCCAAGTGAAGGGTGGGGTATAAATCCAATCTCCTCTTTCTCCTTCTCTTCCAATATGTGCAAACAGAGTTTGCAAAGAATCTCTTGTGTATAGTCTTGAATTGTGCTTTTGTTAAACTATGTACATTCTGGGATGTGACTGTACAGTTTGGGCCTACGTGTTGTGCCCTTTAGGTCGTGAGGTCCTGGAGGAGAAATTTAGGCTGCTGGGCAGGAAACTCAAGGCCAGGACCTCCAAGGTAGCCTTCTCGGAAGTGCTACCTGTTCCACGCGCAGGGCCGGAGAGACAGGCACAGATCAGGAGTCTCAATGCGTGGATGAGACGGTGGTGTAGGGGGGAAGGGTTCAAGTTTGTTAGGCACTGGGATGATTTTTGGGACAAGAGGGAGCTGTACAAAAGGGACGGTCTCCACTTGTCCCGAGAAGGAACCAGGCTGCTGGCGCTCAAAATCAAAAAGGTGGCAGAGCAGTTTTTAAACTGAATAATGGGGGAAAGCCGACAGGAGATGAAAAGTCTCTGGTTCGGGATGGCTCATCTCAAAGAGATGAAGGGGTAGCTATTACTTTTGTACAAGGAAATGGATTACAATTGTCCACTGAGACTGTGGCTAATGATAGGAACTGCCTGGCAAGGTTTCGAGGCAGCAAGAGGAAGGCTGTGGGCTTAACAAACATGGGAAACTATAAGTGTTTATACACAAATGCTAGAAGTCTCCGAGGTAAAATCGGGGAGTTGGAATGCTTGGTGTTGGGGGGGAAATAGACATTGTGGGTATTTCAGAAACTTGGTGGGATGCGGAAAATCAGTGGGATACGGTGATTCCTGGTTATAAATTATATCGGAAGGATAGGGGGAAAGGGTTGGAGGTGGGGTGGCTCTGTATGTCAGAGAGGGTATACCGTCCAGTAAGATTGAGAGGGTAAGAGAATTGGATTCACTTCTGGAACTGCTATGGGTTGAAATAGTGGGTCCAAAAGGAGGCTTAACAGTGGGAGTTTGTTATCGCCCACCAGATCAAAAGATAGAGGAAGATTATAAAATGATGAATGAATTAAAGATAGCGGCTAGACGAAATAACTGTGTTGTAATAGGCGACTTTAACTACCCACACATTGATTGGGTCAATATGAGTTCTAGTCGGAAAAAGAGATTGCGTTCTTAGACACTCTCAATGACTGTGCTGTGGAACAGATGGTCACAGATCCTACCAGGGGAGAGGCGATCCTGGATTTGGTCCTAAGTAACACCCAAGACCTGGTGAGAGATGTAAAAGTGATTGCACCACTTGGGAACAGTGACCATAATGTCATTGAGTTTAACATTTGTACAGATAGGGAGTTGCCCAAAAGACTGACGCAACCACTTTTAACTTTAAAAGGGGTAACTTCTCTGGTATGAGGGGACATGTGAGGAAGAAATTGAAAGGAAGAGTGGAGAAGGTCAAAACCATTGGGGAAGCTTGGAGACTATTTAAAAAGACAATCCTAGAAGCTCAGAAAAAATATATACCGCAGGTTAGGAAAGGTACAAATAGGTATAGAAAAAAGCCTGCATGGTTAACAAATAAAGTAATGGAAGCTGTAAAAGGTAAGAAGGATTCCTTTAAGCGGTGGAAAGCTAGTCTTAGTGAGGTTGATAAAAGGGAACACAGACTATGGCAAATAAAATGCAAGTCTGTGATCAGGCAAGCAAAAAGGGAATATGAGGAGCATATCGCAAAAAACATAAAGACCAACAATAAAACTTTCTTCAAATACATTAGAAGTAGGAAGCCAGCCAGGGAGGCAGTGGGGCCCTTGGATGACCAAGGGGTAAAAGGAGTAGTGAAGGATGATAGGGAAATGGCTGAGAAGCTGAATGCATTTTTTGCCTCTGTCTTCACTGTGGAAGAGGAGAAGTGTTTGCCCACTCCAGAAGCACCGATTTCGGGAGGGGGTTTGAAAGACCTGAATCAGATTGCGGTGACAAGAGAGGAAGTCCTCCGACTGATGGACAATTTAAAAACTAATAAATCACCAGGCCCGGATGGCATTCATCCGAGAGTTCTGAAAGAACTCAAATGTGAACTTGTGGATCTCCTGACAAAAATATGTAATCTTTCTTTAAAATCTGCCTCCATTCCTGAGGACTGGAAGGTAGCTAATGTCACTCCCATCTTTAAAAAGGGCTCCAGGGGAGATCCAGGAAATTACAGGCCAGTCAGTCTGACATCGATACCGGGTAAGTTGGTGGAAATTGTTATTAAGGAAAGAATTAGTAGGCACATTGATAAACAAAAACTATTGAGGCAGACTCAGCATGGGTTCTGTAAGGGAAGATCTTGTCTCACTAACCTGTTAGTGTTTTTTGAGGGAGTGAACAAACATGTGGACAAGGGGGACCCAATAGATATTATTTACCTTGACTTCCGGAAAGCTTTTGATACAGTTCCTCATCAAAGGCTCCTAAGTAAGCTCAATAGTCATGGGATAAAAGGACAAGTCCTCTTGTGGATCAAAAACTGGCTTATAAATAGGAAACAGAGAGTGAGTATAAATGGGAAACTTTCTCAGTGGAGGGTGGTAAGCAGTGGGGTACCACAGGGATCAGTACTCGGTCCGATGCTTTTTAACTTGTTTATTAACGATTTGGAATTGGGAGTAAGCAGTGATGTGGCTAAATTTGCAGATGACACAAAGTTGTTCAGGGTGGTGAAAACCAGGGAGGATTGTGAGGCACTCCAAAGGGATCTGTTGAGGATGGGTGAGTGGCGTCAACGTGGCAAATGGGGTTCAATGTGGCCAAGTGCAAAGTGATGCACATTGGAGCCAAAAATCCTAAATATAAATACACATTGATGGGGTCTGATCTGGCAGAAACGGACCAAGAGAGAGATCTTGGAGTCGTAGTGGATAACTCGCTGAAAATGTCTACACAATGTGTAGCTGCAATAAAGAAGGCCAACGCTATGCTGGGGATTATTAGGAAGGGAATTGATAACAAATCAGCCAGTATCATCATGCCCCTGTATAAATCATTGGTGCGACCTCATTTGGAATACTGTGTACAGTTCTGGTCACCACATCTCAAAAAGGATATTATAGCATTGGAAAAAGTGCAGAGAAGGGCAACTAGAATGATAAAAGGGTTGGAACACCTTCCCTATGAAGAAAGGTTAAAATGCTTGGGGCTCTTTAGCTTGGAGAAACGACGGCTGAGAGGTGACATGATCGAGGTTTATAAGATTATGAATGGGATTGAGCAGGTTGAGAAAGAAGTACTTTTCTCCCTTTCTCACAATACAAGAACTCGTGGGCACTCTATGAAATTGCTGAGCAGTCGGGTTAGAACAGATAAAAGGAAATACTTCTTCACCCAAAGAGTGATTAACATATGGAATTCACTGCCACAGGAGGTCGTGGCAGCTACAAGCATGGACAGTTTCAAGAGGAAATTAGATAAACATATGGAGCAGAAGTCCACCAGTGGCTATTAGCCACAGGGTATAGATGGGAACTCTCAGTCTGGGGCAGGTGATGCACTCTATTCTTGGTGCTGGAGGGGGCAGCAGTGGGAGGGCTTCTGGTGCCCTGGCCCCACTGCTGGACCTCCTGATGGCACCTGGTATATTTTGGCCACTGTGTGACAGAGTGTTGGACTGGATGGGCCATTGGCCTGATTCAACATTGGCTTCTCTTATGTTCTTATGTTCTTATGTTCACAGTTGTGGACATCTGATAGGCCTGAACATGGGATGTGCACCTGATGGGCATGTTGCATTCTTCCACCACAGACAGCCCCGTAGTAAGCTCATCAGTTCTGGGCAATTGAGAGGCGGGAGAATAGAAACACATCAAGTGTTAATGCTGCATACGCCACTGAGGATTTTTGCGTGGCCTGTGGAGCATGCACACAAAAGCTCATACCTTGAATAAGCCTTTGTTTATCTTAAAGGTGCCACTGGACTCAAAATTTGTTCTATTGCTTCTGACCAACCTGGATCTGTCTTGATGACCAGTGGTACTCAAGAGAGCTGTGATTCACACTGAGATCCCTGATACCCACTGCATGCACTCTGTCCCTGAGCTTCAGCTCTTCTCGGGCTGCAGTCTTGTAGCCAGCAGTGTTCCCTCTAAGCTGAGTTAGTGTGAGCTAGCTCACAGTTTTTTAGACTCCGGCTCACACATTTTTGTCTTAGCTCGGGAAGGAGGGCTCCAGAGCAAACTAATTTATGCAGTAGCCAAATCGCTCGCACACAACTTTAATGCCAGTAACTCACAAAGTAGAATTTTTGCTCACAAGACTCCACAGCTTAGAGGGAACATTGGTAGCCGGCATTTATTTATTTAGTACATTTTTTCCTGCCCTTTCTTCAAGGGATTCAGGATGGCATACATCATCCTTCCCCTCCATTTTATCCCCATGATAACCCTGCAAGGTAGGTTAGGCTGAGAGTCAACTAGAAGCCTCGTGGCAGACTGAGGATTAGAACCTGGGTCTCCCAGATCCTAGTCCAGCACTGCTGTGGCTGGTCTTGTCCATTCTTCAATACGCACCAAACAGAGTCTTCACAGCACGCCTAAATGAATCAGTCTGGTCCCAGGCCTTTAGTGCTGGATTAGTTCATTCTGTTCTTACCTGATGTTGCAGGGATCCCCTTTGTATTGTCAGAGTCTGTGGCTCAATGGTAGAGCACATACTTTGCATACAGAAGGTTCCTGGTACCATGCCTGTTGTTATCTTCAAGTAAAAGATCATGTGTAGAAAGTGCTTGTGAGATTTGAGAGAGCTATTGCCAATCAAAATAAATATTATTCTAAGGTAGATAGTCTACTGGTCTCAAAGGTAGCTGTGCGGGCATGCAGTTGGTCCCCACAAAGGGAGGTTTGACTCTCGAAAGTTTATACCCTGAAATTTTTGTTGGTCTCTTAGGTGCTACTGAACTCAAATCTAGCTGTCCTAATGGTCTGACCCTGTATAGGCTCCTAGGTTCATATGGTAGAACTTGCATAATCAGAATGTCATTTGCTGTCAAATATGCCTCCTTCACACTTGCATACCAGTGGCAGAACAGAGGGTGAGTAATGATGTAGTTGCTGGCCCATGTGACTGTAGTTCAGTTTGTCATTTGCTATTGATTGAACTTGGAGGCACCAGTCCTGCGTGAACACAAATGAGCCCTGTTAGCACATTATTTTTCATGATCGTGGTGTCTCTCTCCCTCCTCTCTAGGACCAGTCTGATGCTGGCATGCGAAAGTGGAAACCTGAGCATTGTTGAAGTCCTGGTCAGAAAAGGGGCAGACATGAACTTGGTGGATGCACTTGGACACAATGCCCGACATTACTCCAAAGTCTCTGAAAACATGGGAATCCAGAACCTACTTCAGTCAAAAATTGTTCAAGATGCTGGTATGTTTCAGACAGTCTTTCTTAAACTGTTCTGTGTGTCCCCAAAAATGGTCAAAAAAGGCATCCTGAGATTCCCTGCTGAGCCCATCCCACTTAGAATCCTAGAATCACAGAGTTAGAAGGGGTCCTACAGGCCATCTAGCCCAACCCCCGGCTCAGTGCAGGATCAGCCTAGAGCACCCCTGACAAGTGTTTGTCCAGCTGCTGCTTGAAGACTGCCAGGGAGGGGGAGCTCACAATCTCCCTGGGCAGCTGATTCCACTGCTGAACAGCTCTTACTGTAAAAAAGTTCTTCCTAATATCCAGCTGGTACCGTCCCACCCCTAAACTCATTACTGCAAGTCCTCAACTCTGTTGCCAACAGGAAGAGCTCCCTGCCTTCCTCTAAGTGACAGCCCTTCAGATATTTAAAGAGAGCAATCATGTCCCCCCTCCTCAACCTCCTCTTCTCCAGACTGAACATTCCCAAGTCCCTCAGCCTTTCCTCACAGGGCTTGGTCTTGGTCTCCAGGCCCCCGATCAGCCTCATCCCTCGCCTCTGCACCTTCTCCATTCAGTCCACATCCTTTTAGAAGTGAGGCCTCCAGAACTGCACACAATACTTCAGGTGCGGCCTGACCAGTGCACTCTCCATTGAACCTATCTCCTTCCACTCAGAGTGGAACTGTGATGCTGAGCTGAGAACATGGTACCATCTTTGTGGAGCTGTGGCGGTGGAAAGTGCCATCAAGTTGCAGCAGACTTATGGTGGCCCTGTAAGGTGGTTTGCCATTGCCTGCCTCTGCATAGGAACCCTGGACTTCTTGGTGGTCTCCCATCCAAGTATTAACCACGGCCGACCCTGCTTAGCTTCTGAGATCTGATGTGATTGGGCTAGTCTGGGCCATCCAGGTTCAGTGTTCTGTCAGCTTGGGAGGAGCTACAGCACCTCAGAGATCCATACAAGTTATCCATATATATATATAGAGAGAGAATTCCTTCCTATCAAAATCTGGTGGTGCATGTGAAATTATTGTACCATCAAGAAGCACAAATAATAACTGGTGATGTGGTTGTCAACCTAGTGTTTTCTATGTCCGTAAATGTGCTTTTTGCCCTGACCAGGATAGCCCAGTCGAGCCCGATCTCATCAGATCTCAGAAGCTAAACAGGGTCAGCCCTGGTTAGTATCTAGATGGGAGACCATCCAGGAAGGTCCAGGGTTGCTACACAGGGGCAGGCAATGGCAAACCACTTCTGTTCCTCTTCTGCCTTGAAGACCCTACGGGGCTGCCATAAGTTGGTTGCAGCTTGATGACGCTTTCTGCTGCCCCCACATGTGCTTTGTTTGGATCAAATTTCTGTTGGGCTTCCAAATAATCATGAGTCTAGGATCTCAAGGGCGTGAACCTCAGGCACAGAGACGGTGGCTCCTGTCATTCATATAAAATGCAGTGTTTTCTTTCTCTTCTGCAGATATCAAGTCACCAACAAAGCCAAAGCAGGTAAAAAGAATCACCTCCAGATATGATTCGTAGTTGAGTTATAATTTGTTGTTATATGTCGGGGGGCATTTCTAAGCACTTATTATCATAAACATTTGCCTTAGTTCATGTCAGGATCCTGAGAAGCATTTTCAGCTTTATTAAACGCTTCCACTGTTTCCTCTAATTTCTTATTTGTGGAGGGAGTGTGTGATGGAGGATGGATGTGTTTCTCCATCTCAAACCCAGGGGTTGGAATGACCATACCAGTGGTAGAGACTCGGCTAATTAAAGCCCAAGATTAGTGGTACTTGCTTGTGGTTGCTCTGTTGAAGAATGCAGTGAGGCGGATCCACCATTGGCTTTTTGGTGTGCATTCCACGTTATCGGACACCCACCCACTTAGGGAGTCAGGTTGTTACAACGAAATGTGAGCTATCATTCCCATGACTGAAGACTATTTGACAGTCCAAGGGATTCCACCACCCCCACCCCAGGTATAGATTTGCAAATACAAAGGTCTTGCTTGCCTACCTACAATAGTTGTGACTGTTCCTTTGAGTCCTAAAAACTGTTCGGTCCTCTCTTGGAGATATTGGTGAACAAAGTAACCATGCAGTGTATTTGTATTTCATGACGTGCACTCCTAGATCCAGGAGTAAATCTGCCTTATATGTAGCTAGAGAATACTGTTCACTTCCGATCTAAGACCATTCATCCAAGCTGCGCAGCAACATGATGTTCAGAATCCCTTCTCATTCCATCAAAGACTTCCACATAAATACATTACTGTTGGCTGTATAATTCATTGTCATTGTCTTTGGACTGAATCCACATGAAGCTGCCTTATACTGAGTTAGACCCTTAGACTGTCAAGGTCAGCATAGTCTACTCTGATTGGCAGTGTCTCTCTGGGGTCTCAGGTAGAGGTCTTTCACATTGCATACTACCTGTTCCTTTTAACTGGAGTTCGAGCTTGGGAGCATCACGGCCCCTTCCCTGTTGTGCAAAAACAATGTGTGAATTTCTTTAAGGCCATAAGCCGTTGCTCCAAAGCCACTGGCAAGCAAGTGGTTGCAGTGCTTGACCAGTTCATTCCTTCATAGAATTAATTGACACGGTGGCTTGCATTTATATGCAGTCAAATTGGAAACCTTCATAGAGGAAAGCTTCAAACTTGGCTGAGCGGAATGGTCAGATCCAAGCCACTGTGACGTCTGAAATACCTGATCAACTTTCATTGGTCTTAGGGACTTTGTTGGCAAAAGCAAGAGCTCGTGGAATGTGGAGCAGTTTCCTTAGAGGTCCAAGCTTTTTATTTCGGGTTTTTTTAAAAAAGCAACAAATCGCAAGATGTGTGCGAAAGATTATCGTATTGAGAAACTTGACGTGAGCAGCCAATTGGACGTAAAAACTGTGAATCATCTCTTTAAAACTTGTGAATCATCCCTCTGTTATGCCAAGTGTGCCTCAGTTTTGGGGATTTTCAACAGTGATAGAAATCTGTTGAAGATCAGAGGGCAGCAGGCAGCAGAGGAGAAGGAAAGGTGGGTGACGCAGGGGTTCAGCAATCACAGGCCGCCTTTTAGTGCCGCGTTTTGCAAAACATAAGCTGGGGGGAGGGGGGTTGCGGCAAAGAGAGCCTAAACGTTCTAGAATGTGAGAGAGCTTCCCTGTGAATAGAGAGGAGGGGGAGGCAGGGAAAGAGCCTTTCTGGGTTGCCTTGAAAAAGTTTTGGGCACCACGCAGGAAGATTAACAAACTGCCTGATGCTGCGGATAGCCATGCATTTGAGAACTCTGCAAAGTAGGGAAACGGTGCTTTGCTCCCGTTCACTAAATCTAATTGTGCTGCAGCATGCATTGCGAATGGCGGCAGGATGAGCTCATTGTTTTTAACATGTGTTAATATCTCTGCACGGGTCAAGATGGGTGGCCGCATTAGTCCGTTTGTAGCGGGAGAAAAGAGCGAGAATCCAGTAGTGGCTTAAAGACCAACATAATCTGGGGCAGGGGATGAGCTTACGTGAGTCACTGCTTGTGCCTTCAGATACCGGGCTGGACTCTTGCTCTTTTCTATCTCTGCACAGGAACCTCCTTGGTTGAGAGGAGGCATGAATGGTTTTGAAGGGGGGAGGGAAGAGTTGTGTCTTTTTTTTGTTTGTTTCCCCCTTAAGAATAACACTTGATAACGCAGAGCTTACTAACCAAACTAACAAGACCTCCCTTTTTTATGGCCCTGTGACCCTTCCAGCATGACCAAGCCTCTAGATTAAGTTCAGAAAGAAGTGGAACGCCAAAAAAACGCAAAGCCCCTCCGCCACCTCCTGTCAGCCCTATCCAGGTAAAGCTCACGTCCCTCTTGAACACATGGCTATGTATAGGATGGGGAGGGGCGAAGGAATGTCCTGCCGAGAATGGATCCGGTTAAATTTCGCTGCATGCAAACCTCCTTGTTATATTTGTGTGTCTCGTGTATCCTGAGTGCTATTCTTGTAAGGATTAAAATAGGGTGTCCTGTTGGAATCCCTACAGTAATTATACGTCACTGGAAGGCTGTAGGAAGCCCGACAGCCTCCTAAGTTTAGAGCCAAAGAGCTAATAAAGATGAAGAGTTTTCATCAGATGCCAGCGGCCTTGTCTGTCAACGAGTGGCTTTAAATTCCTGTCCGCAAACGCACAGCGTTGTCTGTGGGAAGAGGCAGGATCTTGACTAGAAGGTTGAACTGAGGCATTAGTCGGACGACTGTTTCTTTGGACTGCCCGACCGCTGCCGGCAAAAGACAACGGCCGACTAGGCTGGCTTTTCTGCAGTAACGGGGAATGATGGCTTGTGCTACCAGGAGCCAGTCCGTATCCCTAAAATCCATCCGTCTTTTCCAGCTCAGTGATCTGTCCTCTCCGCATTCCACGACTTCCACTCCAGTACCTGGGAAAGGCCAGCCGTTTTTTGTTGAACAGGGATCCAAGGTACGTTTTTAGTCTCAATTTTGGTTATGTGTACAGTAGATTCAGAGGGTAGCTATGTTGGTCTGCCGTAGCATAGCTAGATACTAGCCCAGAGGCACCTTTAGAGACCAACAAGGTTTTTTGGATACAAGTTTTCAAAAGTCAAAGTTTCCTTCATTGGATATGAAAATATTGTTGGTCTCTAAGGTGCTACTGAACTCAAACCAGTTTGGTGTATGTAGTGGTTATGAGAGCAGACTCCAATCTGGGAGATCCGGGTTTGATTCCCTACTCCTCCACATGGAGCTGCTGGTGTGACCTTCAGTCAGTCAAGTTCTCTCAGAGCTGTTCTCTCAAGGACAGTTCTTGAAAGAGCTCTCTCAGCCCCATCTACCTCACAATGTGTCTGTTGTGTGGAGGGGAAGGGAAGGGAATTGTAAACTGTTCTGAGCCTCCTTCGGGTAGTGAAGGGCAGAGTATACATCCAGTCGCTTCTCTCTCTCTTCTTCTCTCTCAATTTAGCTGAAATACGGCAGAGTTATTTATTGGGTTTACTGTGTTGTGATAAGGGGCAATCTATTCCCCTGCCCGCCCCTGCCAGCCCATAGAGCCTGAGGCTGGCTGGCGCGCTCTCTCTCTCTCACACACACACATCAATGTACACAACCTTTTGAATTAAGAAAAATTCAAAGAGTCTTACCCACAAATCTAATTTCCACATAGTAGAACCTTATCTGATCCTTTTTTTTTAGTGTTAAAACTGTTTACAGATAGATCTTGGAAATGTTAAGACTCAGTTGTTCCCTACAAATTAGGACTGCGAACCTGAATATTGTATGTGCAAACTTCTTATCAAGAGGTTTTGTTAGAAAGGCTTTTATCTTCCTCAAAAAAGAAAAGGCAAAAATTCCGAAATACGCATGGCTTACGTGTTTGTGAAGAATGAGTTAAGACAACTAAGAAGAAATGGCAATTATGTAGACTAGTTTTTTTTTAAATTGACTAATTGAAAAAACCTGCAGTTGATCAAATATTGGTGGCAAAACTAGTGAGGCCCAGTTTGTGATGCTGAGAGTTAAGAAGACCCTTGTTTCTTTTTGAGACTGTGTTGGTTCTGGATACTGCAGGGAGTGATATGGAAAGTTAAAGACCTCTGAAATAGGATTGCTCATTTTTTTTGTCCCTTAAGCTGCAAGTTACCCTATAGATTTTATTTATTTCTTTACACTATTTATAGTCCCCCTTTCTGACTGGGACTCAAAGTGGATTACTCAGAGTGAGCCCAATGCAATCAACCGGGGGGGGGGTTAGGAGCCGACCAAAAATATAAAAAACAGAACTGAAGCAAAGCGTTAACGTGACGCATTGAATTGTGCAAAATTACATAGTAGGATCCAACTTACAGCAAACCGTACACAGTAGTATAGACCAGGTAATTTTGTGAATCCTTTTGTACAGTGCCACCCTATTGCCTGCGTAGAAAAGCCCTCTTGAATAATTCAGTTTTGCAGAGTATGCAGAAATCCAGTCCAATGTGGAAATCCAGGAGAAGGGGGGGCCTTCCAGACCTCCTCAGGCAGGTCATTCCACAAGGTGGGGTCCACAACAGAGGAGGCACGTGTACAGGCAGTTGATTTTGCCCGTTCGCAGGGTGGCATCTGCAGGAGGCCCTGCTCAGATGAGCAAAGCTGGCGTGGTGGAGCATAGGGGGAGAGGCGGTCTTGCAGATATGAGGTTCCAAGGCTGTGAAGGGCTTTCATGTGGTAGCCAGTACTTTAAACTGAGCCCAGTACCTGATTGGTAGCCAGTGGAGTGGCTGCAGAATGAGAGTAACGTGCCTGCTCCATCTAGCTCCCGATAATAGCCGAGCTGCAGCATTCTGTGCCAACCAGAGCTGCCAAATTGATTTTGAAGGGAGACCAATGTACAGTGCATTACACTAGTCGAGTCTGGATGTCACTGTGGCATGAATTCAGGTTGCCAGATCAGCCGTATCAAGGTTAGGGGACATTTTTCGAACTGAGTTGGAAGAAAACCCTTTTTGCAATTGCATTAATGTGCTTCTCCAGCAATAATGTTGCATCCAGTATAACTCCGAGGCTCTTAAATGAGTGGGCAAGGGTCAGCTGAACCCCACAGAAAGTGAGGAGCATTGTGTCTTTCAAGACCTCCACCTTCCCAAACAGTGTTACTTTTGCCTTTCCAGGATTTAGTTTCAATTTGTTCACTCAGCCATTTAACCACAACAGCCAGTCATCGATTTAGGACCTCTACTGCATCACCAGGAGATTTGATAAGGATGGAGATAGATAGACAGACAGACAGACAGACAGACAGATATTGATGACATAGATAGAGATTGATGACCGCTAAGTGCCCAAATATGGATGATTTAGCCTAAGGGCTTTGCATAGAGATTTAAGAGCACGGGGGATAGGATTGTGCCTTGTGGGATCCCACAAAATAGATCCCACGCTGATAATTGCTCTCCGGTGGCAATTCTTTGGGTCTGGTCTGTGAAGAATTATTCGAACCAGTCCAGGTGCCCCACCCCGATGCCCACTTCTGCCTCCCAAGTGCCTCAACAAGACGGCAGGGTTCACTGTGTCAAAGGCAGCAGATAAATCCAATAGGAGCGACAAGGATGCCTGGCCTGTGTCTACATTGAGACGGAGGTTGTCAACTAAAGCCAGCAGAGCTGTCTCCATCCCGTCCCCTGGTCTGAAGCCAGACTGAAAAGGGTCTCGGGCAGATGAGTTAACCAAGAGGACCTGGAGTTGGTCTCCTCCTGTCCTCTCAGTCACTTTGCCCAGGAAGGACAGATTAGAGACGGGGTGATAATTGGCTACATCATTTTTCTGTAGGGGTGGTTTTTTTAGCAGCGGGTAGATAACCACCTCTTTGAGTGGTCGCGGGAAGATGCCCTGAGTTAGTGATTGGTTTACAGTAGATGCCGAGGGTTTGTTGATGCGGTGTTTACATGATTTTGAAAGCCAGGAATGGGCAAGGATCCAGGGCCCAAGCAGTCGCCTTCATAGATTCTACAAGCTTTGTCAGCATCCATCGTGGAAACTGGGTCAAAATGGCCCATATTTCCCAGTATCTCACAAAGGCACCTGCATAGAAAGTCAAATGATATGCAAATATTTAAATCAAATCAGCCCTTTAACGAATTACTAAACTTCAATCATCGGTAATTGCGGTGTCGACTGGATTATATCAGTCACTCCTCCCAAGGAGACTTTCCTGTTTTGCAAATGTTTCCCTCAGTAGAAATTGGCCTCCTTCGTGAACTTCACTCTTTTGTGCATTTGTGTTTCAGCAAGAGGAGAACAGTGCGGTTCATGGGGACAGCAAGGACGGAATGAGTTTGAGCCCTACAGGTAAGGGGGAGGAAAGGTGCTGCACCTGAATTCTTCTGTAGCCAACCTGCTCCCTTCCCTTCCATCAGCTGGTTACTAGAAGCTGGAACCTCCACTGCTCTTTGGCATCCTGAGCTTTTGTGAGCAGCAGCCTACTTGATCAGGTGCAAAAAAAAAATCCAGGGGAGAAAGGTGGTGGTGGGTAAGACAGTGGAGCGAGGTTGGTGGGATTCCTCGACTTCCACCATATACAGCCAGGGGCAATGCTTCCTCTAAGCTGTGGAGTCTTGTGAGCAAAAGCTCTACTTTGTGAGCTACTGGCATTATAGTTCTGAGTGAGCAATTAGTTCGCTCTGGAGCCATCCTTCCTGAGCTAAGGCAAAAATATGTGAGCCAGAGGCTAAAAAAACTGTGAGCTAGCTCACACTAACTCAGCTTAGAGGGAACACTGGCCAGGGGTGGTCTTAGAGATTCCAGATCCCTGGGCAAAATTCAAGGAATCGCTGGGGCAGAATCTGGTGGTATACCTTAGGAAATACCTACGAGACACTGCGAGAAGGGACCACCGATTAACGGCTGCCATCACCAAACAATATATGACTATTAGCATTTTATTACATTAGATGGTTTTTGTTGGTTTTAAAATTGTTTTAATTGTAATTCATATGTTTTACTCTGTGTAAGCCGCTCTGAGCTGGTCTCGGCCGGAAGGGTGGGGTATAAATCTGATAGATAGGTAGGTAGGTAGGTAGGTAGGTAGGTAGGTAGGTAGATAGATAGATAGATAGATAGATAGATAGATAGATAGATAGATAGATAGATAGATAGATATAATGCTGTGATGTTCTCTCTGTGGCTCATGGAAAAGCGACATTCTTGTTTACTGTCAGTAAGAAGAGCCACATGACTGCTGTATGCCCTGGGTGCCACTCCACTAAACCCTTTTTACAACAATACAAGATGGAGCCATTAATATTAAAGATTGAGCTAGAACCTTTTTAATTACCAGAGTACTTCTATGTATGTCTCTTCCTCCAACCCCGACCCCCCCACACACACTGTTGAACCTTAGCCAGCCCTTGTTATCTGGAGTGACGAGCTTTTCTGTTTTCTGGCTTCCACGTTTTGATGCTGATATTTTTCAAATTTAATACTGATTTTATTGTCTTTTGTTTATATTGGTTTTAAATTGCATTGGCCATTACATGGCACTTAACTTGTTTAAATCATATTATTCTATATGGTGGTTAGCTATCTCGAGTTGCTTTTGCGGTGGGAGAGACGGGAGGTAAATTTGAAAAATAAACAAGCCAGGATGTCTTCTCTGCCTTCTGGCTCTCTCCTCGGCAAGGGGCCCAGTAGCTCAGGTGAGAGAAGGAGACTGCCAGGGCAGGGCACCACCACCCTACTGTGCCCAGCTTGCTCGCTCTCCCCCCGAGTGGCTCTCTTATCTGCAGCTGGCATTCTCGCTGCCCGACAGCTGGGATGAGAGTGTGGAAGCTGCACAGAAGAGTTAGAGGTTTTTGGAGAAGGTGGGTGCTTTAGTTCCATTCCTGGCATGGGGCCCCTGGCCCAGGGAGGCTGGCATCCTACTCATCCTCCAGTCCCTCTGGCAGCAGCTGTTTCAAGGTAGTAATCACCTGCCAACCACGAGCCCTACTGGGCAGTGGCCTTGCTGACTTCCTTGCAACGTGGTGTGGATTCCACTCTGGGGGACAGTGATCAGAAGAGCCACGTGTGGTTCTCAGGCCCCACTGAGTGAGTCTCCTCACCTTAAAGTCATCGGCTCATTCTCCGCCAAAAGAGCCTTGCCCAGCCTTCTAGTTTCTGTTTTGCTTTGGAATGTGCTTAATTTCACTAGGTTTCAAGGGGGGGTGGATTGGGGCATCCAAATAGCCTGGAAGCAAGCGGAGGTCCTTTTGTTGCTGGTTATGCTACAGTGACATGACAACAGGGATAGGCTGGCTCTTCTTTCATTGTAGGCGTGGCCCGGGTCCAAGCAAAGTGGGCTGTGTGTCCCTTGATGCAGTTTGCTCCTGGCTACTGGCAAGAGTTTTCCCAGTAAATTAAAGGTCCGGTTACTACTGACTAGGTTGTAGTGAAAACATGAGCGGGTTTTAGACTTCAAGCTGGTTTTATTGACAACATTTTTATCCTGTTCCTCTTCTGAGGATCTCAGTGCAGCGTGCATGGTTCTCCCCACCCCGCTTCATCCTCGAAGCAACCATGAGATACGTTAGCCTAAAAACAAGGGGCTGAGCGAGGATTTGTACTAAAGTGTCCCCAGTCTAACCATTACCTTTCACTGCCTCAAAAATAATCCTGTTAGCCCTGACCTGGATAGCCCAGGCAATCCCGATCTCATCAGATCTTGAAAGCTAAGCAGGGCCGACTCTGGCAAGTACTTGGATGGGAGACCTCCTTGGAATACCAGAGGCAGGGGACGGGGGGCAGGCTTTATTCAGCCCCCTCTCTAAATATCCTCCAGGCCCCCAGTAGGGGTCAGTCACCAGAGGCTGCCATGTCTTCCGGGTGCACACACACTCACATGCACACACATATATATAAAAATACAAAAAAATATTTTTAAAATGATCCTGTTCCTTCTCTTTTCCTTTCTCACTTATTTGTACAGGTGCTGATAGTTTACTGGACGCAAGTTCAGAGGCAGACCAGCAAGAACTGTTTTTACTGTTACAAGCAAAAATTGCTACTCTGACCTTGCATAATAAGGAATTGCAAGAAAAATTGCAGGTATGTATGTATTAGAACTGGCCTCAACACACAACTTGAAAAAAGCAACAACCTCAAACATCAAGGTTACAAAAATACAGAGCTTTAGCCTAAAATGTGACCTGTTTGTATATCAGCATTTGAAACTTTTGTCTTCAGTTATTAAGCTGGTACAGTAAAAGCTCTGTTTTCCGATGCTCCTGGGGAATGGCGGTTGCTTGTCTATCAGATGTGCTGGATGCATTGGGTGTGTGTGTGAAGCACTGTCAGGTTGCTTCCAACCTGTGGTGACCTTATGACCCTAACCTTAACAGCCTTGCTCAGGTCTTGCAAGTTGAGGTCCATGGCCTCCTTTATGGACTTAATCCATCTCAGGTTGGTTCTGCCTCTCTTTCTGCTGCCTTCGACTTTTCCTAGCATTATTGTCTTTTCCAGTAACTCTTGCTTTCTAATGTGACCAAAGTATGCTAGTCATTTTAACTTCTAGGGAGAGTTCAGGCTTGATTTGATCTAGAACCCACCGATTTGTCCTTTTGGTGGTCCACAGTATCCGTAAGACTCTCCTCCAACACCACATTTCAAATGACTCCACTTTCCTCCCGTCAGCTTTCTTCACTGTCCAACTTTCATGCCCATACACAGTAATGGGGAATACTGTGGTATGAATCACCTTGATCTTGGTCGCCAGTGACACTTCCTCACACTTAGGGATCTTTTCTAGCTTCCTCTGACCCTCCTTCTGATTTCTGGGTTGTAGTCCCTTTTGGTTGATGATTGATGCAAGGAATAGAAAATCTTTTAACAATTTCTATTTCTTCGTCATCAACCTTGCAAGCTGTGTAATTCCCTCGTAGTCATTATTTTTGTCTTCTTGATGTTCAACAGCAATCCTGCTTTGACATTTTCTGCTTTAACCATCATCAGAAGTCATTTCAGGTCTTCACTGTCTTCTGCCGGTAATGTGATATCATCTGCATATCTCAAGTTGCTAATGTTCCTTCCACCAATTTTCACTCCACCTTCATCTGACTCCAGTCCAGCTTTCCTGATGATTTGTTCTGCATATAGATTGAAGAGATGGGGAAATAAGATACATATGGAGGAACAGAATGGTTTCCAAATGGCAAAGGTGTCTGTCAACCTTTGCCAACTGGAAACCATTCTGTTTCTCCATATTCTGTCCTAACAGTAGATTCTTGTCCAGAGTATATAGGTCGTACATCAAAACAATCAGATGTGGTGGCACGCCCAGTTTTTAAAAACCAGCCGTAGCTTTTTATGATCTACACAGTCAAAAGCTTTGTTGTAATCTATGAAACACAAGCTGATTTTCTTCTGAAATTCTCTTGTATGTTCCAATAGCCAGCATAAATTTGCAATATGATTTCTGGTTTCTCTTCCTTTTCTGAATCCAGCTTGAACATCTGGCATTACTTGTTCCATATACAGTCTTTGTTGTAAGATTTTGAGCATCATTTTACATGCATGGGAAATTAACGTGATGGTTCGATGGCTGCTGCAGTCTTTGACTCTCCTCTTTTCAGAAGCGGAATGTGCATTGAATGTTTCCAGTCCGTGGGACATTGTTTTGTTTACGATATTTGTTGGCATATCCTTGTTCAGATTTTGATGGTCTCTGTGTGGTTTCTGTTGATATCCCATCTACTCCTTGTGATTTGTGTCTCCCAATTACTTTCAGTGCAGCTTTCACTTCGCTTTCTAAAACTGCATGTTCTGTCATTATTTCATCTTGTCTGTATAGTTCTTCAGTACATTGTTCCCATCTTTTCTTTAGTTTGTCCTGTTCAGTTAACATATTTCCATGTTGATCTTTCAGCCTGCCTAACTGCACCTTATGTTTCCCTTTGATTTCTTGGATCTTGTGGAACATATCTCTTGTTCTTCCTTTACTGTTGTTCTCTTCTATTTCTTTACACTGGGTATTATAGTTCTCTGTGTCTATATGCAAGTTGCCGGAATGCTGCATTTAGACTTCTGAGTCTATTTCTGTCTCCTTTTACTTTTGCTTCTCATCCGTCTTTAGCAATTTTAAGAACTTCAAGAGTCTTCCATGGAGGCTTTTCATTTCTTTTGGTTACAGGAGCAGAGGGCCATCAGTAGCTATTAGCCAGCATGTACAGATGGAACACTGTCTGGGGCAGTGATGCTCTGTATTCTTGGTGCTTGGGAGGGAGGGGGCAACAGTGGGAAAACTTCTGGGGTTCTGACCCTACTAGTAGACTTTCTGATGGCACCTGGGTTTTGGCCACTGTGTGACACAGAGTGTCAGACTGAATGGGCCACTGTCCTGATCCAACGTGGCTTCTCTTTGTGCATTCTTCCTTGATGATATCTCTGGTTTCAACCCATAGTTCTTCTGGTTCACATTCACTTGAACTTAGTTATGCAAATCTGTTCTTTATGTGGTCTTTAAACTCTTATTGAAGGTGGGACTTTACACACAAAAAACTCGCCTCAAATGTCAAGGTTACAGAGATACTGAGTTTTAGCCTAAAATTAGACCCATTTTTACATCACTTATTAAGCTGGTGCAGCAAACACTTTGCTATCTGGCCCTCATGGTGAATGGGGGAAGGCGGGGATGGTGGTATGGTGGCTGAGGGGGGAGAACCTTGTCCTATAGGAAATGCTAGTTAACTGAGTGTTCTGGATAATCAAATGCTGGATAACCACCTTTTTCTTATATTTGACATTCTCAGTTTTGAGTACTGGGTGGGGAGTAATTCTTTACAAAAAATAACAACCTTCTTCTATCTTCAACAGATTAGTTCAAAAATGGACTAACTCCCTCTTTGGCTTTTAAGTGCATTTAGAAATATTTTTGGTCTATTTATGCATATGTAAAACTTGTGCTCCTGAACAACTTTTTTGTGGGCGTTTTTACAGAGAAGAGCATGTCTCAGAATACCCCTGTGCACTACTGAAAGCAGTTTCTCTTTAAAATTCAGAGCAATAGAGAGCTTTGGGATATGTGGAAAGCTTTTTAAAAAGGGCTAGAGTGGCATTGCATTCCAGTGCTAACTTATAAACAGCTGTCTTTGGATGAAAAGACCTTAATTCTGGTGCAGGAAGTCGCTCTGCCCTCTCATCTTTATGGTTCAAGCCCTCTGGGGCTTCTCACAATCCAGAACAACTGCATTCAGATTGATACCGGAATCATACTTTTTCTGTATTAATGACCCATTGGGAATATCACCACAGCGGGCTCTTCTTTGTAGTGCAAATTGCAGGGAACTGTTTTTGGTACAGTGTGCACACAAACAAGATGTTTTATTCCATAGTCATTCCTTCAGATATGTATACCATACAGATTTCTGCAAGATGAAGTAGTAGTTGGTGTTAAATTTATGGTTGATAACTTCCATGAACAATTGTTATCATTCCCTTCCTCCAAGGAGCTGGAAGCTTTATATGCGGTCCCTCTACCTTTTCAGCCTTTGTGAGATAAGTTAGAATGAAAGATAGCATATAATCTTTGCACTTGAACCAGGTGTTAACTTTGGTTTCCCTTACTCTCTAGACACTACTGTGTGCTTATACTATCCATACTATGCTGGTTACCTCCTTTACGGTCATGGATTGTTAACTGTGATAATAGAAATTAAAACCTCTGTGCTGTATGTGGCAAAAGGCAAATAATAGATGGCTGTCCAGGGGCATCTGGCTGGCTCTTTGGAAGCCAGTTGCTGGACTTGGAGGGATCTTGGGTCCCCTCCAGAAAGGCAATTCTTACATTCCTAAGTCCTTAAAGCTGCGTAACAACCAGACCTTTGAGAAACAAGGCGCTTCTAGTCCTCATTGCTTTTCTTGAGTACCTGGAACTTCTCTATCCTGTCTGAATGGAGCCGTTTAATAATGCTGTTTGCTGTTCCACACAGGTGAAAGCGGTCAAAGTCGGAGACATGGATACCACACTGGATTCTTTCCATTCCACCCAAACGGAATTTGATCATTCAACAGACAGGCTAAGCGAGAGTTCATCAGTCGTTCAGGAGTTAAGTTGCTCTTCTCCGAGCAGAAGGCAGGAGCAAGCCAGTGACAATGAAGTAAAAATTAAACAGCTAGAGAATGATTTAAAGGAAGTGCGGAAGAGACTGGACAGCTCAGAAGCAAAAAGGCGGCACTTGGAGACGCAGCTTCATTCTGGAGCTCTGGAAGCAAGCCATTTGTCAAACAGCTCGGAGATCTCCGAAAATGGCTCGGACCTCAATCAGAAACTGAAAGAGACCCAAAGCAAGTACGAAGAAGCTATGAAGGAGGTCCTGAATGTTCAGAGGCAAATGAAACTGGGCCTGGTCGCTTCGGAAAGCAAGGAAGCCGACCTGCAGGAGCTCAGAGCGACGTGTGAGGAGGTCGAACTCCTGAAGGAAGAAGTGAGGAAAGCGCTAGAAGATGGCGAGAGACTCAAGGCAAGAGTGAGAGAGCTAGAGGCAAAGCTGGAAGAGAGCGAGAACAAAATGGCTGGCACTGTGTCTGCAGAACAGTGCGAGGAGATGAAGAACTCCTACTGCCTGGTTATCGAGAACATCAACCAAGAGAAGGCACTGCTCATTGAAAGATACAGGGAAGGCCAGGAGGAAATCAGAAGGCTGCAGGACAAGCTGAAAAGTCAGATGGAATCGGGGAGCAGTGAGGAAGGGGAGGAGATGAGAGAGGCAAAAAACAGCATGATCAACGAACTCAAGAGACAAGTTGATGAGCTTTCTCAGCTGTACAAGGAAGCCCAGGCAGAACTGGAAGACTTCAAAAACAGGAGCATTCCAGAAGAGGCCAACTCAAGATCCATACCTCTGGAGGAACATGAAAGAATGATGGAGGCCACGGTCTTGCAGAGAGAGCAAGCGGAGAGTGTGCTGCTGGAAATGAAGGCTCAGTATTCCAAGGCATTAAGCGAAGCAACTCAGCTCCAGAACCTGGTGGATGCTCAGAAGAAGAACTCTGTCTCCATCACGGAACATCTCCAGGTGGTCACAGCTCTCAGGACCTCAGTGAAAGAATTGGGAGAGGAGATAAGCAGGCTCAGAGAGCTGCTGCTTCTCAAAGAGAGTGAGGTGCAGCGTCTGCAGAGGGAGCTGTTAGAAGAAGAGGCGGCGGTGTGTGAAGCTATGGTGCCCAGAGCTCTGTATGAAGAGCTGCGGTCTTCGACGGAAGGGGAAGTCAACAACTTATCATCTAAACTGAAGGACTTGATGAACGAGAGAGAGAGCTTGTCTGCAGACCTCTCCCAGCTGAGGAAAGAATTTGTGCAAGTGAAGGGGGAGAAAGATAGCCTCCGTGCTCTCCTCGAAGCTAAGGAACAAGAAATCAAAGGGCTGCTTCAGCAGTACCAGCAAGCCCAAGAAGACCTGCTTGAAATGAAAAGGGCTTCAGAGAGTTCCTCCAAAATAGAAGAGGACAAAGATAGAAAGGTTGGTGGGTGTGGTTCCTTAAAAGCAGCGATGGCTGTCTTGGTGGACCGATTCAGGTGGGTAGCCATGTTGGTCTGAAGCAACAGAACAAAGTTGGAGTCCAGTGGCACCTTTAAGTCCAACGAAGTTTAATGCACATGAAAACTTATACCCAGAATTCAACTTTTTTGGTCTTAAAGGAGCCACTGGATTCAAACTTTGGTCCATTGGTGGACTGAGAGTCAGCTCTGTCACTGCCCCACCCCTGCAACCCTGAGTAAATTTTATCTGACTACTGTAGATCCTGGGGAGGGGGAAGGTGGAACAAGGTACATGGGAGAGTAGTTTATTTGACCTTTTAGATCCCAACATGTTTGCAATGGGCTTCGTCAGGGGATCTCAATCAAAAACTTCTCTAACTCCTACTCTGGACAAATGGAGTCAACCCTACCAGATCTGATTGAAGAATGTGGCAAAATTTGCCCAGTTCCACTTAAAACACATGCAATCTTTAAACAGAACAAAGTCCAAAATAAAACTTTGTTGGTCTTAAAGTTTTATTCAAGATGTGAGCTTTCGTGTGCATGCACACTTTATTTTTCTTAAAGGTGCCATTGGACTCTAACTTTGTTCTGTTGCTTCAGACCAACACAGCTGCCCACCTTGAGCAGTCTTTTAATATTAAGGGTTTTTTTATTTTGTGTGCATAGCACAAACAAGTCCAAATTAATACATAATACAGTACATGTAGAATCAGACGACTGGTCCATCTGGCTGTTAGCTGTAGTGACTAGGGGTGTGAATTCGGCTATAGCCGAACTGAAAAGATACCCGAAAAATACCTTGTCCGGCTTTTTTTGGGGTTCTTTTTGCTATACTGAAAAAAGGACTCAATTAAACCTAACAGTCTGAGGAGCCAGTCAGCTGTTAGGTTTAAATGCCTTTCTTTCCCTCCCCGAGAAGATCAGGAGGGGAACTCAGGCATGTCTGCATGCCTGCCCTCTTTCCCCAGCCTGCCCCCCACAGTGGATAGGCTGGGGAAGGGAAGGCAGGCTTGCACACATGCCCCTTTCTTACCTGAGCCTCTCTGCTTTTACTGAGAGACTCGGGGAAGTGGGGGGGGCATGTTTAGATGCTTTTCATTCCCTCCCCGAGATCAGGGAGGGAAGAAAGGCATTTTAAAGGTGCCTGTGTTCTGTGCCTGCCCTTCTCCAGTTAGGACATGTCAGCTAGAGAAGGGAAGGCAGAGAGAGGCTTTCCGTTGTCAATTTCACTCTCAGCTGATTAGCAGGGAGTGAAATTGACAGGGAAATGTGTAGGGGCTACCAGTGGGAAAGAGGGTATTTGAACATGCTTACTTTCCCTCTGATGGTGTACATCTGCCCTGAATATATTCGGCAATACCGAATATTTTCCCAATCCGAATACCTTACCAGTTTTGGACTGGGGAAATTCAGCATTTACCGATATTTTTTGGGTCTGATTTACCCGAAGCCAAAGCATACTGTCTTTTTTTTTTTTTTTTTTGCACACTCCTAATAGTGACCGGCAGGGGCTTTCTGTGGCTTGAAGCAGAGAAAGATCTTTCCAACCTGCTACATGAAATAATTGTAACTGGAGATGCTGGGGACTGAGGCACCTTCTGTGTGTAAAGCAGATGTTCTGTCGTTGAACTGCAGCCCCTCCCCTGTTTGAAGACTGCATGCCCTATAATGATGGCAAACTTACTGCTAGATGCGACGACGGGTTCTTCTTTCTCCTTCTTTTTAAATGAGACCATCTTTTCTTTTTCTTCTCTCACCAGATAAACGACATGTCTAAGGAAGTTTCTAAATTAAAGGAAGCGTTGAACAGCCTCTCTCAGCTTTCCTACTCAACTGGTACACCCAAAAGGCAAAGCCAGCAGCTGGAACTGCTGCAACAGCAAGTCAAACAGCTGCAAAACCAGCTCACTGTAAGTTAATCAGCATCTTGGCTCTGCAGATAAGCTGCTGTATGTATTTTCCACTTGGCTGTTGCAATCTTCCCGCATGGTGAAAGCGGGAGACTGAAGTTTTCCCCAGACAGTATTTGCTGTGATTCTTCAGGGAAGGAGGTCAGTGAAAGTCAAGGTGGACTAGAAGTTAGAGAGTCATCCAGGAAGCCCAAGTTTGACTCCTCGCTTGGCAAGAGAAGCTCTCTGGGTAACCTCAGGCCAGTCACCCACTCTCAGCCTAACCTACCTCAGAGGGTGTTTGTTGTGAGGATAAAATGGAGGAGAGGAGAACATGGAGGAGGAGAGAACTGTGTACACGGCTTTGGATTCTTGTTGGGGGAGATACATGGGGTATAAATGAAGTACATAAATAGATACCCTTAAGTTCTGGTCCTCCTTCATGCACTACTGAGGCCATTCCAGGGTGCATAAGCAACGTGTCTTCTTCTTTTTACTGGGAAGGGGTTGTCATGCAATAACCTCCTTAGCCCTTTTTTTTTCTTTAAGAGGGCAAGAAGTGCCTGAGCTATTCATCCGTGCAGTTGGGTGTCTGGCTCATGTGCCTGGTGCAAGAGAGGAGCAGACCAATTCTCCGTGGCATGAAGCTGTTCATAATAAGTGCACTGGGGCATAGTAATCCCATTGGGGCATCTCCCTTAGAGGAGGAGTGGTTGTGGCATCTGTCTGTCTTTCTAGAGAGTAATGATTTGTCCCATGGCTGGCTCCTGCAGAAGCCACCCCCCCCCCCAAAGAACCAGGAAATGTTGTGCTTCTTTTAGTAATTTGGCTGCACCTCCTTGGCAAGAACCCGCCCCTCCTCTGGAGACTAGTCTTGTCTGGTTCTCCAGTGGCAATGAAGAATATATTTGTTTCTAAATCAGTTTGGAGGCTCACATGCAGAATTCATTTAACTCTGAACTGCCAGATTGCTTTAGTCATGATAGGTAGGCCATGCAGCCAAGCCGCTGTCACTGCAATGGAATCTGGTGTCCTTGCATGGCATCAGCACCAGATTCCACAATTTCTCCGTGTTTTCTGCATGCAAAATCAAGACCTAGCCCAGGACTGAAGTACATAATTGTGTTGCCGCCACTTGCATCCACAACTGGATGTGACCCTTTCCATTGCAAAGAACGTCACAGAGGACAGGTTGATGGGTTCTTTACCCCCTCCCCAAATACCACATTTTACCCCCTCCCCATACATAGATCCACATCCCCTTGAGGTGGGAAGGGGGAAGCAGCTGAGAAGAAAGCTTTTTGGGGGAGAAGCAGATGGTAAGGAAAGACTGAGTACCTCCCGCCCTTTCTCCCAAGGGAATTTGAGCTGCCTTGAGATGGTGGTGATAAAGCAGGATAGACATATTCTGAATAACCAAATGGAGGAGGGGGCTTTGGTCTGTGGCTATGTGACCCTCGTGCTTGGTTTGACTCACTGCCCTCTTGCCATTAATGATGTGCATGTTGGATGCCCTCAGGTCCCTTCCAACTTATAGCAACCCTGTGAATCGCTGTCCTCCAAAACATCCTATTGTCCTATCATTATCAGCCCTGCTCAGGTCTTGCAAACTGAGGGTCGTGGCTTCCTTGATGGAGTCCATCCATCTCCTGTCAGGTCTTCCCCTTTTCCAGTTTGGTGTAGTGGTTAAGCGTGCAGACTCTAATCTGGGGGAACCGGGTTTGATTCCCCACTCCTCCACTTGCACCTGGCTGGATGACCTTGGGCAAGCTGTAGTTCTGTTAGAGCTGATCTCTCAAGGGCAGTTCTCGAGGGAGCTCTCTCAGCCCCACCTACCTCACAGGGTGTCTGTTGTGGGGAGGGGAAGGGAAAGGAGTTTGTAAGCCGCTCTGAGACTCCTTTGAGTAGTGAAGGGCGGGTATAAATCCAATCTCCTCCTTCTTCCTCCTGCCATCTTCCACTTTCCTTAGCATTATCGTCTTTTTCAGTGACTCTTGTCTTCTCATAATGTGACCAAAATACAATAGTTTGGCCATTTTAACCATGCTGAATGGATCATTGTCGTGTTCTTGAGTAGAGCTGATGGGTCTTCCTTTTCTACACCCCAGATTCAGGGGGAAATCAGTGCTGCCCACTTTCTTTTCATGAGTTTGCGTATCCAGTGGGGAAGTCCTTCTCAGATCTGGACACTGCGAGGTCTCTTTGTTAGAAGTTTGGAATGGGGCGGGGGGACGACGACAAAGAGAGGACTAAAAAATTGGACACTTTCCCTCTACAATCTGGTTTTTCCCGCCCTGACAGACGCTGCAGTATTTATTGGAAGTTTTTGTTGTTTAGTAAAAGAAGAGTTCAGCTCAGTAACTGACCTAATGTAGGCTGCCTTGGCAGGCAACTCAGTACACAAGGGAAAGCAACTCAGTACACAAGGGAAAGCATGAAGCCAGAAGAGTGAGCAGGAACCATCCCTCAGTGCCTCTTCCCGTGAGGCACACTAGTATATTGTGATGGTCCACAGCTGATGGTCCACAGCTGAGCAGTTTTGGGGAGCTCATCTGGGTGAAAATCAGGGTTACGGGTATGTTTCCGTAAACGTAAAAAAGGAAATAAAACTGAACACGTGTTGCTCTGAAGTGTCAGCGCATGGTTATTTATATGGTAATCTTTTGTTTTTTAGGACACCAAGAAACAACACCAGGAGATTGTATCTGTTTACCGAACGCATCTGCTGTACGCTGTGCAGGTGAGAGAACATTCTTCGTGCATTTCCCATGGATCGGCTGGCGTGCTGGATGAAAGTCAGCCCTTTTTTGTTTCTTTTGCAAGCATGTAAAAGAAGGTAGTATTTTTAAATGAGAGTTTATAACTGCTCGGTCTGACTCAATGAGCTGTTTAAATTGAAATCTGGAAAGGTTCTGCAGTAGTGGCTCTTGCTCAGATGTTGCCTTTTCCGGGTTGCTGGTAACTGTGTTGTTGTTTTTCTCCTTCCTCCTAATCCTTCTTTTAGGGCCAGATGGATGAGGATGTCCAGAAAGTGCTTAAGCAGATATTAACGATGTGCAAAAGTCAGTCACAGAAGAAGAACGAAACCGTCTTCGTCGATCCCTGATGCGCCACTGCCTCGTTTGGAGACTCGCCTTAAAATGAGATTTCGTTGGCAAAAACCGCTTGCAGGGAATTGGCGTCGGCCTCTGCCGCTCTTCTTACTTCATTGTTATGCCCCATGAGCTAAAACGCCATTGTGTCTTTCCCCTCCCTTGCTTCCATAAAGTTTCCAGAATTCCATTCGCGGGGATGGGTGTTTCTCCGAAAATCGCCATGTCTTTTCAAATCAGGGGTGATCAGAGTCTGACCTGCAGTATTAGGAAGTGTCTGAGTGCTGCTTCCGGCACTTCCATTTCTAATGCATTGGTGCAAGCCACAGAAGTACCAGGCTGCCGAGCTGCATCTCTGGATGCGGGGAAGAAGTTGCACCGTTGGGGTGGGTGGGTGGGTGGGTGGGGTGGAGGCAGAGGCTGATGATGACTCAGATCCTGCTTATCAAAAGAGGGCTGAAGCTCCCTTCTGTGTATATTTACGACCCTTTGGATGTTGGGTATAATAGTAGATGTAACTTCTGATTCTAATTTACCAGTGAAACCTTTTTGGGCCTTGTTAAGTGAAAGGAGACAAAAGCCAAGTTTCTTAGGTGACCACAGTGTGTCCTTATCTTTACATGGACCATTGATACGTACCGAGTTAGGTAACATAGAGTGTAGTCGTATACTAAGATCCAGGTAAATGAACTGCTAACTCAGCTAAAACCTCAGTTTCTATGTATCCAGTAGTAGGTCAAGCTATCTATGCAAATCCTTGCAGGGCTGACGGGCACGGAGCTCAGGAGGAGAAGAAACGAACGTTCTGAATAACCACCAAGGGATCCGAACAAAACTCATGATGTTTACAGTGAGCGCTGTCGTCTCACGGCTCCTAACCTCATTTTTGTAAAAGATCTTCTCGTCAATATATTTTTACTGGCCCTCAGATTTAGAAGCATTTTTTGTAACTAAAGCCATTTTGCTATGTTGCATCCCCCCCCCTTTTTGCGGTAGATTTTTATTATCAAATGCTTCCAACTCGTTGCCTTTTTGCCGTCTTTCTCACCCACCCCAGTGTACCAGCAGTTGTGCCAGATGTTCTTTCCCTACCCCATTGAGAAAAGGCTGTGTTAAAATACCCAGAATAGGGAAGGATGAGGAACGGTTCACTATTCTCTCTCTCTCTCTCTCTCTTTCTCTCTCTCTTTTAAATGCCAATTGTTGTTGTAAGGACTGGAAGTGCAGGCCGTCCTTGTATTGTCTGTGCTTCATTTCACAGGGCTGTTTGCTACATTATTTATATAACAGGAGAATGCTCCTGAAAATGATTTCTGTATCTAAAACTCACCGGTAGGGAAAAGCAGTCGCTCATTACTATCTGTGTGACATATACGCATGTATACCCAGGAGAAGCCCAGCACTATGAGCACATTTTAGTACAAATAATAATATTTTAATCCTGTCTCACGTGCTGTTTTTTTATTGCAGATGTACACCACTTACCAATTTCGAAACCTGTTGTCTAACCACTGTGGCCCTTCCCTAAGCATTGTGGGAATTGTAGATTTCAGAGGACACCATGAATTCTTAGTCAGAAAATCCTCTCCTAAAACTAAAGTTCCCAGGGCCAGTGGAAGTTTCTGGGTATAGACACACGCTTGCAGGAGCACTTCCATACTATAAAAATTCAGTAAAGCGAATCTAAACAGCCTTATTTAAAAGCCTTTCGGGAGGACTGTAAGTTCAGCAGAGAGTGCCAGGCGCACAAGCTCTCTGTTTATCAGAGCACCATGGGAGAGAACGCCTGAACCATCCACACACATACATGTGCACTAAAGGGAATGGCTATTGTAACGGCATATCTCTTCACAGAGAGCGCTGGACTTAGTGCTGGTTTTATGCCTGTTGGCAGAGCTACTGCTACTGCAGAAGTTTCCAGTGTTCTATAAGTGAAGTATCCAGACATGGAGGGTCTCCAGTGCCTCAGGGTCACCGACTTGTGCACTGCCTGCCTTTTCCCCCCCACAGTGGCCGTGCCTAAATGGATTTCGTATGACTTCTCGGGCCTTGATTTTTCTTTCTTCTCCTTGGTTTTAACTAATTCCTATTAATTTTTGGACAGTATTTTGTAGTTAGACACACCCTTCTTTCCTTGGGGGGAAAAATTGCTCCAAAGAAATGTGAAAACTTTGCAGCAGCACTTAACAAAAACAAACATTTTAAAAACAAACCTAAAGTATATGCCAATAAAACGCTGCCAAGTATAAAACTTGAGGAACCATTTTGTAGGTGGCCTGACAAAAGAAAAACCTTAGCTTTTTACCTTGTTTTGTTTATATGTATTTATTACAATTATCATTGTGAGACATTGGAAATTGTACACTATAGCTTAGTGACTGTCCTTTATATGTAATTTTACAAAAGTTTCCTTATTCAACAAATAAATGGTCTTTTTTTAAAAAAAGAAAATTGTCTTCATGCTTTGTTTGATTCATCTACCTTCTCATTTCTATGAGGGCAGGATAGGAACTGTGAGGGGGAAATTCCCCTCATGTTTGATTGTGATGAGAACAATGTTCTTATTCAGTCTCCCTCACCCCCTCATATACAGCCGACTTGCGATGACCCTGTGGAGTTTTCGAGGCAAGGGGGAAATGGAGGTGTTTTGCCACTGCCTGCCTCCGTGACATGAGCCTGGTCTTCCTTGGAGGTCTCCCATCCAAATACTAGCCAGGGCTGCCCCGCTTAGCTTCCCGGATCAGTCGAGATCAGGCTAGCCTGGACTGCCCAGCTCAGGGCTGCATCCTGATTACCTGCTCAGAAAAGCCCTCTTGAATAGTTCAGTTTTGCATAGTTGGCGGAAAGCCAGGAGAGGGGGAAGTTTCCCGACCTCTTCGGGCAGGCCATTCCACAAGGCAGGAGCACCAACGGACAAAGCCACGTGTACAGGCAGTTGTCGGTTTTGCCCGTTACAGGCTGGCCCCTGCTGACATGAGTGACGTCACGGCAGAGCATAGGGGGAGAGGTGGTGGTCCCACAAATTGTTGGGAAAATAGGCAAAAATACTTAAATACTCAGAGTTTGCAATGGAACTTTGCTTCACTGGAGAGGAGACATTTCTTTCTATGAAAAAGCTTTATTTCTAAGGGAAGGGTTCACTTGGAAACCTACAAAATAAAAGAGATACCTTGAACTACATCTTTACAGCTACGAACAGAGAGAGCAGATGGTCACACAACAATGGACAATCTCCTTCTTGACCCCTAGAAGGAAGTCACCTGAACACAGTAACCAATGATTGCTAGTAAACAGACTTAGATTTTCCCGGGCTATCTTCCCATTGGCTCTGAACCAAGTTTCCCTTCCAGGTCAGTCTAAACAATAGTACAATAGGTAAAGTAGATTAACCCTATAATGACTGGAATCTAGACCTTGCAAGTCACACATCTCCAACACAAATAAGAGGGACCAAGGCCATGAAGGGCTTTCTATGTGAGACAGCCAGTATTTTAAACTGAGCCTGGTAACAAATGGTCAGTCAATGGAGCACCTGCAGAATAGGAGGGGATATGCATGCTCCATCTAGCTCCTGATAACAGCCAAGCCGTGGCCTTCTAGGCTAGATGGATTTTCTGAGTTGATTGGGGGGGGGGAGACCAATGTACAGTGCATTGCAGTAGTCTAGTCTCGGAAGTCCCTGTGGAGTGGATCCAGGTGGCCAGGTCAGCCGTTATCAAGGTGAGAGGACATCTGACAATCTAGGCTGAGTTGGGAGACAGCATTTCTTGCTGCTGCATTAATTTTCTTCTCTAGTAATAAAACTGGATCCTATATAACCCCAAAGGGTCTCAACTGAATCAGCAAGGGTCAGCTGAATTCCATCCAAAGTGGGGAGAACAATATCCTTCAAAGGCCGCCTCCTTCCCAACCAGCACTGAGTGGTTCTGCATTGGCTTTTCCCTCCGTTGTGTTAGCAAACCCACGGTGGAACAGAAATTCCCCTCTGCATTACATGCTGCGTTCACTTTCTTTGATCATCAGATTTTATGGGACCCTCTAGACTGCATGCCACGTTCACTTTCTTTGATCATTGGGTTTTAGGGTACCTTCTGCATAGATTCATGGCTGTTCAGGGGTGACTTTGCAGGCATTGGCCTGGGCTATCTGGATGTGGTTCTGAGCTGCGCCTTTTCCTCAGTGTTGAGAAAATGTGGAACGAATGCCAGATGCAGAACCAGCCTCTGGCCTTTTCAGGGTTTCATTTTGATTTTCTCATTTTTTTATTCAGCTAAGCATAGCAGCCAGGCAGAGATTCAGGATGTTTCTAGTTCTGTGCTTGTAGCACATGGTACTAGTCCAGATGGATTGGGGGGGGGGGCGTTCACTGGATCACTGAGGGGCATCCGCTTCTTTTTCACTGTCAATCCCCCTCCCCCCGTTTGTTTCTCTTCTGCCTCCAGCCTTCACACCCACTTTTCATTGAAGTGCATCCTTGTCACCAAGGCAACGGCTAAGGCAATGTATAGTCTCCAAGGCTACGGCTTGGGGGTGGGGTGTGTGTGCCTAGATTAAAACAAACCACACAGCAATGCAATCCAGGAAAGGAGCCCAGGCCTCTGAAGGGTGGAGCAAACCGGGAGGGTGGGCACCTGTACCTACGTTTATACACACCCGGTTTGTGCACTGAGGATCAGGGGGAACTTCAGTGACTAGAACCCAGTGACGGCAAAGAGACTTTATAACAGCTGCAAGTCTGCAGGAGTTGCTAGTAGCAGAGGTAGGAGATAACTTTTCCTAGCGGGATACAACTTTGTTGGGCTCAAGGGTGCCATTTGACTCAAACTTTGTTCTTTTTCTCGCTGATTTCTTTGCTGCCCTGCAAATCATTATAGACTTATACCTCCCCTCCCCATCTCTCAGCTCTGGGATGTGGTGGTGGTGGTGGTGGAGAGGGCCATGAAGTCACAGCTGACTCAGGGCCGACCCCCTGCAGTTTTCAAGGCAAGAGACATTCAGAGGGGGATTTGCCGTTGCCTGTCTCCGGCTTGCAGCCCTGGTCCCCCATCCAAATACTAGCCAGGTCCGACCCGAGATCTGATGAGATCAGGCTACAATGGGCTATCCCAGGCCAGGGCAACTCTGGGATATTAATTCCCAAAGACAGTGAAGTATTTAGTTAGTTATACCGGGCAAAGTGGGGACCAAAGGAAAAGGAGGAGGAGGGAAGGCATATAAGATGGCAGAGGAAAAACACTGGGGAGGGGGGAGAGCAGATCGAGGACAGCTTTCCAACTCCCAGAACAAGAAGGCCCCCTCCTTGGAAAGAAATGTGTCCAAAGATCACACGCTGGCTGGCTGGCTGGCTTGATTTATTTCAGTTCAGTTCAATTGACCTTTATTGACATAAAATACCTTAAAAAGGATTACTATAAATACACACACACACACACACATTTAAAACCAAGTATAACCATACATAAAAAACATAATGTAGGATGAAACAATTACTCATTGTAAGTTTTCCTGACGTAACTTTACCGCTGATTGTAAAAACATGGCTATGTTCATTTTTTTTTTTAAGAAAATTTATTATCGGATATATAAAAGCATGTTCCACATTTTGTTTACAATTCTTATCATATCCTTTTCAAATTTTTATCTCCCCCCCCCCCGGCTTCCCACGATGCTCCACCCCCGTTAACATTTTCAACCAATATTCTCGTACATTCAACTCATTCTTAATATTCAAATCTTAAATTTCAATATTTTGCTTTTTAACTTTAACAATTAGGTAACTTTTTGAGATACAGTCTCTCTTGTTACAGCACTTCTATTATTAGTAACTATCAAAACAAAGTAATCTGTTTTTCACATCCCAGTTAAGCGCTAAATAGTCTTTAAAATCTTTAAAATGTTAGTTTGTCCATTTCAGCCATAAAAATCATTTTTTTAATCCATTCCCACTTATCAGGTATCTGCTCTTGTTTCCAGAACTGAGCGTAAGTCATTCTTGCAGTTGAAATGAGATACCATAACAAAGTTCTTTTTGTCATTTTGACTTCTTCTAACTTTAGTCCTAAAAGCAACATTTCTGGTTCTTTTTTCAACGTACATTTCAAGATTTTCTGAATTTCACTATGAATCTCTGTCCAAAAAACATTTGCTTTTTCACAAGTCCACCACATATGGTAAAACGAGCCCTCTTTCTTTTTACATTTCCAACATTTGTTAGACATATTCCCATTCATATTAGCATTTTTTTTGGCGTCATATACCATCTATACATCATTTTGTAACAGTTTTCTTTAACATTAACACATGTTGATATTTTAATTGACTTTTTCCACAAACATTCCCAAGATGACATTTCTATATCTCTATTTACATTTATAGCCCATTTCACCATTTGTTCTTTTACTATCTCATCTTCTGTATACCACTTTAACAAAATCTTATAAATTTTAGAAATCATTTTTTTACCTGTTTCACTCCAAATTTTTTCTATTTCATTATTTTCTTTTCTAAAACCATATCTCATTTTGTCAGTCTTAAATAAATCGTAAATCTGTCTATAATTTAACCAGTCATATTCAAAACCCAAATCTTCTCTTGATCTCATTGCGAGGCTTTTCCCCTCAATTTTCAGAATATCTCTGTAAGGTAGCCAGTCTTTTCCTTTGTTCCTTGAAAGTGGTTTTATTACTTCCGCCGGAACATGGCTATGTTCATTGATATTTCCGGAACAGAGTCATTTAGAAGACGGCGCACTTTTAAAGCATCAGGAAAGTTTGTCACATTGGCTAAGATAGAGTTTAAATCTTTAACATGTAAATCCATGTAAAATTGTCAATATAAACAGATATGCAAAGCTTGATTTATTTGTTCAACTTATATTCTGCCCTTCCTGCAAGCGGGTTCAGTTGATTGACAAACTGCAAAGAAGAGGAGGAGGAGGAGGAGGAGGAGATTGGATTTACACCCCACCCTTCACTACCCAAAGGCGTCTCAGAGCAGCTTACAATTTCCTTTCCCTTCCCCTCCCCACAACAGACATTCTGTGAGGCAGGTGGGGCTGAGGGCGCTCTCTCGAGGACTGCTCGTGAGAGGACAGCTCTGAAATAACTTGTAACTGACCAAAGGTCATACCAGCAGCTGCCTGTGGAGGAGTGGGGAATCAAACCTGGTTCTCCCAGATTAGAGTCTGTGCCCTTAACTACTGCACCAAATGGCAAAGGATATGGTTGTGCTTCGGACGTGATCACGTAGAGGTGGCCCAACAGTATCTTCATCCTATTGCTACCTGCAAAAAAGGAGCGAGGAAGCCTGTTCTTGTTCTTGTAATCCCGAGTAGGTATTGCTGGAGTTGTCACAGCTGATTGGAGAATGGCTGTGTTGCTGGGATGCCCGGGCTAAGTTGGTAGCAAAGGCAGGATGCTGAGCCCCACGCTGGGCTCCGTTTGCCTGCTGGAGGAGCAGAGTGAACGAGAAATACAATTTCATCTCAACTCCAGTTGTCTCCCAGGGAATCCTGGGAACTGTAGTTCTCAGGATCTTTTAATGGAGAATTCTCAGCACCCTTGCTAAATTACAGGTAAGAGAAGCCATGACAGTGTTAAGTGTATAAAACTGAAGAAGTGTGTGTGCACACGAAAGCTTATGCCCAGAATTAAACTTTGTTGGTCTTAAAGGTGCCACTTGACTCAGACTTTGTTCTAAAACTGAAATGTTAGTTATGTGGATAGAGGCAGGATAGATACACCTTTCTGATGGAGCAGGAGACACTGGGTGTTTGTGTGGGGGGAGGTATTTGTGAATTTCCTGCATTGTGCAGGGGGTTGGACTAGATGACCCTGGAGGTCCTGTCCAACTCTATGATTCTTTGATTCTATGATCTGATGGCAGAGTAGGTGCAGATACCTCACTGGCTCAAAATCCACATGTGCAATAGGAGGCAGTTCACCTAAATTCTCTGGTTCGGTATCTGCAGTCAATGTGGAGTAGTGGTTAAGAGTGTCAGACCAGTATCTGGGAGACCAAGGTTCAATTCCACACTCTGCCATGGAAGCTCGCTGGGTGACCTTGGTCCAGTCACGCTCAGCCTAGCCTACCTAACAGGATTGTTGGTAGGATAAAACGGAGGAGAGGAGAATGATGGGAGTCACTTTGGGTCCCCAGTCGGGAGAAAGGCCGAGTACAAATGAATTAAAGAAATAAATGCAAAGGAAAGGGCTGGATTTGTGAACCACGTGCGGCATCCAATATGGAATCAGGAAAGAGTCATTCCATGAGTTTCCTGCCTAAGCATAGACCCAGAGAGTTGGAAGGGGCCATGCAGGCCATCTAGCCCAACCCCCCTGCTCAGTGCAGGATCAGCCTGGAGCATCCCCGACAAGTGTTTGTTCGGCTGCTGCTTAAGGACTGCCAGGGAGGGGGAGCTCACCACCTCCCGAGGCAGCTGATTCCACCGCTGAACAACTCTTACTGGAAAAATAATCTTATAAACCTCAATCATGTCACCCCTCAGCCATCGTTTCTCCAAGCTAAAGAGCCCCAAGCATTTTAACCCACCTTCCCTATGAAGAAAGGTTAAAATGCTTGGGGCTCTTTAGCTTGGAGAAACGATGGCTGAGGGGTGACATGATTGAGGTTTATAAGATTATGAATGGGATTGAGCAGGTTGAGAAAGAAGTACTTTTCTCCCTTTCTCACAATACAAGAACTCGTGGGCACTCCATGAAATTGCTGAGCAGTCGGGTTAGAACAGATAAAAGGAAGTACTTCTTCACCCAAAGAGTGATTAACACATGGAATTCACTGCCACAGTTTCAAGAGGGAATTAGATAAACATATGGAGCAGAAGTCCATCAGTGGCTATTAGCCACAGGGTATAGATGGGAACTCTCAGTCTGGGGCAGGTGATGCACTCTATCCTTGGTGCTGGAGGGGGCAGCAGTGGGAGGGCTTCTGGTGCCCTGGCCCCACTGGTGGACCTCCTGATGGCACCTGGTATATTTTGGCCACTGTGTGACAGAGGGTTGGACTAGATGGGCCACTGGCCTGGTTCAACATTGGCTTCTCTTATGTTCTTATGTTCTTAAAAAAGTTTTTCCTAATATCCAGCTGGTACCTTCCTGCCCATTATTGCAATTAGAATAATTGAGCTTAGATGTCATTATAAGCATCGGGTTGCTCCTAAGCTGTTCACTGCAACAGTGCTGCAAAAAAGCACAACAATGCAACAGCGGCTGGTCTGAGCACACCTTGAGTTGCTTGTCTGTCACACTTTGTTGCTGCTGTACCCATTCCGATTGGAAAAAAAAAATCACAAACATTGAACTGACCTGGGTTGACCAAGGGAATGCGCCTTTGTCTCCAGGAAATGGAGAAAAGTTTGATTCAGGTGGGTTAGCCGTGCTGGTCTGAAGCAAGAGAACAAAGTTTGCGTCCAGCGGCACCTTTAAGACAAACAAAGTAAGCTTTTGTGTGCACGGACACTTCTTCAGATACTTTGAAATGGATTTCCTCAAGCCTTACAGATGGGGGGGGGGGCCGGTTGCCAGGAAGGGCTAGTTAGAGTCAAGATGCAGAAGTAACTAACTGGGCAATAAGTATTCCTGAGATGACCTGTCATTCATTTGGACAGCAAAAATGAATGGTGAAAGCAAGTAACGCCATTCACTCAGTATGATTCAGAGAGTTCCAAGGAAGTTTAAAGAAGGAGGAAATACTCCCCTCCAGCCCCTGCTTCTTCTCCTCCCCACATACAAACTGCACACCATGTACTTACTGTGCTGGTCAGGGCTTTTTTTTGCAGAAAAAGCCCAGCAGGAACTCATTAGCATAATAGGCCACACCCAACAGCAGAAACTCATTAGCATATTAGCCCACACCCCTGACAGCACAGCTCATTAGCATATTAGGCCACACCCCCATGTTACCAGAAGTGTGGTCATCCAGCCTCACCCAGCTTTTGCTTCTTATTCTGTTTAACTTGTTTGCTGTCAAAACCCAGGGCTTTTTTTTTGGAGCAGGAACTCCTTTGCATGTTAGGCCACACACCCCTCAAGTAGCCAATCCTAATGACTTTCTGCTGTTGGGTGTGGCCTGTTATGCTAATGAGTTCCTGCTGGGCATGGCCAACTTGGGAGCCAGCCAGAACTCCGTTCCTGTGCTTTCCTGCCCAAAAATAGCCCTGGTGCTGGTAATGTTGAAGCCAGCCAATGACTACGTATGAAAATAATCTATTCTCTCCTCAGACTGATGTATCTAAGGTGCTATGCTGTGGTGTCCCCTGGGAAATGTAGTTCTTAGGGTGCTTGACATCCTAATGGTGGGGATCCGGGGGACTGTAGTCCCCAGAGTATGCCACAGTACAGCACCTCAGGCAGGGGGGGAAACAGCAGGTGAAGTGCCAGGAGAAATATGAAAGAGAAGAAAGACCCTCTTCCCACCAGGCAGCTGTTCATTCAGCTGCCTTCTACCTGACTGCTCCCTCCCCACACACACACACTGCATCATAGCAAGAAGAAGAGAAGAAGAAAAGAGATTGGATTTATACCCCGCCCTTCACTTGGAGTCTTAGAGCGGCTTACAAACTCCTTTCCCTTCCCCTCCCCACAACAGACACCCTGTGAGGTAGGTGGGGCTGAGAGAACTCTAACACAAACTGCTCTTTCAGGAACAGCTGTGCCAGAGCTTGTGACTGACCCAAGGTCACATCAGCAGTGCAAGTGGAGGAGTGGGGAATCGAATCTGGTTCTCCCAGATTAAAGTCCACGCTCCTAACCTCTACACCAAACTGGCAAGAAAGAGAATGAGAGGTGGTACCATTCCCAAATGGGAAGGAAGATCAATGGGTGTAGTAATATGATGAAAATGAGGACAAAGTCTACCTGTAACCTGTGCTCTTCACCAATCACCAACTAAAGGCCACGGGATCAGATTGTAAGATTCCCAGGTTGGAAGAGATTGATTAGCTGATCTAATGGCTCAGGCCAAGGGCAGGGTCCACTCATTCCTTACCTGGCCCTCGCAGTCCAGATAATATAGTTCTGTCCACTGGTTGCTGCAGAGCAAGAGGTCCATGCAGAGCAGTGGCTGCTTGCATAAGTGAGCCAAGTTACATGCTGCAGAAAGAAGGCATAAACCTGCCCAAATCAACATCTGGTCTGGCTGGGGGGGAGAAATTCTTTCCTCAACCTGAATGTGGCAACAAAGCAGATCCCTGAACACAAGCAAAGCAAACCCATCCCAGGGGGCCAGCCGGAGAGGAATGCGACTGAGAACAACTCCTGTGTGGAAACAGTGATGTACGTCAATGTTTATTTACATCTGGCAGCTGTCTGTTTCCTGTCACCAGATGAAGAGTTTGGGAATTCTGTTTCCCACCTTTCTCTGTTCTGCTTCCTCACATTCTTTCCTAGGCTCACATTTCAATATTGCCCAAGGAAGGAAATTTTAAAAGCTACTACGATGTCCTTACTGCTGACTATGACTTGCATCAGCAGCTAATTTTGCTAGATGGCTGTTTGGAGAAGCAAGGAAGCAGCCTGTTCTCATAGCACGAGGGCATAGACAGCACGTTGTTGAGGTTGTTGGCACTTCTAGAGTTTTGAGAAAAGGTTCTATCCCAAAATGGCTGCCACAGGTGCAGCTACAAATGTTTGGACATTTCAAACCAAGCGGTTTCCTGTATTGAGGGGGCAGCTATTTCCAAATGGGTGCTCCCTGTAGACCTAAAGATGATTTCTGCTGGATCTTCTGAAGGTGGAGCAAAGTCAGGACTGGGAATAAGGCGTTTGTGGGGAGGATAGCCTCCACCCATTTTGTTCAGCAGGCCCTCTCAGAGATGCCCAGGCCACTTCCAGTTTTTGAGGTCCCTAGTCAGAATTTTTTTTAAAAGGACAGCACATGAGGCACATAAAAAGCGGTGAAACATCAAATGCACGTGGCCCATGAGCATGAGACCCAAGCCAAATGGCCTTCCTGAGGCCCCTTCTGATTGACCATGCTGCCCAGCCCGCCAGTTAAGATCCTCTTCACAAGCTGTGACCTCTGTGCTGCCATCTCCAGAGCTGCAGTGACGTAGCAACCAGTGACAGTCTTTTTCAATAGTGGCACTGTGACGACCTTGCTTATTGGGGAGACGGTTTTACCTTTAAAACACTCTCTGGGTGCGTTTAGACAGCGTGCAGGAGCGGTTTAAACTGCTCCGGCACGAAGCGTTTTTTTTTTAAACTGGAGAATCGCGATCACACTCACCTCCTCCTTCCCTCCTTCGGAGCTCCCTGCCGTCCTCCTGCAGGTGGGGGGGTTTCCCTCTCCTTTGAGCATGCGCACAGGCAGCCCTCTCCCGAACAGGAAGTTTGGCGCGTGCGCAGAACAGCGATTTCAACCCGTCCCTTTAAAGTTTAAATGAAGACTTCTGTTTAAATTTTCTCCCCGAAACTGGCCTCCCCAAGATCCTGGACTTGTCTAAATGCCTGAACTAGGCACCACTGAAGCTTTTCTTTGCATAACTAAAGTGCGGAGCTCCGCTCAAGCGCATACCGGTAAGGAAAAAAAAAATGGAGGACTAAAACCGGAAGCTGGAGGCAGCTTCCCAGAGGGGAGGGGGGGTTGAAGCACCCGGAAGTAGCTGGATGGAGCGATCAGACAGGGAAAAGTGCGGCTTGAAACGGAGAATCATGGAAAACACCACTTGGGTAAGTGGTGTCAAAATACTCCGTTTCAAAGGGGGTTTGCTCCAGAAAGCGACGGCTGGGGACGGTGGGCAGATGTTGGGCGTGTGAACGCGCAGGGAAAAGCCGTTTCTGAGCCGTGCCGAAAACGGCTCAAACGGCGCGTCTGAACGCACCCCCTGTGTACCTAAACTTGGTAGATTTCTGCTGCCACCAGGAATTAAAAATTCCAAATCTCTCTCTTTAGGTAGAATGACCTAGGGTCTGGGCACTTCAGAAGACTATGTGGCCCTGAAGAAGGACTATTTCAATTTCTGGGATAAGTTTAAATAAAAAAATGATTTATTTAATAAATAACAACATAGGTTTCTGGTTGTTTTGAACTGTTGCTGATTAAAAGAACTTGTAGACATAACTGGCAAAGCTTGGTGTCACAGTCTCTCAAACTCCCAAAACTCCACTCTGACAGGGGTAGACACTCAGTCTAATCTCCCTCTCTCTCTCATCTATATAGCCACACAGGCTGAACTCTTTGTCTTATTCACACAGAATAGACTCAAAATTTCCCATAGTCACACAGACTATGCTCTCTCTTGAAACTTCACACACAGAATCATTCTCATAGACACCCCTCCCCCCACACTCTCAGTCATCAGCCAGTCATATCAAACTTGTCTCCCTCTATCACTCTCCTTACAGTATTGTAGTCAAATAAAACATTTAAAGAAACACAGACACCTCACCTGTGGAATGACTTTCCCCTTGAGGCCTGCCTGTCTCGTACTCACCTTTAGACACCAGGCCTGACCATTTCTGTTTACCCAGGCTTTCAGTTTAAGGGGGTTAATCTCTTAACACCATTTTGACAGAGTGCCTTTAGCCTAAAAACTGTGGCACCTGGAGATTCCTGCTATTACAATGGCTCTCCAGACCACCAAGATCAGTATCCCTGGAGAAGATGGCTGCTTTGGAGCATGAATTCTATGGCATTATACCTTGCTGAGGCCCCTCCCCTCCCCAAACCCCGCCCTCCCCAGGCTCCACCCCCCAAATCTCCAGGTATTTCCCAAGAGCTGGCAACTCCACATTCTGGTGATCACTGCACGAGGGCTAGATCAGGCTAAGAAGCAGGCAGTGATTAACCCCCTGTTTTTTACAATGCTTAGAGCTCAAACAACAAGCTTTGTGGCTGAAATGAACAGTGACTGTGGAGAGAAGGAGATGAGAACTGAGGTATTTGAAACACCAAGAAGTGAGTTAGCACAAGCACTGAAAAGGGCAAAAAGATTCACTGAAGAAAAAGAGGTAATTTTCATGTTTTTGTCCGCCCTCTGCTGGGCAAGTGCAGATACTAGCTGTTCAACACGTTCTTAAAATCGTAAAGGTTTTTGTTTGCTTGTTTTAGTATGTTCTCAGACTGCTGCCAGAGGGACTACGCTTAATTTCTGGTTAGAAGCCTGCAGGTATCCATGGCTGCAGGGTTCTCCTACCATGTCCCTTGAAAGAAGACCGCCCCCCAATGCCCTTCGGGGGTTTGCCTTTGGAGATTAGCGTATTAAAATAACTATTAAGAACCTATTTCTGTTAATGTTGTAAAGAAATTGACTCTGGAGGTGAATGACATTCAGTAATGTTAATATCTGGATTTTTTTCCATATGGAGTTTGGCTTAACATCAAGTATCCTTGGGATAAATTTCCCAGGGTGCACTGGGGTGCAGCTCCTTGGATGCCTCAGAGAAAGCGTGTCTGGCGTTGGGGGAGCTGAGAAAAGTGACGGATCTCATAGGGTTGCCAACTCTGAGTTTGGACATTGTTGTCAGACCCTTTTATGGGCTTAAATAAAAACTTATCTTGCATTCACGACTCAATATTTCCAGATTCTCTTGCATTTATGTGTGTCTGTGTGTGCGCTCTCGTTGCAACCCAGCTCTGATAATAATCCACAACTTATGCTGGAATAAATTCTGTTAGTCTTTGAAGTGCCGCTGGACTGCAGTTTTATTTTTGAATTAAGGCCACACCCACACACCCACGAAGCACGTGAAGGCAGCTCCTCCAAGCTAAGGAAAATGCTCTCTGATGTCTTTAATTAGACAATTCCAGAGATGATCCTATAAAGATCAGGATTGTACCAAACAGGAATGGTCAAAGGAGATCTTTAACCCTGGGGCCTCCTCTAGAGCAGGGGTGGTCACGCTTGCTTAACGTAAGAGCTCATACAGAATAAACGTCAGATGTTTGAGAGACGCAAGACATGAACAGATATTACACACACGTTTTGCTTTTTATTAACATTAAATTAGACTGTGTGAAAGAGCCGCATGCGGCTCCCGAGCTGCAGTTTGGTCTAGGGTTCCCAAGTACTTACCGTCTGGGGGCGGGGGACGAATGCTCCCCGGCCGGACCAGTCTTCCTGGTAACGCACCATGCCGTCGCCAGGAAGTGATACCAGGTGACACTCTGGCAATGGGGCTGAAAACTCGATAGTACCATCGAGTTTCCAGCCCCATTGCCAGAGCGTCGCCTACCGTCCCTTCCTGGCGACAGCATGGTGCTCCGCGCCTCTCCTTCCTCTGGGGATGGTCCTGCGAGGACATATCCATCCCCCGCCGGCACACAGTAAGTTCTTGGGAAGCCTAGTTTGACCACCCCTGCTTTAGAGAATTCCTCCCGCCCCCAAAAAAGCTCATACCCCTGTCCTTTCCTAAAACTGGAAATAAGAGAAGCAGGAATTCTTGGCACATTTTGCTTTTTGGTGGTGACCTCAGCTTGAAGAAGTGTCACAAGTAAAAGTGAAAATATACCAAGGTAAGAATCCAGTAGGTAACTGGCCACCAGGGTGAAATCAGATCGTTAAGTTGGGTTCTGTATAGTTAGGAGCAGGGCTTTTTTTCTGGGGGAACGTGCCGGAACAGAGTTCTGGAACATCTTTGACAAAATTCTTTTCAAATTTTTTAAAAGTTCACAAGTTTTCAGTATACAGATTGAAAACTTCATTTCCCTCTTGAGGGCTCTGGCACCTCTTTAAGGAAAAAAAATATGGGAGGACACTTCCCCAAAGTCTAAATGAGTTGATTGCACCCTGGCCAGTTATCAGTAAATTGTCTGAATTGTTTCAGTCCCATTTAAAACTAGCTGCTGCATGGTGTGTACCCTATTAAAGTCACACAGCACATGAATGCTGGGTATAATTCTTCACATTCAGTGCCCCGCTGTAGAAATAGAGATCCTGTCTTCCTTTGGGGGGAAAAAGCAGGTTTCTAGACCTCATGCAAGAAAAATCTTAAAACGTTACACACACACCTTTCCCGCCACAAATTCCTACCTTGAATTTTCTGTGCATCAAAGCTGCTGCAAACCTCTCTCTCTCTCTCTCTCTCTCTCTCTCTCTCTCTCTCTCTCTCTCTCTCTCTCTCTCTCTCTCTCTCTCTCTCTGTCTGTCTCTCATATTGTGTTGCTTTTCTCCATATTTCAATGAGGAGCATCAGCATGCAGATGGCACAGGGCTGACCAGAGGCAGGACACAAATTGCACATCAGCTGGGGGATCATTGCACCAAGTTAAATTAACTCAAGGCTTTGCACTGGTGTGGACTGAGGACTTGGTTTTTGGTACACGGGAGAACAGAAATGACATTCTCTCAAAATCTATGCCTGGGAAATGCCTCGATCCAGCCCAGAATCAGCTGCCCTGAAGTGTCCGTGGGGAGGGGGAGAGTGCAACAGATCTCCGGGGTCTTGTTTTCCAGATGCAGCAGGCCCACAGGGAATGGATTCGCTGTGTGGCTCTCACGAGAATTATCTACGGGAATAAGCACTGGAGGCTGGCACAGGCACTGGCGAATCTTGCTCACAGCTACCTGGTGCTTCCAGGTAAGGACTTCTCTCCCCTCTTCCTGTTTCCTTGGCCCCGATGGAACCACGGTTTGAAGCTAGCTGAGGATGCTGCCAAAGAAACCAAGGGAAAGACTCCATTCCCACAAAGCTAATTTTGCTGCTTCACAATATCATGGTGGCCCACAGTGCTCTCAGTACCTTTGTGCTGATGAACGTGGGTTTTTTGGGTTTTTTTAAGCAGATTATCTATGCCTTTGGAGCTGCGGTGGCTCAAGTGGTTAAGACGCTGAACTGCAGGCTGCGGAAGGTCAGTAGTTCAGCAGTTCGTGACCCGAGTGGCCGCATGACGGAGTGAGCTCCCGTCTCTAGTTCCAGCTCCTGCCCACCTAGCAGTTCGAAAGCAAGAAATTGCAAGTGGGAAGGTAACAGCGTTCCGTGCACCTTTGTGTTTAGTCATGCTGGCCACATGACAACGGAAACGTCTTCAGACAGCGCTGGCTCTTCGGCTTTGAAACATAGATGAGCACCGCAATCCTAGAGTTGGATTCGACTGGCTTTCGAGCAAGGGAACTTTTACCTTTACTTTTATCTATGCCTCCACCAGGTGAAGCTTGTGGCAACCTGGTGGTGTAGGGATGGCCGTTTCACCTTTTGGGTTTCTGTCATACGTAGGCATTAAAGATGTAGGAGCCCATCCAGACGAAAGGGAGCAGTCCTAATTGAAGGAGGTCTTTGTGCCAGGGTAGATTTACAAATGATTGAAAGTCCAGGTCTTCTTACTGTACAATTTTTACGTAATAGTTTACAAGGGGATGGCTGCAAAAGCTATGAAAGTGCTGCCATCTAGTGACCACTGTATGAATCTCGCCAACTACAGAAGGGTCCCTGCCTATCACCATAGAAGCTAATGCCACATCAACTTATTTTATTTATTTTACTTATATCCCACTTTTCTCTCCAATGGGAAGCCAAAGCAGTTTACATTTTACATGGCAGAGTGGGGATTCGAACCTGGGTTTCCCAGATCCTAGTCTGACACTTTAACTACTACACCACGCTGGCGCTCTAATTTGATTCTTATCCTGTCCTCCTGTCAAAAGAGTACAGGGTGCTGTACAAGAACAACCACCACCTCTGTGTTATTTGCACAATATTCCTAGGAGGTAGGTTTCTGAGAAGGGAGGGGGAATTCATGGCAAAGTGGGCATTTTGAACCTCAGTTTCCCCAGAATTAATTCATTAACTATCACATGGCAGTGTGTGTAATATAGCCAGGAGATCCTAAGATTGTCTGGCAGCCAGAAGTTCTAGTTCTCTTAGTGTTATGCACCACTATCTGGTGAGCTAGACTTGTTCTTAAGGAAAGAGACGTTTCAGAGGTGGTTTGCCACTGCCTGCCTCTGTGTCAGGACCCTGGTATTCCTTGGAGGTCGCCCATCCAAATACTGGTCAGGGCCAACCCTGCTCGGCTTCCGAGATCCGACAGACTATCCAGGTCAGGGCGAATTTCCCTAGCCATGTTGAGACATTCTAATCACTACACCACATGGGCTAAAAGGGTGAGCTGAGGAACCACAACATTCTTTTCAATGACCCGTGAATCTTGGACTAGATTATACCCATCTGCAGGGCTCTTTTTGTAGCAGGGACTCCTTTGCATATTAGGCGACAAACCCCTAATGTAGCCAATCCTCCAAGAGCTTACAGAGCTCTTCTTTTTTTTTTTTGAAATAACTCTCCTAAAAAGGAGAGAATTTTATTTTTTATAAGAAAAGGGTAAGGTAGACAGATGGGAAGAGAAAAAAGAGCGGAGTGAGTTTTTTTTCTATTAGTAAAGGTTAGTTTTATTTCTTCCAGTTGTCGGCATCCATCACGGTTGAAAGATCTTCTTTTCAGCTTTACAAAGTCCAAATCAATTCTGTTAGTAAAGTTAGTAAAGTCCACTGGGGTTAGGTCAAATCTTTTCAGATGTTACACGAACAAATTCCTTTTTAAGTCTCTCCAATTATCATTAAGTCCTTTGAACTTTAGTGCCTCCCATTCCGTCACTTCCTTCCCCTGGGCCGCCGTCTTCTTCAAAAATCCAAATTTTGAGTGCTGCTTCCTCCTCTGTGCTGGTATGTCTCTTCAGAAATTTTTTAATCCATCTTCTTTCGCTTCTTTTTTCTTGTTGTTTCTGGCAGTCATTTCTCGTTGGCTCCATTAACACTCAAGTTGAAATTAGATCTCCATTACTTGCTAAGCTCAACACCCCTTTCTACTGGCAGAGTATATCCTTTTTTTTAAAGGCGGAGTAGGCTTTGGGAGCCTTATCCGCCTCTTCTTTTTATTTATTCGCTCCACTGCCAGATAGAGGTGTCAAGACTTTCGTCAAAATAAATCTGAGATCTTCTTTCCCTTCTTCATCCATAGCTTGGAACTTTAGCATCAAATTAATTTTCTATACATTTTCTGCCATCAACCTTGTTGATTCCAACATTTGTTTTTGTAGTCTGATGAGAACAATTTCCATTTTAAAAGCGTTTCATTGATATTTTACATTTACTCCAGCAGGTGGCGCAGTATCTCAGTCTCTTGTTGATTGACAGCTAGTTCTGGGGGGGTTGACTGGAGCGGAAGTCCCTCCTCTCTTCTCTTCCGTTCTAATCAGGATTTTCCCCAGCATCGACATTTTATTTTTTATTTACTTTTTCAAAGTTCGTGCCACATCCCCCAGAAAGCAACTAAAGCCGCAATCTTCTGTAAAACCCCAACGGTACTTTCACCAACATTTTTTCTTGTTACCCCCCTTCGCGTTTCCTTTAAAAATTCGCTTCTTCGAAGAGGGTGGAAACTCCTCCCTCCTCCCATACGCTTATCCGCTTGCGGGGGGTTTAATTTTCGCTTCAAAATAGATCTTCAACTCACGATTAGATGCCATTTCTTCTTTTCATAGTAATTCATCCACTTTTCCTCACTCCTGGAAGTCGGCAGGGCTGCTAAGTCCCATTCGGGACGCACTACGCGGCGGGGCCGATTGGGGCGGGGAGAAAGCCTCAATTTCCCGGCAGTTTGCCGGCAAAGAGGCTACTCCCCTATGCGCCCCCGGTTCGGAGCCTTTGACTAAGGCTCACTAGGGTCTTTCGCAAACGTGAAGACCCCCCATTCCGCGTGTGGGCTAACCGCCTCTGGGAGCGTCCCGAGAAGCGGCCGCCATTCGCAGCACCGAAACCGAAAGCCCAGCTTACAGAGCTCTTCTTACAGGGGCTACTGTAAGCTCTTGGAGGATTGGCTACATTAGGGGTGTGTCGCCTAATATGCAAAGGAGTTCCTGCTACAAAAAGAGCCCTGCCCATCTGCAAGGGGAGGGGCTGTGGCTCAGGGGCAGAGCACCTGCTATGCCTGCAGAAAGTCCCTCACCAGGTTACAATGCCACACTGTCCACCTCCCAAAGCAGCCATTTTCTCCAGATGAACTGACCTCCGTCACCCAGAGACCAGTGGGAGGCTGGCAACCCTAGGTCTGAGGGTTTAAACATATTCTTATTAATTTCCACAGGTCTTCCGACTCAGGCTCTGCAGCATGCCAACGCTGCCCAAGGGACCTTGTTAATGGACAGGAGCAGCTCTCCAGCGTCAGCAGAGGAACGGAGAGAGGTTCTGAGCACTCTTCTGACCATCTTCTATACCCTGGGCGTAGCACACTGGGTGCAGAAAAAATATCCTTGCTGTGCAGGGCGGCCAGGACAGTGGATTTGGAATTGAGAACGCCAAGTTAAAATCTGCACTCGGCTTTTTGGTGGGAGGCCCCAAGAGCCAGTTTGGTGTGGTGGTTAAGTGCGTGGACTCTAATCTGGGAGAACCGGCTTTGATTCTCCACTCCTCCACTTGCAGCTGCTGGTGTGACCTTGGGCAAGCCATAGTTCTGTCAGAGCTGTTCTCCCAAGGACAGTTCTGGAAAGAGCTCTCTCAGCCCCACCTACCTCACAGAGTGTCTGTTGTGGACAGGGGAAGGGAAAGGAGTTTGTAAGCTGCTTTGAGACTCCAAGCGAATCCAGTCTCTTTTTCTTCTCTTCTTCTTCTTCTGTTTAGTGTAGTGGTTAAGTGTGCAGACTCTAATCTGGGAGAATCGGGTTTGATTCCCCACTCCTCCATTTGCACCTGCTGATGTGACCTTGGGTCAGTCACAAGCTCTGGCACAGCTGTTCTTGAAAAAAGAGCAATCTCTGTCAGAGCTCTCTCAGTCCCACCTACCTCACAGGGTGCCTGTTGTGGGGAGGGGAAGGGAAAGAAGTTTGCAAGCCGCTCTGAGACTCCAAGTGAAGGCTGGGGTATAAATCCAATCTCTTCTTCTTCTTCTCTTCTTCAAATCCCCAGTTGTGCCATGGAAGCTCGCTGGGTGACCTAGGGCCAGTCACACACTTTCAGCCTAACCAGCTTCAGAGGGTTGTTGATAAAATGGAGGAGAGGATAACAATGTAAGTCACTTGGGGTCCCCATGGGGGAGAAAGGCAGGATGTAAATCAAGGACATAAAATTAATAAAATATTGGGGCTCATTCATGAACCAGATCTAGGTGACCAACAGATGTGTGGGGGTAGTGTGGACAGTGCAGCTATGCAAATGCCACTGACATGACTAGGAAGTTTTCCAGAGCATGTGTGACCCTCATTCATCTCTCATGCATTTCAAATAGAGTTTGTGGAGGAGAATTTGGGGTGTGTGTGTGTTATTGCATGGGCATTACTGACAGGAGTAGGCGCCACTTGGATTTTCCATCCCAGGCTGCAATAAGAGTCAGTATGGTTAAGAGTGGTGGACTCTAGTCTGGAGAGCTGGGTTTGATTCCCCACTCCTCTTCCACGTGAAGCCATCTGGGTGATCTTGGGCCAGTCACAGTTTCCTCTAACCTCTCTCAGCCCCGCCTACCTCATGGGGTGCCTGTGGTGGAGAGAGGAAGGGAAGGCAGTTGTAAGCCACTCTGAGACTTCTTGCAGTAGAGAAAAACAGGATATAAAAACCTGCTGCTCTTCTTCTTCTTCTTCTTCTTCTTCTTCTTCTTCTTCTTCTTCTTCTTCTTCTTCTTCTTCTTCTTCTTCTTCTTCTTCTTCTTCTTCTTCTTCTTCTTCTTCTTCTTCTTCTTCTAACAAACCCAGCTGTGCTTTTTCTGTAGGGCTGGCATTGCCCCTAGATTTATCAGCAGCCGCTGACCCCGAGACCAGCAAGAGTTACAGCCAAGCAGATAAGTGGTTATGACTGGGCAAATTAACTGATGTCCCGAAGGTGGGTCGCAAGCCGCTCTGTTATTGTTAATGGGATTTCAAAATTAATCTGTCAGCCTTAATGGTTTCTACCAGCAAAGAATCTTTGTGCAATCTGCAAAAGGCAGAACGGGTCATGGAAGAACTGAAGGGGAGCGAGTGGGAAGGGGCCACCGAGTGGGAAGTCTCTGAGAAAGACCTGGCTGCCGCATTGGGCAGGTAAGTGGAAGATTAATCGCTTTGTCCTAAGCTGACAAATAAGGACTCTGCTTCCATGGAGCTGTTGAAAGAGTTCAGCTGAGAGCGTGCACTGAATGAATACAGGTTCCAGTAGGCTGCAGCTGGTCCCCCATTTCTCCATTCGCAGCTTCTTGTGTCCTGATTAGTGATGATCCTTAAAAAGCTCTGCACCCCTGCATAAATCCTGGACTGTACCCCAAACCACACTTCTGCAGACCAAAGGGATTCCTGCCTTCCAAGGGGGCCTCTGCCATTCCCTGGTCCAAAGCCTGGCTTCAGTGCTGACAGCACCAAAACAGGGGTGCCCCGGGTGAAATGAAGATTGAAGCTGCCTTATGCTAAACCAAACCATCAGCCCATCAAGTTCACTATTGCCTACTCAAACCGGCAGCGGTTCTCCGAGGTCCCACATCACTTCCTGCCTCATCCTTTTGCCTGGAGGTGTCGGGGGGGTTGAACCTGGAACCTTCTGCATGCAAAGCAGAGTCTCTTCCACTGAGCCACAGACCCTTCCCAAAGACTGAGAAACTAGGGGGAGCTGGGCTGTAAAACAAGCTTTCGGGGCACCCTGAAACATGTATAGAGCAGGGCATAGAGCCAGAGTCACTGGGGAAGTGGGGGGAGGCGAGTAGCTGTGAATCTCCTTCATTGTGCAGGGGGTTGGACTAGATGAGCCTTGGGGTCCCTTCCAGCACTATGTTCCCATGCACCCCCAGGCTGTGAGGACTGTTCCCTGGCAGGAAGCCTGCTTCCGGAACCAAGAGCTTCAAAGACTGGTGCCCCCAGGGATCCCATTGCATGGCACTGATGTGTTGAGTAAGGGGCAGCTGCATCCCTCCTCTACCCCAATACTCTGGGGACTGTGCCCTGCGTGGCTTTGGATCTACTGTTTCCTGGTCCTTCGGGCTAGAGATCCCGGGGATCGAACCTCAGCCCTTCTGCATTCAAAGCAGGCACTCTATAGCCCTGACCTGGGTAGCCCAGGCAAGCCCGATTTCATCAGTTTGGTGTAGTGGTTAAGTGGTGCAGACTCTAATCTGGGAGAACCGGGTTTGATTCCCCCACTCCTCCACTTGCAGCTGTTGGATGACCTTGGGCGAGCCATAGTTCTGACAAGAGCTGTCCTTGAAAGGACAATTCTGTCAGAGCTCTCTCAGCCCCACCTACCTCACAAGGTGTCTGTTGTGGGGAGGGGAAGGGAAACGAGTTTGTAAGGCGCTCTGAGTGAAGGGTGGGGTATAAATCCAGTCTCTTCTCTTCTTCTTCTTCATCTCAGAAACTAAGCAGAGTCAGCCCTGGCAAGTATTTGGATGAGTGACCTCCAAGGAATACCAGGGCTGGGATGCCAAAGCAGGCAATAGTAAGCCACCTCTCTGAAACGTCCTAGCCCCACTAGGGGTCGCCAGAAGTCACCATGGCTTCCAGGAATGCAAGCGCGCGCACACACACACAAAATACACACACACACAAAACAGGTGCTCTACCACCGAGCTACAGCCCCTCCCCAAGAAAAGGGTGTATACCCAGTTGAGACATAACTGAGCTGAGTTCAGTGACCCTAAATTTACTGTTTTTCTTAAAAAACATATGGAGGGACTTTCTGGCTGAATCAGACCAGGAATTCCTTGCAAGAATCCCACCAGCTAGGAGGCCTTCAGTGGGTCAGCCAGGCTACCTTCTATGCAGCCCTGGCCAAGAGCGCCACGATCCCCACACCTACCCTGTTGCTTCCACGGAGTCAAAACCGAAACCAAAGAGAAGGATAGAAGAAGTATGCAAAACAAAGGAAATAATCTGTGCTCATCAATAATCACAAGTCTTAAAACGATTGTATCAAAATGTAATTAGAATAAATGTAATTAGAATAGAATTAGAATAAAGAGGACACAGTCCTATGTCACACAAATATAATGGAACTAAATACAACAAGGCATGTTTTACATACCACAGGACCAGTGTCCCCTCTAAGCTGTGGAGTCTTGTGAGCAAAAATTCTACTTTGTGAGCTGCTGGCATTAAAGTTGTGAATGAGCGATTTGGCTGCTTCATAGATCAGTTTGCTCTGGAGCCCTCCTTCCTGAGCTGAGACAAAGATGTGTGAGCTGGAGGCTAAAAAACTGTGAGCTAGCTCACACTAAATCAGCTTAGAGGGAATATTGTGCAGGACATATATCTAAACTATATCGACTCATACACCAGAAACTCCACGTGCAGGCAAGGCGGAATATAAATCTAAAATAATAAATAAATAATAAATAATATAGAACACAATCTCTCAGTTTTAATAGCCTCACAGGAGTTCAAGGATTCACCGGAGCCTGATGGATGAACTAATTATTCTTCCTCTGATATTCTTCTTTACGTGTAAGCTAGCTGATAAGAGCTGTGTTTCACCAAAGGCTTCTTCAGAAAGATGGTACTTCTCCAAGAGGAAATTTTTTTCTTCTTCGAGAGGAAAAATTTCACCAACATGTTATTTCCTGGCGCAAAGTTGCTGCCAATTTCATCAAGGTGCTAAACTGCTTCTCAAAAAATGCTTCCATGGAGAGCTATCTTGGTGTGCCGTGCATGAGGGTTTTTTTTTTTAAATGGTTTAACAGAACCAGCTTGCAATAGCCTGGTGTGATCTATGATCCTATAAAACCAGGGTCTTTGGGTGCAAATCTTTACAGGATTTTGCCTCGTGCATCACTGGAAACTTGCCCATTGTTTTTAAAATTCATATCTGAAACAGGTCCTTTAAGTTCCACAGAAGCAGAAGGCTGTTTGTGGCCACTTGAAATGTTTACCGATTGCTACTTTAAAATACTGCATTCCCCCCCCTTTTTTTTTACCAGACTTGAAATTCTGATTGCTCAGCTCTTTCTTCCAGGACATGTTTGCAGCAAAACAAGCCAGCACTGGCGACGAGGCATTTTAAGAAGGCGATCACTGCTGTAATTGTGACAAGAGGAGAGATGGCTCCAGAGTTGATCAGTCTTTATCAGGAAATAGCCCACACCGAACAAGTGAATAACAATCACAAAAAATCCATAGGATATTTATTGCTGGTAAGGAACCTCACAGAGGGAAGGTGGCATGGTTATAAAGCACAATCTCGTGAGATCTCAAAAGCTAAGCAGGGCCAGTAGTCGGATGGAATGTGGCAGAAGGTTTCTTGTGGTTTCTTACAGAGGCCTGCCCTCTTTTTCGCTCTTTTTCCTTTTGCGTTGGCTGGGAGGCCACCAAGGAGGACTCTGCAGAGGAAGTCAATGGCACACCATCTCTGCTTCTCACTTGCCTTGAAAAGCCTCTTTCTGGGATGACATGATGGCACTTTATACCCATGCATACAAGGAATCTCATGGAGGGAAGGCGGCATGGTATAGGTACACGGGAAAAGTGCAGAAAAGGGCAATTAAAATGATTCAGGGGATGGAACACCTTCCCTAAGAAGAAAGGTTAAAGAAAGGCTCTTTAGCTTGGAGAAACAATTGAGGGGTGACAGGATAGAGGTTTACAAAATTATGCATGGGGGAAAGAGAAGGCAGAGAAAGAAGTACTTCCCTCCCTTTCTCACAATGCAAGAACTCGTGGGCACTCCATGAAATTGATGAGCAGTAGTCTTAGAATAGATAAAAGGATGTACTTCTTCACCCAAAGAGTGATTAACACTTGGAACTCACTGTTGCAGGAAGCGGTAGTGGCTACAAGTATAGACAGCTTCAAGTGGGGATTGGATAAATATAAGGGGGCAGAGGTCCATCAGTGGCTATTAGCCACAAGGTATAGATGGAACACTCTTTCTGGGGCAGTGATGCTCTGTATTCTTAGTGCTTGGGGGGCAACATTGGAAGGGCTTCTGGCGTTCTGGCTCTGCGGGTGGACCTCCAGATGGCACCTGGGTTTTGGCCACTGTGTGACACAGAGTGTTGGACTGGATGGGCCATTGGCCATCTGATCCAGCCTGGCTTCTCTTATGTTCTTATGGTATAGCCTGATCTTGGAAACTAAGCATAGCCAATACCTGCATGCAGGGCTTTTTTTGTACAAAAAGCCCAGCAGGAACTTATTAGAATAATAGGTCACACCCAACAGCAGAAATTCATTAGCATGTTAGGCCACACCCCCAATAGCACAGCTGATTAGCATATTAGGCCACAATCCCCTGTTACCAGAAGTGTGGTCATCCAGCCACACCCACCTTTTGCTTCTTATTCTATATACCTTGTTTGCTGTCAAAACCCAGGGCTTTTTTTGTAGCAGAAACTCCTTTGCATGTTAGGCCACACACCCCTAATGAGTTTCTGTTGTTGGGTGTGGCCTATTATGCTAATAAGTTCCTGCTGGGTGTGGCCAACTTGGGAGCCAGCCGGAACTCCGTTCCTGTGCGTTCCTGCCACAAAATAGCCCTGCCTGCATGGAAGACTATCAAGGAAGATTCTGCAGAGGAAGGCAATGGCAAATCACCTCTGCTTCTCACTTACCTGGAAAGCAATTTGATGGCCCTTGCGTATGAAGGAAACCTCTTAAAACCCTTCTAGCACAGAGTATCGACTGAATTTAGGGGTTTAACTTAAATGGTGCTGTCAGAAGGCCTGTACTTTAATTCAAAATTATGGCTGCCCTGACATCCTCTCTTATTTATAGAGGAACTATCTGTGTTTTTAAAAAAGAGTACAGTTATTCTTTAAATAACTGTTTGAAAGGACTAGAATCTGGCTGGAATTGGCCTGTTTCTTGTTGCTGTTTCTGATTTTATGACCATTCTAATAATGTTTTCCATTTTGATGCTGCTGTCCATTGTGCTGTGGAAGTGCTTCTGTAAACCTTTCGGCTATATAGCAGTGAAGAATTTTGTTACATAAATAACCTACATGGAAATAAATACAGTACAATCTCAAAAACCAGTGACATAATAGGATAACTGGGAATACAAGAATTGGGACTCCCTAGAGATCTTTTCCCCTCCCATGACTAGTTGGCAAAATATGGCGTGCAAAATAAGCAACTGTGTACCAAGTGTCTTTTTTTTTTGTTGCTATTTTTGCATTTGTGTGTCTGTGCCTGGAAGTCATGGCGACCCCTAGCGACTCCTATTGGGGCATGAAGGACGTTCAGAGAAGTGGCTTGATGGCCTGGCCTCTGCGTCCTGACCTTCGTATTCTCTGGAGGTCTCCCATCCCAAATAGTTGCCAAGGTCAGCCCTGCTTAGCTTCCAAGATCCGATGAGATCAGGCTTGCCTGGACTATCCAGGTCAGGGGCTGTCTCGATTTGTATAGTTTATGAAAGTCACAGATTTTAGCGGTGCAGGTTATTATTGTTGTTGTTGTTATTACTACTACTACTACTACTACTACTACTACAATGATGATGAAGATAAACTCCCTCAGACTGTGTTAAGCCATTGGCCTATGAAGGTCTACTGTGACTGGCAACAACTCTTCACAATCTCATGTTGAGGTCTTTCGTATCACCCCCCCTGCTTATTCTTTTTGACTGGGGGATTGAACCTGGGACCTTCTGCATCCAAAGCAGATGTTCTACCGCTGAGCTACAGCTCCTTCTCTGGGTGAAGCTTGGTGAAAATACAGTTCCGGATATTACACTATACATAATTACTGTACTAAGATCCTTCCTGGTAACCCTGACTTGGATGGCCCAGGCTAGTCTGATCCCAGAACCTAAGTTGGGTCAGCTTTGGTCAGTACTTGGATGGGAGATCACCAAGGAAGAGCAGGGTCACCACGCAGAGGTAGGCAATTGCAAACCAAGTCTCCTACCTTGAAAACTCTACGGGGTTGCCATGAGTTGGCTATGACTTGATGTTGCTTTCCACCACCAAGATCCTTGGAGAAGTAAGGAGGAAATGGTCAAGACGGGAGGCTCTCCCATCTTCATGTTTGCTCGGAGAGCGTGACTGTTCCTCCACTCACAGATGCCCGTTTTTCTTTTCCTCATAGGCCCATTGCGTTGCGTTAACAGTGCACACGAAATTCAGTGCTGAAGCAGCATCCACAGCATTACTATTAGGCCAGGCTTATGCCACAATGGAAGAACAAGAGCATGCAGGTAAAGAAGCAGAAATGCACAGGGAGAAATTAGGGTTGCTAACCTCCAGGTGGGGCCTGCAGTCTTCCTCAATGAAATGCAACTGATCTCCAGTCTGCAGACAGCAGTTGTGTCCGGGAGGAAACAGCAGATTCAGAGGGTGGCACCTGTGACATCACATCCCCTCTAAGCTCCCTCCCTTTTCAAATTCCACCTTCCGCAGGCACCACTCCCGAATCACCAGGAATTCCCCAAGCTGGAGGTGGGCAGTCGTGGGAGAAATGCGTAATTTCTTTCCTTTGCAAGAGCTGATCAGGATAGGCTGTTTTATTTCCTTATTGAGTCCTCAGTATTTATTTTAAATTAACACATTTGTAGCGCTAGGGTTGCCAGTTCTGTGTTGGGGGTGGAGATTTTGGGGGTGGAGACTGGGGAGGGCAGGGTTTGGGGAGGGGAAGACAGCCGTTTTCTCCATGGGAATGGATTGTCTGGAGGTCAACTGTAATAGCGGGAGATCTCCAGGTGCCAACTGGAGGTTGGCAACACTATGTAGCATACTTTTTCCCTTAAAGGGCCGTTCACAATTTCATAAAAGCAATGACTATAAATGAAAACAGTCCTTCCTCTCCGAAGACACAATTTAGCCCCTGCCTACCAAAATGTTCTTGTCTTGCATCTAGGCTTGCCAGCTCTGGGTTGTGAAATTCCTGGAGATTTGGGGGTGGAGCCTGGGGAGAGAGCTCAGCAAGGTATAACAGCATAGAGCCCACCCTCCAAAGAAGCCATTTTCTCCAGGATGACTGTTTTCCGTGGTCTTGAGACTGGTTTTAATTCTGGGAGTTCACCAGGAGATTGACAAACCTGACTTGCATCACCTCTGAATTTGTGCAGAAGGCCTTTTACTCACCAATATTTTTTTATGTTTGTTTGTTCTGGTAAATAGCCCATCTCATCTCTTCAAAGCTACATGCTTGTGACCACTGTATATGTTTACAACTCTGTGGTATCATACCTAGTGGTGTCTGGTATTGTCAGAGTTTAGATAGGCAGCAGAGCAAAAGTTGTTTAAACAATAAAGTCGGTTTATTAAGATGAGAACAAACTTTGTAAGAAAGCGGAGAGAGAAAAAGAAGTCTAACTGTCTAACTAGCTAGTCAGGCAGTTAGACTTCTCTTACAAAGTTCGTTCGCTTGTTAATAAACCAACTTTATTCTTTAAACAGCATGTGCTCAGCTTTACTGCATATCTACACTCTGCCAATGCCTGGAAGTACTACTGTTAATACTGCTCTTCAGTATGACTTCACTAGGCCCCACCCCATGACATCATCAGATCCCACCCAGTGAGGCTCAGGGTGTGGGATGGTGGGGACCAGGCAACCCCCCCTCCCGCTCAGTGTTCTCAAGCCCCTTAGGTGGCACAGTCCTAAGAGCTGATGGGCATATTTCATGTGGGGCAAGGAAATACCTTGAGCTGGCCCAGAACAGTCTACTTTGCCATCCAAGATCTCCATCCGAAGTCTTTCACACTTCAGTTCCTGAGTTCCTTTAATTGCCACAGGAGGTGGTGGCAGCTACAAGCATGGATGGCTTCAAGGGGGAATTAGATAAACATATGGAGCAGAGCAGAGGTCCATCAGTTGCTATTGGCCACAAGGTATAGATAGGAACTCTCAGTCTGGGGCAGGTGATGCACTCTATTCTTGGTGCTTGGGGGGGGGTCAACAGTGGGAGGGCTTCTAGTGTTCTGGCCCCACTGGTGGACCTCTTGATGGCACCTGGTATTTTTGGCCACTGTGTGACAGAGTGTTGGACTGGATGGGCCTTTGGCCTGATCCAACATTGACTTCTCTTATGTTCTTATATGTTCTTATGGGGATGTCAGGAATTTAGAGACATAATCCAATGTATCTCATGTGCTCTTTGATTTTTTTGAAATAAGTCATGGAGCTGGAACTCAAATGGTCTATTCTTTAGGAGAAAAGATGATGTAAATAATATACTTAAACAGAAGGTGTCCTGCACTTGTTCCCTATAGGGACGGCTGAAATGTATTTCAACGAGAGTCTGATGGCTTACAAAGCAGCACTGGGGCCAGACCATCCTCAGACGATTAATGCCTTGGAGGAATTCAGTAAATGGCTTGTACGTGTAGGAAAGAGAGAGGTAACAGGAGAGCTGGGGAGGACCCTGCATGTGTGTAATATTGATTAATGAATAGTCATAGAATCATAGGAAATTCACAAATACCTCCCCCCCCACCCCCAGTGACCCCTGCCCAGAAAGGGGAGGGAACAACCCTCCAGGATTCCTGGCCAAATTGGCCTGGAGAAAAATTGTTTCCTGATCCCAAAGTGGCGATAAACATTTCCCTGGGCGTGTAAGAAAGGGCCACGAGAACTAAGCAATGAAACAGAACCATGTGAAATGAGGCTGGAAGTTTGTTGGAGAATAGCCACATCTGACATCTAAAGGTGTACATGCAGATTTTTTTTCATGCAATGAATTAAGAAAGTGATTTTTCTGGGCTCATTACAACTTCACTCCCAAGCAGGGCCAGAGAACTTTTTTTGTGGTCCTTACTGAATCAAAATTAGCATTCATGGATGAGGGGACAGAATGTTCCTCTTCTTCTTCTTCTTCCCTCATTTCCACAAGGGACCAGGAAGCATCAGACATTGAAAGCCAAACTATATTTTTGACAAGTTGGGTCCAGATTTGGGCCTGGGACAACATCACAAGGGAGGAGGAAGGGCCAAATTTAGGCGAATTACTCCCTTCCAGCTGTTTCGGCTGAAGAAAACAGCATGGGGAGGAAGGCAGGAGCACCTCCACCACTGTCTCCAGTTCAACAAGGCTCCTGGGCACTTTGAAAATGCCTTTCCCCACAGCTGCTGTGAGACTGTTGGGGAAATAAGTTGGGTCTGGCCCTGGCCCTTATACTATTTGTCAAGCCATGTCAGTGGCACATTTACACGATCAAAACTGACCAAAATGCTATTTTTCTGATTTTAGCCTCTTTACTCTTAGGAATTTTGTACTCTGTATGAGGTGATTTAAACTATAGATTACCCGTAGCATCTTGGGCACTAGTTTAGATTAGAATCCCCATTTCACCAGCGTTAAAATAGAGACAGTTCGGTCAGTTACTGGTTAAGTATTGAAAATATACTATATAAACATTTTGGTATTCTTTTCATACTAGGTTGGCTGGAAATAACTAGACGGTGGAAATGCTCCAGATCTTGGGACTTTTTATCTATTATTTCAACAAATCTTTAATCCAGAAATTAACATAGATTCTTTTATAAAACGAATAGCATTCATTTCTTCTTTTTTGAAATTCTTTAACCATTTAAAAACATATATATTATTGAACATATTACAACTTTAAATAAAATTCAACCAGAAATATTATAAAAAAACCAACATGTTACATAATAAGAAAAAAGACCATAAGTATATCACACCTTTACATTAAATAGCATTTACTTCTCATGCATGTGAACTAAGTCGCTGAAGCTTTTCATTATAGAATCTTTTGGTTATGATCAGTAATCTTGTAAAGATTTTATCAAAGCCCATTTTATATGATGATTATGGCCTTTTTAGAAACTTCAATGCAATTTATATTCATATGCTGAATTGTTTGATGTGGATGGTTTAATATTTTCATACTGATTTGGTTTCTAGTATGAAACCAAGTCTAATGACAAATAATTCAAGGTGTTATAAGAATCTCCATTTGTCTTGGATATAGTGTTAATGTACGATATGACATGGCAGTCTTCATTAAGTTAATGAACTTCTGCCTCTGGTCTCCAGCAGTATCAGTATGGTGAATGTGGAGTTTCTGCTGTTGGGTGTCACCTATTATGCTAATGAGTTCCTGCTGGGCTTTTTCTACAAAAAAACCCTGTCTGTACAATAACAAGAATGTACATTCTTGTTATTGTACAGACAGGGGTTTTTTGTAGAAAAAGCCCAGCAGGAACTCATTAGCATAATAGGTGACACCCAACAGCAGAAACTCATTAGCATATTAGGTCACATCCTGGCAGCACGGCTCATTAGCATATTAGACCACACCCCCATGTTACCAGAAGTATGGTCATCTAGCCACACCCATGTTTTGCTTCTTATTCTCTTTACCTTGTTTGTTGTAAGAACCCAGGGCTTTTTTTGGAGCAGGAACTCCTTTGCATGTTAGGCCACACACCCCTAATGTAGCCAATCCTAATGAGTTCCTGCTGTTGGGTGTGGCCTATTATGCTAATGAGTTCCAGCTGGACGTGGCCAGCTCAGGAGCCAGCTGGAACTCCGTTCCTGTGCGTTCCTGCCCAGAAATAGTACAGAAGTAAAAACTGATTGTTTTAAAAAAATCTTCTTTTCTAGCAAGCCTACGATCTACTTCAAGAGTCATTTATGTCCCAGACAGATCTCTGTAGCGACTTCAGTGAAAAAGCAGCTGAAAGATTCTATATTATGGGTGGGATCTGCCTAGCAGAGAAGAAGGTGAAGGAAGGTTACCAGTGGCTCAGTAAGGTAATTGCCAAATTGTTGTGCTACCGTCTTGTGCAGATTTTGAATACGTACATTCTGGAAGGCAGGCAATATACATAGTCAAATAAAACAAAGGTCCAACGGCGGCTTAAAGACTAACAGCAAAATCCACTTAACACCTTTTATTGGGGCCAACCGAAATGACACAAGACATTTTGCACATTTTTGACCTCATCAGAAGTCTTCATCAGGTCAGATGTTACCGAAAATTTTAAAAAATGAAGGAAGGGGGGGGAAAAGCAGGTTGTCCAGACCTTAAGACCCTGTCAGGCCAGCCTTTGGTGTGAAGTGCTGACTGGCTCACAGACTCTAGTTTAATGGCTGTGGATCGTAGCACTTGCATTCCTTAGAGACTACCATTCATTTCAGTACGAGCTTTCATGAGTCAGAGCTCATTTTTTCCAAATATGTAAAACATACCTGAATCATTTAGAGAATACTTACAGGGAAAATTACAGAAGGGGTGGGAGAGGAAGAGTCATAGCAGAGAGATTTAGTGTGTATTCTTCCTGTGATAAACCTTTCAAGTGTAATTCTTGGTGTAAGGAACTGAAATGGAATTAGTTGTTACACTTGTTTTTGCTTTTATGATTCCTGAATTCAGCCAATAAGGAAAAGAACATGACCTCGGGAGGATAATGTGACTAGCAAGGGACTGTGATGGTAACAAGTTGGAATCATAGAGTTGGAAGGGACCTTCAGGGTCATCTAGTCCACCCCCCTGCATAATGCAGGAAATTCACAAATACCTCCTCGCATCCAGTAACTGCTGTTCCACACCCTGAAGATGTCAAAAAAGCTCCAGGATCTCCAGGCTAGTTTTGCTTCCTGACCCCAAAGTGGCAATCAGCATTTCCCTGGGCGTGTAAGAAAGGGCCACGAGAACTAAGCACTGAGGCAACCCTCCCTGCCCTCCCGCTCATGATCTGCCTAAGTTCACGGAATCAGCATTGCTGTCAGGTGACCCTCTAGCTTCTGTCTGAAAACCTCCAAAGGAGGAGAGCCCACCACCTCCTGAGGAAGCCTGTTCCACTGAGGAACCGCTCTGTCAGGAAGTTCTTCCTAATGTTTAGCTGAAAACTCTTCTGATTTAATTTGGACTCAAGTTTATGCAGTATTCATAATTCAGTTTCAGTTCCTTACACAGAGAATTTGAAAGATTTTTTGATGAGATTCACACAAAGTTGTTCTCAGCTTCAACTCCTCCCCTTCTCTAATTTCCTCTGTACACATTCCCAAAATGATTTCATTTCCACATATATGAAGTGAGCTCTGACTCACGAAAGCATATATTGAAATAAAAGTTGTTTTAAGATGCAGCTGGACTTTGTTTTATTTTGCCACAACAACTAATGTGGCTACCCTTCTGCAGTTATACATAGTCACTCATTTTTCATGCGCAGGACTTCTTTTGAATTATTAGAGGTTTTTTTCTTAGGGAGGAGAAAGAGAGAATTATAAAAGGACCTTTTAGTGATTTTGGCTAATCAAATGTACACAAGTACCTCGTGGACACAGATTCTTCTCCTTACCCCATAGATGCCATGTCCTTCAACAGAATTCTCCCTTCCCTTACATTGCTTAAATGGAGCACTTGACACTGCCTATTGGGTATGTTTACTTGAGAGAAGGCTGAGCTGCATGTGACCTGAAGGGTTCAAAACAATGAGCTTTATAGAATGCAAGGCACTCTGCAATGTCTTTGCATTGCAGGATACAGCTCGAGACAGGTAGCCCTGTTAGTCTGTCTGTAGCAGTAAAAAAGGGCAAGAGCCAGATATCGGAAGAAGTGAGCCGTGACTCACGGAAGCTCCTCCCCTGCCACAAATTTTGTTAGTCTTTAAGGTGCTACTGGACTCTTGCTCTTTTCTACCATTGCAGGATAGATGGCATCTTTTCAGCCAGGTACTAACTTTCACGCCAAGGGGCTGCTCATTCCTCCCACTTAATTGCTCGTAGGATAGGGGCCCCTCGGGATCAACACCTGTCTATGTAGAATATTTTCCTACTGTCAGTAGGTGCACGGCCAAATTAAGGCGCTTCCCTTGGACAGTTGCCTGTATGGGGCAATTATTCCCTACAGTTCCTTTCTAATATATGGGAGGTAGATTATCGGTCATCCTACATATAAGCCAGCAATATGGCTTATATGGGCCAGGACACTCAAAATGGACACACATACACGAGCAGGAAAACCACCCGTTTTGTTTGCAGTGCCGCTGTGGTGTAGCGATTTGAGTTAGGGCTGCCAGCTTGAGGAAGTTCCTGGCGATTCTGGGGGTGGACACCCAAAAAAAGAGGCGGGGGGGAATCTAAACTAACAAAAGCACAAACCTCCAAAGGAAGTTTAGAAAACCAACTGAGGGCCAAAAGTTAAAAACATAAGTCAGTGTACAAAATAGTGTTTATTACAAAGGCATATAAAAACCTAATAGGGGCGGGGCCTGGGGGAGGGACCTCAGTGGGGTGTGATATCATAGGGTCCACCCTCCAAAACATCCATTTTCTACAGGGGAGCTGATCTCCGTAGCTTGGAAACCAGTTGTAATTCCGAGGGATCTCCAGCCACCACCTGGAGGTTGGCAATCCTAAATAGAGTACAGAATTAAGCCCGGGGAGACCTGGGATTGAATCTCTTCTGAGCCTCTGAAAACTTACAGAGTTGCTGTAAGGATAAAAAGGAGTGTGTGTGTGTGGGGGGGAGAGACAGGGGGCCCTGTGCATCATCCTGAAGTTGGAATAAAAACCCAGACGATGAACCTCAGCGATGCTCTGTCGTTTTACTTTCATGCAGTGTGCAGAGATCCAGGTTGCTGTTTATGGGCCCCGACACAGGAGAGCTAGAGAGATACAAAGGCTCTTGAAGTTGCTGGAGACGTGAGTTTCCTAATTTTTAAAAAACAATGCTGAAGTCAAACGTAGTACTGGAAGAAGCAAGGCAAAGATAACAGAACATCCAGTCTTGACCTGACCTTGACAGGTTTGCCCGGAACAGTCTAAGCTGGAATATCGGTCAAGATCATTCCATCCAAGGTCTTCTAAACTGGTTGACTGAAGCATCTGCCTTTGCTTGTGAGGGATATGCAGCCTTGCATCTACTCTGAGGATACTGATGCAAATTCCCGACTGCCATTGTGCTGTTATTTTGCACTCTACTGAACTTGTCCCAGATCATCTTTTTTTGGTATTTTTTAACATTTTATGTGTGTGTGTTTGTATGTGTGCCCAGGCCTGGAAGTCATGGAGACCTCTGGCGACTCCTACTGGGGCATGGAGGACATTCAGAGAAGTGGCTTGATAGCCTGCCTCTTGGTACTGGTATTCTCTGGAGGTCTCCCTTCCAATTACTTGCCAGGGCTGGCCCTGCTTAGCTTCCGAGATCTGACAAGATCAGGCTTGCCAGTGTTATCCAGCTCAGGGCCCAAATTCTTTTGATGTGAATAGAGATGTGAACCTGCGGCCATCAGATGACACATGTGTACAGCTGCCTGTGACTGTAACTAGATTAGGCTCTCGGCCCTTTGGGAGCAAAACCCCGTTGCGAATCACAAGACTCTGTGCAAAAGAACTGCTATGGAGTCCGTGGGATGGCTGACAAAGGGCATTTGTCCTACCACTTGGTGTCACCACATTCGAAGCCTTCCTCCAGACCAATCCTCCCTCTAAACTGTGGAGTCGAGCAAAAATTCTACTTTGTGAGCTGCTGGCTTTAAAGCTGTGAGTGAGCGATTTCGCCACCACATAAATTAGTTTGCTCTGGAGCCCTCCTTCCTGAGCTGAGACAAAAATGTGTGAGCCGGAGGCTAAAAAAACTGTGAGCTAGCTCACACTAACTCAGCTTAGAGGGAACACTGCTCCAGACCGAGAAGTCTTCTTCTGATGGGAGTGGGCCTTCCACTAGACAAAGGCTCCCGAGGCCGGAGGGCGGGTTTGAAATGTGGCCTGAGGGGTTAGGATACGAGTTGCTCTTGGCAGGAACCAAAACTCCTTCCCATTTGAAATGAAGCGCCGGCAACCAAGCCTGGGATTTACTGCCTGCCAAGCAGATGCTCTACCCCTAAGCCACGGCCCCTCCCTGTTCGGAAGAGACCAAATACATAACCCAGATGCAAAGTCTGAGATGGCAAAACTGCTTATGTCTTTGATACTGTCTATTGACGAGCAAGTCAGTGGAACAGCACAAAGACCGCAGGCAGTCAGCTGGCACTGATTAAGCTTAATCCCCCCTCCCCCATTTCTAATTTTAGGTACGTCAAGGATACCGTTAGCCCATGCATGAAAAACGGCTTAGAAAAGATAAGGAGAGAAAAAAAACACCCTTTCTTGATTCCTTTTGCTGCAGGTCTTCTGTTGTATGTGAAGGAGCCCGACAGCTCAACCGGCAGCAACAGGAGGCATGAAGTCAGGCGCTTTATTAATGACGCTGGTGGCCTCCGCCCTCTCTGAACCTGTCACTGGAGACAACCGTAGATGCATGATGGGATGATGCCGTTACAGAGAAGCCCACCCCCTAAGGCATCTTGTTTGACCAGGGAGGTGAGCTCAGTGTAACACCCTTGGCCTTGCTGAGCCTTCCTTCGGTGCGTTGGGAGCATGATGTGTCAGCAGGAGGCTGAAAGGCACAGAAGAAGCTGCAAGTGCAGAGAAGTGCTCCGAGGCTGATCGGCATTCTTAGGGCTTGCCGAAAGAAAACCAGCTCCAACAGAGGCGGGAGAGGATGACGCAAAAATGACTCGTGGCACGTATGCTCCTGTTTCGCCATCATAGAAGAAGAAGAAGAAGAAGAAGAGATTGGATTTATATCCCGCCCTTCACTGCCCAAAGGTGTCTCAGAGCGGCTTACAAACTCCTTTCCCTTCCCCTCCCCACAACAGACACCCTGTGAGGTGGGTGGGGCTGAGAGAACTTCTGACAGAAACTGTCCTTGAGAGAACAGCTGTGCCAGAGCTTGTGACTGACCCAAGGTCACATCAGCAGGTGCAAGTGGAGGAGTGGGGAATCAAACCCGGTTCTCCCAGATAAGAGTCCGCGCACTTAACCACTACACCAAACTGGGGGGGACGACGACGACGACGACTGTGTCATCTGACCCTCGGTGGGGACAGAATGTACCTATTCTTATGCCTGCCCCAAGATGCAACCAGGAAGCATCAGCCACTGTAACTCTCACCTCTCACAGTGCCTGCCCTTGTAAGTGCGTCCCACAGTTTGTGTCTATGGTGAATTTGGCAGCCCAGTCTTTCTCCTCCCACAAGGAATAGAGAGGTCACTGACCCCGAGTACCCCACTTCCTGGCCCTCCAAGGAACACCTACATTCAGAGACCACCCCTTGCAGGCATTGATCTTCCCTCTTCTGCCACTTTCCAGCAGTCTCGCAACAAGCTCTTACTTGTAGCAACTAAAGGTTGTGATGAATAGCCCTGGCCTATCTGCCCATCTATAATCTGCCCTCCCTCCCTGAAATCACCCAATCCACTTCCACAGTGCTGCAGTGGACCCGTAGTGTATGTCCTGAAGCCATGACCGCAGGGCCAGCAATAATACTGCATTATTATGGGACAGATAAGTGCTTGCTCAGCACCATGGCAGAATAGGCCTTCTGTGGTTCTGTACATGAAGCTGCCTTAGACTGGCAGTGGCTCTCCAGGGACTCAGGCAGAGGTCTTTCACGTCACCTGCTGCCTGGTCCTTCTAACTGGAGATGTCTGGGATCAAACCTAGGACCTTCTGCATGCCAAATAGATGCTCAACCACTCAGCCACGGCTCCCTCCCCTTCTAGTATCAAGACCATCACCTCACTGGATCCAATGGCCGTGCTCTGCAACGTGCCCCATGCTCCACCAAGTTCCCAGCTGGTGTGTATCATATTTCCGTGGAGGAAAGAGCCACCAAGTCACAGCTGACTTATGGTGACCCACCACAGGGTTTCCAAGGGAAGAGACATTCAGAGGTGGTTTTGCCACTGCCTGCCTCTGCATCACAACCCTGGTTTTCCTTGGAGGTCTCCCGTCCAAAGACCAGCCAGGGTCAACCCTGCTTAGCTTCCGAGATCGGATGAGATCAGGCTATCCAGGTCAGGTATCTCTGCACCAGAACAATAAACAAATGCCAAAATAGATCCTGGTCTTCCTTTCAGAAAGCTTTCATTCACAAATCAGTAGTCCGGATGGCTTGTTAAAAATACTGGGGGAGGGGGGAGGTCTGTTTGCATCCTGCAGCTACATCTCCACTTCAGTAACATCCTCATCAGGGCAGCAGTAATATTCCACAAAGCAAATCTGCCCGTCTTCGTTCCGGATCATGTACTGGAGTGAGAGGAAGCCCCTGTTATCTGTCCGAATAGATACTTTGCAAGACAGAGCGAGCGCTTTGATAGATGGCTTCAGTAACGAGATCTTGTATCTAGAAACAAGGTTGGTTAACGTTTGGTTAGCGTGGCCTAACACCATGTCCTCAATCACTGGACTCAAAGTCACAGACAACATACAGAAACCACATATTTTTTTGGGGGAAAACATATTTTGGAGGGAGTGCCAAAACTGCATCACCAATACAATGGCCCTGATCCAAGCAACTGTGAACACAGCAAAAAGTTGACTTTTTTAAAAAAAACACAGCACTGATGGTCCCGCATGGCCAAAGGACAGGGCATGACGGGGACTCCAGACACCACAACCACTGTCACCTGCATGGGACTGTGCAGGATGGGGAAGAGGGGGTCTAGCCCTTCAATCCCTGCTCAGTTGTGCAAAATTTTAACTGGGCAGTTCTGTTGTTATATTTTAAAGAAAAGCACATATTTGGGACATTTTATGTACGAATAACACGGAGAGGCCAGTTTTGATTAGTAAAATTATGGGGGGTCTCTCCTCCCAGTGTGGCTCCGTGCCAAACTGGGGTGGCGTGCACATATAATTTCCCTTTTACAGAGGAACGGAAATCTATCGCCTTTGCTGCAGCTGCTTGTGCCCTCCAGTCACTTTTCTAGCAATACTTTCAGGTGCGTAGCCGTGTTGGTCTTCCAGCAGGACAGCTAGATTTGAGCCCAGTGGCATTTTGTGTGTGTGTGTTAAGTGCTGTTAAGTCACATCCGACTTGTGACAACTCTATGAATTAATGACCTACAAAACGTCCTCTTGTTAACAGCCGGGCTCAGGTCTTGCACACTGCGGGCCGTGGCTTTCTTGACTGAGTCAGCCTATCTCATTGTTGGGTCTTTTCCTGCTGCCTTCAACTTTTCCTATTATTATTATTATTATTATATCGCCCAACCCCTGCCACAGCAGGGCTCCAGGCAATGTACAAAAGCTACAAAACAAAACAAGATAAAATCAGTTCAAACATTAGTAGAACATTAAAGACAATCAGATGGTGAATAACCAGTCCCCATTCCAACTCTCACTGCTGGCTACTTTGTGGACAGGGGGAAAGAGGGGGAGGTAGTTGTAAATGGCAGAGAACAGAGAAGGGTGCCGGCCAAGATGGGACTGTCGCTGCCCTCAGCCAAAAGCCTGGCGGAGCATCTCTGCCTTGCAGGCCCTGCGGAACTGCATCAGATCGCACAGGGCCCTGGTGGTGCTTGGCAGAGAGTTCCACCAGGTGGGGACCAGGGCTGAACATTTTTGCCTTTTCCAGTGACTCTCGTCTTCTCATAATGTGACTGAGGCATGATAGCTTCAGTCTGGTCATTTTAGCTTCTAGAGAGAGTTCAGGTTTGATTTGATCTAGAAGTTGCACCTGAGAGACCAACAAGGTTTTCGAGGTATAAGTTTTTGAGAGTCAAAGTTCCCCAAGGATGGGCGCTTTGGCTGTCGAAAGCTCATATCCCAAAAGCCGTGCTGGTCTCTAAGGTGCTCCTGTACTCGAATCTAGCTTTTTGAGCCAGGCAGGTGTAGCTGAGTCAATATAAACCATAAGCAAACAATGACTTTTAGTAACCAGTAAGACTGGGGCCAACTGGCTATTATCCTACTACAAAGGTATCCCGACTGTGAAGGCTCACCTGTTTGTCTGGGTCTGGTTGCAGTTGAAAGCTTCAATTAGATCGGAGTCTTTGGGGTAGTCGAGATGAGTACTTCCTGCATTCCCGAAAGTGGATAATCTGTAAAAAAAGAAGAAGAATGTGCTAGCTATTTGAAGTTCTTTGTCCCATATTGGAAAAAACAAACTGTGGACAAGGAAATGGTATGAAAAAGTTATTAACCTCCATGAGTTACCATTTCATGCACACAAGCAGCTCTGAACTTTTTGGAAGATTATCACTGCATCAGAATATGCTGACTGATGCTCAAATTCCAATAATTTGTAAACAACAGATGTGAAGGCAGCATCTTCTAATATACTAAAGGTCTGTAGCCTTCTATTACCTGTATCTGTAGCAATTAAACATCAAGAGTAACAGGGAGGAAATATTACTTAAAGCTGGTTAGTGACTTAGTGGTTAGTGACCTGATCCTGACTGTATTTCTGCTGATGTCCCACTATGTTCTGTGGATTTTAATTTCCTAGCAATAAGATTTACAAACTAAAATCTACTGTTGTCCACCCTGCAATACCACAAAAGGTACCAAATTAAGGGTGCAGGGCCACGTCTATTTACTTGGAAGTAAACCCTGTTGGACTCTAGGATGCATAATGCAGGCTCATGCCATAATGGTACAATCCTAAAACACAGACAACCAGGGAATAACATCCGCTCAATCCAGTGGGTATTATTTTTGAATAAATTTGCTTAGCATGGTGCTGAATGCTATTAATTCGCCCTCAAGGGATCTGCACAGACACTTGTATACTTAGGGAAAACATGCACACAATCGTTCACTTCATCTTCGGAGTATAAAGGATGCTGGGACCAGGATGCACAGGTGTAGTTATCACTGTATCTTTAGCAAAATGCATGCCATGTATATGTGCCGGTGTTTAAGTCGGCTACCTGCTGGAGAAACAGTTTGGTGGGTGGGCATGTTAATTAGCTAGCTCCTCCTCACTGGCAAGAGGACTGAGCAGGGAGCAAACCAACACATCATCAGGATCAGGAGGCAGTTAACAATTCTTAACACACTTTCTATAACAGCAGCATAGACAACCATACAACTAATGTGCACACAAAACCACAAGATAAATGTATTTATATGTTTGTCACTCTAATGTCCACAGTCACCCCAAGATCACATTATTTACTTACTCTGAAACAGTCCTAACAACTTTGTTGGAACTACCACAAAGAAAAGTCACTCACAGAAGTCTAAATGTAGCACCCAGTGAAGTTACGTTCCTGGAGATGCGTGACCTGAATACAGACCTCCTGGGTTCAAGTTGAGTTCTCCATCCGCTGATACAGATGAAGACAGATAAAGCTACAAATCAGGTAACTAGGTGATCTTGACCAGGACTGTCTACTCATCGGTGCTAAAAACTTGCACTAATTATTATATCCACTGGTTATAATATTCCTATCCACAACAATATTCCAATCCGGAATGGAGAAAAAATAATCCAATACCTGAAATAAGGCTTGTCTGGAGACATTATAATCTCTAGCACCTCGCTGCTCATATCGAGTTCAGAGAATGCCTCCCGCAGCCCCTCCGATTTCAAGATAATTTTGTTCACAACATTGGTGCTGCAGAAATCAAAATCGAGTATTTCTTCGGGCTCTTGAGTGTTGATTTTACATACTGTTACCACACCGCCTTCCTCCAGAAACAGTGTCAAGGGATAACCGTACCCCCGGTAGCACATCCGAAGGGCTGTTTGCGTTCCTGAAACGAGAAGAGACACTTAGAATGCATCAGCTACAATGCTGAGGTTCTAAGACTCTCAAGACTTTCTTGACCAGCCCGTTTAAACGAGGCCAGGCAATCGGCAGCAAACGTATTTGAACTGCACCAATGAAAGCTGTGTTTCAAATCCATCATTCTTTGACCATTAAATATATATCTGATCTCCTTCTTATTAAAATGTGGAGTTTGCTGCCAGAGGATGTAGTGATGGCCACAAGAATAAACAGCTGTAAAAGGGAATTAGATACCATTCATGGAGAATAAGTCAATCAATGGCTACTAGCCATGGTGACCGAGGGGAACCTCCACATTCAGAGGCACTAATCCTCTGAATCTCAGAGCCAGGAGGCAATATCAGGGGAAGGCCTCGGCCTCTGTGCCCTGTTGCTGGCTGTCCAGAGAAATTGATTGGCTACTGTGTGGGACAGGATGCTGGACTAGATGGGCTACTGGTCTGATCCCGCAGGGCTCTTCTTATGTTCTAATGCAGACAGGTTTCAGCACTCAACAGCATCTGGTTCTTTTCCCATAAAGCACACATATAGCCAATACCTGGCAAGGAGCTTGTACCAAAGATAGTCAGGCAGTCTAAGAGAACAGACAGATTGATTCTGAACATCACAGATTCCTCCTGCACCACAAATTCTTGGAAAATTCCTGCCTGTATGTTTGAAAGACAGAAAACAGAAGGTGGAAAACTGAAGCCACAGCACTGTTGGAGAACTACAGTTCCCAACATTCATTGCAAGGGAAGCCACAACAGTTAAACTGCATGGTGTAATGGTTAAGAGCGGCCATTTCTCCACTAGGAATCCAAAGCAGCTTACATTGTTCTCCCCTCCTCCATTTTTATCCTCACAACAACCCTGTGAGGTAGGTTAGGTTGTGACAGTATGACTAGTCCAAGGTCTCCCAGTGAGCTTCCATGGCACACGTGGAGATTCGAACCCAGGAATCCCAGATACCAGTCCACCACCATTAACCACTGCACCAGACTGGCTCTTTTCAGAATACCAGGATGCTAGCTGTCAAACCTGCACCAAATACTCAAGCTTGTACTAATCTAATGTCTAACAGCTTGGGAACCAGTGGCCAGATCACTCCAATGCTGGCTTTAAAGATTCTCTGAACTGACATTAAAATACTCAGGGACACCACAGAAAGTTTAGTTTAGCTTGTCAGAACACCGTTCTCTCCTGCGGGAGTTTCACAGGATAGAGAAAATGTTTATTTATTTCAGCTGAAATCAGTTTCTCTGTCCATTGGAAAGAATGAAAAAACCCTCTAACCTGAATAAAAGCATTTGCCTGAAGACACTTGGAATTTTCCACGGTCACCTTGAGTCCATTCGTAGTTGCAAAACAGGTAGCGTGGTCTTTAAAATGAATGGCTTTCAGGATATTAGACAGATTTCGGACGTTGTCAAGGCTGGTGGCCAAGACATATTGCTCTTCGGCCGCTTGCTCTTGGGTGGAGAGAGGCATGGCTTTGAAGACTTCTGTCACCCCCTACACCTTCCTACAAGGATAGACAAAATTGGGTCCAGCAGTTATTAAGGGAGTCCTGCAGATGTCCAACACACTGACTTAAAAGTGAATTGTCATGAATGATGCAAAGCAAATACAAAGTAGTAGCAATTACAGAAATAAGAGTTTGTTGGGTTTCCCCAGGAAAAATGCATCTGGTGAAGACTCAAGAAGGTTTGGTGTTTGCCCTCACCTAATATGTAAGGAAGGGAAACAGACTTGACCATACAACGCACATACAACATCACCTGCTTTATCTCTTATACCCACGCGAGTGCTGTTAAGCTGTGGCTGACTTATGGCAACCCCAGCAAGGGGTTTAGAAGCCAAGTAAGCAGAGGTGGCTTGCCTTCCTCTGCAGAATCTTCCTTGGTGGTCTCTCATCCCAGTAGCCACTCTTCTTTTCTTTTGAAATCAGGCTATACCATACCATTCCACATCCCCCTTCTATACCCAGTGTGGTTTATTTATATACTATATGGTGGCTAGAGTGTTGAAGCAAGATCACCGGGAAGGTCCGATATTCATTCAGATACCAAGTTCACCAGGTGCTCTTGTGTCTCTCAGACTAACCTATTCCACAGGACTGTTGTGAGCACCTATCACCCACCTCCAGTTCAATTTCTTGTTCTGGCATTAAGTATTGGTTCTGGCTTCATATTAAAACTCAGGCCTGAAACATGGGGGAAGAGATCAAAACGAAAATATCTGTTGGCTCGTCATGAGGAAGTTTACAGGTCTAACTTGATGCCTTTGAATAACAGTGACAAGGAGACACACCATTTGTCAATGAACACACACCTCTCTCTTTCTGTTGAGGCTTATTTTACACTTCATAGAGAAGCGTCCTATCATACACTGCTAAACCATCTGGACACTGTTGCATGTCAAGAAACTTCAAAGGTCTGGCTTTGGATTGGCTGGAGGGCCCCTAGCTGATTCAGCCTTTAGACTTAAAGAAGCTTGCATGTTCTGCTGTTATTTGTTAGTTGGAGCAAACCAGCTTCAGCTTTCCTGGAGGCAATGGGCTAACCCTGGCCTCGAGTTAGACATGGGCCTGGCATGCAAAGAAGACTTGGAATGGTTGCTTGATTTCACTCAAGAAGCATAACATGGTAATATAATTTAGGGTATAATGTGTAGCTAGAACTTATTATGTAGATTTCTTGTTTTTCAGGCCGATTGCTCTGTTCTTTAAAATATTCCCACACTCTTTAATAAAAATATTCTTTTACTATATCTGGTTGTTCGGTACTTCAGAAGTTGCAGTCTAAATTCAGGACCTTAGGCCAAAGTGTCCACCTACTGGTTACTCGATAGTGGACAATCATTCTGAAAGTGGCCAACCTTGCAGGGTCAACTTTCTGGTTTAATCCCAGAAAGATCAGGAGTCTGCCCGCTGGCTTCTGATCACAGGGATAGTTAAACGGATTGGTGTCAGGCTCCCCCCCTCTCCCCCGATTTGTGAGAGCTCATACCCCAGGTTGGTTGTGTAATTTTGAGCCCTGCTCACCAAACCAAAGATCCTCTGGACTGGAAATTCTTGACACCATACACCTGTTCATCTTTTTTTGTTTAATCCCACCCCTCCTCTATGGAATTCAGGGCAGCCCCTGTAGTTCTTCCTGTCTCAATTTTATCCTCACAACAACTCTGTAAATAAGAATAGGATGAGCAAGGGTGAGTGGTCGCCAGGAAACTTCATGGCTAAGTGGAGATCTGAAGCCAGATCTCTCTGGTCCTAGCTTGACCCTCAATAAATGAAGAGGTGAGGAAGGAAGAGGGATAAATATATATTTAACAAGACTTTTTTGGAGAAAAGGTAAGATAAAAAGCATAATAAATAAATACTTGTTGTGGCACATATCGAGGTTTAACAACAACACTGGCACCTTGTTCTATGTTTTTAGTGGCAGCTCCATCCCATTTGAACAGTCTGTCAAAAGGGATGTGAAGACTATTTGTTTCCTTCTGCAGTTTAGCAGAACTGAAAAGCTAAACCTTTAAAAACAGCTTTTGGTTGACCACTGCTTTTATACTGGCCCTTGTTGTACGGAATGATGCTCTACTTATTTATTGAATACATAATTTTATGTTTGAAACTCACTTTGTATTGTTAGAAAAAGCAGCACAAAATATATAAAATCAAGAAATCCTGGTGTCACTGTGAGACACCCCCCCTCATTATAGTTTTCTGCCAATACAAGGTTAAACTGGAGCTGCTAGAGACATTGCCAGGACCCTTAGATGCTCCTGTTCCTTGGTGCGACTGCCCCTCCATTGCTTCCCAAAGCCAATGCCACACATCTAGGTGGAGGGCAGGACAGGCAAAAATTCAGCAACAACGCCTATTCTGAGGTTCAGAACAGCTGAGCTGGTTGAACTTCCACCTGTCATTATCCTCCAAGTTGAACAGTCCACACTCACCTAAGAAAGAGAAAGGTTCAGGTGGGCAGCTGTGTTGGTCTGAAGCAACAGAACCAAAGTGTGATTCCAGTGGCACCTTTAAGGCCAAACAAGTTTAATTCTGGATATAAGCCAAGCCTTTCATATGCATGCAACACTTCATCAGATACCCAGAATTAAACTGTATTGGTCTTCGAGGTGCCACGGGACTCAAACTTCCTTCTAAGAAGGCGAAGTCCTTCAGCCCACCGAAAACATCTAAAAGTACTTACTCCTATCCCACATTCGTACGATACATCGCAGCGGGCGTGACTCTTCCCTCCTTAGTTACCTTCAATACAGAGAACCTACAGACAGAAAACGGCTAGAGCGGCACGCAGCGGGAACCGTCAACAAAAAGGAAACCACCAACTGTCATCTAATCCCGAGCGTCTCTCTGTCCTATGGCGTCTCTATGGTATTAGAGCAACAGTGCATTTCCGGTCATCTCTATGGGGGCATCCATCTTGGTCGGGAAGCGTCCCTAAGGATTTCCTTTGGGATTTTAAGGTGCCCTGACGATAGATTCGCTTGGCTAGAGCTGTACTTCCCACGCTTCCCCTCATAAGCACTTCCTGCTTAAAATCGTTCGGATTCTCCCGCCGTGGCTTCCTTTGGCGAGTGCTTCGTCATAGATATGACAAGGGCTGGAGCGGCCCCACCGTGAGCCTAAGGGCCGCTTTCATTTTCTTCGCCGGAAGTTTTCTTCTTGTCGATGGCTTACTTCCTCCACGAGCTCTTCCGAGGCCCATAGAGAAAGCCACTTGCTAGAGCGGCTTCCATGCCGTGAGGGGGGGGCAGCGCGCGTTGCATGCGGCGTGCGAGCAAGATGGCAGCGGCCAAGAGGAAGCGTGGAGACGGGCCGGGTCCGAAGAAGAAACGCGCGAAGAAGGCTCCGAAAAAGGTGGAGAAAGAGCCGCCCTCGGTGGCCGATGCAGGGGCCGAGGAGCACCAAGTCCCTCCGCCTGTTTCGCAGGTGAGGCCCGACAGCTGCGTTTGCCCGGGAATGAAGGCGGAGGAGTGCCTCTGAGCGTGTCCAGAGAGTCAGGCGCTTCTTAGAAGTTAGGATTTCGTACAGGGGGCCGGTTAATCCTTTTTCTTTTTTGGTATCTGAAGAATTGTGCATGCACACGAAAACTTACACCCAGAATTAAACTTTGTTGGCCTTAAAGGTGCCACTGGACTCAAACTTCGCTCTGCTGCTTTAGACCAACACGGCCATCCACCTGAATAATTTCTTTTGTGTTTGTTTAATTAGAGTCTGAGAAATAGATGCACGTGGGTATTTATTTCCTTTGCTATGTTTCCCCCCGGAATTAAACCCAATCCAGTGGTAACCATATAAACTAATAATATGTTGTCGAATGGTTCCACAGCCGGCGTTCATTAGTTGTAGTTTTTCCAGGCTGTATGGCTGTAGTCTTGGCCACACAGCCTGGAAAATCTACAACAACATATAAACTAAGTTTGTTATTCCTGTTTGGTCCTTGCTTCTGTTAAATATCTTCATTCTGCTATATGCTAACTTACTGCTCACTCTCTATCTGTAGGCATGGACTGGTAATTTCCATTTCGTTGTATCTGAAGAAGTGTGTGTGCACACAGAAGCTTATACCTCAAATAAAACTATGTTGGTCTTAGAGGAGCCACTGGACTCAAACTTTGTTCTGAGAAATAGACGAATATTGTTGTTAGCCACCTTGATGCGTTAGGACAGCCTCCTTCCCCAGCATAAAAACATAAGTGGATCCTGCTGGATCAGGCCAGTGGTCCATCTAGCCCAGCATCCTGTCTCTCTCAGGGCAACAGAAGCTGAGGTCCTTTCAGTCACCATGGCTAGTAGCCATCGATGGACCTCTCCTCCATGGATCTGTCTAACCCTCTTTTTAAACTATCTGTTCTCATGGTCGTCACCATGATAAAAGGGATGTCGCATCGGTCAGGAACCACCAAGACAGTGAACAGGCTTGAGAGTTCTACTGCACTCTTTGTCAAGGCTGATTTTTTCCCCCATGTTGAGTTCCAGCTGACACATGGGGACCCCGTAGGGTTTTCAAGGCAAGAGCTGAACAGAGGTGGTTTGCCATGGCCTGCCTCTGTGTAGCAACCCTGGGCTTCCTTGGTGGTCTCCCATCAAAATACTGACCAGGCTGAGTGCTGTGTAGATTTTAAAAAGTGGCAGGAGTGGGGTGATAACACTGGGCTTCATAAGTTATGTCATGAAATACTTGTCTCCTTCCCACTTTCTTTGGTATTGAATTTCTTTCCCGATGAAGATTTCTTGGGAGCTAAAGAGCTTGACTGCTGATTTCTGATAATTTGTTCCTGATAAAAAAGGCAGCATGTGACTGATTTGCGGTGGTGGGGAAGTATACTTAAGACAGGTGATTGGACTCCATCGAATCAAGTGTTATTTTTAATTGTTCTACTATATTGTGTAGTTTTATTGAAAGTCACCTTGAACATACCCTGGAGAATGTGGCACATAACAATGTTAAGTCTCATTGGCTGGTTTACCTGTGAAGTGTATTTTTCTCTTGAGTCATCAAAATATATTGTTAGTCAAAAAATTGTATTTTTGGTTGCTGTGACGTTCCTTGTTTATATAACTAAAGAGTCATAGATAATTTTGGAAAGAACAGCAACAGGTGCTTGTGCCTTTCTAGAAACTACAAATTCTAGCTAGAAAGGGCCACCTGTTCATCTCAGAGATGGGGGTGGGCAGCTGGGCTGTGACTATTTGGGTACTGAGAGAACTCTCTGTGTGTATATTCCAAGGAATTGTTTTTGTTCTCTGGTTGAGCCTTGGCAATTGAGCTACAGTTTAAGTCTTTCTAAATTGTTTCACTTTTATCAGTTACAGGCAGTGTTCCCTCTAAGCTGAGTTAGTGTGAGCTAGCTCACAGTTTTTTAGCCTCCGACTGACACATTTTTGTCTTCACTGAGGGAGAATGGCTCCAGAGCAAACTGATTTATGCAGTAGCCAAATCGCACACTCACAACTTTAATGCAAGTAGCTCACAAAATAGGATTTTTGCTCACTAGGCTCCACAGCTTAGAGGGAACACTGGTTACAGGAGGTGCCTTTGGGTGAACAAATTGAAGACTCGTGTGGCAAATTTTTGTATTTGTATATAGTAGTATATGCTCAGTTGGAGCATTTGGTTTTTGGAATGTTTGTATTAGCGCTCCTATTTTATTAGAACTTGTGGTTGAGGATTGCCCAAGTTCGGCTAGTGATTTCATCCATTAAAGTCAGTGTGCTTAGAAAGTTGTAACTCTTTTTAGGATGGTGGTGTTATTTACTGATGTGGTCTGATGTTCACCCTGTTCGCATTTGTCTTTGTATATTTCAGGGCAAATGGACAAACAAAGAGAGAGTGCTTATTTTTTCTTCCAGAGGAATAGATTTTAGGACCAGACATCTCATGAAAGACCTGCGAACATTGATGCCCCATTCTAAAGCAGGTAGAACTTTTAAAAACTCCTCTATATCTTGATTTTTAACTTTCTCTTTAGTTTCCCTTGCTAAGGCCTGCAGGTTTCCATTTTCTTAACAACTGGGTAAGCATATTGCTGACTTCTATGCAAACTGGTGTATATTTTTCCTGTTCTGCCTTTGTTTCAAAGTAAACATTATGGAAACTAGCTGAGAGACAGGCTCTGCATGCTCATGCAGTTCCTGTCTTCAGCTGCTGTGACTGCCTGCACTAAATCCTCTTCAAAAGGCAGTTAGCTGTTTGAAGAAGTAGGATTTAGAATTTATCCTTCCTCTTTGGAAATCAGGACTGAATGTGAAGTCTTTCCCTTTCCAGTCCTTCAATCCCCATGCCATGTTAGCTCATAAATCTGTGCATGTACCCCAGCAACTGTCTTAAGGAAAGGATGCCGTGTTCTGTAGCATGCCCAGTCTCTTACCCAACTAGGGAGATGTGCATAGAAGCTAGCTTAGGGTGACAAATTTCAACAGAAGCTTTAATAAGAGTAGATGAAATAATTCCATTACAAAAGGTTGTTGACTGATGCAGTCATTAAACAGAGCAGTACATTTCCAGTTCACTTTTACCTCTTGTTTTTCAGACACCAAAATGGACAGGAAGGACAAACTTTTTGTAATCAACGAGGTAATGTACATCAATTCTTTATTTGTTTGGAAAGAGCCTACCTGAGAGAGGCAAAGGGAAGTTTGACTTAAGAGATAACAGGGTTGAAAGGGCTTGCGGATGTTTGTCAACATATGTCCAGCTGTTGTGTCAAGTTGGTATTTTTAGTTCCTTTTCCCACAACAGTTGGTATAACTTCCATGTGTGGTCCTGGAAGGTCTTCAGAGTGAGGCAGCTTAAAAATAACCCACAGTTTGGTATTCCTTAGCACAAGTATACTTTTCAATCATACACTTGTGGTTTTATAGAGAACTATACTAGAACTTATTTACAAAATCTGAATTTTCGGATTTTGCGCTAGGATTGCTTTGTGTGAAATGTGGCATGTGAGTAAAACAAAAGATTATCACCAACAACCACGGTGAATTCAGTTAGGGTCAATGACATTCATGAAGTCCGATGCTTAGATTATATTCTTTCTATGGAATTTCTGGACTTTCCTGCTGCAGCCAGCTGTGCTCTCTGAAATTCATCTCCAGGGGATTGGTGGCCAGGAGCACACTGGGACGAATCCTGAGGATCCGAGCCAGTGTCCTTACAGTTTAGAAAAGTGACCAGGAAAAAAATGCTGTATGGCAGATATTTATTTTTAAATGAAAGAGCACTGGATTTCATTTTTGGAAAATCTCCTACAGGGAGGTTGCAAAACCAGGTGTCAGGCTCAACTGCAGGGAAGTCCAGGCACTCTTCATAAAAGATATGCTTTTTTGGCATACAAGTAAGTTGCCCTCATTAGCAGGGTTATTGTCAGGAATACCCCACCAGGCATGAAAACCCATAGATATAGTATGATGCTTAAGCTCTATTAGCGAATGAAAATTGAGCGCGCATGGGGGAATACTCCCGGCAGGAGGATGCTTAATGAGCGGGAGAAAGTCCCCCTCCCTTCCCACTATCCAAGGTGAGAAATTTTCCACCAGCTGGGAACACAGGCCTGTGTCTCTCTTGCTCAAGGACACTAAGATAGCAGGCGGCTACAGAGGATTCTCCCACAAGTTCCAGCTAAGCAGACTATGCGCAAGCATGCCAACTAATTAAAACAAACAATGAAGGAACTGTCTGAATGGGGACAGGAGAGAAATATGGCAGTGCACCTGACATCAGGTTGGGCTTTGTGGCATTAGGCAGTGGACCCAAAGGAAAGTGAGTGTTTGTGATTCCATGGGATATGTCAGAACATAGTCCATTTCAGCAACGTTGGTTTTCTTCCTTCGTGCAGGTCTGTGAAATAAAAAATTGCAACAAATGCATATTTTTTGAAGCAAAGAAGAAACAGGATCTTTACATGTGGTGAGGAGCGTGCTAATGTTCTCTATATCTTGATTTCTGACGTCCCTGTGGATATGTGCAAAGTGTGTGGGGGGAAGGCTCCATTTATACTTGTGCTGTGGTGGATGCTTATAACATTCTTGAGTGGTCATAATTCTTGAGTAGTCATGGTTAAGGTCAGCTTTATAAGACGACCAGGAAAACCAGGGTATAGTAGCAAGTATCATAATTTGCCGTGTCAGGCATCCAGGCCGTACCACCATTTTCTCTGGACCCTTCAGCCTGATTCACGGTGCTCATTCAGGCACTGAAGGCACCATTTCTCACCTAGCATGTGACTCAGGGCAGGAAGGGAGATGCACACCCAATGCAGAAGGTCGGGGTTCCCTCCCAGGGCACCCTTCTGCATGGGAGGGCTTATAAACAGCAATCTGCTGCCACCTGCAACAGCAGTACAAATGAAATTCCAAATCCCCCACTCTCTCCCTGTTCACTCAGATTCCTACTATTGGTGTTTCACTGGCACTGCTACTTTTTGTATCCCATCCACTGTTCTTCTTTTCCATTTGGAGGAGAATTCCACCCCCCTTTTGCCCAGGAGGGAAAGCCATTGCTAGGACTGTGCTGCATCTCACCACCTTTTAGTGTTCTCTGTGCAACTGGGCTGTGGTGTGGAAGCTGTGGGTGTGGCTTCTTCCTCCTCCCCTTGATGAAAGAGAAGGAAGAAGGCACCGTCGCAGGGAAGCCTCACCTGAGCAGCAACAGGATCATTTGGGAAGCTGCAGGGTGGCCTTTTTCTAATAGATCCAAGACTGGAAATCAAAGAACCCCAGAAGCAACTTCCAGAAAACAGTCTGTGAAGTTGTTCTTTTGGGCCCTGGCCAGAAACGCTGGGTTCTTTTACAACAGAACCCTGTTTCAAGCGCAGTTGTGGGTGAGACTTTCCCGGTCTCCCACAGGGCATTCTGTGCCCCCTTTCTAAGCAGGGAACAGCCCCCTGAGATGCCTTTAGAAGGACATTCCCCTCTTTTTAGAAGGTGACTGGCTTTTTTAAAAGGCCTGCCACCAGGCTGTTTCTTGCTGGGTATGGGCATGTAATCATAGAGGCTGCTTTCAGAAGATAGGCCTGACTTGGGCTGGCTTCTGAAGGAAGCAGGCATGGCAGTTCCTCCCCTCTTGGCAAAGGCAAAAAGGGGGACCTACAGGAATGTAGCCTACACCATGTAGCGCTCTGGGGTCTACAAAGGGGGGCTTTCTGGACATCAGTGCTTATTTGCCATCCTGCCTTACAGGTCCCCTTTGGCTGCTGGGAGTTGTGTGTGTGTGTGTGTATATGTGTGTATGTGTGTTAAGGCCTTTTGTGAAAGGTTACAGCATTTCATATGGCTACCACATTGCATCATAAGAACATAAACATAAGAGAACATAAGAACATAAGAGAAGCCAATGTTGAATCAGGCCAATGGCCCATCTAGTCCAACACTCTGTCACACAGCGGCCAAAATATACCAGGTGCCATCAGGAGGTCCAGCAGTGGGGCCAGGACACCAGAAGCCCTCCCACTGCTGCCCCCTCCAGCACCAAGAATAGAGTGCATCACCTGCCCCAGACTGAGAGTTCCCATCTATACCCTGTGGCTAATAGCCACTGATGGACTTCTGCTCCAGATGTTTATCTAATTCCCTCTTGAAACTCTCCATGCTTGCAGCTGCCACCACCTCCTGTGGCAGTGAATTCCATGTGTTAATCACTCTTTGGGTGAAGAAGTATTTCCTTTTATCTGTTCTAACCCGACTGCTCAGCAATTTCATAGAGTGCCCACGAGTTCTTGTATTGTGAGAAAGGGAGAAAAGTACTTCTTTCTCAACTTGCTCAATCCCATTCATAATCTTATAAACCTCGATCATGTCACCCCTCAGCCGTCATTTCTCCAAGCTGAAGAGCCCCAAGCGTTTTAACCTTTCTTCATGGGGAAGGTGTTCCAACCCTTTTATCATTCTAGTTGCCCTTCTCTGCACTTTTTCCAACGCTATAATATCCTTTTTGAGATGCGGTAAAGGCCAGTTGATAACTTCAAGAAAATAGAACTAACCTCTTTGTCTCTCATCTGTTTCAGGCTTTCAAATGCCCCTCAAGGTCCATCAGCCAAGTTTTTAGTACAAAACAGTAAGTGCAAATATCTGACAGTATCTCTTATTGTTACTGGCTTTAAAAAAACACCCCTCTCTTAGTTGTCCTTTCCTAAACATCTTGCAAAGCCAAATGTTCCAACTGTACTTAATGCCATTGCAGTTCATACATTGGCAGAGCTGAAGATGACGGGCAACTGCTTGAGAGGCTCCCGCCCCATTCTGTCTTTTGATTCAGTGAGTATGGATTTCTGCAAGTTACCCAGCCACCTTCTGTGACCTTGTTGCCAGGCACGTTATTACTTCCCCCACCCCCACCCCCATCTTCTTTTGCACTGTTCTAAAATGCTACCTCTTCCTTTCAGACTTTTGACCAGCACCCACATTATGCATTGCTGAAAGAGCTGTTTATTCAGGTCTGTTTTTTAATATTTGGATTTTCCTGTTGTAAGCCGAGTTTTGTTTGTTTGCTTAGGGAGGGAGGCAGCGTGGTCCTTGCCTGCACAGAGTGCTGATCATGACACTCAAATACACTAAAGAATATCTGCCACCAGCTTTCTTGAATCAACAGAAATTTCTGTGGCTGCGCTGGGATTAAAGTGGTGGGAATGACACCTGTTTTGTTCCCCAAGGGCACTTCAAAGGGTGGAGATGTCCATTTATCAGTGGATTGTACAAAATGTCACTGCCTTCTGCAGCCTGTGGAATTGCTCTCTGATTATTTTTGTAAACAGTGCCAGCTGCTCTGATGCCTTTTCCCCCTCCACATTCTCGGTGCTGCACAAACCCCTGGGCTAGCCAACTTGAAGTGTTGAGCTGTTGCTATTCACTGTGTCACAGAAATTATTGTGTATTGGGTTTACAGCTTCCAGTTTTACAAAGCTCCTCTTATGTCCAGGCTCCGTGCTGAACTGTATTGACATTCACCAGTTTCACTCTTTGCTGGAGTTGGTGCTTAACTAATTATAGCGATAGAATGCTGGAGGGCTGGTTGGCAGCAGAACAGTGCCTTGAGCCCAGTTCCCCTTGACTCAGCACTGTTTCTACCAGCATAGACTGAGTTAGGTGTAGGATTTGACCTCCATTCCCTTGCCCATCCAGTGCTTCTACACTGTCACTATAAGAACGTTGGTACAAGACTCATGTTGTGACTAGAATTAAGACTGCCTAGGCTATGGGTAACATTGGGGTCCATAACGAGTCCAGCTTTGGCTAGCCATGAATGGGCCAGAGAAAGATATTGTGCAGGCTGCATTCTGCTCATCCGGATGCTTTATTAAATATCAGTCATCTAAACAAGATTGCCATTCTTTTTCCCTCCACCAGATTTTTAGTACTCCCCAGTATCACCCCAAGAGCCAGCCTTTTGTAGATCACGTCTTCACATTCTCCATCGTAGACCACAGGATCTGGTTTCGAAATTACCAGGTGAGCTGTTTTGTCTGTGGGATGGAGACAGCAAATGGATTTTGTTTGCACACCATGGGATCTGGTTGTAACACTCTGAATTGAAAAAAATGCCATGTGGACAGACCTGAATCCCTGTTGGGTGGCACAGACTAGCCTTTGGGCTTCCATTAGTTTGGTGTAGTGGTTAGGAGCGCGGACTCTAATCTGGGAGAGCCGGGTCTGATTCCCCAATCTTCCCCATACAGCTGCTGATGTGACCTTGGGTCAGACAAAAGTTCTCTCAGAGCTGTTCTCTCAAGGGCAGTCCTCGAAAGAGCTCTCTCAGCCCCACCTACCTCACAGGGTGTCTGTTGTGGGGAGGGGAAGGGAAAGGAGATTTTAAGCCGCTCTGAGACTCCTTCGGGTAGTGAAGGGTGGGGTATAAATCCAATCTCTTCTCCTCCTCCTATAGCTAGAGATCTCGTGCTAGTGTCAGATCCCCAAATATGGTGTGTGCATGTATTGAACCTTCACTATGCACACACTGGATTATTCAATGTAAAATATTTTCTCTTCCCTCCCTCCAAGTGCGTTGCGCTTTGTAGTGAAATGTTTAAATGAAGGATGCTTCCCCCGCCCCCTTGCAGATCATAGAAGAAGACGCCACTCTGGTTGAGATCGGACCGCGCTTTGTCTTGAACCTTATCAAGATTTTCCAGGGCAGCTTTGGGGGACAAACCCTGTATGAAAATCCTCACTACCAGTCTCCGAACATGGTAATAATGCCTCTTGTGTGGATTGAGCGTAGCCCGTGCTATAGGTGGGCTATCCCTGCCACAACTGGGCTGCTTGTTCAGCACTCTAGTAAAATGTTAAAAATATAATGAAAAGGCTTCTGGGTGTCTGCAGTGGGCCATTGCTGCAATAATGGGCTTAAATTACAGACAGAAAGGTAACAGCTGGATATTGGGAAATAATTCTTTACAGGAAGGGTGGGATCAGCTGCCTCGGGAGGTGGTGAGCTCTCCCTCACTATTAGTCTTCAGGCAGCAGCTGGACAAACACTTGTCAGGGACGCTCTAGGCTGGTCCTGCATTGAGCAGGGGGGTTGGACTGGATGGCCTGGATGGCCCCTCCCAACTCTGTGATGCTATCATTTCTGGCCCCTCTAGCAAGCACTGCACAGTCTGGTCACACCTTGAGCCCCAGATTTGCCAACACAAAAGCAGTGTGGTGTGTGTAGGTTTGTAGAGTATTGCTTGACGCAGGTATACACACCCAAATAAGCATAAGGCATAAGTGCAGTTGTATTCAAAAGCGCAGTGTCTTGCAACACGCGTGCAACACCACAGCGTGTGATGCTGCTCCATGATCAAGATCAACTTTTTCCCTTTTATAGTAGACAACAAGGTCATGTTGTTACATTAACCGGTTTGTAAACTATAGGACTCCTGCCAACCTAGCAGTTCGAAAGCAAGAAACTGCAAGTAGATAAATAGGTACCCAGTGTTCCGTGTGCCTTGGTGTTTAGTCATTCCGGCCACATGGCCACAGAAACGTCTTCGGACAGTGCTGGCTCTTCAGCTTGGAAATGGAGATGAGCACCGCCTCCTAGAGTCGAATTTGACTGGCTTTCGAGCAAGGGAAACCTTTACCTTAAACTATAGGAAGCTGCTAATGTTCAGCCTGCATGGTGTAGTGGTTAAGATTGTCAGACTAGTGTCTGGGAGACCCAGGTTCGAATCCTCCCTCTGCCATAGAAGCTTGCTGGGTGACCTACGGCCAATCACACCCTCTCAGCCTAACCTATCTCACAGGTTTGTTGTGAGGATAAGATGGAGGAGGAATATGATGTAAGCCTCTTTGGGTCCCCATTGGGGGAATGGTGGGATATAAAGTAGAATAGATTTTTTTAAAACTCAGAAGGCAGTTGCTGCGATCCTGTTAAGATATCCAATGGTTGGCAGACTGACGTGAAGCATCAATGTGTTTGGTCTTCAAATGGAACATGAAAACAGTGATTTCAGTGTACGATTAACATTGTTTTCTTGTTTTCCAGCATCGGCGGGCAATAAGATTGGCCACCGCAGCTAAATTCAGAGAGAAACAGCAGATGAAAGAGCTGCAGAAGGTCAAGAGAAAGGAAGAGAAGACCCTCATTCCCGAAGACCCCACCGAAGCAGTTTTTGAGACGCCAGCAGAAGAAAAGCCCGTGGAGATCCTGCTGGTGAAACCAGACCCGAAACCGAGCTTGAAGAAAAAGAAGAACAAACTGTACCAACGACAGAGAAAGCTGAAGAAGAAGCTCGGTAGAACCGGAGCATAGAAGGTCCCAAGCACGAATAAACCAGGACTTGGTAAAGCAGAGACGTTTGCTACAGTTCTGTGACTGAATCTGCATACAGCAGCTTTTTAAAGAACTACGCTCTTGCCATCAGTTTCAGATTTTTTAGAACAGATTTTTTCAAATATTTTATTTTTACTGTTTTGTTCATTATAAAGAAGCAATCCATTCATCATAACTCTGTACTAATTGTGCCACAACCAAATTAAAGATCCATAACTAATTACAATTAAATGTTGGCAGATGTCTAGAAAACACTACATGGTGTCAAGAATACTCCCAGTGTCTGTCAGCTACGCCTACAGTTTTAATGATCAGAAACATGTAAAAATTGGTTTTCTTGAATTGAAGTGTTCCTAACGTGATGCAAGTGGATCAGCTGGAAGTTGTTTTTATATTTTTTCTGCAGAGGAGCTGTGATTGCCCATGCCCTGCTTGGTTCCATCCTGCATCCTTACCTTGCGGAACCTGCCAATGTGCCCATGCTATGGGCTGACGCCTCCATGTTGCATGTTCTGCAGCAGCTTGTAATGTAGGATCTTTACAGGAAGTGAATCACGAAACTGCAAATGTGTCTTCATCCTCATTGGATCCTAATGGAATTTCTGTTTAGGGGCTAATTAACAGATGTGGGTTCATACCCTTATGTGCAGGGAATGGTGGCTGTAGGGTGTTGGCTCAACATGTATCTTGGCATATAGGAGGAGAAGAGAAGACTTGGTTTTTATACCCCACCCTTCACTACCCGAAGGAGTCTCAGAGTGGCTTACAGTCTTCTTCCCCCCACAACAGACACTCTGTGAGGTGGGTGGGGCTGAGAGAGCTCTTTTGAGGACTGCTTATGAGAGAACAGCTCTGAAAGAGCTTGTGACTGACCCAAGGTCATACCAGCCGCTGCATGTGGAGGACTGGGGAAACAAGCCCAGTCTCTTCAGATCTTGGAAGATTAGATAAGCAGGGTTGGCCCCAGTTACTACTTGGATGAGCGGCCTCCGAGGAAGCTTAGGGTTGCCAGTTTAGAGAGTCAGTTTGGTGTAGTGGTTAAGAGCAGCAGGATTCTAACCTGGAGAACTGGGTTAGATTCCCCACTCCTCCACGTGAAGCCAGCTGGGTGACCTTGGGTCAGTCACAGTTCTCTCAGAGCTCTCTCAGCCCCACTTACCTCACAGGGTGTCTGTTGTGGGGAGAGAAAGGGAAGGTGATTGTAAGCTACTCTGAGTAAAGGGTGGGGTATAAATCCAACTTCTTGTTGTGCAGAGGCTGGTAACGGCAAAACTACCTCCGATTGCTTCTGGCCTTGAAAACCCTTTGGTGTTGCTGTAAGTCAGCTGTGACCTGACATTACTTTCTACCAGAGAGGAATCAGTATGGTCATTCTCAGATGATGATGATGATGATGATTTGAATTTATAAACCACCCTCCCCCAAAGGGCTCAGGGCAGTGTATATCAAAGTAAGCATAATAGAACAGTGAATAAAATTAGTAATCATTAAGCAATAAAACAGACTATGATGCAATATACAGTACACAGTTGATGGCATACAAATCACTTTGCTCCCCTGTGGGGTGGATCCCTTATAGGGAAATGGATAAGGCAGATACAGACCCTGGTTAGGAACTGTTACTGTCCTCAACCGTAGACCGGGTGGAACATCTCTGTTTTGCATGCCTGCAGAGCTGAGCAAGGTCCCACAGGCACAGATGTTACTGGGTAGGGAATTCCACCAGGTGGGGCCAGGGCTGAAAAGGCCCTGGTCGAGGACAGGGGGACTAATGTCAGCCTGACAACATGTGCTACCTGGGCCTCCACGGAGCTGAGGGCTACACTGTGAGAAAACCACTGGCCTGGTTTCACCCCGTGTGCTTAATACCTCAAACAGGCACTTGAAAGGAGGTATGGGGGGGCCCCCTACCTACTCCATCCCACCAGCTATGTCTTGGGGAGGGGCATTAGAAAAAGATGACAGCCTCACTTGACACAACCCACCACATTCCATGGCAACTATTTCCATTCTTTCTTTTATCCAAGCGCGAGGGAGAAAGCTAGCCGTGCAAATCTACTCAGTGTGTCTCCTGTCTATGCTCTTTAACAGCAACGCGCCACAGTCAGGTTGCACCGGACTGCACTTAGCTGGTTTCCTTCCCATCTATCTACTGATTGCATTTCAAGTTTAGATCTATATGCGTGTTTCCTCTTTGCATTCACGATCAGCGCCCCCCCCCCGCGCGCTTTCAAAACAGAACACAGCTGCCCTGAGGCAGGTCCTTGTCCACCCCCCCGAGCCCCCCGAACGTTCGCGTCCCCGCGTTCCATCCCATCAGAGGCCGAGGCGGCGCTTCGGAACGTTGGCGTCCCCGGCGTTCTATGACGTTGGAGGGATTCCCTGCGGCCCGACGTTCCGCACCTCCTCCGGCTCCGCCTCCCAACCCGGTCGTGGGAAGTGGCTTCGACGCCTGCATGGCTCCTTCCGGCCTCGCGTCGTTCCTCCCTTCGCCGGCTGCGGCTGTCCCGACCACCACGCGGGTGCCGGCCGAGGAGGGCAGAGCCGGCTGCGGGGCTCCGGCCGCCTTTCCGGGCGAGGGGCTCTTAGGATGAAGTGTCACTACGAAGTGCTGGGCGTGAAACGCGACGCGGGCGAGGAAGAGCTGAAGAGAGCCTACCGGCGGTTGGCACTGCGTTGGCACCCAGGTAGGAGCCGGGCCTGGATGCGCCGTGGAGGAACTTCCTGCTGGCTCGGCCGGGCTCTGCGGGGCGAGGAGGGGAGACAGCGGGTTGCTCTCCTTGTTTCCCCGTCTCTTTTAATTCTTTTTCTCCTGAATTGTAGCCCCCTTACCCTTAATGCCCATTTGGGGCAAGAGAGTGGAGAGATTGTTAGGAGCGGATTAGATACCCCCCTCGGCCAAATTTCCCAAAGTATGAGGAAGGGCCATAGAAAAGGTCGGTTTTCATGATTTGGGGTGTACATTGGCTTAATCCAGTGGTTTTAAATCCCCAAATATGGCAGCCTGTCTGGGTTGAGGATCTGACTGAGAAAGCATAGAGATCAGGGCAGCCTACATATGTAAAGTTACACTAAGTCCTCCGAAACTTTTGATTTCTGTTTAGAGAGACATGGGAGAGGTATTTTTTTTTAGAAACTTGGAGGACTACAGGTTTAGTGATGGTGGGTTCCAAAACAGTCGTAAACATTCTTAATGGAGCATGTGATGCTATGTATTGACTACTCTCGACATCATCCAGAATCGGGAAGGGTGTCTACATAGCTGGGGAATGAATTGTTCCAGGCGAGATCATAGTAGTTGCAGCTGGCAAGCAAGCTATATGTCTTGATGACGTGGAGCCAGTGGAACGTGGGTTTGATCAGTGCCTTTGACATCCTCCTAAAGCCTTTCATAGTAACTAGGCTGGTTGCAGTCTTCTCTCTTGGTGTAGTGGTTAAGAGAGCAGACTCTAATCTTGGAGACCCAGGTTTGATTCCCCACTTCTCCACATGCACCTGCTGGCATGATGTTGGGTCAGTCACAAGTTCTCTCAGAGCTGTTCTCTCAAGGGCTGCTCTCGAAAGAGCTTTCTCAGCCCCACATATGGTTGTCTGTTGTGGGTAGGGGAAGGGAAATGAAATTGTAAGCCACTCTGAGTGAAGGGCAGGGTATAAATCCAATCTCTCCTTCTCCTTCTCAACTCTTGTGCTTCTTCTGTCTCTGCCAAAATGCTTTTACCTTGCTCTTACTCCAGAATACCCTGGGCAGCGAACACAGGGCCATATCCAGCCACCTTTTCTGCTGGTTAAAAGAGGGAGGAAGAGGGCCTCTTTGACCACCCAAAAGGGCTGCTCTGGGGATCATAGGATGTGAATGGGCAAAAGCCATGTGGGATGGGAATGATTGTAAGGATTCGGGTTAGGCAAAGAGGATTAGGCAAGATGGAGTGCAAAACCTGACTGGATCTAACCCATAGCTATGAATTCTGTATCTTACCCTTCACAACAACCCTATGAGGTAGGTTGGGCTGAGGGAGTTACTGGACCAAGGCTGGTGAGTTTTGTGGCTGAGTGGAGATTTGAACCAAGGTCTCTTGGGCCCTAGCTTGACAGTCTGACTGCTGGCGTTGTGGCTGCTTAGCATTACATTCATACCGTTTAATGTTTTATCATCATGCTTCTTATTATTAATACAGGGCATTGTGCTAGGCAGCATTTCGAAATTGCAAGTGGGTCTTGCTCTTGCCTGGAGACTAACGAAAGAGCCATGCTCTTACTTGCTACCATTTCTGCAGTGATGTTTTGCCACCTTGGGGAGACCTTGCGTTGGGTGGAAAGGCGGCATAAAAATGCTTTAAATAACTACATAAATAAAGTAAACAAACTACTGGAGGAGTCTGAAAATGAACAGATGATGATAAAACTTTTTTTGTTGCCATCAAGTAACATCTGCCTTTTTGTGGTGTGACCCCTGGTGGGTTCTTAAGGCAAGAGACAGGTGGTTTGCCACTGCTTAGGAACCCTGGCCTTCCTTGGCGGTCTCCCATCCAAACACTAACCAGGGCTGACCCTGCTTAGCTTCCAAGATCCAAGGAGATTAGGCTAGCCTGGGCTCTCCAGGTCAGGGCAATAAGACTTCTATAAACTGGAGCAGGGTTGGGGAGGAGGAAGCACTGGGAACTGCCATTAGTGGAAATGTAAAGCAAATATAGAGTGGCTGCAGTGGCTCGGAGGTTAAGACACTGAGCTACATACCAGAAGGTCTGTAGTTTGGCAGTTCAAGACCCTAGGGCCGCGTGATGGAGTGAGCTCCTGTCTCTGGTCCCCGCTCCTGCCATCCTAGCAGTTCGAAAGCAAGAAATTGCAAGTAGATAAATATGTACCACTTTGGTGGGAAGATAACAGCGTTCCGTGCACCTCGGTGGTTAGTCGTGCCAGCCACATGACCACGGAGAAGTCTTCAGACAATGCTGGCTCTCCGGCTTGGAAACGGAGTCGGATTCGACTGGCTTTTGAGCAAGGGAAACCTTTACCTTTAAAGCAGATTTTTAACATGCAGCAATAGCAAGGCTGTGGATTCCACGAAGGATTTCTGCAGATGGAAGAGGGGGTGATTTCCTCCCTCCTACTGCAGATCTCTGGCTCCAAGTCAATAATTGTACAGGATATTTTATACAGCATTGGGGGGGAGTTTGTGTGTTGTCTTCTTGAATTGCCATGTGATAGAAAATGATGGGATTCTTTGTTTTGAAATACATTGTGGAAAAAAAGTATTTAGGTTAGGGTTTTCAGATGTCCTCTTTTTAAAGGACACGTCCTCTTTTTGGCAGCTGTCCTCTTTTGGGCTGTTTTAAAAAAATGGATGAAAATGTCCTCTTTTGGGTTGGAAGGTTAGGGATATTCCTAATTAGTAGCAATTATCACAGTTTAAATAGTAGGGGTATTTAAGATGAGATTTGTCACAGTGATCACTTGTTTGAAGTAGTCAGTTGGGAAATATGTCCTCTTTTTTGCTTTTCAGAATATGCTAACTCTAATTTAGGTGACCTTAAAATTCACCATCAAGAGTCTAAAGCCGAGGTTTGATTTTTTTCGAAGGATCCCACAAAATCAAGTTTCAGGAACAGCGCTGCAATTAAACGTCATCAGATTTTGATCCTCATCAAAATTTGGTTTCTGTTCCCGTGGAAGCCTCTTTCTGCTGCATCCTTGGTGCGGCTGGTCATGTGCAAATCCATTTGTGTCTGATCATTTCAGTCCATATGGGCTTTTCAACATGAGGGATGAATTCTATCCCTACCTCTTTTATTTGCGTTGAAAAGGTGTTTGTATTTGCAACTCTTTCTGTATTCTCCCCAAAGCAATTGAATAATCTGAACAATATATTATTGGCAGCCTTCAAGCAGTGGCTGGACAAACACTTGCCAGGGTTGCTCTAGGCTGATCCTGCACTGAGCAGGGGGTTGGACTAGATGGCCTCTATGGACCCTTTCCAGCTGCATGATTCTTTGATTTACTACACTGCTCTCTGAGGAGTTTATGGTACCCCATGGCTCTATAACAGCTATTCATCTGTTCCATAAAATATGCCTATTCTGTACATCCTTGGGCTATGCCGATGAGTGCTGCCCTCGCCCTCCCAATTGTGCTTCAGTGCCAAGGTGCTTGGTGTTACGCTGAAGCCTGTTGTGTGTGTTTGTGACTTGCGTCTATCCCTTAAATTCTGCTGCTGTGTCTTTGCAGACAAGAACCTAGAAAATGCTGAGGAGGCGGCAGAACAGTTCAAGTTGATCCAAGCAGCGTACGATGTACTAAGCGATCCTCAAGAAAGAGCCTGGTAAGCCAGGGAGGCCTTTACCTCCCCTGTAGCGGCCCGCAGTTTAATAGAGTCCCTTGCCCTGCAATTTAGTACAGCAGATGCTTCCTAACTAAAACAAAAAACACTGGAGCAGAATGTAAGCATACTGGCAGGCTGAAATCTTGATTGCTTTTTCTGCAAATGGAAGGCATTCACACTCGTGGAAAAAGAGGGGGAAGGTTTTGACTATTCACATCCCCATTTGGTTTCTGGGGAGGCAGGTATGCTGACCACCAGGAAAAGTATTTTGGGGACTTGTCAGGCTGCAGTATTTGGAAAGGGAAGGTGGGGAAGTTCCCTTTGACAAATGTTGCAGTACTTGCATGTCATAAAACCAAGCCAGAGTGATTTGTATAACTCATCTCAGCAGTCCTTACAACAGTCCTGCAAGGTAGGACTCTTGAGAACATAAGAAGGTCCCTGCTGGATCAGACCAATAGTTCATCTAGTCCAGCATCCTGTCTCACACAATGGCCAATCAGTTCCTGTGAACAGCTAACAACAGGGCATAGAGGCCGACGACTTTTTCTGATGTTGCCTCCTGGCTCTGGGATTCAGCGGACTAATGCCTCTGAATGTGGAGGTTTCCCCTCAGTCACTGTGGCTAGTAGCCACTGATAGACTTATCCTCTGTGAATCTGTTTATTCCTGTGGCCATCACTACATCCTCTGGCAGCAGATTTCACATTTTAGTCACTTTCTGTGTAAAGTAGTATTTCCTTTTGTTCGGCTGGAACCTACTGCCCATCAGCTTCATTGGGTGCCCACCACTTGTTCTCAGTTTGGAGAAGGAAGGCTGAACTGAAGTGATTTCTTACCTATGGAGATCCTGGCAGAATGGAGATTTGACCCCAAGGCTTCTGTGTTGTAGCTTGATCTCTAAGCATCTGTGTTATGTGCTTCCAGGTCTCTTCTGACTTATGGCAACCCTATGATTAATGACCTCTGAAATGTCCTATTGTTAATAGCTTTGCTCACGTCTTGCAAACTGAAGGCCAATGCTGCATTCTTAATTTGTAAAATAAAAATAAAAATCCCAAAGTGGTCTCCAGCATGGAAAATGTAAAGGCAATAAAATTCAGTGCAAAACCAAATTCCATAAGAACAAGTAATAAAATGTGTGTGGGGGAGTGGTTTTGACCCTAAAAAACCCTCAGCAGATGTTAAAATTATTACAGTTGGTTAACAACTGCAAGAAACAGATAAAAATTTTAAAAATTAAATTTGATTTGCAAAACCAAGAGTAAATAAATGGCAGCAGACAGCTCCACAATAGTCATAGCTAACCAGGGCTATTTTGGGGCAGGAACGCACAGGGACGGAGTTCCAGCTGGCTCCTGAGTTGGCCACGCCCAGCTGGAACTCATTAGCATAATAGGCCACACCCAACAGCAGAAACTCATTAGGACTGACTATATTAGGGGTGTGTGGCCTAACATGCAAAGGAGTTCCTGCTCCAAAAAAAGCCCTGGGTTTTGACAACAAACAAGGTAAACAGAATAAGAAGCAAAAGGTGGGTGTGGCTGGATGACCACACTTCTGGTAGCATGGGGGTGTGGCCTAATATTCTAATTAGTTGCACAGTCAGGGATGTAGCCTAATATGCTAATGAGTTCCTGCTGGGCTTTTTCTACAAAACACATAGAAGAAGAAGAGGAAGAGATTAGATTTATACCCTGCCCTTCACTACCCAAAGGAGTCTCAGAGTGGCTTACAATCCCTTTCCCTTCCTCTCCCCACAATAGACACCGGTGGGGCTGAGAACGCTCTCCCGAGAACTGCTCTTGACAGAACAGCTCTGAAAAAACTCATGACTGAATCAAGGTCACACCAGCAGCTGCACGTGGAGGAGTGGAGAATCAGACTCGTTTCTCCCAGATAAGAGTCCACACTCTTAACTACTACACCAATTATAGGAATGAATACCAAGGAGGGTAAGGTCCAAGATCTCTGACAGATTCAGACTTCTGGCCTTAAGTTTTCTCTTCCAAGAGTCATCTTAATGTCTGTTTGCCATTTACACTGAAGTAGTCCCATTGACTTGAATGGGGTTTGCAGCATGACAGTAGTTTGTGGCTCAGTAGCAGCGACCCAGAAGCTGATTAACATGACCTACAGTGCAATCCTAAACGGAGTTACACCGTTCTAAGACCATTAACTTCAATGGATTTAGAAGGGTGCAAGTCTGCTTAGGAACACATTGTTGGTACTTGAGGATTCAGAGACCTCTAATTGTCTTTCTCTGTAGACTGAAAAGCTTCCATAATCCCAGCCTGTGTTTTATTTTTCTGTCCCTTCTTAGGTATGATAATCACAGAGAAGCTCTGTTGAAAGGTGGGGTGGATGGAGAATACCAGGATGACAGCCTGGATATCCTGCGCTTCTTCACTGTGACCTGTTACTCCGGCTATGGAGATGATGAAAAGGTAAACCAGAGTCCCCCTCCAAAAGCAAGAAACAGAAGTTAAACATTGGTAGAGTTTATAAAGAGGAAGGATCCCCCCCGGAGTCATCTAGAGCAATGTTGTTGAGAGTAGTTCACCTAGGGTGAATAAAAACTGCCTCCAGGAGACCAGCCAGGACTGCTTGGGTAGAATAGCTGGTGTTTTGAATCAGTCAACTTGCCACAGAGGGCCACATGTATGGGCAGAGGTTATTGGGAAAATATTGTGGACTAGTAACTTGTATAGACTTATTTGCAAGTCCCTCCTTCCACCAGTCCTTCATGGATCATCCTGTGCACTCTTGATTTCTAAAGTGTACCAGAACTGAAGAGCCAGGACATTGCAAAGGAGCTGACTACAGGTGTTTCAAACAAGCGAGCCACTTTATATGTTACACGCCAAGGGAAGACCTTTAGGGTCTCAAAGTGACTTGGATCTGGAGGAAAGCTTGTTCCTAAACTGACATTTGCCCTTCACTTTGCCCAGACATGAGCAAAGCTCAACTGTCATTCTTTCAGTTTAAACAAACTTATTTCTCTGTTTGCTGTGCAGCAGGCTATGGAGTTAGCGTCTCATCCCTGTCTGGAGGGAATCCCGCATAAGCTCTTTTGGGATCTCTTGTAAAAGAAAGGCAGAATTTGAATGCTGTAAAGAACATAAAGTAGTATTTACTGCTGCAGTAGGAAAACGGGCAGACCCAACAGAAGATCAGTTGACTCAGTAAAGGAATCCACAGCCTTCAGTCTGCAAGACCTGAGCAAAGTTGTCAATGACAGGATGTTTTGGAGATGGTTAATTCATAGAGTTCCCATAAGTCAGAAATGAGTTGGCAGCACATAACACGCACAACATATGGTGTACCACGGAGTCACAAATTCTGCACATGCTGTAGAACTTGATGGAGGGCTGCCCGTTTGGGTGTGGACATAGACAGGAATGTTTTTAAAGTTAGGTAAAGAGGACTGTTCCCTGGAAGGCCAGATCCTGAAGTTGAAGCTCAAATACTTTGGCCACCAAATGAGAAGGGAGCACTCACTGGAGAAGACCCTGATGCTGGGAAAGATTGAAGGTCAAAGAAGAAGGGGATGGCAAAGGATGAGATGGTTAGACAGTGTCATCGATGCAACGAACGTGAAATTGAGCAAACTTCAGCAGACAGCGGAAGACAGGAGGGCCTGGCGTAATCTGGTCCACGGGGTCACGAAGAGTCGGACTCGACTGTGCGACTGAACAACAAAAAAAAGAGGATTGATAACTGGCTGCCTAGGGATGATTTTTACTTACCACAGGGGACAGTGTTTTCTGATCTGTCAAAGGTTATGTGGTCACTTCACAACAATGACCTCATTTATTCATCTGCGCCCTGTTTTTTTCTTCCCAGTGTGGACTGTAAGTGGTTTATGTCACTCTCCTCTCCTTTATTCTCATCACAACAACCTTGTGAGGTAGATTAGGCTGAGAGTGTGGCAGAGGCTCAAGATCACCCTGTGAGGTTCCATGGCTGTATTTGAAACTGGATCTTCCAGATCCTAATCTAACTATTTAGACAGCCAGTTTGGTGTAGTGGTTAAGAGCGCAGACTCTTAATTTGGGAGAACCGGGTTTGATTCCCCACTTTTCCACATGCACCTGCTGGTGTGACCTTGGGTCGTTCATAAGTTCTGTCAGAGCTGTTCTCTCAAGGGCAGTTCTCTCAGAGCTCTCTCAGCCACACCTACCTCACAGGGTGCCTGTTGTGGGGAGGGGAAGGGAAAGGAGATTGTAAGCCGCTCTGAGACTCCTTCGGGTAGTGAAGGGTGGGGTATAAATCCAATCTCCTCCTCCTTCTCCTACTACTAAACAGCACACTCTTTCTCTGTGCATAGGAAACAGGTTTTCTCTGTAGGTAAACATAACATTTTATTTTTAGGGTTTCTATGCAGTGTATCGGCACATCTTTGAAATGATTGCAAAGGAAGAGATGGAATCCATGCCCGACGAAGACGGTGAAGAATTTCCAAGTTTTGGAGACTCTCAGAGTGACTATGACACGGTAAGTCTCGAACTGAGTTTCTGGACAGTTAGCAAGGATCGGTGCAGAGTTCAGTTTCCCACTGAAGCCTGCTAAAGAACTCCTTTTCCCCCAGCAGGGATTATTAGAATGTATTTATTTATCTATGTTTTAATTAGTCAGCTACCTCGGTGGCCCTTGTGAGAGCAGAAAGGCGGGATATCAGTTTTGGAAAATAAAAACAAAATAAAAATTTGTGTCCAGAATTCACCCATGTAACAAAAACTGTTACAGGTTCAATGAAAAGAATAGGTCTGGATTGGTGTTGAGACACAGCCAGCTCCTCTGCGCGTTTGCCCAGAACCAAGCCCTGTAACTTCCAATGGGGCACCGGACCCCAGGCCTCTTAGGGACCCCAGGCCTCAGGCAGACATCCACTCACAGAGAGGCAAAGAGTATGTCGATATAGAGAGTTTATTAGAGTTGAGCTGAGGGGTCTAAAGTCCAGTGGGCCACTGATATCTGAGGAAGATTCAGCTGCAGCTATCTTTATCTACCCCTGGGCTACAGTGGCCTGCGTCAAAGCTTGTTCTCTTCCTAAGCCTGTGTCTCCGGGGTGCGCCTCTTCCTGCTTAAAGAGGTCACCGTGCTTCCTCTTAGGAGCAGGATGGGTGTAAAAGGGAAGTATCCTGACCAATGTTCCCTCTAAGCAGTGGAGTCTTGTGAGCAAAACTTCTACTTTGTGAGCTACTGGCATTAAAGCTGTGAGCAAGCGATTTGGCTACTGCATAAATTAGTCTGCTCTGGAGCCATCCCTTCCTGAGCTAAGACAAAAATGTGTGAGCTGGAGGCTAAAAAACTGAGCTAGCTCACAACAACTCACCTTAGAGGGAACCCTGGTCCTGACAGGAGATGCACATTGCCTAGATTGGCTGTGCAAACTGTGGCTAGCTGTAGATGCCGCATGTTCTTCGTACCTGGCAGCAGTGGAGTCTCTGGCAGCACTCAGATTTTTTTTTCTCTGGCAGCTGCTTGTGTTGAGTTGCTCCTCACGGCCCTGTCCCTCTTAACGTCACCCTTATATAATGAATGTGACAGAACTGTAATTAATGCTGGTCCACGGGCGGCAGGGCTTCACTGCCATGTAAGTGTGTGTAGGGTTGCATCCTAAATAAGACAAAGATTGTTAACACCTCAGTATGGCGGAGGGAGTTACTACAGAAATACTCCATCCTGCAGCAGGGGAGAGAGCGAGAGTCCAGCAGCACCTTAAAGACTAACAAAATTTGTGGCCAGGGAGGAGCTTTCGTGAGTCACGGCTCACTTCTTCGGATACAGCTAGAAGTGAAGAAGTGAGCAGTGACTCACAAAAGTTCATACCCTGCCACAAATTTTGTTAGTCTTTAAGGTGCTACTGGATGCTTGCTCTTTTCTGCTGCTACAGACTAACATGGTTACCCATCTTGAACATTGTTACGAGGTAGAACATAAGAACATAAGAGAAGCCAATGTTGAATCAGGCCAATGGCCCATCTAGTCCAACACTCTGTCACACAGCGGCCAAAATATACCAGGTGCCATCTGGAGGTCCAGCAGTGGGGCCAGGACACTAGAAGCCCTCCCACTGCTGCCCCCCCCCCAAGCACCAAGAATAGAGTGCATCACCTGCCCCAGACTGAGAGTTCCCATCTATACCCTGTGGCTAATAGCCACTGATGGACTTCTGCTCCATATGTTTATCTAATTCCCTCTTGAAACTGTCCATGCTTGCAGCTGCCACCACCTCCTGTGGCAGTGAATCCCATGTGTTAATCACTCTTTGGGTGAAGAAGTACTTCCTTTTATCTGTTCTAACCCGACTGCTCAGCAATTTCATGGAGTGCTCACGAGTTCTTGTATTGTGAGAAAGGGAGAAAAGTACTTCTTTCTCAACCTGCTCAATCCCATGCATAATCTTATAAACCTCAATCATGTCACCCCTCAGCCGTCTAAGCATTAGGCTTAGAGGTAATGCCCATCTAGGTCATCTTCTGGGGGTATTTGGATTCAAAGACTAACCACATACCGGGTTTGTCTGTAGGACAGGATAGTATGCAGGTAAGCGCAACAGAGGTCTAATTTACTGCTGAGCCCTAGGAAATGTGTGCTTGCTTTGTGTCCCTTAGCCTTCTATTTATCACAGTAACCACCCATTAAGTTAGTCTAGGCAGAGCACGTGCCTGGCTCAAGTTCACCCAGCAAGCATTCGTAGCAGAGTGAGAATTCACCTAGGTCTCCAACAGGGCCATAGCCAGGATTTTTCAATTTGTGGGGCAATTTTTTTTCCTTGTGGGGCACCCATTATGCAGTTTTTTTCCTTGTGGGGCACACACCCTTCAGCCAGAATAAACAATACATCCTCCATTCCCAAACAGTTTGTCAGCTCACAGACTTCTGAACCAAATGCAAAACGAATTCAAGGACTCTGTTCTCTCCTTCTCGCTGTCAGGGGGCCTGGGCTGGATGGGAGATTGGGGGGCCTTGGCGGTAAGTCAGGGGGCTGGGTCCTTAGGGGCCCAACTGTAGCTATGTGCCTCGTCTCCCAGATCCTAGGCTGGCACTGTAACCGCTGTGCCATGCCACCTCTTTTGTGTCGGCTTGTTTCTTTTCAAGCTCTCGTTCTTTCCGATTAGGTAGTCCACTGCTTTTACGCTCACTGGCAGAGTTTTTGCACGCGGAAGAATTTTGCCTGGAAGGAAGAGTACGACACGCGGCAGGCCTCGAACCGCTGGGAGAAGCGAGCGATGGAGAAGGAGAACAAGAAAACCCGGGACAAAGCCAGGAAGGAAAGGAACGAGCTGGTCCGTGAGCTGGTGGCCTTCATCCGGAAGCGGGACAAGCGGGTCCAGGCCCACCGGAAGCTTCTGGAAGAGCAGAATGCCGAGAAGGCCAAGAAAGTGGAGGAGCTTCGCAGGCAGCAGAAACTGAAGCAAGCCAAGTATGGAAACGATGAGTGGTAGATTTTTTTTCCCCTGGGGGCAAGACACACAGAAGCCCGGCTCATGCATTATTTTGAACACATGTACGCCTGTTGGTAAGAGAAAGCCAACACATGTTCACTTCAAAAATAACTGGAGAGCAGTGCCTGGCTAAATACGGGGCTGCACTCTCACATCAGCTGTACATACGTTGAATGTAGCATGAGAAACTCAACTCGCATGCAAACTAAAATGTGCACTGTCCGATGATTGTAGGTGCATTCACTGCAGTGTGTACAGAGCTGTAGTGTGATTCTGCCGCTTGGTAGGGATTGTGGTTGTCGCTCAAGATTTTCTGCTTCCTGAGAGCATTGGAAAAAGTGCAGAGAAGGGCAACTAGAATGATAAAAGGGTTGGAATACCTTCCCTATGAAGAAAGGTTAAAACGCTTGGGGCTCTTTAGCTTGGAGAAACAATGGCTGAGGGGTGCCATGATCGAGGTTTATAAGATTATGCATGGGATGGAGCAGGCTGAGAAAGTACTTTTCTCCCTTTCTCACAATACAAGAACTCGTGGGCACTCAATGAAACTGCTGAGCAGTTGGGTTAGAACAGATAAAAGAAAGTACTTCTTCACCCAAAGAGTGATTAACACATGGAATTCACTGCCACAGGAGGTGGTGGAGGCTACAAGCATGGACAGTTTCAAGAGGGAATTAGATAAACATATGGAGCAGAAGTCCATCAGTGGCTATTAGCCACAAGGTATAGATGGGAATTCTCAGTCTGGGGCAGGTGATGCACTCTATTCTTGGTGCTTGGGGGGGGGGGCAGCAGTGGGAGGGCTTCTAGTGTCCTGGCCCCACTGGTGGACCTCCTGATGGCACCTGGTATTTTTGGCCACTGTGTGACAGAGTGTTGGACTAGATGGGCCATTGGCCTGATTCAACATTGGCTTCTCTTATGTTCTTATGTTATGCTCTTAATAGTTGCATTTTGCTGTATGTTGCAGCACTAAAAGGCTGTAGTGTGCTTAAGGTTATAGTGCTGACATGGGTGGTCTTGTGCCAATGTGGCAGTTGTTCATATATCCTCATGCGTTCCATTTCATCTGTGCTGACCCTCCTACCTCGTGTGCCCTGCAGTGGTATAGAAACCACAGAAAACCAAAAAAGAAGGGGAAACCAGTGTGCAAGGATAGGAACAAGGCACAAAAAACCACTGGCTGGAGTTAATAAAAAATATATATATATGTAAAATAATATAGAATGACAAGTGCAGTAATACAGAAATATAGACAATATATGGCCAAGGTGTTCTAACAAAAAACAACCAATATACAGAAAGAAGAATAAAGTCCCAAAAATTTCAATCTGTCTCACTCCAGTTGTATTGTGATATCATAGTCCAGCTTGACGTGCATTCATCATGGAGTAGACATTCTGGAATTCCATAAGCCATAGAGACACGTAGTCCGGATGCAAACTGCCGCGTTTTGAGTAATTCTTATTCAAAACCAATAGGCTCTAGAAACCACCTAAAATATTTTTCGGATGATGGCAGTGCACTCTCTTTCCATAGCACACCTACTGATGAAAGGTGGCTCGGATGGTCTCGGGGAAGGGGCACATTCTGCTCTAGTGGCCTGGCTTCCTGTAGATGTTTTGGGGAACCGTAAGCTCATAAATGTGAGGGCTGTGTGCTTCAGAGTTTTGCTAAGCAGAAGTCAAGCGGTCTCTGCATTTTGCACTGTTTTCTAAGTTCAGGTTGTGAGTTTTGAACTCTCGTATCCAAACGGTCCAGGGGTGTGTGAGCATCTTTGGTGGCTGGAAGCTCCGGTTTGGTGAAGGGAGTGGCTGCCAGCCATCTGAACGTGTTATCTGTGATTCTGTGGCAGACCAGCTCCTTTTATGGTGTCACTATCTACTCCCTCCAGTACCAGAGACGGCATGCAGAGGTGGCAGTCGTCCTTCTCTTGGGCTTTTGAGAGGCAGATTGGTTGACTGCTCGTGTGGACAGAATGCTGGACTAGATGGGCCTTTGGTCTGATCCAGCAGGGCTCTTCTTATGTTCTCATGTCCTTAAAGTCCCCTGTGTGAAATCACTGCCTGCTTTGATGTACACAAAGCCAAATGCGTTCTTGTCCAGTTCATGCTAGTGAAGAGGGGAAAATGTGTCCCATTCTGGGCCATTCCCCCCACAGAGAGGGAAAAAAAATGCTCTGTGTGTATGAAACTAGCATATCAAGGCAAAAGCTAGAATTCATTCTGCAAACTTCTAGTCTTCTATATCCAGGGAGTTTTCCTTTTTTGTATTTTACATATGTGTGTGTGTGTGTGCGTACCTGGAAGTCATGGCGACCTCTGGTGACTGACCCCTACTGGGGGCCTGGAGGATATTCAGAGAGGTGGCTGAATAAAGCCTGCCCCCGCCTCCCGCCTCTGGTATTCCAAGGAGGTCTCCCATCCAAGAACTTGCCAGGGCTGGCTCTGCTTAGCTTGCGAGATCTGACGAGATCAGGCTTGCCTGGGCTATCCAGGTCAGGGTGGGAGTTTTTCTTTTAAAAACCTATGGAAGAGACTTCAGTCATGCCGTTCTCTCGCCTGCATGCTTGAAGTGATACAGTCCAGGAACAGATTTACCACTTCATCAGCTCTGTACAAAGACTAGTGCCTCCATATACTAAACAGAGAGGTAAATAAAGCCTGTTCTAAAGGTTCTGCCTTTCCATTTGCTCTGCTCCTCAAAGGTTGGCTGAGCAATATAAAGAGCAGAGCTGGATCACCATGTCGGATCTCGAGCGGGAGCTGCAGCAAATGGAAGCCCAGTATGAGAAGGAGTTTGGTGACGGGTCCGACAGCGAGGAGGACGGAGAATCTCAAGAGCCAAAAGAAGGACAAGAAGGTACAGACAGCCTTCCAGTTCTAGGGGTGAAATGTCTGGAAGAATTTGCAAGGGGGTGGATTTTTTTCCTGTGCTTTCCCCCAAGGATTTATTTTCTGGTTTTCCCCACAGAAAAATTAGTCTTTGGAGTATTGGGACAGAAACACATTTTCTCTTTTGGAATGTGTGAAATGCAGGGCTCTTTTTGTAGCAGGAACTCCTTTGCATATTAGGCTGCACACCCCTAATGTAGTCAATCCTCCAAGAGCTTACAGTAGCCCCTGTAAGAAGAGCTCTGTAAGCTCTTGGAGGATTGGCTACATTAGGGGTGTGTGTCCTAATATGCAATGGAGTTCCTGCTACAAAAAGAGCCCTGTAGCCTTTTAAAACAAGATTTCACTCATTCGAAGTGAGTTGTGAAGATTTCTCTGTAAGACGATCTACAGCTTTAGAGACTGATTCCTGTGTTATAGTACAGATTTAGACAGTATTTTCAAGGAAAGATTGCTTAGATTTGGACTTTTCCACTGGGGGTAAAATGGAGGAAGAGGGTCCTTTGGACTAGCAAAAAAGGCTATATTGGGGATCATGGAATCGGCATGGACAGGAGGCCTGTGGGATACAAGAAGAGGCTGAAACTGGGCAAAATACTGGTTGGCTCCAACCCACTGTGCATGAATATAATACACCGTTGAAGAATTTGATTTTTTTTCAGTGTTAGAAAATTTCACTTGATATTGTATGAGACATTCTGTTCTAATCATGCCTCTCTTTTGGTTACTGTAAAATCTGTGTGTCCTGTTTTAGATTTTTATTTTACTTGCCTATCAGATGGCACAAACAGAGATGCACATGCTAAAGTAGCATAATGCAGCTCTTCTTTTCCTAGTATTTAAAATTACAATTGTCCTTGCAGAAAACAGACATTTACAAGTGAGCGACCCGCAAGGACTTGTGGGGAACATCTTATTTATCTGTCCCCCCCACTCTTTCCCTTTCCCGAAAGCCCCCTTAAGCCTCTCTCCCTGCTTCCTTCTCTCATTCCCACCCAACAGCCAACTTACCTTTATCTGCCCCCCGTCTTTAGGTCTCCCTACTTCTCTTACCTCAGCAGTCTATCCCCAGAAAAAGTCTGGCTCAGTTTTTCGGTACCAGGGTAGCCACTGGCCTGAGTGGCACAGTGCTAGCCAGGCTGGGCCCAGTTGCACAGTGGGGAGCTTGCAAAGACTTGGGAGAGCACCTGACTTCCCCCTGTATCCCTCTCCCCACACTATTTGTTTGCAGCCCCCTGGCAGCCCCCATACCCACAGTTTTTCCAGTTTCCTTTTCTCCTTTCCACCCACCAACAAAGCTACCATTTATCTGCCCCCCACCCCATCTTCAGCTATATTTATTATTTATTTAATTCCTTTATACCCCACCTTTGCCTCCTATGGGGACCCAAAGCAGCTTATATCACTCTTCTCTCCACTATTTTATCCTCACAACAAGCCTACAAGGTTGACAGTTGATGACTGGCCTGAAATCACCCAGTGAACTTCCAGAGCAGAATGGGGGTTAGAACTTGGGTCTTCCAGCTCTGAATCTGAAACTGTAACTACCACGCCACACTGGCTTTCATGGTGTGGCTGTTGAAGAGCAACAAGCAGCTGGATCTGTGTGAGTTATAGAAGTCATGTGGTACAAAGTCACCCAGTGGTTGCTGGAGGGCTTGGCCCTAATGAGTTCTCCCTCAGTGGCCAAAACTGCCCTGGAAAGGGAGCTTCCCCCTCCTTGCTGCCTTTTACTGACAGAAACCAAGGCTTGAAGGCTAACAATATTGTGGTTGCCTAGTAACAGCTACTGAGGGCATTCATTTCTTAAAGCTACAAGCACTACTTCTATTATTCAGAGGAGGTTAACCTCCTCAGTGTATTTTCAATTATATTTCAGATTTTTCTGCAAACCTGGGACTTTGGTCAGGTTTGTAGAAAGATCTATCTTGGCCTGTCCATGGCCCCAGTCTCTGGATTTAAATTTTCCACAGATGAGGAAATGTTGAGAATTAGATATACTGATGATACTTTAGATTCTGGTGCATTGATATATTTATGTAAGCAGTACAGTAAGTTTAGGATTGATGAGAAAGTCTTGCATATATCTCAAACCCTTCCCTTTTTAAAAATTGCAGCTTACAGTACTTGGGGCCAATGAAAATACTTTCTGGGAGTAGCTAGCCATAGAATCCCAGGCTGATTCTTGGGAATGCAATGCAGTTTACTCATAAGTAATGGAATAGGTGTGCAGACTAAGTTTGTAGTTGCTTGTGAGTAAGCCCTCTCTAGCTATAACATTTTCATCCCTCTCTTCTTCTATGCAGCTCAGGATGGCTTCCATCTTATTTTCACAACAACCCTGTGAGGGGGACCTAAGAGAGAGTAAATGGCCCAAGGTTACCCAGTGGGCCTTATAACAGAAGCGGGATCTGAACCTCTGTTTCCAGTGTTTTATTTATTTCTTTGTTAGCTTGTTTATATATTAAATTTTGTTAATCACCCAATCCCTGCAGTGCAGGGCAGTGAGCGATGTACATCATTCATGAAAACATCAAGATAAAATTATTAAAACATTAAAAACATATTTCAGGCAAGAAGATGGCATATATCAGTTGGTCCCATTTCAGACTGCTGGCCGCTTCACGGGCAGGGGAGAGGAGGGTAAAGCAGATACGAGAAGCAACTGGAGTGGAAAAGGTGCCAGCTATGATGGAAACCGCTGCTGTCCTCAACCAAAAGCCTGGTGGAACATCTCTGCCTTGCAGGCCCTGCAGAATTGCGTAAGGTCCTGCAGGGCCCTGATGGTATTTGGCAGGGAGTTCCACCAAGTTGTGGACAGGACCAAAAAGTCCCTTGCCCTGGTTGAGAATAGCTGGATAACTTTAGGGGCAGGGACAACTAGCAAGTCGTTATCTGAAGTGCGTAATGCTCTCCCAGGAACATAACGGAGAAGACGGTAGATACATCCAAGGCCTTGTAGGTCAGTACAATCTATCTGACTACCTTGTACACCACACTAGCTTTCATCCATGGTGGGACTTTCTCTAAGTTAACTTGAATTGTACTCTGAGAATCTTTCCTGTGTTTTGCATGAGATGTCTCCCTTTTGTTTTCCAGACAAACAGAATGACGAGGCAGATGATGCTGAGTATTACGATGATCTGTACTGCGCTGCTTGTGACAAATCCTTTAAGACCGAAAAAGCGTGAGTTTCTCCCCCCTAGAAAACTGGCCTTTTTATCTGATCGTTTTGCATGCATTTCTGTACATGCTCACTTGGTTCTAAGTGGGGCTTTCTCCAAGGTGGTAGCAGCCTGAATTGACAAAGGCGGTGCGCTTATTCCAGTGCTCAGGCCAGCTTGGTCTCATCGAACGTCTTGTCTTGACAACTCTCTGCAGCATGAAGAACCATGAAAAATCCAAAAAGCATCGGGAGATGGTCGCCTTGTTGCGGCAGCACCTGGAGGAAGAGGAGGAAGAATTTTCTCTCGCCGCGGCTGATGAGAATGAATTAGAAGCTAAAGAAGAGGAGGAGGAGGAAGAAATACCCATGCAAAAGTATGTATTATGATAACACCAAAGTTAGTAGCAAAAAGACCCGGAATTCCTGTGCAATTCATTACAGAAGGGAAGCTGAATCGCTGTGCTAGATCTGTGCACAGTAACTCCAGTCTGAGATACAAAGATCTGACAAAGGGAGTTTTACATAACCCCAAAATCTTGTTCGTCTCTAAGGTGCTACTGGATCTGAATCAAGCTGTTTCAGTCTAAACAGTTGGTGGAAGGGACACAAGTTGGTGGAAGGCTCCGTAGCTTGAGGGAGGTGTCACAGTTGGCTTTGCAGAAGGAGTAGGGTACGGGCTTAGACCAGAGTTCCTTTGCATAGGATTGCCCTTTTGGTCTGCTGCATCACCAGTAAACAGGACCACCTTAAAGGTTAAGAAGCTCTTATTCCAGCATATCATTTTGTGGGCTAGAGCTTGCTGAATTGGATGACGTTCTGGCAAAGCAGACTATAGTCGATGAGCGCTTATAGTTGGTAGGGTAAAAACATATCAGGGCTATTTTGGGGCAGGAACGCACAGGAACGGAGTTCCGGCTGGCTCCCAAGTTGGCCACACCCAGCAGGAACTCATTAGCATAATGGGCCACACCCAACAGCAGAAACTCATTAGGATTGGCTACATAAGGGGTGTGTGGCCTAACATGCAAAGGAATAACAGCTACCAAAAAAGCTCTGGGTTTTGACAACAAACAAGGTAAACAAAATAAGAAGCAAATGATGGGTGTGGCTGGATGATCACACTTCTGGTAACATGGGGGTGTGGCCTAATAGGCTAATGAGCTGTGTTATCAGGGATGTGGCCTAACATGCTAATGAGTTTCTGCTGTTGGGTGTGGCCTATTATGCTAATGAATTCCTGCTGGGCTTTTTCTACAAAAAACCCCCCTGAAACATATTAATTACTGATTCCCAGCAAACGGGAACAGTTTTAAAAATATCTGGTCTCAGTCTGCTTCAGATCATCTTTTTAGGGCATTTCATCAGGTATGGTACAGCCTTGATGTAGCTAAGCAGGTCTGTTCCTAGATGGGAGACCTCCTGGGGAACTCCTGTTTGTCAGGTTGAGTACCACAATTGATAAGAAGCAGGACAGGTTTGTAATGAATTATATGAGAGAGCAGCGAGGTATGTGAGCCACATAAGGGGTGGGTGGTGTCAATGTTTATGATGGTGTTGCCTCTTAACACAGGCATTCAAAGGTTGCCTCTGGCTGCAGAGACACTGCTTAGTCATCTTGGCTAATGGCCATTAATGGACCTCTCCTCCATGAATTGGTCTAATCTCCTTTTAATGCCATCTGTACTAGCAGCCATCCTTGGCATTGAATTCCACAGTTGAATTACTCATTGTTCATTTGCTCTGAGTCTATTGCACAGCAGTTTCATTGGGAGAGGAGAAGGAATTCTCCCTGTCTTCCTCCTCCACATACATAGTTTTATAAAACTGTATTAGATTATCTCTGCAGTTCTGTTCTGTAAATGGTGTGAAGAGTGTAATTGTCTTGTTTGGTGGAGTGTTTAGGAGCGTTGACTCTAATCTGGAAAACCGGGTTTGATTCCGCATTCCTCCACATTGCAGCTGCTGGTGTGACCTTGGGTCAGTAAGTTCTTTCAGAGCTGTTCTCTCAAGAGCAGTTCTCTCAGAGCTCTCTCAGACCCACCTACCTCACAGGGTGTCTGTTATGGGGAGGGGAAGGGAAAGGGAAAGGAGACTGTAAACCACTCTGAGACTCCTTCAGGTAGTGAAGGGCAGAGTATAAATCCCATCTCTTCTTCTCTTCTTCTTCTTCTTGAATGCACTTTGTGCATTTGTGGTGTAACCCTGAGGCTGGGTCCCATTTCACTCAGCAGGTCACTTGTCCACCATGTTTCTCTTGGCAAACACCCATAAACTTCCTTATATAAAGAAACATGCCAGGTATCTGTGGCCAATGGTAGTTCCCTGTCAGGTATCCCATGTGCTTGTAGACATGTGAACTTTTGGACAGGAAGAGCCTGCCGAGGTTCATGGGGGAGGTGGATTAGCAGCAAATGCACAACTGTGCGTGACTCAGCCCCCAAGCTAATCTAGAGACCCAGCGATGGTGATCCATGCTTTGATCACATCCAGGTTAGATTACAGTAAAGTGTTCAAGATTGGGCTGCCTTAGAAAACTTTTTGGGAGCTTCAGTTGGTTTGGAAACTTCTGTCCAGTGGCCAGGCTGTCGTCAGGAGATTGTGTCCCTCCCTGTGCTGAAAGGTCTTCACTGTGGCTACCCCCTCTGTTTCTGGGCACAATTCCATGTGCTGTCTCTTGCCTTTAAGGCCAGGTTGGAGCCAGGGTACCTGAAGGGTTGGAGCCAGGGTACCTGAAGGCCATCTTCACCTGCCCTGTCCAGCCCACCAGTTAAAATCTGCCTCCCAGGATGTACTTTCTGTGCCTCTGTCTTCAGAAGTGAGGCAGATGGCAGCTAGACACAGGACATTTTCAGCAGTGGCACCTTGCCTTTGGCAAGCCGTCCCCCTTAAGGCTCGCCTGGCACCCATCGTAATGTCTTCCAGCTGCAAAGCCAAAGCACTGCCTTTTAGCCAGCCTTTCAACTGAGGGGTCTTATTTTTTTTAACTGCTTAAGAGTCGCTTCTGGTCTGAGATTCATTTTATGCATATCTTTATGCTTCTTTTATGTCCCTGACTGATTCGGAGGTTTGTTTTCTTTTTTATATTAATGCGTAATGATTTCATGGTGCTTTTACTTGTAGCCCACCTCAAATAGGCCTCTGGAGGCATAAAATTTCCTTAATTAAAAACAGTGTTATGTTCTCAAATACTGCAATGAAAAATATTGGCATTGTAATGTCCATTTTCTTTTTTTACAGGCTTTCAAAGAAGCAGAGAAAGAAACAGAAACCCATGATGGTAGGTCTTCATGCTCATTTTCTGCCCTGTATTCTAACTTCCAGAAGTGACGACTGTGTTCACGCAATGCTTATGCGTTCCTTTTTAACTTTGATTTTGTCACTATTCTCACCTATATTTTTGCCCCTCTTCTTTCCCCAGTTGGGTCCCAAAGAAGAACATGAAATACATTTCAAATGCAAAAAGAAAAAAGACAGTACATTATATCCCATCCTGGATTAGTCTTGGATCTGTTGGCCCACACAACAAATCACAGGCTTTGAACTAAGGACCCAAGAGCCTTTTGCCTTGCCAGTTTGGTGTAGTCCACCTGCAGCCAGCTGGGTGACCTTGGGTTGGTCACTGTTCTCTCTGAGCTGTTCTCTCAAGAGCAATCCTTGAAAGAGCTCTCTCAGCCCCACCTGCCTCACAGGATGTCTGTTGTGGGGAGAGGAAGGGAAGGAGATTGCAAGCTACTCTGAGTGAAGGGTGGGGTATAAATCCAACTCTTCTTCTGGTTCCTCTGTCCACACCCAGGTGAAATACATGAAACTGAGCAGACCTTGGCCCAGATCTCATTCATCTGCCTTAAAAAATAGAAGCATTAGAATCACAGAACTGGAAGGGGCTGTACAGACCATTTGGTCCAACCCCCCTGCCCAATGCACGATTAGCCTAGAGCATCTCTGACTAGTGTTTGTCCAGCCGCTGCTTAAAGACTGCCACTGAGGGGGAGCTCACCACCTCTCCAGACTGCTGATTCCACTGATATATCCCCCATCTTCCTCCCCTGTGCCGGCAGACCTTGTCATGAATCTCTTCAGCTCCCACTCTGAGTCTTTGCTGGATCCAGGCATGGTCTGCTGTCACTTAAGCTACACACATGAAGCTAGCTTATACTGAATCAGACCCTTGGTTCATCAAGGTCAGAATTGTCTACTCAGACTGGCAGCAGCTCTCCAGGGTCTCAGGCAGAGGTCTTTCACATCACCAGATCCTTTAACTGGAGATGCCAGGGGTTGAACCTGGGACCTTCTGCATGGAAAGCAGATGCTCTACCACTGAGCCACAACCTGTCCCCACACTAGAGGCTTCTGGACTCAGATAAGCATTAGCAATGTCATTCATACATGCCACAACTTAAAGACTTTGGCATGTGTTATGGCCTCCATATACACTGCTAGACTTGTGGGTGAAAGCTAAGAACATAAGAGAAGCCAATGTTGAATCAGGCCAATGGCCCATCCAATCCAACACTCGGTCACACAGCGGCCAAAAATACCAGGTGCCATCAGGAGGTCCAGTAGTGGGGCCAGGACACTAGAAGCCCTCCCACTCAAGGCCAGCTTCTGGGGACTGTTCTTTGGTTCTCTGTGCAATTGAGCTGCACCTGAACCTGGATGTACTGGAATCTGGTTAATCCTGCTGGGTGTCCAAAAAGGCTTCAGAACCTGTGAATTGTGCCTGTAACAGAGCTTTTACAGATATGTGAGAAGGCTTCTGATCTTGCTCACTGTGGTTTTGTAGACCTCCATGTAACAGAGTGTATTTTTCCTTGTACATTTGCATTTCTTTTCAACCAGGCACAGGAAGTCCCCTTCGATGACCAAAGCACAGGCGATCAAGCTGGTGAGGCGAGTGAGGCCAGCAGGGCCAACCAGGACCATACGGCTGAAGAACCAGAGAATGCCAGCAAAAGCCACGGCCCAGAAGAAGCAAGTACTGAGGAAAGTGGAGCTCCCACCAATGAACCAAAAACAGAGACGAAAATGTAAGTATATAACTGCAGCCGTAAATAAAACTGTATTCAACTACCTCTTAAAGATTGGGGTTCCTGGGGGTGGAGAATGCAAAGAGACTTGGAGGGCGTGGGTCATTTCCGACAGATATCCTCTTCCTGGGTTGCCTGTTCAGAGGCACTAATCCTCTGGATCCCAGAGCCGGGAGGCAACATCAGGGGAAGGCCTCAGCCTCTATGCCCTGTTGTTGGCCTTCCAGAGGAACTGTGCGAGGCAGGATACTGGACTAGATGGACCACTGGTCTGATCCAGCAGGGCTCTTCTTATAGTCTCCCATTATTATGAGCTACAACCCCTTCCCAAAGTGGCCTCAGTGCTGAAAATGTACATATTATACACGTCAGCAGGGCTTTTTTTGTAGAAAAAGCCCAGCAGGAACTCATTAGCATAATAGGCCTCACCCAACAGCAGAAACTCATTAGCATATTAGGCCACACCCCAGTGCCTTCCCTTTGCTTGCTCAGGCCCCACGTGGCTGCGGGGAGCTCAGGCAAGCTGGCCCTTGGAGGGTAGGGAAGGCAGTTTAAACTTCCAGGCCCCCACCTGGCCCGCCCACCTTGGAGTTGCTGCGGGGGGGGGGGTCGCTCTCCAGGCCTTCCCTCTGTAGCCATGTGCACAGAGATTTTGGCTGTAGTGGGCGTGGCCAACTCTGAAGCCAGCCGGAACGCCGTTCCTGAGTGTTCCTGCCCAAAATTAGCCTTGCACGTCAGGCTTGTTTTCAAAACTTGTTAACGTATGTTTGTGTTAGACATTTTTATCCTGCCTTTTTCCCTCGCATTGGGGGTGAATAAAATACACAGCCCGCATCAAACTTAAGCCAGGTGACGAGCCACAGGATACCCCCAGTCTGATGCCAGTTCTGCTGGTGCAGCTGACCCAGGGACCCCAACCTGTGAGCCAAAGGCTTTTTCGGCTTGTGTCAGAAGCTCCTGCCTCTGTCCCAGCACAGGCTTTGCTTATTTATGTATTAGTTATTTATTAAGAACATTTTTATGCCGCTTCTCCAGGGACCTGCCCAAGGTGGCTTATGAAACGGAAATATTCTTTTTTAAAAAATTACAGATATTAATTAAAATCCAGCATTAAAAAACAGCCAAACATAAAAACAAGCAGTAAAAACAGACTGTAGATGGCTTTAAAACAGTTTCCAGGATAAAAATAGTGTTAACAAATCAGCCTTTAAATAAAATAAAAGCCTGGGTGTACAGAAACATTTCGGCCTGGCACACCGAAGAAAGCGTCTTGGGCACCAGTTGAAGGATATTCCGTAAGTGAGGTGCCACTACCGGGAAAGCCCTCTCTGATGGCCTCCTCCCTCACCTCTGAGAGGAGCACAGAGACCAGGGCTTAGAATCATAGAGCTGGAAGGGACCTCCAGGGTCATCTAGTCCAACCCCCTGCACAATGCAGGAAATTCACGACCACCTCCCCCATACACCCCCAGTGACCCCTGTTCCATGCCCAGAAAACCTCCAGGATCCCTGGCCAAAGTGGCCTGGAGAAAAATTGCTTCCTGACCCCAAAGTGGCGATCAGCATTTCCCTGGGCGTGTCAGAAAGGGCCACAAGAACTCAGCACTGATGCAAGCCTTCCTGCCCTCCTTTCTCGTGATCTGCCCGAGTTCACAGAATCAGCATTGCTGTCAGATGGCCATTCTAGCCTCTGTTGGAAAGCCTCCAAAGAAGGAGCGCCTAGTCCAACCTTCTGGGGCAACATAAAACAACTCTGTACTATCCTCTATATGACAGCCCTTCAAGTATCACCTCTGGTTATCATATCATCTCTCAGTCATCTCTTCTCCAGGCTAAACATACCCAGCTCCTTCAGCGTTTCATCACAGGACTTGGTCTCCAGACCCCTCACCGTCTTCGTTGCCCTCCTCTGGACACATTCCAGCTTGTCTATATCTTTCTTAAATTGTGGTGCCCCAAACTGAACACAATACTCTAGGTGGGGTCTAACCGGAGCAGAGTAAAGTGGTGCTTTGTGTGATCTGGACACTATACTTCTGCCGATACAGCCCAAAATCGCATTTGCCTTTTTAGCAACGACATCACACTGCTGACTCATGTTCAAGGCTTCTGAGTCAGATCTTAGCTGGCAGGCAGGACAGTGCAGGAGGAGGCGGTCCTTGAAATACCCTGACCTCAAGCCATTTCAGGCGTTAAAGGTAAGACCCAGTGCTTTGAATTGTGCCTGGAAACAAATGAGCAGCCAGCCAGGGCATATCTTTCAGGGCAGGACTGATACAGTCCCTGAATCCCGCCCCTGATAATAGCCTGGCTGCTGCATTTCGGACAAGCTGAAGTTTCCAGACCATTTTCAAAGGCAGCCCCACATAAAGTATGCTACAGTAGTCTAGCCTCAATGTAATCAGAGCATGGATCATTGTGGCCAAATCACACTTTTTGAGGAACAGCCATAGCTGGCATATCTACCAGAGCTGATGAAAGGCATTACATGCCACAGGGGATGTCTCGGGCTCCAGCTGTAGACCAGGATCCAGCAGGATTCCCAAGCTACAAACCTGTTCCTTCAAGGGGAGTGCAGCCCTCTCCTCAATCTTCAGACAGCTTTGTCATTGGCCCAGCAGCACCTCAATTTTGTCTGGATTTCATTCAGTCCCGTAGCCAGGAATTCTTCCAGGGGGTGCCAAATAAAGTAAATTAAATTAAAGCCACCCATTTGTCTTTTTTCGGAAGAAGTGTGCATGCACACAAAACCTTATATGCAGAATTAAACTTGGTGGGTCTTAAAGGGTGCCGCTGGACCCAAACTTTGTGCCGTTTTGCATAGTTTGCAGAAAGGCAGGGGCCTTCCTCGCCACGTAGGTGAGGCCATTCCATAAGGTGGGAGGGGGACACAACAGTGCCTGGGGCGACATGGTTTTTCCAGCCCTACGAGCCTCTCAGTTGAGCCATGCCGCCTTATAGAGTCTCCCCTTTTTCCTGCTTCAAAAATGAACTCTCCTCTGGCATGGAAAGAAAGGTTGTCCATCCCCTCCCTGTTTGTTTGTCTGCCTTCCTCCAACGGCATGCAAACTAGCACCTGAAAACTACAACTCCCAGGATGCTGTGGGGTAGGGGAGGGAGCAGAAGAATTCTGGCCGTGCCTGGGGGTGAGGAGAGGAAAATCAGCAGAGGAAGCAGAAGTGGCTGGGCGGGAAACGTGGCTGCCGCAATGACTGCTGGGACTGGTGGTGAAGGGGAGGAGGACGACAAGGAAGCTGCTGCCCCATCTCCCCACTGCAGGATGGGCTGCAGCTCGGTGGGCACTGCAGATTCAATAGGGGGCACTGCCCTCGGTGCCCCACTGCTGGCTACAACCCTGACTGCGTTTCAGTTATTTTTTTGCTGTGGTGGCTTGGGCCTCATCCTCTCCGCATAGCCATACTTAAGCTGAAAGTGGGCTTGCTGCCGAAAATGGGAGGAGCAGATGCTCACCCCACGTGCTGGCTCAGATGTTCCCAGTTTCCACCTTTTGTCTTTTCCTCAACAAAAGATGTCTGTTCCAGTTCTTGGAGCCTCCATTTCTTCCTCTCCTGGCAGTTGTCCACTGTTTAGCTTCCGTCTTTCCAGGCAGAACTGCACATGCTTGACTGTGTACAGGAATTCATAGGGTGGGGCCATTGGCAGGGATAGGCGACTTACCTCCTTCACTGATCAAACAGGTAAAACATGGCTACAATTGCAGCCTGTGAAGTCAGGAAGATTGCTAAACAGACCTTTTGAATAATGGAAGAGCAATCAGGGCACCATCCGACCAACATTAACTACTTTGAAGTCCCATCAATTTTGCTTGTTTAGATCCCTCCCTTGGAAACAGGGCTTCCCTTTGTGTGCAGCGCAGGGGAAAGCGGATGAATAAGAGCCTCTTTTTTTTTTCTTTCAGCAATCCAAAAGCTAAAGGGAAGAAAGCAAAAGATACAAAGAAAACACCTGCAAAGAGTTCTTCAGAGCACCAAATCGTGGTATGTCGAGAGGTTTTAGGCTGCTCCGGTCATTCTGAATAGCAGAATGCATTTAGCATCCACTGTAGGAGCATTGCCCCCTCCCAAAAAAAAACGACAACAAACGCTTGTGTTGTGGATTGCTCAGGAACTTGCCAGAGATCTCTCACCTATTGCCATAACCAATCTGGAGTTACATAAGAACATTAGAGAAGCCAATGTTGGATCAGGCCAATGGCCCATCTAGTCCAACACTCTGTCACACAGCGGCCAAAATATACCAGGTGCCATCAGGAGGTCCAGCAGTGGGGCCAGGACACTAGAAGCCCTCCCACTGCTGCGCCCTCAGCACCTAGAATAGAGCCCATCACCTGCCCCAGACTGAGAATTCATCTATACCCTGTGGCTAATAGCCACTGGTGGACTTCTGCTCCAGATGTTTATCTAATTTCCTCTTGAAACTGTCCATGCTTGTAGCTGCCACCACCTCCTGTGGCAGTGAATTCCATGTGTTAATCACTCTTTGGGTGAAGAAGTACTTCCTTTTATCTGTTCTAACCCAACTGCTCTGCAATTTCATTGAGCGCCCACAAGTTCTTGTATTGTGAGAAAGGGAGAAAAGTACTTCTTTCTCAACCTGCTCAACCTGCACATCAGCAGAGTGTGAACTCCTGGGAGTGCTGTTGGGTTTTTGCAAGCTACGGTCAGTCTTGCCTGCCAGCTTGTATAAGCAGATAGTTCTCCCTAGAACAGTTAGTGCCCTCCTCTGCAATGTGTGGGGGATTCCCCCAGCAAACAAAGTGAGACGGACAAAGTTCCTTGAAGGTAAGAAACTTGAAAACAAATCCCTCTTGAACATTGAACAAGGAGATCCAGTGAACACATGAAGCTGCCTTATATTGAATCAGACCTTCGGTTCATAGAAGTCAGTATTGTCTACTCAGACTGGCAGCAGCTCTCCAGGGTCTCAGGGAAAGGTCTTTTGCATCACCTACTGCCAGATCCTTGATATGGTGGGGATTGAACCTGGGACCTTCTGCATGCCAATCAGATGAACACATGAAGCTGCCTTATACTTAATCAGACCCTTGGCCCATCACAGTCAGTATTGTCTACTCAGACTGGCAGAGGCTTTCTGGGGTCTCAGGCTGAGGTCTTTCACATTACCTGCTGTTTGGCTCTTTTAACTGGAGTTGCCAGGGATTGAACCTGGGACCTTCTGCATGACAAGCAGAGGCTCTGTCACCAAGCCATAGCCTCTCCCCTAAAGAACTACAAAAGTTCATGATGTATCAAAAGACATTCATCTGCAAAGGTGTTACTTGCTTTAAATAACCGAAAACTCAAACTATTTCAGTGTACTGTTCCTTTAGGAGAGGAAGCCATCTTACCTTACAGTCTAGATTAGAAAGTGAACAAAGGGGTTATGTAGACACTGGATTTCTAGGCGCAATGGCGGCCGCTTCCCTTCTCATAAGAACATAAGAGAAGCCAATGTTGACTCAGGCCAATGGCCCATTTAGTCCAACACTCTGTCACACAGTGGCCAAAAATACCAGGTGCCATCAGGAGGTCCAGCAGTGGGGCCAGGACACCAGAAGCCCTCCCACTGTTGCCCCCCCCCAGCACCAAGAATAGAGTGCATCACCTGCCACAGACAAAGAGTTCCTACCTATACCTTGTGGCTAATAGCCACTGATGGACTTCTGCTCCATATGTTTATCTAATTCCCTCTTGAAACTGTCCATGCTTGTAGCTGCCACCACCTCCTGTGGCAGTGAATTTTCACTCCAGCGTTGCCCCAGTTCTGCAGTGGAGGTGTGACTACTGTTCACACGTGAAGGAGAGAGGAGGGGAGCCTTGCTCCTGTGGATCTAACCTTGCTGATGTGGGAAGCCCCTGTCCCTTTTAAAGGAGGAGTCTTTGGTGGTTAGAGAAGGCGCTTATCTGGCCTCCAGACCGTGGTCTGTGGGCCATGTAGCTCAACCCCACCAAAGATCTCCGAACTGTTCTAGAACTTGAGGTCACTCTGGTGAAACTGATTGGCCAGTCAAGTTGTTCTAAAGCAGCGGTGCTTATTTGGTGGCTCACAGAGAGCTCCATTCACCATCACTATCAATGAAAGGAGCCACATGGCCACTGTATGCCCTGTATGCCACCCCACCAAACACACACATACAATAATATAATTATTAAATAGATGACCATAGAGTTTTTAACTATCAGGTTGCTTCTGAGGATGCAGGGTGTCTTTCCCCACCGATGTTGAACTTTCGGCTGTTTAAAGTATATCTGGAATGAGAACAAGGTCTTCTCTCTCTTTTCTTGCTCGTGAGAGGAATTTGGTGTAGTGGTTAAGAGTGGCAGACACTAATCTGGAGAACCAGGTTTGATTCCCCACTCCTCCACATGCAGCCAGCTGGGTGACCTTGGGCAATCCACAGTTCTCAGAGCTGTTCTCTTAAGAGCAGTTCTCTCAGAGCTCCCTCAGCCCCACCTGCCTCACAGGGTGTCTTTTGTGGGGAGGGGAAGGGAAAGGAGTTTGTAAGCCACTCTGAGACTCCGAGTGAAGGGCGGGGTATAAAGCCATTCTCTTCTTTTTCTTCTTCTTCCTCAGCATGAGATTCAGCAGCTTGGGCAAGAGAGTGGGAGGGCCAAGGTTCCCAGAGGGAGAGCAAGCTGGCTGTGGAGAAAGGGGAGTAAAACCGAGCACCACCCCACTGCGGCTGCTCTCTTTCTGGTGGCTGCCGTGGAGGTGGTGGTTTTACTCTCCTCTGTGGCCAGAGTGGGGTTGGCTGCTGTCATGGTGCCTTTTGGGGGACCTTTCTGGTCGCTAATGGCAACAGACCTGATGAGTGGCTTTTGCCTGGGCGAACCATGACGCTGGTGAGGCTGAGAGAAAACTCTCCTGCGGGACTCTGCACTTTGCCTGATGGTGTTGGAAAGTGCCGTCAAGATGCAGCTGACTTACGGCACCCCATAGGATTTTCAAGGCAAGAGTCATTCAGAGATGGTTTGCCATTGCCTGCCTCCGCGTCACAGCCCTGGTATTCCTTGGCGGTCTCTCATCCAAGTACCAACCAGGGTACCTTCCCTATGAGGAAAAGCTGCTGAAGACTATGAGACTTTTCAGTTTAGAAAAGAGACAGCTAAGGGCCGGGGACATGATAGAGCAGGGGTGTCGAACTTATTTGTTACGAGGGCCAGATCTGACATAAATGAGACCATTTATGTTGGGCCGGGCCATGTGTGTCATAAAATGTCATGCCAGGTAGCGGAGATATAAACTCTACAAAGGATACAAACACAAAGGGGTTTTTTTTAACTTAAAAACATGCTTAAAACTTTAGCACTCTTGCAATACTTTATTTAACAGAGTCTGATAACGGACACCTCTTGCTCTGGATTATTTCATCAAAATGTCTGTGCTGTTGCCATCTTGAACTGTTCAGGTGTGTCTCTGTAAGCTGCAAACCTAGGATGACGCAGCAGCAGCAGAACTGGAAGAAGCAGCAGAAGGCAGACAGTTCCACTGTGGGCCTGATCTGACCCCCCGGGCCACATGTTTGACACCCCTGTGATAGAGGTTTATAAAATAATGCATGGGGAGGGGAGAGTTGAAAAAGAGAATTTTTTCCTCCCTCTTCTAAAATACAAGAAGTCAAAAGCATCCAATGAAGACACAGAGAGTGATTAAAATGCGAAATTAGCTGCCAGAGGATGTAGTGATGGCCAAAGGCATAGACAGCTTTAAAAGGGGGTTAGACAGGTTCATGGAGGACAGGTCTATCAGTGGCTACCAGCCCTGGTGACTGAGGGGAACCTCCACATTCGGTGGCACTTCTGGACCCCAGAGCCAGGGGGCCACATCAGGGGAAGGCCTCGGCCCCTGTGCCCTGTTGTTGACCCTCCAGAGGAGCTGGTTGGCCACTGTGTGAGGCAGGATGCTGGTGGACCACTGGTCTGATCCAGCAGGGCTCTTCTTATTTGTGTATTTATTTTATTCATTTTCTAGCCCGCTCTCCCTGCACAGCAGGCTCAGAGAGGGGTACGGCAAACATAACCGTAGTCAGTTAACATGAATAGAGAGTAAAACCATAATAAGTTATTTAAAACTTACAGCATTAGATACTTAATTAGCTACCAACAGATGGCAATCTGGAACACAATGAACGCATCCCAACCCAGCCTACGTGTGCCGCGGGTTGAATGACACTTGCAAAGGAGTTGGCCACAGTAGATGGAACGATAGATAGGGCAGGGGAGGCCAGTGTAGATGGTTTACTGCCGCTTCAACCATAGGCCTGGCGGGACATCTCTGTTTTACGGCCCTGCAGAACTCACTTGGGAGAGTGTCCCACCAGGCTGGAGCCAGAGCTGAGAAAACTCTGCCCCTGGTTGAGGCCAGGCGGACTTCTTTTGGGCCAGGGACCACCAGCAGGTGTTGAACTGAAGAGTGTAGGGCCCTTTGAGGGACGTACTGGGAGAGACAGGCCTGCAGATATGTTGGTCCCAGTCCGCATACGGCTTTAAAGGTCAAAACCAGAACCTTGAACTTGATCCAGTATTCCGCTGGAGGCCAGTGCAGCTAGTGCAGCACAGACTGAATAGAAGAAGAAGAAGAAGAAGAAGAAGAAGAGTTTGGATTTATACCCCACCCTTCACTGCCCAAAGGCGTCTCAGAGTGGCTTACAAACTCCTTTCCCTTCCCCTCCCCACAACAGACACCCTGTGAGGTAGGTGGGGCTGAGAGAACTTCTGACAGAAACTGTCCTTGAGAGAACAGCTGTGCCGGAGCTTGTGACTGACCCAGGTCACATCAGCAGGTGCAAGTGGAGGAGTGGGGAATCAAACCCGGTTCTCCCAGATAAGAGTCCGCGTACTTAACCACTACACCAGACTGGCTCTTGATGTAGTCCCTGTGAATATATGCTCTTGATGTAGTCCCTGTGAGGGCACGCACTGCCACATTCTGTACCAGCTGAAGTTTCCAGATCAGTCTCAAGGGCATCCCTGTGTAAAGTGAGTTAAGGTAATCCAGCCTGGAGGTGACTGTTACATGCATCACTGTAGCTAAGTCGCGAGGAGAAAGGTAGGGAAGTAGCTGTCTTGCCTGTCGAAGGTGGGAAAATGCTGACCTGGCAACCGTTGTGATTTGGGCCTTCTTAGAGCCGACTGTACTTAGCTTCCAAGATCCGAGGAAATCAGGCTAGCCTGGGCCGTCCAGGTCAGGCGCTTTGCCTAGTTCAGCTGCTGTTGATGAGCAGCAGCTCTGTTTAAACAAGTGGCTGTGTGAGTGGAAACTTTTTGGACTGGTACCGCAAATCTACGTTTGCGGGCCTAGTTACATTTTTTTACTGTCTGCCCAAAGGAGGTTGCGTGCTGATACTACCAAAATGGCTGTTTTGTTTGTCTCTCTGCCACCAGAATGAAGCTTCTCTCCGGTGCGTCACCTGCCATTGTGAATTCCAGTCACGGAATAAGCTGTTTGACCACCTCAAAGCGACAGGCCATGCCAAGGCCGTGCAGGCACCGACCACGAATGGAGCCGTGAGCAGCCGAAGCAAAAAAGAAAAGCGTAAAAACAGATAGGGTTCCCTGAAGGAGATGGTGGGAAAACTGATGAGCAGATCGGTGTAACCCTCAGGGGTACCTGAGTAGCGCAAAGAGAGAGACAAGATTGGTCCCCCTGGGATGAAAAAATTCTCTGGTTTTCCTCAGCGACAGGCACAGCGACGAAGGCTTTACACACGGATTGTGCCTCTTATTCATTTTGGGTTTTCTTTCTTTTTTTCCAAGTTGACCATTGGCTGTGTTGTACCTGGTCCCTTCACTAGTTCTCAAACCCTTTCTTGCCCCCCTCCCCAAAGCCCAGGTACTCATCAAGAAGGTCTTCCTCATACCTATACAGACTTGTAAAGATAAACGTGTACAGGAATGAAGAAATAAATTATTTTAGTGTACATTGCAGTTTTATTATAAGATAGTTACATCTAAGTATTTATGTATGCTTATTTCTTTGTCTAAACCATTTGTCCACCACCTTGTAGCTGTTGGGTTAAGGTTCTTTCTGCTTTCTTTCTCGACCACTAATTCGTGCTGATCTATTTATGGTCCGAGCACAGGGAATCTTTACATCATCTACAGCTTGGAATTATCTACTTGTTCAGAGAGAGAGAAAACCAGTAGTCTTTCATCACTGACATTACAGTCCCCTCTTGCTTGTAGGGATCTCTGGGGGTGGGGGAGAGAATTGAGGAATGTGTGACAGGGTCACCCCCTCCATTATCGTACCTGTGCCACTGTAGGCTTAAGCATAACTAAAATACGTCAACCATGTTTTTGCTTACTGAGGCACTGCCTAAGGCTGATATGACATTGAAAAAGCTCTTCCACCTAGAAAGCATCGGCTTGGGACAAATATACATCATATTAAGCCTTTTTTATGTGAGGCTGGTCTAATGGGATGATTACAGGTTTGTAGGCTTGTCATTTCTCTGCCTAACCTGTCTAATGGGATCAAATAAGAGTCAGTCTTATTTGCTAAATTCAGTGGAGGAACTGGGGATTCCCCTATGCCTAAAATAAGACATGTCACAAGTGGATTCTATTAGGGTGGATTCTATTAACTTTTCACATTTCCTTCCTTGTGAGCATGGGAGCCATAGTTCTTTACCTAAGGGAGACCGTGTTGCAATGTGCAGCCTGATCCGCTGCCTCATTATTAAACTCAAGTTCTGCCCTTAGGCGCTTAAAATAGCTCAAAGTAAGGCTGCAGGTAAATGCAAGGAAATGGCTACAAATATAAGGCTAGATGCCAGCACTGAAAGCCAGTCCTATTTTGTTTCGTTACCTAGAAGTCTTGCTTAACAGCAGTGTTGAGAAGAAAAGACAGTTCTTAATACTGGACAGGGCTTTTTTTCTCAGGGGATACGCCGAAACAGAGTTCCGGAACCTCTTCAACAAAATTCTTCTAAAAATTTTTAAAAGTTCATGAGCTTTCAGTGTACAGATTGAAGACTTCATTTCCCTCTTGAGAGTTCCGGCACCTCTTTTTCCAAAGAAAAAGCCCTGATGCCGGACATGATCACCCCATGTTCTAATTTTTTTCCAAGCAGAAGAAGATGCTAGACCTGTCCATCTTTCACTCGGGCTTGAACACATAGGCTCATGGAACGGTTGCAGCATTTTGAGAATCTGGATTCCCCTAATCAGCTGTTTGAAGGGGGTACAGATAGGTTCATTTCCCACCTTCAACCAAATCAATCATTATCAGGATTAGATAATCCTGTGCTGCTAGCTGAATGGACAATACCCACTAGTTGTGGAATCTGGTTTCTTTATGTCTACAGATATGTGCCACCTGACTGCCCTTTCTCCCACATCATTCGGTTTCATACTACCCCTGCCAACTGGATAATTTCTTACTACAGAACCTATGAAAAAGCAGCTGCAGCAGTTGGACGGCAACTGGTGCAGTTCACAGTCGAGGGAATGCTACTTTGCAGCTGCTGTTCTCTCCTTATGTTTGGTTAAAGCGGTGTGAAGAACTTCCACTGCGAAGTCTGCGTCTTCCTTAGTGATGCACAGTGGTGGTTTAATCCTAAATGTCTTTGAACAGAGAGAGAAAAGTAAAGTTATAAGATGGGTGGGAGAAAAATAGTTATATCAGTGCACCATAAGAGCTAGAAACTTGTGTGCTCAGAACCAAAACGTGTGGTCTTTCTGTGTTCCTGTGGACGCCGCCCTAAGCATGAAACTCAGTTTGGCTGTAGTCACTCCCCCCCCCCCCCCCAAATATGCTGAAGTGATGGTAAAATATACATGAACACAAGAGAAAGAAGACAGGCAGGCTGTTATCTGTGCAACTGGGGAAAACATTTTCTGGAGTCATTTTGTGCATCTTATGAAATATTGGATACTAAAGAAAAGGGTGGGTGCTTCTTAGTTAAACACATTGAAGAACAAAGTCTTCTGAAGGAAAAGCAGCATGGCTTCTGCAAAGGGAAGTCCTGCCTCACCAACCTCTTTGAATTCTTTGAGCAGGTTAACAAGCATGTATAGATGTCACAGATAGTGATTTTAAAGGCTACAGTTTATCAGTCCCCTACCCTGCACATCGAGTAAAACATTAGGCTACTGTTTTCATGTTTCATGCAGTTCAGCATCCCTTTACTTTTCACCTGGGATCTATTTTGTTATTTCCCATCTTGTCATCCAGCAGGCCCGTAACCAGGCTTGTGGGATAAAAAATTTTCTGGTGGGCCTGCTATTATTTTTCTGTCTGTCTCTAAACAACTGTACTTTTAAGCAATGTCTGTTTGGCTGTGGCAAGGTGTTGGGGTGCATTAAAAAAGTTTTAAAATGCTAAAAAAAATTAAAAAAACATTTTCAGGACGAATTCTTGTGGGGCTGGCCCTTTAAGGAAGGGGGCGGAGCTCCAAATAGCCCCACCATAGCTACAGGCCTGTGGTCCAGGATGGGGTGTACTGTGGCCTCGGGCCCCAAACCTGTCCTGCTCTTAAGACTGTTTTCTTGTATTGCCCTCTGCCTTGCGCACATCTGCTAGAGAGGTGGCACCTAAATACCTTAAGTTACAGGTATTGCTCCTTTTTACGTTTCCTTCCTTTTGAGCATTTGCAGTGGTGCAGCCATGTTCCTTTGCTCGACACTCACCGGGGATTCTGTAACTGAATACGTCTTCCCTGAAATGTAATAGTACCTGAAAATGAATTCCTCCCTTCCCAAAGAGCAACCCCATGTCTTTGCAGTCTTCGAAGATCTCAGTTATCTCCTCGGCGGGGAGGGGCTGGCGAGTCTCCTGTGAAGAAAGAGCAGGCTTCTCTGGGCTTCTCTCCCTCAAGACTCCTTTTAAGTTCAATGCAGGAAAGCAGCTCACCACAAAAGGGACACAAGCAAAGCCATTTGTCCTCAGAACCCTGATCTTGGGCTGGCAAATTGTCTGCAAAAAGGTCTGTGTAATGGCTTCTTTGTACCCGGCCCTACAGTTCCACGGATCTTTGCATGGAACCAGCAACCACACGGAGCCCCACAATGGCACAGCAGCAGCAGCAGCTCCCCACTTTGGTACAAAAGCACCTGGCTAGGCGACAACATCACTGCCAGGATAAGCTTCTCTGTTCCCAGATTCCCAGGAAGCCTTTGTTTGGGGGTGCATGCTGCACTGCTGTTGGTTGCCACAATAGGGTGCTGATCACCTCCCAATTCAAATGGGCACGTCCTTCCAAAATTGCTTCTCATACACCATTTGTGAGTTATCAAATGGACTGGGCATACAGCAAGTGTCTGTGCCAGCACAAACAACCCCAGAAGTGTATAGTCCCAGCACTCTCTACACGATTCAGGCTTTGGGTTGCTGGGTTGTGCCTAGATGAAGAAGAGGAGTAGACTGGATTTGTACCCTGCCCTTCACTTGGGGGTCTCAGAGTAGCTTACAATCTCCTTTCCCTTCCCCTCCCCACAACTGACACCCTGTGAGGTAGGTGGGGCTGAGAGAGTTCCTCTGAGGACTGCTCTTGAGAGAATAGCTCTGAGAGAACTTGTGACTGACCCTAGGTCACACCAGCAGCTGCATGGGGAAGAGTGGGGAATCAAACCCTGTTCTCCCAGGTTAGAGTCTCCCGCTCTTAACCGCTACACAAAACTGGCTGGAAGACCTGGGGGAAGGATATGGGGCAACTGTGAAGGTACATGCACCATATCATTAGGGCACTTTTTGTACACAATGAACTAGCATAGGGTAGCTCTAGGAATCACAGGAAACCCTATGGTCAAACCACAGAGTTTCCGGTGATTCCTGGAGCTACCTTCTATGTTGTCCAGGCTTTCGCCACAAGCGATGTAACGGTGCACACAATGCTGCCTCTCCCCCCCGCCCCCTGGCAGCTTGGAGCAGCAGTGAGCAAGAAGATCTGGGTGCAGGGACTCTCCTGTCATGACTTGGGGACTGGCAAGCCTAAAGCCAGTCCTAAGGTGCAGGACCGCAAATGCTAAGGCGGGCATACAGGAAGAATCATAGAATCATAGAGTTGGAAGGGACCTCCAGGGTCATCTAGTCCAACCCCCTGCACAATGCAGAAAATTCGCAAATACCTCCCCTTATAAAGGCGCCACACACACACACACTTGAGTGCTAAGTGGCACATTCCTGACCTTGTCCGTGACCATCTGGATCCCAATCATAAGCCCTTTGCCACGAACGTCTCCGACAATTTCAAACTCGTCCCGGAGCTTGGCCAACTTGAGCAGCAGGTAGGTCCCGACCGCCTCACTGTTCTTCTGCAAGCCGTCTTCCTCTATTGCCTGACCACACAGAAATTGGTGGGAAAGAAAGTGTCAGACATGGTGAAGCAGTGTTGACCCGGCCACATGGAACACACTTGCAAAGCACGTGGACAAGATAGTGACCTGAGTGCTAATGAGCACAACAGGGAGTGCTTGCAGGATGCAGTACAGAATAGAGACAAGAGGTCCGTGCCAAGCGAACTGAGATCGACAATCCAAAATTGGAGGGAAAAGGTCTAGGCGGCAGTAGTGAGGAAGGTGGGCATAGCAAAGCCAGTGGGGACTGGAGATGCGGGTGGCATGGGTGGGTTAGTAAAGATTCTGCCAAGGCAGCAAGCCTGAAGCCAACTATTAGGACTGATTCATGAAGTTCTCATGTCCGCCCCAGTCCAGTTAACTGGAGAGTTGAACACATGAAGCCCACATGAAACCGCCTTCTCCTGAATCAGCCCCTTGGTCCATCAATGTCAGTCCTGTCTACTCAGACCAGCAACGGCTCTCCAGGGTCTAAGTCTCATCATCTCCTGCCTGGTCCTTTTAACTGGAGATGCCAGGGATTGAACCTGGGACCTTCTGCATGCCAAGCAGGGGCTCTACCACTGCATATGCATCCCCAAAGTCCCAGTGCTCACAGCAGATCTCTGGACTAGAGCAAAAACATTTGCAACAATGTCTTTGGAAGCTGGGGGGGAGGCATGGAATAAGATTTACAGTGACACCACAGGCAAACTGATACAACAAAGAGGACCCGGGAATTTTCTTACATCCAGAACAGCAGATCCAACAACACAGGCCATGGGGTTTCCTCCAAATGTGTTAAAGGGCAAGCCTTGAGCCATAGAACTTGCAATCTCTTTTTATAAAAAAAGGAAAGAAAGTTATTTTAGTTTTTTTTAAAAAATGTACTCCTCCAAGGAATTAAAAAGCTGGTGCTGCTCCACAGCTGGATTCTGGATGATGCCCGAAAAGAGATGCTCTCATCCCACCTCTGCCATAAAACCCTTATGCCAGATCCAAGGATCCACTCGCTGCCCCACCACGGTGACCCAAAGGACCAAATACTAGAGACTGTGCACCCCATTCTAGGGATATGTCACTCTGAAGACACTTCCACAACATTTAGTGGGGAATCATTCCAAAGCAAATTTGCTTTCTATGCTATTGGGGTTTTGTGCATATGTTTGCACTGTGAGCTGCGGTGGCTCAAGTGGTTAAGATGCTGAACTGCAGGCTGTGGAAGGTCAGTAGTTCAGCAGTTCGAGACCCAAGTGGCCGCATGACGGAGTGAGCTCCCATCCAGCTCCAGCTCCTGCCAACCTAGCAGTTCGAAAGCAAGAAATTGCAAGTAGATAAATAGATTCCACTTCAGTGGGAAGGTAACAGCGTTCCGTGCGCCTTGGTGTTTAGTCATGCTGGCCACATGACCACGGAAACGTCTTTGGACAGCGTTGGCTCTTTGGCTTTGAAATGAAGATGAGCACTGCAACCCTAGAGTCGGATTCGACTGGCTTTCGAGCAAGGGAACCTTTACCTTTACTTTGCACAGTAAGGTCACACTCCAGTACAGCCCACTGATGTCAGCATGCTTAAGTTTACATTGGGACAGCAAATTTGTTGTGCAAAAAATACAAATGAAAGCAAATGAAAGGGGTCTGGAGACTGAGCCCTACAAGGAAAGGCTAAGGGCCTTGGGAGTGTTTAGTTTGGAGAAAAGGAGATTGAGGGAGGGCATGATTGCTCTCTTTAAATATTTGAAAGGCTGTCATTTGGAGGAGGGCAGGGAGCTGTTCCAGTTGGCAGCAGAGGATAGGACCCAAAGCAATGGGTTTAAATTACACGCAGAAAGGTATCGGCTGGATATCAGGAAACACTTTTTCACGGTCAGAGTGGTTCAAAGGTGGGATCAGCTGCCTAGGGAGGTGGTGAGCTCCCCTTCACTGACAGCTTTCAAGAACAGGCTGGCGAATATTGGTCAGAGATGCTTTAGGCTGGTCCTGCATTGGGCAGGGGGGTTGGACTAGATGGTCTGTATGGCCCCTTCCACTCTATGATTCTGTAAATACACAACTGTACAGAAAGGTTTGTGCTGGTTTGTGGCATAAGCATTACTTGTTTCACATTGAGCGTGCTGTTTTGCTTGCTAAGAGAACCATCAAGATCAACTGGGGACCAGCTACCCAGGGCGAGCTGCATGAGTGTGAAATGCACACTAGCCCTGCAAACGTCAAGGTAGCCACCCATGCTGTCATTGTCAAGAGCATGGGCTGTTCGCAATGGACAAAGTGGCCAGTTTCATAATGAGACCCGGCATCTCCCAGGATGCTAAGATTAAGGAGGGCTTGGCATGTCTAGTGGAGACTGAACTCAAACCCCAAAGCACAATTCATCTTACAATGCCAGATTTAAAACAGTTGTTTTCAGTAAGAAACCCCCTTCCCCATACCTGCTTTAGTGACGACCGCTGCCATGGGGAAGCCATTGCCAATTGCTTTGCCCATGGTAACAATATCGGGCACCACACCGTGTCCTTCGAATCCCCAGAAATGGGAGCCCGTGCGACCAAACCCGGTCTGAACCTTCAAAGAACAAATTCAAACACACAGTCGCTTAATATTTTTAAGACAAGTTCAAAGAAGACTGATTTCCTATCTCAGCAGGAAACTGAGAGAATATTGTGACCTATGAAGACCGCTCGTATCTTTATTATATCACATGCAATTGCTGATAACTAGAGCATCTTGTCAAAGGTCACACGAAGCTGCCTTCTACTGATTGGGACCATCAAGGTCAGTACTATTTACTCCATGGTTTCAATTTGAGGTCTTTCGTATCACCAGCGACCTGATCCTTAAACTGGAGATGCCAGGGATTGAACCTGGGACCTTCTGCATGCCAAGCAGATGCTCTGCCAGCCTCCCCAAAGATACCGCGTGCATTAGCTTCACATGAGGAAGAAGCCTGCAGGATACATGTGGATTCTATTCCACAAAGCAGCTAAGTAAAAATCGAAAGAGGGATGGCATCTCTTGTTTGTATTCTTATGCACTGTTTAAAACTTTATGTTGCTATGTAACGACATTACACTGTTGTAATTTCCAGTCTGAAATTGTTAGCCACGTTTGGGGAGGGAGGTCCAGGCCAAAAGGCAGTACATAAACGAAACCGGTGTGGTATACAGGTTGTTGTGCTACAGTGGGGCTCAACCCACTGCTTTTATCATGATGTTTTGGGGTTGGGAGGGGGTGTAGTACTCATGTTATCATCAGGATCCAATGAATTTCAAGGAGCGAGGAATCATGAAGGATACAGTGCTGAGCAAATATTTCTAAAAGGGCAGGGAGAGCAGGGAAGCAAGCTGTAGAGAGCTAAGGCTTAATTTCTGAAGTGAGATGTCTAGGGGTTTAAACCCTGGGAAATGACATGCAATTTGAAGAAGAAGAAGAAGAGATTGGATTTATACCCTGCCCTTCACTACCCAAGGGAGTCTCAGAGCAGCTTACAATCTCCTTTCCCTTCCCCTCCCCACATCAGTCACTCTGTGAGGTAGGTGGGGCTGAGAGAGCTCTGACTGAAACTGCACTGTTTCAAGAACAGCTCTTGTCAGAACTATGGCTTGCCCAAGGTCATCCAGCAGGTGCAAGTGGAGGAGTGAGGAATCAAACCCGATTCTCCCAGATTAGAGTCCGCACACTTATCCACTACACCAAACTGGCTCTGACCTGGAAGTGCTTCAATCCTAGCTGTCATGAGTTGGTGATGTGACGAAAAGTTTGCTCCAGCTACCAAATGCAGAAGAAGAGAGAAGACAGAAGAAAGAGAAGAAGGAGGAGGAGGAAAAGGTGAGTTAGATTTATATCCAACCCTTCATTGGGAGTCTCAGAGCAGCTTACAGTCACCTTCCCTTCTCCCCACAACAGATATTCTGTGAGGTAGGTGGGGCTGAGAGAGCTCTGAGAGAACAGCTCTGAAAGAACGGTGAATGGCCCAAAGTCACCCAGCAGCTGCAAGTGGAGAAGTGGGGAACAGTCCTGGAGCTAATTGTATTACATGTATTTTATGATGTATTGATGTATATTTATTTTATGTATTTTATTTTATGCATCGATGCATATACATGTTGCATGCCACCCTGTGTTCTGCTTGCAGGAAACAGAACAGGATAGAAATATTATTATTATTATTGTTATTGTTATTATTGTTATTATTATTATTATTATTTCAGCAGAGGGCACCAAAAGAGCACTTGAAGGACAGACTTGCTACATATACAGATTCCTGCTGTAGCAAATGGCGACAGCTGTATTCATCGTCAGTCTCTTTCCTTCCATTTGCCTCTGCCAGGATGCAAGTATCCACTCCCACTGAGGCAATTTCTTCACTACACTGTCCTTTCCTCGGGCAGAGCAGTGAAATACCATTGTATAAAATACAGCAGCTGCACTGGACAGGCTCCGTGTACATGTCCCGGGAAGACGCTTTGTTCTGTGTGACCGCTCCCTGCACACGCTTGGAAAATGTTAGTAAGCAAGAAATCAGAAAATAAAAGGTGTGTGGGCTTGCAACATCAGAGCAGTCAGGAGGACACACAACCACGAGGCAAGCTCATGGGGCCTTCTCCACAATCCACAGTCTTGCAGAAGGGAGAAGTGCCAATTTTCTCCCTTTTCTGGGTACTTCCCTGCAAGTATTTTCAAAATGCAAGCAGAGATGAAGACAAGAGATAATGTCTGGCATGCTGATGCTGTGATAGCTGACAGGTGAAAAGGCTACATGGCACCCAGCGATTTCCCCAGCCCATAAAGCTTTCGTTATTCATTTACACCTAGGAGGAAATTATGTGTCAAAGACTAGGAAACATCAGTCCATAGGAGCCAGGTAGCAGGAAAGAGCAAGTCTAGTAGCACCTTAAAGCCTAACAACGTAGGAGCTTTTATGAGTTACTACTCACTTCTTCAGATACCTGATGCAATACACACATTCCTCTGGATCGGGGAGTTATGCTCCAATACTTACTTCATCTGCAATACATACACCTCCCCTTTCACGCACGAGCTCAAAAGCCTCCTTTAGGAATCCCATGGGATACTGAACTGCACCATTGACCCCCTGTTAAAAGCAGATAAAGAAACTCTGTTGGCAAAAGGACAGATTTATAACATTTTCTTATACCAGGAGAGCCCTGTTGAATCAGACCAGCGGTCTATCTAGTCCAGCATCTTGTTTCTCACAGTGGCCAGCCACTTGCCCCAGAGGGCCAGCAACCAGGGCAGAGAGGTCAAGGGCTCCCCCCCAGATGCTGCCTCCTTGCACTGATATTTAGAGGTTTACTGCCTCTGAAAGTGGAGGTTTCCTTTAGTCCCTAAGGTGAGTAGCCAGTGATGGATCTATTCTCCGTGAATCTATCCGACTTCCTCTGAAAACCCTCTATGTTTGTGGCCGCCGCTACATCATCTGGCAGTGAATTCCGAGCAAAGAAGTATTTCCTTATGCTTGTCATGATTCTATCGCCCATCCATTTCATTGGGTATCCCTGAGTTCTAGAATAATGGGAGGGGGGAGAAGTGTCCACTTTGTCCATCCCATACATAATTTTATAAACCTCTATCGTGTCGTCGTCCCCAGCCACCTTTATTCTAAACTAACCCCCCCCCGATTCTACCACATTTCCTCATACGAAAGGTGCTCCAACCCATCCATCATTTTGGTTTCCTCCTTTTGTACTTTTTCCAGTTCTGCAATATGCTTTTTGAGATATGGCAACCAGAACTGCACACCATATTCCAAATGAGACCAACCCATAGATCTATACAAGCCATTTTATTTTCAGTTCCTTTACGAATGATCCCCAGCACAGAGCTTGCTTTTTTCACTGCCGCCCCACACCGAGTCATCGTCATTTTCATCAAACTTTCTACTACAACCCCAAGATCTCTTTCAATGTCAGCGTCAGTCACTTCAGACCCCAGCAGCATATATTTATAGTCAGGTGTTTTGTTCCAGGGAGAAATCACCTCACACTTAACCTACATGGAACTTCACTGGCCACATGGTTGCCCACTCACCCAATTTAGAGAGGTTCTCCTTGAGCTCTTCACAATCGGTCTTACTACCCTGAATATTTTAGTATCACCCCAAACATTGCTACTACACTGCTCGGCCCTAATTTCAGATCATGTATGAATTAAATTAAATAGCGCCGGTCCCAATGCCAATCTTTATAAGACCCCACTGTTCACTTCCTTCCACTGAAAGAACTGTCCAGATATCTCTCCTGTCTGCTTCCTGTTGGTTAGCCAATTTCTAATCCATTAAGAGAACCCACACTTTTATCCCATGACTTATTCAGGAGTCTTTGGTGAGGTACTTTGTCAAAAGCCTTTTGGAAGTTTAAGTACATAGTGCCTACTGGATGACTCTTCTCTACCCGTTTGTTAACCTGCTCAAAGATCTCCAAAAGATTTGTGAGGCAGGATGTCTCTTTGAACGAATTGTGTCAACTTTCCCTCAGTGGGTTTGCACCTCTCTATGTTTCTATGAATTTACCTGGAGCAAATTTTAGGCTAACTGGCCTGTAATTTCCTGACTCCCCTCTAGATCCCTTTTTAAAAATTGCTGTAACATTTGCAACTCTCGAGTCCTCTAGCACTGATTTCAGTGACAACTTGTTAATAGATAACAACTTGTTAATAGATCAGCAGTTTCACATTTGAATTCCTTAAGAACCCTCAGGTATATCATATGACATCTGGACTTGGAGACTTATTATAATTTTCTGCTTGCTTAGCAGCCCCAGAACTTCATCTGTCATTACCTCATTTTGGCGAAATGCCGAAAAGTCTTTTGATTTAATTTCAACCTGTTGGTTCTGGTCCGACCTTCTGGGGCAACAGAAAACAACTCCACACCATCCTCTATGTGACAGCCCTTCAAGTAGTTAAAGATGGTTATCATATCACCTCTCAGTCGTCTCCTCTCCAGGCTAAACATACCCAGCTCCTTCAGCCTTTCCTCATAGGACCTGATCTCCAGACCTCTCACCATGTCGATCCCCATCACAGCTGTTTTGGGTCATTAAGGGATCTCTCTCTTCTTCACTAGAAGAAAAGTTGGTTGGATCCAACCCATTAAATATCATCTTCTCAGTAGCTTCCTTTGCTTTGCATTGTGTTTTAAACTAAGATAGGTTGGGGTGCCCTTGAAATCTACTGATGAACAATTCACCTGAACAACAGCGTTGACCCTATTGAGAAAGTCGCTCTCAGTTTAAAACAAAATGCAACATTTAGGGTTGCTGGCAAGACTTCTCCAGTTAAAAAGATGGAGAAACGCTGGAAGAGCTTTTCAGACAGCTCAGCAAAGCCAACTGTTCTGAAGGAAGGTGAGTTACTTGAGCCAGTCAACACTGTGAAAGCTCATGGATAATTTTTGTTCCCTTGGCAGAAAAGTCACGTACTTGAATCGGCTCAGCAATAAATCCTGCGATCTTCTTTGACACGCAAGTGGCGAGGGTGTCTTTGAACTGCTCGATGTAACAGTCCTTTGCGTGACAAGAGCCTGTTTTGGAGAAAGAAACAATGTCATATAAGCATGATAAAGACTGATACATGCTTCTGAGCACTGCTTTTGGAAAAATACCAGCTGTGCATCTTACGGACATTTGTAGAATCTATACTATGGGCTGGATACAACCAGCTTTTCCGCTGGTGAAAAAGGGAAGTGGGGCGGGGGATCTTCTTGATCACCAAAAAGACTGTTCTGGGGATCATGGGGCAGGCATGGGCAAAAGCCGTGTTGGCCATGGGCTTTAATAAGGAGGGGGATTTGAGTAGATGGAGCAAAACAGGCAGTTGGATCCAACCCTGTATCTTGCCCAGCACAGAAGACAAGGTTGGTGACTGCTTAGAGTTGGAAGAGACTCCCAACACTATGAGTGACAGGTGTCACCTGTTTTCCACCCCCTTCTCCATGTCTGCTGGCATCTTTGAGACACAACAGGACAGAGGAAAGAAGCTACAGGACTCTAGAACTAACAGCAGTCTTTGTAATAATCATCAACTGTCCCCAGAAGATACCACACACACACACGATTATCTTGCTACCAAAACTCAAGTTGCCATTTCATGCTCCGCTTGTACATTATTTGTTGATGGCAGCCAAGTAATTGTTCCAGATTTTTTAAAAGTTGGCTATCCATCCTCTGAGCTTCCACACATTTTTCTCAGCAAAACTCTCAAAACATTTTGAGAAAATATGATTTCTTACATAAGAAACATGGTGCCAGTGAAATGAAACAAGCATAGTCAGAGGGCATAAGTGTTGCCCCGCCTTTCCATCAAAAAGCTACCTGGATGGCAGCAGTATAACAAGGCCTCCAAACAGGACCACATGCTCACGTGCAACATATTTAGGATGCATGCACTCAGCGCATCGGGGCACACGGCCTCACCTTAGAGGTATCACCACCACCACACTCAGCTGAAAGCAGAACAGCAAACCTTTAGATGGTCACAGCTTTTGTGACCTAATCCAATAGAAGACACCCACATAGATAAGTAGATTTCCACAACAATATCTTAATCAACTGAGAAAAGAACTTGGCACCTGCCAATGTAATATTAAAATCCACTCCTGCTAAAAGAAACCTCAAATTATCCAGTTCACACCTCGAGTCCTGGATATAAGGTTTTATCGAATTAGATCTTGCATTGTTAAGCAAATCCCAGTCGAACAGACACTGGCTGAGGACAGATCGGCAGTTATGAAGTGTGAAGGAGGAGGGGCAAAAAGACCTGGACCAAGTTGTGCTGGGGATTCCCGGGCGCACTGCACTTACTGATGCGGGAGTATACCGGGGAGGAGACACAAGGGAACGTTTGCACTGTTGGCCAGCCCCTGGCAGAGGCGCGGCTGTAAGTGGCTTTTTCTCACTCTGGCAACATGTGCCTATGCGCAGCAGGAATTATCAATGTAGCTTGTTCGTGTGGCTTTTAGCGTACACACTTCCGGGAAGCAGGATCAACGTGCTCTCCTGGGTTTGCTATGGCTTTCACCTGGTACTTTTTTAATGCGGTAGGGAATCGTCATAGGACGGGTTGAGTACTGCTGGGGAACGCCTGACAGCTGTGGCTGTGTGAACCGGCCCATTTAATCCGTTTGTGAAACGTGCCTATATCGGGCCAAACCGCCAGTCGGAACTCAGCCAATGTTGACGCAACCTTGGCAATACCCCTGCAATGTTCTTAGGAATGTTATGCTCATTCTCTGGGAGGGGATAGTGAAGAATTAAGACTGACACAGAGAAAGAGCAGATGGCCCAAGGCTGCCCTCAAAAGTCCTAGCTGAGGACTGGACTTTGCTTCAGCAGGGTCCCAAGTTCAATCTCAGGCGTCTCCAGTTTAAAAAAATCACAGGCAGCTGAGCTGAGGAAGACTTTGGACTAGGGCCCTGGAGAGCTGCAGCCACAGAGAGAATCCTGGGACAGGCCAACCAGCTCACTGCAAGATTGTTATATATATTCTCACTTGAAGCTCTTTAGTATTAACCTTCCCCTGACCAATGTATTAACCATCCCCTGAAACTATCATCTTTTTCTGCATTTGGAAAACCAGTGTCTTGCCTGCCCTGAACCAACCTGGAGAACAGCTGCATTTCCGAATGGTTTGCACTGGAGAATCTCGGCACTGGCTTCCACCCCAGGGGCCGTTAAAAACATCTGGTAACATTGTCTGGAAAACACAAAAAGGGATCTGGAGGTTTACTCGGAACTTGCAGCAATGCCGTTAACCACGGAAGACCGTTTTAACTAAACTGACGACAGAAGGACACTGAAGTCCAGTGGAGGAAAACTGGTGTGTCCCCCAGGCAGAGACAGCCCATCATGGAATTCTTAAAAGTGAGCTGACACCCACACATACCAAATATACCAAAATAAACATACCTACACCTACCAAATATTCCAAAAATCATGAAATATTTGACAACGTTTGCCCATGGTTAGATAATAAGCACCCTATTGACTAGCATACCAACCTCATCTTTTGAATTAGAAATTAATTATACTTTTTCAATGTCTTCTTTCTCTAACAAAAATAAGCACTCATGGGTAGCCGTGCTGGTCTGAAACAGCAGAACAAAGTTCGAGTCCAACAAAGGACAGGTAATGAAGAAGAATGCTCCAAAGAGACACCACTGTTTCAGCAAAAGTGGGTGAGGATGCCACTCAAGCCAAATTTATTCTCTCCAGAATTTCAGATCTTTAGTTTCGATCCAAACTTTGGCACAAATTTTATTTCTTAATATGAAACAGTGTGGCCCAGCTGCCAAGAGACAGTCCAAAGTCCAACTGTGCAAACTGCTTGAAGTGAGGCTGAGGGACTTGGGAATGTTCAGTCTGGAGAAGAGGAGGTGGGGGGGGGGACAGGATGGCTGCCTTGAAGTCTTTGAAGGGCTGTCACTGAGAGGAGGGCAGGGAGCTGTTCCCGTGGGCAGCGGAGGAGAGGACTCGAAATCATGGGTTTAAATGAAGGGCGAGAAGGTACTGGCTGGATCTTAGGAAAAACTTTGTGACAGTAAGAGTTGTGCGACAGTGGATTGGGCTACTTCGGGAGGTGGTGAGCTCCCCCTCCCTGGCAGTCTTTAAGCAGCAGCTGGACAAACACTTGTCAGGGATGCTCTAGGCTGATCCTGCACTGAGCAGGGAGTTGGACTAGATGGCCTGTATGGCCCCTTCCAACTCTGTGATTCTGTGATCCATCCATCCATCCACCCATCCATCATCTATCTATCTAATCTATCATCTATCATCTATCTATCAACTATCCCTCCCTCCCTCCCTCCCTCCACCCATCCATCTATCTATTGTCACTGCTGAAACCTTGGCCTTTTATGTCTCCATTATTACATGCCTGGGCCCTGCACATTTGCTTCCATGATTCTGAATATTAGTTGGCATTCCATGCTTTACAGAGAAGCTATCAGATCAGGATTTGTGCTGTCCTTTGGAAGCTCCTAGTTTAGTTACCGAGTAACTTGAAGTTAACTTACTTGGTAACTAAACTAGGAGCTTCCAAAAGACAGCACAAATCCTGATCTGATAGCTTTTCTGTAAAGCATGGAAAGCTGGTTTGATTCCCCCCCCCAAGGAACTTGAAGTTAAGTTACTTGGGGGAAAAAATCAAACCAACTTTAATTTTGTATCCAGAAGAGCTCAGACTAACTCCTCTCTTGCAAGGTCCCAGTTAGCAAACCTGTATTAAGCTGGGGTATGCATCTATTTTTCTTCTCTGTTGCCAGAATATGATCCAATATAGTGCGATACATTTTAGAGATGTCTCCTAAACAAAATATTCATTGCGCAACAGGTATTTCCCCCAAAAGGAAGCAACAAAATCCTCACTGCTTGGCAGCCAGAGCCATTAGGAAGACCGTGCTTGTAATTTCCAATGGACGTCAGGCCAATCGTGTAAGGGCTGCCCCCATGGTATCCTCCTCTGTGGAAAGGAAGCAGTGAACAGTTTTCAGTCCTTTCAAGTGATCCTGGTAAACTTCTTTTTACAAATCAGAATCTTGGTAGCACATGCAAAAATACAACTGAGAAAGTGATATGACACGATCTTAACTTGAACCAATTAATGTTCAAACCCTGCGAGCTTCTGAATCCCACAGAAGTCCTCTTCATATTCAAAGCAACAAACAAACAAAAAATCAAGACATAACTAATGGATAATGAACTGGAAAAGGTGGAGTAGTTAACTTCACTCACCTTTACCAGACTATCACCAGCCTATTTGTGCAAATACCCTCCAGCCTGATTTTTTTTTTTTTTTACTTTGAAGGTTGATGTGTGGAGAAGAGTTCTGTGTAACTCAGAAGTTCATACCCAGCAGAAGTTGGTCAAACCTATACCTAAAAGAGAGTTCTGTACAACCTAAACATATGCTTCCACAATTCTGAATATTAGTTGGCATTCCATGTTTTGCAGAAACATTATCAGATCAGGACTTGTGCTGTCCTTTGGAGGCTCCTAGTTCAGCATTTTCTAACAGCCTAATGAGTTGGTGACAGGTCTACACTGGAATATTTGACAGGACAAGAATTTAGACTACCAAATTACACTCTTAACCAAAAAAAAGGGGGCCCTCACTTTTAGAACCACTGGTCTGGAAAATCTGTCCTCAGTGGGGAGAGGAACAGCAAGGTTTTAGAGAGAGAACTCTGTTCACAGATCACACAGATATTACTTACCCAAACCAGGTTCAAAATGTGTTCCCCGTAATGTCTCCCAGCCAAGAGATCAAGGGAACCATAGTTTTATGAAGCTGCAAAGTCTTGCTTTTGAATAGTGTACTGGGGGAAGGTCTGAGACATAACCTTTTTGGAGGCTACTTTAAAATATATACTAAATATTGGGTCTGATCACACTGAGAATTTGCTGTGGAAAAGCCATGAATGCCAGGCGGATTTTATGGGTGCGATCACATGGGAACATCTGGCAAGTGTCGCGCGCCTGTCAGCAACCCGTAGCGTCCCACCGAAGATGCGGAGTTTAAAAGCACCTGGGAAAGTCCACTATCAACCAGTTGCGACGGGCTGCAGATGGACATGCCCCATGTGATCATTCCAGCGTGCTCCTCTCGCATCCCTGCTTCCTGGTTGGAGCACGCCGGACACAACGCTGGTTCACCGCCATCGCATCTGATCGCGTTGGGGCACATCAAATTGCGATGGTGCAAACAGCCTCCCCTCCACATTATCCGGCACGTGTGACCGGGGCCATATATACTCTAATTAGTGCCAAAAAGACAGATGTCCCAGTTTGCCAGCAAAATGTCCTAATCGTCAGATGTAAGACAAGCTGTATAAATAACCTGGCCCTGACCTGGATGGCCCCATGCGAGCCTGATCTCCTCAGATCTCGGAAGCTAAGCAGGCTTGGCCCTGGTTAGTACTTGGATGGGAGACCACCAAGGAAGTCCAGGGTTCCTACACAGAGGTAGGCAATGGCAAACCCACTTATGTTCATCTCTTGCCTTGAAAATTCCATCAGTTCTCCCTAAGTCTGCTTAGTGCCACTTCCCAGCACCATATAAATAACCTAAGAGCTTCAAAGGAGTGATACTGCATTTAAACAAGGATCGGAGTGGAAAGAGAACCAAACTTGAAAGGAGACATAACGGAAAATAACAGGTAAGGGCTGGGGGTCATCAACAAAACAGTGAAATGAAAAACAAGTGAGTGAAAGGGACCAAGGAATCAACACCCAGCGGGGAACGGGAAGAGCTCCCCAAATGACAGGCTTTCCCCATTTACCTGAATGAAGAAGCATCCACCTTCTTTAAACTTTCCCTGATGCGACCTTAAAGGTCTAACCCCATGTTACACAGTCCTTGTGTACCCCATGTCTCCACCACGGGTCCTGTTGACAGACATGCACTGGGAGTTCCGTGTTGAAATCTTGGGAGCTCCGTGCGGATCAGGACTGGAGTACGCATGGATTTAAGCTTCCCATCATTCTGTGGAATGACAGAAGTGTGGGAAACTGCACAGGGCAAAGCTTAAGGCCCCTGTCTCTGTGTGCCGTGGTCCCAATCCAGCCCTCCCCCCCATACACCTGGGAATTAAGTTTCAAGGCAGAACTCCCAGCGCATGTCTGGTCAACAGGGGTGGGCGGGCGTCAGGGACATCCAAACAATGTATTGTACAGGCAGACTCTCAGTTTGCTGCCATTTTATACTGCATCTCAGTGTAAGATTTTGTCTGAGGCCTGTATACGGAACATATAAACCAATAACAGTGCAGACTTATGCAGGGTCACTCCAATGTAATCCCAGTGAAAACTGCCTTACACTGAATCAGACCAGTGTTTCCTCAATGATAGTATTGTCCAATCAGACTGGCAGTGGCTCTCCAGGGTGCCAGGCAGGGGTCTTTCACATCACCCATTATTTGATCTTTTTCACTGGGGCTGCTAGGGATTCAGCCTGGGACCTTCTGTAGGCCAAGCAGTTGTTCTATCACTGAGCCACAGGCCCCTCTCACACAACAACGCATACCTACCTGAAAGAAATTATGTCAAAGTTGCGTGTATAAAGCCTTGCCATAACCATTGCCAGGTCATTGGCTTCCGAACCGCTATTGGTCAGGTAAATCACCTACAACAAAGATTTTAACCAGAATGTTATGTCACGTGTCTGATTCACAATGATATATTCAACAAGGTGCCCGTACAAACTTCTAGTTCTGAGATTTTCAAGTGTATCCCTCAATTTAAATTTTGCATTTCAACAAATTACCGTTCCAGAGCTCAGATATAACCTTACCTCCCATTTGTAAGCTTCTCAGCTTTCAAATCTGCATACCTTTAATGGATCTGGAAGCAGCGAAGTCAATTTCTCCCTGTATTCCTGAATCGCTGGATGCATGTAGATACTGGATGTGTGCCACAAGCGACCAAGTTGTTTCTGGGCAGCTGCTGTTACTTTTCTGTGAGAATTTGGAAAGATAATAGTTTGTCAGGGATCCCCCAGCATAGTGCCCAAAACCTTTCCTGGTGCCCAGAGAGTGTTTTTATTTTTTTTTAAACAAATTTTATTAGGATATACAATACTTCACAATTTAGCCAAAATAATGTAGATCATATCCTTTTCTTCAAACTCCCCTTCCCCCCCTGTTGGCTCCCAGCATTGTTTCCACCATTTTATCAATACATAATATATATTAATTCACTGTTATCCTATCCCAGAGAGTGTTTTTAGAAAGCAGCGAGGCCAGGTGAGACTTTTGCCCAGCAAGCCTTCTGATTGGCCACTGGAGATTAGATTGGTTGTGCAGATTTTTAGAAATGTTGCTGTGGCAACAGCTGCCACCACAGCCCAGGGATCTTCACTGTCTGACTGAAGGTAAGCTGTGGCAGCCATTTTGTGGCTGGCTGCACCTCCTGTGGCAGTTATTTTTTGGGCTGCACCTCCCCCACACACACTGTGTCAAAATCCCAATGGTACCTGCAGGCTCCAAAAGTTCTGGGACCCCTGGTTTAAGTCATAATGTATGAAAACACAGTTTTCTTGGATCTACCGTACTGTAGAAAAAATCCCGTAAAATCAATGGCTGTATCAATTCTGATATATGCAATTACACCTCCAGCGCAGAGAAAGGAGCCAAAGAACTAAACGTTCCTTTCATCCACCATTAATTTCTCACATTTGTCAAACAAACAAGCCAAAATGCTTGAGCCAAAATATTCCAGAGTAGTTGTCTACCACTGAAAAAAGGGCTCTCTACACACTGAAGCCCCTTACTGAACAAATAACATATACATAAGTGGCAAATGCCTTTGGTTTTTGTGTTTTAATGGAAAGCCTCCAAATTACTCAGTTGACTGGTACGAAGAAGGTATAACTTGAAAGTCCATAGTGTGCAGGCAATAAATATATGGTTCAATATTTTAAAAGTTATGCATTGTCCTTTGATTTCCAATGTTAGCATTTCTTCAAGTCTCTCTTTACAGACTGGAAAGTGGTCACCGTGATGTCACAGCAGCTAAGCCAATGGCAGGCAGAACAGCTGCATCTTCTCCATTGACCAGGGCCCCTTGTGAAATCACTGCAGATTCCCCATTCCTTGCCATATGTAGGGGCAGGGAATCCCCAGGAATTACAGCTCATCTCCAGACAACAAAGGTCTGTTTCCCTTCAAGAAAATGGATTCTGTGGAGGGTGGACTTTATAGCATTGTACCACCCTGAGGTCATTGTCCTCCCCAGGGTCCTTCCCCAAATCCCCAGAAGTTTCCCAACCTGGATCTGCCAACCCTATCTCCCCATCCCCCACTGGTGACTGGAGGGGACCTGGCAACCCTAGCCAGATGGCACCTCCTGCAAATACTCTGTGATCACACTAAAGCCTACCTATTAGCCAGTGGGCCTAATCACATACTTACGGGTGGCAATGACCGACACCAGCAGTGGCAATCCCAGCAAAGAGATCAAGGTACCTACGGCCTTCATGGTCAAACAACCACTGCATGTGCCCCTGGTGTAGCAGCAGTGGTTTCTTGTAAAAGGGCATGAGGGATGGGGAAACATACTGTCTGCGGATCTTCAGCATGCGCTCATAGGGATAAGACTGCGGGCAGAAAAACAGAGCAGTATAGTCAGTCAGTCAGTGGGCTTTTCTGCATTCTCCATTTTCCTCACTTGTGTGTTCCTGTAGCTGCGGGTGTGTGTGTGTTCTGTTCTGCATGTGTTTTGCTCCCACTAGTGGTTGGTTCGATATTACACCGGCTTATGTCTGACAAAAACTTACAATTTAAATATGCAGGGAGATATGCTGGACACACACTGATGTAATATCAAATCGACCACTAGAGGGAGAAAAACACATACAGAACAGCCCCCCCACCCACAAGCAACAGGAAAACACACACAAGGAAAATGTGAATGAGGAAAAGCCAAGTTTTTATTACATCCCACAAGCCATACAGAAGCAGAAAAACCTTGTTATTTAGTTAATTCTCTAAATAAAATCTTAGCGTGCATCCTTCATCCTAATGTATTTAACAGCTTAAGGGGATGCAGAGCCAGTGTGGTGTAGTGGTTAAGAGTGTTGGACTAGAGTTTGGGAGACCAGGTTCGAATCCCCACTAGTGCCATGAAAGCTTGCTGGTAGACCTTGGGCCAGTCACCCTCTCTCAGCCTAACCTACCTCACAGGGTTGTTGCGAGGATAAAATGGAGGAGAGGAGGTAGGATGTAAGTTGTGTTGGGAAGAAAGGCGGGGTATAAATGAGTTAAACAAATAAATAGAACCTGAGTAGAGCCTATATATCTCAGCCTATATTTTCATTACAGAGACCACAAACTTCGCTACAAATATAGTAGTTCTTTGATCAACCCCCACCAATAAGATTTTGAGAGTCTTCTGTTCAGAGAACAGTTTGTTTATCAACCAACACAGGTTACAACAAATCCAAGCATGCCTGTACATACAATATACAATGAAAAAAACCCATGAACCAATGATTCAATAATGTTAGCAGAGCAAAGACCAAAATCTACAATAAGACTGAATGCTTTTGCATCTTCCCATCCTCAATGCAGATGGTAGCATGTCAAATCTTGCCAGTGTCAATGCTTAGCAATATCTTGGAACAGCTAATATTGATAGATGATGTGCCTATTGATGTGGGATCAATTGAGTTAAACTGAACAGAAGGGGAGATCTGTGCAAGTTTTCTCATTCTGAAGCTGAGATCCTCAGTGGGCAAAACAATCTAAAAGCCGTTGATTCCCAGCAGAGGAGTTCTGCAGCTGATGACACTACAAAGTCAAATGATAACATACAGCCAGTAGAATAGTAATGGTCAGAGGCCGGTAGACTGAGAGTACTCCCTCCACATTCCGACTCCATGACAGGGCTACCTGACACCATGTTAGTCTGGCTGTAGCTGTTAGAAAGGGCAAGAGTCCAGTAGCACCTTAAGAACTAACAAAATTTATGGCAGGCTATGAGATTTTGTGAGTGGGGCTGTGGTGGCTCAGTGGTTAAGACGCTGAACTGCAGATCGGAAGGTCGGTCGTTCAGCAGTTCGAGACCTGAGTGCCGCATGACGGAGTGAGCTCCCGTCTTTGGTCCCAGCTCCTGCCAACTTAGCAGTTCGAAAGCAAGAAATTGCAAGTAGATAAATAAGTACCGCTTTGGTGGGAAGGTAACAGTGTTCCGTGCGCCTCAGCGTCTAGTCATGCCGACCACACGACCATGGAAATGTCATCGGACAGTGCTGGCTCTTCGGCTTGGAAATGGAGAAGAGCACCGCATCCCTAGAGTCGGATTCGACTGGCTTTCGAGCAAGGGAAACCTTTACCTTTACCTTATGAGCTTTCGTGAGTCACTGCTCACTTTGTGACTCACGAAAGCTCATACCCTGCCACAAATTTTGTTGGTCTTTAAGGTGCTACTGGACTCTTGCTCCTTTCTACTAGAAGAGCCTTGAAATTCGATGCTTGCTGACTGACCAGGGGCAAGTGGCTTCTGAATGGCACACGGCCTTTGCCCAGCATGTGGAGCCACTGCAGGAATACGTTGCACTGAGCACAGAGGCTCCCTGAGTCAATGGAATTAGAAGAGGGCATAAATCTGTTTAGCACTATAAAGCCGCAAGAACAGCTTGTCTGTAAAGAGCAGGAACAAGGACGTCACACACTCACCTCGTACTTTTCAGGCACAAAGTCACAGGGCGGCATTGCCGAAAGCAGGCAGGCAGAGTTTTTCCATTCCTGCTGCCTACGTAATTCTAATCAAAATGCAACAGGTTAGAATTTTTAAAAACCATTAGTGCAATCAATGAAATAAAATTTCATTTGAAAACAAGTTTGATGCGGCCGACCAGTGGTGCCACCCATGTTTTTGGAAAGTGGAAAAACCAGGCGAGGCTTTGACCCAACAGGACTTCTGATTGGCTGCTGGAGAACTGATTGGCTGTGCAGAATTTTTAAAGTTCCTTTGGCAGGAGCTGTTACCGCAGCACAAAGATCTACACTGCGTGAGTGGAGGTAAGATGTGCGTCTGCAAGAAAATAAGTCATTTTTAAAAGGCGCCCTGTTAAGCGGAGCTTCTGTCTGAAATGTTGAAGAGTTACTACGAGAGTTACGCATGACCTCACTCCCTGACCTTTTGTGGGGCTGGCTCCACCTCCTTTGGTAGCCATTTCATGGTTGGGCCCACAACTCTGTGTCAGCATTTCAAAGGAGCCCGCAGGGTCTAAGAGGTTGGGGCCCTTGTGACAGACCACTGTTGTGTTTAACTGTAGGGCTCTATCCTGGGATTGAACAATTTACAAAACACAATTTGTGACATTTGACCAAGTGAGCTAATCTTTATCAGCCTGTGTGCATCAACTTGACTATAGAATTGGAGTTAGCATGACGTGGATAGTAACCAAGTGTTCCATCCGCCAGCCCTTCTGTGCAGTTGCAACCCCTTGGGCTAACAGGAAGTCAGCTCTTCCACACGGAAGCTTTCTGTCGGTCTGGTCTATCTTTCAAAGCCATCTGTACTTTGAGCTTGGCTCAAATTCCTTCACTGGAGCTCTCTCCCGCCCTCTTTAAGCAGTTTTGCTACCTGATTTTTTTCAACATCTATCCTTCTCTGCCAGGGACAAAGGAAACAAGCTTAACTCATGGTATTTATTTATTTATTTTTTTAAATCCTACTATTGTTTTAAGAAGCTCGGAGCAGGATATGATAGGGTTGCCAGAATGCTCGGAGAACATGTCTTGTCCTTTTAATAGAGGCTTAACACATGGAAATGGGCAGTTTAACCTTTTCATGGCAAGGAAGTAAATAAGATCCCATTAAACCTCTGCTAAAGGGCCAAGGTTTTTTCTCCAGGCCTGTTGGCAACCCTAACTATAGCCTTCTTTCCCCCCAAATCTTGCACCCCCCATCCTAAGAATCTTTACTTGGAATCAAATTCCAATGAGTCCACTGGGATTTACTTCCAAATAACTGCATACTGCAACTCTTCAACAAAACAACTTGAAGGAAATCAGCAGAACTGGGATTTTTTTCCGCCAGAGGTTTCACACTACCCCCATCCCGCTTTAGGATTCCTATTAACTGTGACTATTTTAACATAGTCTATGATGCCCCACTCATGACATGACACAGTTTAGCACATAACTAATGATAGGTCTCTGGTATTTTTCCCCAACTATTCTTGAGTTAGTGCACCTTCCCTGTGAGGAAAGGTTGAAGAGTCTGGGACTTTTTAGTTTAGAAAAGAGACAACTAAGGGGGAGACAAGATAGGGTTTATAAAATTATGCATGGAGAGAGAGAGTTGCTGTGGTGGCTCAGAGGTTAAGATGCTGAACTGCATTCTGGAAGGTCATTAATGCAGCAGTTCGAGACCCAAGTGCCGCATGACGGAGTGAGCTCTCCCGTCTCTGGTCCCAGCTCCTGCCAACCTAGCAGTTCGAAAGCAAGAAATTGCAAGTAGATGAATAGGTACCACTTCAGTGGGAAGGTAACAGTGTTCCGTGCACCTTGGCATCTAGTCATGCTGGCCACATGACCATGGAAATGTCTTCGGACAGCGCTGGCTCTTCGGCTTGGAAACAGAGATGAGCACCACACCCCTAGAGTCAGATTCGACTGGCTTTCGAGCAAAGGAAACCTTTACCTTTTAGAGAGAGTTGACAAAGAGAACTTTTTCTTCTTCTCCTCAAATACTAGAACTCGAGAGCATCCAATGAAGCTGATGAGCAGTAGGTTCAGGATGGACAGCAGGAAATACTACTTTACACAGAGAATGATTAAAATGTGGAATTCGCTGCCAGAGGATGTAGTGATGGCCACAGGAACCAACAGCTTTAAAAGGGGATTAGATAGATTCATGGAGGATAAGTCTATCAACGGCTACTAGCCATGAGGGGAACCTCCACACTCAGAAGCCCTAATCCTCCGAGCACCAAGAGGCAACATCAGGGGAAGGCCTCAGCCTGTACGCCCTGGCGTTGGCCCTCCAGGGGAACTGGCCACTGAGTAAGGAAGGATTGTGGACTAGATGGACCATTGGTCTGATCCAGAAGGGCTCTTCTTATGTTCTTAATTTGACACCACTGAATCCCAGTGTCAGGAGGCAACATCAGGGGAAGGCCTCAGCCTCTGTTCCCTGTCGCTGGCCCTCAAGAGGTACTGGTGGGCCACTATGTGTGAGACAGGATGCTGGACTAGATGGATCAGTGGTCTGGCCCAACTGGGCTCTTCTTATGTTCTTATTTGTCTTATGTATCAGCCTCACCTATCTCACAGGACAGTCATGAAGAGAGGGGAAAAAACTGAGGAGAGAATCCTGTATATCACCTTGGACTGTGTGAAGAAAAGGGGGGGGGGGTCCAATAAATTTTATTGCTGCAAAAAAAAAAAAAAGTGAGGGAAGGAGGCTAGACTCAAACTTTGTTTTAAGTCAACGCTGTTAGTTTCATGACTAACTAGTGATTTACAGCATAATCCTAACAATACTTTCCTGGAAGTAAGCTCTATTGAATAGATCTGAGTAGGAATCTGAGTAGATCTGCTTAGGATGGCATTGTTAAAAACTGGGTCTCCCCAGGGCTTTTTTGTAGAAAAAGCCCAGCAGGAACTTATTAGCATAATAGTCCAGACCCATCCACAGCAACTAATTAGCATATTAGACCACACCCTGATGGAGCAGCTTATTAGCATATTAGGCCACACCACCATGTTACCAGAAGTCTGTTCATCGAGCCACACCCACCTTTTGCTTCTTATTCTGTTTACCTTGTTTGTTGTCAAAACCCAGGGCTTTTTTTGTAGCAGGAACTCCTTTGCATGTTAGGCCACACACCCCTAATGTAGCCAGTCCAAATGAGTTTTTGCTGTTGGGCATGGCCTATTATGCTAATAAGTTCCTGCTGGGTGTGGCCAACTCGAGAGCCAGCAGGAACTCTGTTCCTGTGTGTTCCTGCCCAAAAATAGCCCTGATTTTACATAATTACTTTTCACCAGGGGTCTTTTGGGGGGAGAGCGCACCGGAGCACAGCTCCAGGAGCTCAGGAGCCAAGCCCCGCCCCCAGCCGGCGTCCCAGGAGTCTTTCAGGCAGCCAAATGTCAATTTCAGCTCCATTATCTCCTATGGGCCATTGAAGTCAATGGTGAAAACATAGGGTATATTCTGGGGGCTGGAGGGGAGGGGGTTTGAGGGAGAGGCTCCAAATGCACAGGGTAGCTGATGGAGCCTCTCCCCAAGATACCCACCAAGTTTCAAGAACATTGGACCAGGAGGTCCAATTCTATGGGCCCCCAAACAGGTTGCCCCTATTCCCTCCATTGTTCTCTATGGTGGGGAAAAGGTAACTTTTTCCCACTATAGAGAACAATGGAGGGAATGGGGGCAACCTGTTTTGGGGCCCATAGAATTGGACCCCCTAATCCAATGTTCTTGAAACTTGGTGGGTATCTTGGGGAGAGGCTCCATCAGCTACCCTGTGAGTTTGAAGCCTCTCTCTCAAACCCCCTCCCTCCAGCCCCCAGAATATACCCTATGTTTTCACCATTGACTTCAATGGCCCATAGGAGATAATGAGGCCGAATTGCCGCCAAATTTCTTTCATTCCCTTCTTTCCTTCTCTCCTTTTCCTCTTTCCCTCCTTCTTCTCTTCTCTCTTTCTTTCCCACCTTCTTCTCTTCTCTTTTTTCCTCCTTTCCCTGTTTCCCTCCTTCTTCCCTCTCTTTCTTTCCCTCTTTCCTCCCTTCTTTCCTTCTCTCTACTGTCTCTCTTTCCTTCCCTCTTTCCTCCTTCTGTGGCCCAACTCTAATGAGAAGGAGTTTAAACTTTAAACCCCTTCTCTCTTAGCTCCCCCACCGAGGCCAGCTGGGGAAGGGAAGGGGAGACTTTTGAAGATGCTTCCCCCCCTATTACTTCCCCTTCTGACATCACTTCTGGTGATGTCAGGGGGCGTGGCATATGCTAATAGCCTAATAGCTCATTAGCATACCATATGCTAATGAGCTCCTGCAGCTGTTTTTCTACGAAAAGATCCCTGCTTTTCACTCTGTATGTCCCTCGACTCTGCAGTCTCTAAGAAAAATGAATGCAAAGTAAGAATCCACTCAGAGCCTCTGGAGTTTATAATGGAATAAAATCCTGTCAAATAAAAACCCAGTAGCTCCCTACAGACTAAAAAATGGAGTTTTGTTTTATTTGGCTACAACAAATTAACACGGCACCCCCTTTGGCAGTCTTTAAGTTGCCACAGACCTGCTATTTAGTTAGGTATCCTTAATGGGTTCTTCCACTCCTATGATTTCACATAACACAGAGAACAGTGACCCCATAACATAAATTGTAATCATATTTCGTGGGCCTACTCAGAGCACTGGTGAGAGACTGGGCAGAAATTTACTGCTAGACTACTATCTCCATGGAGAGGGCATTCTCATCTGCGGTAATTATTCTGGCTTATTTAATATAAAGAAAGAAAATGTTACGTACACTGTACTCGGCCAGGATAAAAGTGGGAGGTAGCTATTCTGGCTTCCTGATTACAAACATGTTCATATCCACAGTCTGCTTAAAATCCCCAAATCTCAAAATCATTTATTTATTGCTCATGATGACTAAATTCTGTTGACCATGACATAAGAGATGTTTAAAATCCCCAGTTAGCTAAACTTTTTGTTTTCTGGCATGACTAGAGTGTTTTTTCTTCTCCTGTCCTCAAGGGCTCAAATCCTTGGTTGCCTAGAAAGGAAGGGGAGTGCTTGGGTTGCCAGCCTCCAGGTGAGACCTGGAGATCTCCTGGGCATACAACTGATCTCCAGGCTACAGGAGAAAATTGGCTTATTTGGATGGTGGGCTCTCTGGCATTACACCCCACTGAAGTCTAGGGTTGCCAACCTCCAAGTGACACCTGGAGATCTCCTGTTATTACAACTGATCTCCAGAAGTCCAAGATCAGTTTCCCTGGGGAAAATGGCTGCTTTGGAGGGTGGCATCTATGGCATTCTACCCTGCTGAGGTCCCACTCCCTAGATCTCTCCAGGTACTCCCCAACCCGGAGCTGGCCACCCTACTGAGATCCTTCCCCAACTCCCACGCTCTCCAGGCTCCGCCCCTGAATCTCCAGGAACTTTCGAAACCAGAGTTGGCAATCCTAAATTAGGGGGCCGATTCAGCGCCCGATTCCTCAAGGGAGAGGGGGCCGGGTCTCAGGACAGCCTCTGCTTGGAAACCCCTTCCCCGGAATCGCATCATGTAAAGCGTGGCTGCGAGTCTTCGGGAAATGCGCTCTGCACGTCCTCAGAGGCACTTCACGCCCCAGTTTTGGAAAGGTGAAGAAGGACGGAAATCAGCATCCGGGCGGACTGGAGCCGTCCTGGCACAGACGAAACTGCTCTTTAGCGGGATGGTCCCGAAAGGGAAAGGCTCCAAGCAATGCTCCCTCTAAGCGGTGGAGTCCTGTGAGCTAAAATTCTGCTTTGTGAGCTACTGGCATCAAAGTTGTGAGCGAGCGATTTGGCTACTGCATAAAGTAGTGTGCTCTGGAGACAAAAAATGTGTGAGCTGGAGGCTCAAAAACTGTGAGCGAGCTCACACTAACTCGGCTTAGAGGGAACACTGGCTCCAAGTTGGTACCCTTTCGCGCTCTGCTCTGCCCCTCGCTTACCTCCCCTCGCCGGGCTGGGGCCGCTCCCCGCTGCCAAAAGCCGGGCCAGGCGGGCCCCCCCTGCATGCCGAGCCAGGATCATGTCCCCCCAGCGGCGCGGCGCGGCCTGGACTTGAACTGGACTCTGACTTCTTCGCCGGACCAATGGCAGCCCGCAGGGAGAGGCCGCCGCCCCCTGGAAGGGCCCGCCCGACGCCGGGGCTCCACCGTAGCCGGTCCTCCCCGGGCATCCGGGCCAGCCGAGCCGGGGCTTCCAGCTCTCTCCACCCCCCCAAGCCCCGCGGTGCCGGCTGGCCTCGCCTGACGGGATGGATGAAGAACTGCGTCGGTTCTGAAACGTCCCGGGTAGTGGCCGATTTGGACCGAACAAAGACGCTCTGTAACGTGTCGGGTCTGGGTCCCCCTCGCCCCCCTCGCAGTAGCTGGAAGAAACCTCCCTTGGAAAGTCGGTGGGGCGCCCTGCAGTTTTCAGTGAAAGCGGGGGAGGGAGGGGACTAAAGCCGACTTTTAAAGCAACCTTCTGGTGTAATTTGGGCTCAGGACTCTGAGCGTATGCAAAGTGCTGACTCGCTCGCCCTGTTTTGTTCTTGAAGAAAGAAGGCTAGAGCGCTCGAGGCTGATCCCTAGAGTCTCGGGCTCTAACCCTGGCCATAGCCCTGATCTGGATAGCCCAGGCAGCGTCAGAAGCTAAGCAAGGTCGACCTTGGCAAGTGATGGGAGACCTCCAAGAGGCAGGCAATGGCAAACCACATCTCTTGCCTTAAAAACAGTTCTAGTTCGCCACCTAGTGGTGCATAACAGTAAAAGAGCTAGAACTGCTGGCTAGCAGACAATCTTGGGATCTCTTGGCTATACTACACACAATGCCATATGATAATCATAATAACCTGGATGTGTAACTTAACCCTGGACATGTAATCTAATGCTGCATAAATAAAGTAGTGGTTTCAAGCCTCCTGTGTACACACAGCTTCCAGTGGGCATGTACAGAGTGTTTTCTCCTCTGCGCTGAGCGACTGCAGTCTGTCTCCACCAACTTGGAATTAAGCAGTCCTGCTTCGTTTCAGTGTGATAGGAGAACTTAAAATACAATAAAAACCCCACTCCACTAAATAAATAAATATTGGTTCCGGTCACACGGAGAATTTGCCGCGCGGAAGGCAGAATGTCAGGCAGATTTTTGGGGCTTGATCACACTGCGACATCTGGGAAGCGTAGCGCTCCTGTGGCCAACCCGTGGCATCCTGCCAAAGATGCGGAGTTAAAAAGTACCGAGGAAAGTGTACTAGTATCCGGAAAATGCAGGGCAAAGGCAGGTGTCTGAAGTCTGATCGCAGGAGCGCTAGTATACCGTGGCATCCGGCGCCTGTCCACATCCCCTTGCAAACTGGATTTTTTTTGTAAGTCTCCATAGGATGCACACAAATGCTGAATTGTGCATGTGCACAAACACGAAACAAAGCAGTGCTGCTCCATGGAACGGTGCATGTACACAAATGCGAAACTGTTGGGGGGGGGAAATGCCCGTCTGATCCGGAAGCGATGGCTTGCAATCGTCCCTTGTGTGATCGTGCCACTGCTTCTTTGCCATGCTTCAGCATCGCCATGTGATCATCAATTAACAGCCTAAGTGCGGAGACTCAGGGGGACTGTGTGATCGGGCTACTGCGCTTTATTTTGCTCTGGGGCGAACAGCCACGCCTCCCCCCCCCACATTATCTGGCCGTGAGACCGGGGCCATTAATTGCAAAAATATATGAAACTTTAAAGACTGAATAAATTACAAAGTCAAGATAAGTACAGATTTGTAGAGCATAAACATCATAAATCAATGTTAAAGACAAGGTAAGTCCCAAACTTTCCACAATTTGGGACTTACCTTGTCTTTAAAATTGATTTCCACAATTTAGAATTTACGATTTTTGCAATTAATATTTATTTATTTTCCATCTTATTACAGTGGGGTTTTTTTTTGGTATTTATGGTTCTGTTTCCTTTCAAGGCACAGGATGAGGCTTCCCCCTGTAGATCTTTCTGTTTAGAAACTGAAGGCCAGTTCACACCTCTCTCCAGCCCATTATGAGAACATGCCATTTTGGTGTAGCGGTTAAGAGTGTGGACTCTAATCTGGGAGAACCAGGTCTGATTCTCTACCCCCTCCACATGCAGCTGCTGGTGTGACCTTGGGTCAGTCATAAAGTTCTTTCAGAGCAGTTCTCTCAAGCACAGTTCTCTGAGAGATCTCTCAGCCTCACCTACCTCACAGGCAGTGTTCCCTCTAAGCTGAGTTAGTGTGAGCTAGCTCACAGTTTTTTAGCCTCTGGCTCACACATTTTTGTCTTAGCTCAGGAAGGGATGGCTCCAGAGCAAACTGATTTATGCAGCAGCCAAATCGCTCGCTCACAACTTTAATGCTAGTAACCCTGAGCCTGCTTCAGCGGGGAGGGCAGGGTATAAATTAAATAAATAAATCACTCATAAAGTAGAATTTGTGCTCACAAGACTCCACAGCTTAGAGGGAGCATTGCTCACAGGGTGTCTGTTGTGGGGAGGGGAAGGGAAAGGAGTTCGTAAGCCGCTCAGAGACTCCTTCGGGTAGCAAAGGGTGGGGTATAAATCCAATCTCTTCTTCTTCTTCTTAAAAGATTATGGAAATTCCTCCACAACAGTGCTAAACCTTAAACTGGTCGCTGATTCACTGTCTGCTCTCATCTCCACCTTGGGTGCGTTCATACAGACAGCTAATCCCACCATTAGCCCAGCTCTAATTTGATCCTGATTTTTTTAATCCATCATTGCACGACCAGACAGCCCCCTGGTGAATCATCTTACCGTGCGCTGCCTCTGCTGTGGATTGTTTGAAGGAGGCGCGTGCAGTGGTTTGTTTGTTTTTTTAAAAAGTTTGCGCATGCGCATAATTGGGAAATCGCGTCCTTGTTTATCTGCGCATGCGCGGAATTGAATGTAGAGATTTTTTAAAAAAATGGCGCCCAACTGGAGGATTGCGTGCTGGTCCAGTCAGACGGGGGTAAGTCCGCAATTGGCCCGTCGGGAATGGAAAACTCCAGATGTTGATGTCTGGACCTTTAAATCTGCCAGGCACTTGTGCCTGGCGTGGATTTAAAGAGCCGTCTGATCAGGACCCTTATGGGGATGCTCTTGAACAAATGATGGCAAATGGCCATTAGGGTTAACCATATTTTGCAAAGCAAAAAAGAGGACCTATTTCCTGATTGACTACTTCAAACAAGTGATCACTATGAACAAATCTCATTTTAAATACCCCTACTATTTAAACTGTGATAATTGCTACTAACTAGGAATATTCCTAACCTTCCAACCCAAAAAGGACATTTTCTTCAGTTTTTCAGAAAGAGCCCAAAAGTGGACAGACACACAAAAAAGGGGACATGTCTTCTAAAAAGAGGACATGTGCGACACCTGCCATTGGAGCACATTGGTTGAGTTCTTCCAAATGCCTATAAGAAGATATGGAATTTCCCAGAGACTCCTGGGAAACATTGCTTGGTGGCCTGCACACAAGCCTTTAGAAATCTCCTCCTGCCACTTTTTTGTGGTTCCAGGCCTCGCCTTATGTCCAAGGCCTGCGACCTTTCTTCCCTTATGTCCTGGCTGTATGTTGAAATCCATATAGAGAACTGAACCATATAAATGATCTACCAGGGTTGGTACTGTCTGCTCTGACTGGCAGCACGTCACCAGTAGAGCGAACATGTTCTGGAAACGGAGTGTGCATTCGTGGGCATTAACAACAGTTAAAAACATGGCAGCACTGCTGCTTTGGAACTTTTTGCATAAATCTGATGTGGTGTGGGCAGCAGTACTGAGAAAACAGAGGACTGTGGGGCTTGGGCTGTTTCTACGTTGGCGATTTGCCCTGGGTTGGATGCTTTGGGGAAGCAGGCTCTTTCCTCCACTGCCCCACAGCCAGTTTGGTGTAATGGTTAAGTGCACGTACTCTAATCTGGGAGAACCGGGTTTGATTTCCCACTCCTCCACTTGCACCTGCTGGATGACCTTAGACAAGCCATAGTTGTGCCAGAGCTGTTCTCTCAAGGACAGCGCTGATAAGAGCTCTCTGAGCCCCGCCTACCTCACAGGGTGTCTGTTGTGGGGAGGGGAAGGGAAAAGGAGTTTGTAAGCCACTCTGAGACTCCTTTGGGTAGTGAAGAGCAGGGTATAAATCCAATCTCTTCTCTTCTCTTCTCTCTCCTCTCCTCTCTCTCTCCTCTCCTCTCTCTTCTCTTCTCTCTCTCTCCTCTCCTCTCTCTCTCTCTTCTCCTCTTCTCTTCTCCTCTCCTCTTCTCTCCTCTCTCTCCTCTCCTCTCCTCTCCTCTCCTCTCCTCTCCTCTCCTCTCCTCTCCTCTCCTCTCCTCTCCTCTCCTCTCTTCTTCTATGCACCCACATGGGTTCTCCCCCACTTTTCTGCATTCTTTCCCAAACCTGTGCCTCAGTGTTTGGGGTAAGATTGCAGCAAATGGTGACAGCACTTGGCTTTAATGGCTGCAGCTTGGGCACTCCCTCTATGGTAAGTATCATCTTCAGGAAGCCGTGAAACAGTTCTCTTGACTCTCAGGATTTTATTGGTTGATTTGGTAGGTAAAGAGGGAGCATATATGCAAACAGATGGTGTCCCTTGGCAACCTTATAAATCTCCTTTTCAGCATGAAAAAAACCCCAAATCTTATTTCCACAGTTTGCTCAAGAAAGTTTATTACATTGGATGATACCCCCCCCCTCAAAAAAAACAACAACCAAAAAAAGTGACAAAGGATGGACATCAGAGAAATGTACATAACGGTAACAGTATTGATCCTGAACGTGAAACCAGCAGTAGACATTATTTAAAATAACAATAACTTAATCGGAAATAACTTTCCCCTGCTTACTTTCATCTAAACAACCTTCCCACTAAACACACTGAACAAACAATAAAAGATTCCTGAGCTTTTATTTTATACCAGTGTTCTCCAAACAATATATTAAACGCAGATTATTTTTTAACCTCTGTCCTATATCTTGTAGACCATAAAACAATTGGTTCCAGGTGATCTGTCATAAAGGAAAAAAACATCCATACATCTGGAACATTTATTTGGATTCATTTGGCAGCACGTCGCTTAAACGTGACAAGGCATATTTGTGAAATGAAAAGCAAATAATCAATTTCTATTTTAAAAAAACTTCGCTTTAGCTCCCTATTGTAAAACTGAGTAAGCTAGTGATGACGTACCGATCAGATCTCCAAAATCCTGTTTTATACTCCACCTCTTTCTTCAAGTGAAATGTATCATTAAAGTGTGCGTGATTTAGAACACATAAATACATTCATAAACATGCCTGCTAAAAGACACTTTATTAAGAAATAATCTGGTAATCATCTGTATTTAACTAAATCTCAAGAACTGCAAAAAATGTGTCGCTCTTTAGATTTTACCCATAACACTTATCATTCATGTTGTCTGGAAGTAGCATTTCATATAATACAGCTGCTATTTAAATGGGAGAAGAAGGTGAAAAGCATCCCCGGATGTGCATTAGCAGACTTTTGTTAGCAATCTAGAACATTAAATGGGATTCGTAGGCTTCTGGGAACCGCAAAAGTACGCACAATATTCTGCAGTGCTGGGGGGGAAGGGGAGATATGTTTTTCAAGATGAAGAAAGGATAATCATTCACCAAAGAGCAACAACAAAGGATCTCAGTCCAAGAATAGGTAGCATTAGAAGTCATGGCTTTCATTTTCCCTACTAAATTAACACAGATTTGAATCCAAAGCCACACAGTGAGAAAATACTGAGTGCTGGGCGACAGGCAGTTTTCCTGAAACAGAAGCACTAACTAATGAAAGGCCTGGTTCTCCTGCAACAACTGAGTAACAATTGCACTTCTCTGGGGGCGAAAAGGCCGTTTGGATCCCTGGCAAGAAGAAGACAGGAATGCAGGTTGACCCACCGAGCCAAGCTGCTCTGCCATGTAAAACACTTCTGACTTTGCTATGCTACAGAATGCGACATTGCTGTGCCACCGATTGCAACTCCCCCCTCCCTGAATACCCCAACGTAGTTCTCAGGCACCCGACAGGCTTGTTTATGAGCAGTCTCCAGCTTAGTGGGTCACTCATTGCACAAGCCTAGAATGATGGCTGCACATGTTTTTAACATGCATTAATGGCCGTGATCTGGAAAGAGCCTCAAAAAGTTTGAGCATTTTCACATGCGCTAGCTGTACCTTGGGCTTCTAGAGCTGCTTGGGCCAACAGTTAACGGGGTTAAAATGCAGAAATCAAGACCGATTCTGCGACAGCAGTTGTTCCGCCCTCGGTCTCCCATTTCCCCCCGGTTGTACTGCTCAGTTTACCACTGTTTGCTGCACAGCCACATATTGACCCGCATCTCCCCCGATTTCCCCTGCATCTTCTCGATCTTTATTTTTTAGGATCAAGAAGGCGCAGGGGAAATCAGGAGGGAGATGCAGGTCAAAATGTGGTCACGCAGCAAATAGTGGGAAATTGAGCAGTACAATGGGGGGAAACGGGAGACCGAGGGCAGATTGGTCTAAACGTATGTTCTAGCCTATGCCTTGTGACTCACCAAACTGAATGATGCCCATCAGTAATACGTTGTGACTTGCCAAGTGGTTTATCCCCCCCCCCCATATTTTTGTAGCTCCAAACTGGCATCAAATTCATTGAGCCCCTGGTGACAAGGAGTGTATGTGACTCTGTGGATCACACATTTTGCTCAGATGTGCTCTAAGCAGGGCTGTTTCTGGGCAGGAACGCACAGGAACAGAGTTCTGGCTGGCTTCAAAGTTGGCCACGCCCAGTACAACCAAAACCTCTGTGTGCGTGGCTACAGAGGGAAGGCCTGGAGAGTGACCCCCCCGGCGATTCCGAGGCAGACAGGTAGGGGGGCTGGAAGGATCAAGAAGGCATTTAAATGCCCCCCCCCATGCTTTCCCTGGCCTGTCCAAAGGCCGGCTTGCCCGGGCTCCTCACACCCGCAGGGCGCCCAGGCAAGCCAAGGGAAGGCATGGGGTGTGGCCTAATATGCAAATGAGCTGTGCGGTCAGGGGTGTGGCCTAATAGGCTAATGAGTTTCTGCTGTTGGGTATGGCCTATTATGCTAATGAGTTTCTACAAAAAAAGCCCTGGCTCTAAGGAATGCAGATAATGGGTTGGATCCAGCCAGCTTTTCTGGAGGTGGTGAAAACGTGAGCAGTGGGTTCCCTTTGGTCATCAAAAAGGCTATGGTTGGGATTTTGGGACCTCCACATGGGATGTGGACTGTAATAAGGAGGGGAACTGGGTGAGACTGAGCAAAAAAGCTAGCTGGATCCAGCCTCATCACATTCACATCTTAAACGGATTGAGACCTCGCCTGTGAAATCATCCTTTGAGAACTATCAAATTTGCAGCACCGGACCACAGTCGGAACAGAAACATCCCTTCTTTTAGGAATTACACAATAGGATTATTTCTTACAAGAGTTTTTCATTTTTGCTTTTGTGCTTTCAGGATCTTGCTCTTAATATCCTGTAGTCAAACGAACAGATGAAGCTGCCTTAATTCCAGTGCCACGTGCCACAGATGCTCTGGGGCCAAACAACTTAAGCAGGAGATATGTCAACCGCAAGTTACTGTTGTCGACTCAGACTGGCAGTGGCTCTCTAGGGTCTTAGGCAGAGGTCTTTCACCATCACTTACCATCTGATCCTTTTAACTAGGGATGCTGGGAATTAATCCTGGGACCTCCTGCAAGCCAAGTAGATGTGCTACCACTGAGCCACAGCCCCTCCCTTGTGTTGCTAATTTTTTAATTTAAAAAATTCTGCTGATTTAATGCAGTGGCAATGGAGCTTCCATGCAGCCAATTTCCCATAGTTTCCCTGCCCAGCCTCCCAACATTGACCATTCCCCCTGCACCACCAGGGCCTTTTCAGTTTAAAAAAACCAGCAACTGGATATCACTATATTGTTATAATGCTATAAAAACCTGGATATTGGGTTCTCTCTACTCCCAGCTTTCATTTTTTTAAGTCAGTATCTAACCCCTTTCATTGTGGAGATATACCAAGAAAGGCATATCTCTGCATCAAAAAGGCCAAGAGACTATTTAAAATGAAATCTGGGAACTCTGGGAACCCATTGCATAGATTGTTACAGCATTATAACAGTATAGTGATATTCAGTTGCTAATTTAAAAAAAAGTGGTGGTGGGGAGGAAATGTCTACTGCAGGGGACAGGAGCAGGAAAGATGGCTGCCATGTGGGCGGGACCAGGAAAATCTGGATTTTACCATCCACAAAGCAGGCATCCAGGTGTCGCTGCAGTCTTTCCCAAAACTTTGCAGCAAAGCAGGTGTGGGAAAGATTGGATAAAAGCTCAAGCCATCCCAGGATGTAAGTAAACACATCACAATGCTGTGGGGAAGCGGGGGAAAAAACTCACTTCCTAATAGAATTGAACATGGGACAAATAATCTCTGTGGACATGTCCTCTGTAACTTTCATCTCTACCAGTTCCAATGCATGAGTGCACTCTGTTGGCAAAAAAAACTCTGCAAGTCTATTACATTCATTTTTTTTTACACGTGCACAAATACACAGACATACATCTCATCCTGTATACAAAACAGGCTAGTGACTTAAGTAGAGCCTCCGTCATTCAGCTCTATGACAAAGCAACTGTAGCATTAGAAATGTTAACTTTGCCTCTTTTGAAACAATTGGCAATAAGACGTCTCTCTCTTTCTCTCCTCTTTTAGAAGGTAAAGGAAACATGAGGTAGTATGATGTGTCTGGAGAGAAAAAAAGCATTATGTCTTTGGGACAGACATACATTTATAGCTGGCTTAGATTTACTTTGGTTTTCCTGTACAACATTCACAGGTCATCTGAAGTCAAAGAAAAATGACTTGCAACCCGGTCCTAGGCTACATTTACTCAGAGATAAGTCTGACTAAGTTCCATGGGGCTTGCTTTGCAAAAAGCGTGCATAGGCAAGCAGCTTGAAGGATCTGAGGCTTGTTCACGTGAACTCCATGTGCACAGTACTTTATAAGTCACGGTGCCAAAGCTGCAGACTGAATTTTAACAAGCAGCCGTTGTTGATAGACTGAAATAGGAATGACACTGTAAAGCTATTACACATGTGTAGTATAATGCAGCTACACAAAAACACATCAACATATTTAGACTAACTTTGCTCCTCTAGCATTGATTGCTGGGATTGCAGACATGATTTTAAAAATGGAACGAAAAGTAGACTTAAAAAAAAACCCCTTCTTTGAATGTCATACTGTATCAGGGATCCCCAACGCAGTTCCCGTGGTGTCTGCCAAGTGCATTTAGAAAGTGGGCAGGACTAGGTGGGGCTTTTCTGATTGGATGTGCAGATTAAAAGGCATCCTATTAAAGTTTCTGCCTGAAATAGAATCATAGAGTTGGAAGATACCCCCGGGGTCATCTAGTCCAACCCCGTGCACAATGCAGGAAATTCACAAATACCTCCCCCCTCACACCCCCGGTGACTCTGCTCCATGCCCACAAGATGGCAAAAAACCTCCAGGATCACTGGCCAAACTGGCCTGGAGAAAAATTGCTTCCTGATCCCAAAGTGGTGATTGGCATTTCCCTGGGCATGTAAGAAAGGGCCACGAGAACTAAGCATGGATGCAGCCCTTCCTGCCCTCCCTCTCATAATCTGCCTAAGTTCACAGAATCAGCATTGCTGTCAGATGGTCATCTAGCCTCTGTTTAACCCCCCCCAAAGGAAGAGATACTTACTAATGTCGAAGAGGTACTTACTAACATTTTATATAACCCCACTCTGTGACATTTTGTGGTTGGTTCCACCTCCCACAGCAGCCATTTTGTGGCTGTGCCCACAGCCCTGTGTCAGAATTCTAAAGGTACCCATCAGCTCCAAAAGGTTGGGGAACCCAGTAGTATGTCATAAAGAACATGTTTCAAAATCTTTAATATAATTTTAAAGGAGCCCAATTACTCAAACCTAATTAACCAGACAGTTTTAGAACCAGGAAATTACATAGAGACTTAGCCAGTACCTGGGCTGGCGTTCACAGCTAATCATGGGCTGTGTGGCTGACGGGTCAGATCTTCTCTAGCTGCCCCCCCCTGCCCACACTCCCGGTGGCAAGCCTTGTGAGATCCAACAAGTTCTTCTCTTTGTTCAAGTGGTTGCTGGTTAGAGTGTCAGGCTAAGATCTGGGAGACTCCGGTTCAGATACTCCGCTCTGACACGGAAGCTTGCGACGTGCTCTTCGGCCAGTCACTCTTTCAGTCCCACTCACCCTACAGGGTTGTTGTGAGGATTAAATGGAAGGGGGGAGCACTGTTGTAAGCTGCTTTGGGTCCCCATTGGGGAGAAAAGCAGGGTAGAAATAAATAAAGTAACACAAATAAATACATCTGAACAGAAAGCAGGCAAAGGATCTAGCACAGGCTTAGGGTTCTTGCTCCCCTGCCCCAATTCTAATACCACCCAACCATCAGGTATGGTGGCTCACCTGGAGCTTAGGAAACTGCGGGTTTTGCTTCCACACAGGGACTGCAAACCTTAGGTAGTTGACAAGCACTGGCAGACCACAATGCATAGCTGATGGAGGGGTAGGGTTGCCAGATCCTGTGGTGGAGGGGGGGGGGTCTGCCACCACCAGGCCCTGCTCCCCAGCCGCCAATCAGCTGGCCAGCAGGGGGACTTGCCAGTAGAGAGAAGGCCTAGGCTGCATTGCACAGGAAGTGATGTCAACACTCCAGTGACCTCCGGGTGATGTTCTGGTATTTGGGCAAACACTTTGTGGTAGAAGCCAGTTTTTACCATAGAGGTTTTTTTTCCAAATACCAGAACATCACCCAGAAGTCACTGGCATGATGATGTCACTTCCTGTGCGATGCCAGCAACAAGGACTGGGTCTTTCTCCTGGCAAGCCCCCCCATCTCCTGCCAGTTGCCAGGAGGGACCTGGAAACCTGGGGGAGGGTTCATTTCGGTAGGCAAAGTCCAGAGGGCCTGCTCCCTCTCCTAGCCTGGCACATTGCATGACTCCTTAGGGTTTCCAGCCTCCAGGTGGAGCCTCATGATCTCCAGGAATTAGCAGCTGATCTCCAGGCGACAGTTTCCCCGGAGGAAATGGCTGCTTTGGAAGGTGGACTCTATAGCATTCTACCTTACTGAGGTCCTTCCCCTGCCCAAATCCTTGGATATGCACTTCCGCTAATATGGCCCTGGATGTGCAAATCTTCCAACAAATGGAGGATCACAGTCCACATTAAAGCCTGTTCACAAGACTTCTGTCTGTGGCAGCCTCAGGGGGGAGAAAGACTAGCTTGCGCCTGACTTCCACTGAACTTAGCCTGGGACAAACCACGTGAGTTCATGAGATTGGTCGCCAATCTCTCCGGGTGCTGCCTAGAGATTTCCCGCTATTACAACTGATTTCCAGACAACAGAGATCAGTTCCCCTGAGAAAATGGCTGCTTTGGAGGGTGGACTCTATGGCATTATATACCCTGCTGAGGTCCCTGCCTCCTCAAACCCTGCCTTCCCTAGGCTCCACCACCCCAGATCTCCAGATATTTCCCAAGCCAGAGTGGGCACCCCTATTCATGAGGCTCCGTGCAACTCAACCTGGTTTTTGTTCCGTCACTACTACTCCACACATACTGGCTGAAATGTGTGGGAGTCATCCATCAGCTGGGATTTTCTTGTCCCTGCTACAGGCTAAAATAATTCACAGAGTTAAGAAAAAACATAAAACGAAAACAGAAAGGAGTTTGGTGGCACCTTGGATGTTTTTGTGTGGCATAAGCTTTCGTGGGCCACAGTCCATCTAGCCCACAAAAGGATATGCAACACAATAGAAGAAGAAGAAGAAGAGTTTGGATTTATACCGCCCTTCACTGCCCAAGGCGTCTCAGAGCGACTTACAAACTCCTTTCCTTCCCCCCCACAACAGACACCCTGTGAGGTAGGTGGGGCTGAGAGAACTCTAACACAAACTGTCCTTGAGAGAACAGCTGCGCCAGAGTTTGTGACTGACCCAAGGTCACATCAGCAGGTGCAAGTGGAGGAGTGGGGAATCAAACCCGGTTCTCCCAGATAAGAGTCCGCACACTTAACCACTACACCAAACTGGCTCTCCCAGATAAGAGTCCGCAAACCCGGTTCTCCCAGATAAGAGTCCGCACACTTAACCACTACACCAAACTGACAATAAATCTGTCAGATGCCACAAGACCCCTTTGGGTTTTCACTGCAAGCAACTAACATGGCAACCTCAGTAGAGTTGAGAAGAAGACCCAAGTGACACACTGTCTGAACTTCTGGCACTAAACAGAAAGCTACCGTCAGCAGTGATGTTCACAGGCTGCATGAGGGCATAGGAGTGGGTTGCTCTATGCCTGCATCTCTGGGCAAACCAAGCCACAACAGCTTTCAGTGTAATGTCAGATGGGTCAATCACAGGGCTATCCCCCTGCACTAATGGTAAGGATGTGCCCTCCTGTTGGGCTGTAAAAGTGAAGGACCTCAACACACACTTTGACATAAATTCATTATTAAGCTTATAGCAATGCCGTCGGATTACATGCATCACACTTTCCTCTTTTGTTATCTATTCTTCTTGCGGTGATGCTTTTAGTTAAGTAAACAGTTCTGGGAAATTAGAAAATAGATTATTTTTTTATTAATAGAAAAATAGTCTTCAAAAATACATTGGGCTTGTATTAAAGTTGACTTTTATATTATGTACAATAAGGCCATATATGAAATTGAATCCTGCTTTGGGACTGTTCCTATTGGTATAGAAATGAGCTAGATTCTCTCTCCTCCATATGCTGGAATCCTAAAACCACTTACTTCTAAGTAATCCCACTGGTGCCAGTGAGATTCATTTGAAATTTGTAGCTCAAGGAGCCTACATAGCAAAGAGGATGTACAATAATTTATCACACTACAATGAGAACAGGAAAACGTGTATAGAAATTTTACTTCCCGGTACGGAATACTTTCAATATATTAATCTTTATATATCTATATCTATATATTCTGTATATATATCAGCTCTTTCAACATCCAGAAAACTAGGCTTTCCTTGAGGGAAAACCCCCCTAGAAAAATATAATAGAAATAAACAGTACGAGCTTTTAAAATATGTTTAAAAATATACTGCAGACCATGAAAAAAAAATCGCCATTTTTTACACCAGCGCCATGTCAAAGAAACAGTGTGAATAACAGCGGGGAAATCTTGTGATTCATGACTGTTGTGTTTTCCTGCTAAGGGTTTCTTGTATGCTGGCTAGTTTTATTCAAGAAACAACAGAAATGTGTGGTTCGTGTGTGCCACAAGAGACCTGGGCTGCAGGGACCGTGGCTTTGCTGAGTAAGGCCGCAGAGTGGGACCCCTGCTCCTGCCTGCTATAACCAGCTCTTTGGCTCCCTGTAGCCCCCTCCGTGTGCTGATTTGGTTGCACATGTATTGTCATCCACATTGTAGTGGTCACTGTTACATATTTAGTATTTGCATGGTGACACACTTGCCAGGTCACTGGGGCGGATCCAGAACCTGACCGCACTTTCTATAGCGCTTTCTGAAATCCACCGCTACCTCTGAACTAGCAACACTTTATACAGGATTTACAATGCACAAATCCTTCTTAATAATACGTCTATTAGAAATTGGTGTTTTTGTTTTTTTTTAGAAAACTATACCATGTGCTTTTTGTTTGCTGTAAATACATTCCCCCCCCTTAAATTCCTCTACAAAATCTCAGTTAGAAAAATAATAATAATAATAATAACAATTCGATCTGCAATCAGCTATCAGCGGGTCTCTAACTGACTTGAATATAAAGCGTACAAAGGTGCGGCAGCTACAACTGAGCTAAATTCAGATATTTCAGCAATTTTGTGTCAACAGAATTTATTTTACTTGTAGTGTTGTTACCTGAAGAAAGACACTGCACCTTTCAACTAAGTGAAGGAGCGCATAAAATTATTTGGGTCCATGTAGTCTAACTCAGCAGTCTGTACTTTGCAGGCATTTGGAGCCGGGAGACAATAGCTCATATTTTTCTCGGCCGGACTTGGTTGGCAGCTCCAGTATGGTTCCATTGGTGGTTCCTGATAGGAAGGCGAAGCCTCCACTTTGGGATCCGGCATTAACACTAGAATGTGGTTGGCTACAACGGTGGAGACCTTGGTGTATTCCTTGGGATCTCCGGGGGGTGGACTGCTTTCAGTTTTTTCGCCATGTCCTTTCTGCTTTGGTATTACAGCCAAAGCTCCATTGTGATTGACTTTGTGGACTTCTACATAATCCATTGACTTTATGGGCAAAAAAGGCATCCCCTCTGTCGGAAGAGACCACGGTGACCCTGGGTCACCCTGAACATTTAAAGGTAATGTTTCTGCCTCCTGCAATATGGTGGTTTTGCCTTCGCTGATGGTTTTAGGACATTCCGAATCACATTGTTCTTTGTTCCCCATCGGAATGGACAACCTGTTTAGGTGCATGGCGCCAAGGGCTATTTTGCAGGCATCCACAATATCGTGATAGGAACACTTAGGAAACGGACTACTGGCTAGCTGAGATCCGGGCCACGTGGATGCCTTCGGACCGACATTGCTCGAAAGGGGGAACTGCACTTCCAAGTCTATGGCCGGAGCTTCCCCAACACGTTTCAGCTCGTTGGTATCTGGTGATTTCAGCTCCAAGAGCAGATTCCCAGCCTCTTTGCACTTCTCCGACAGCAGAGAAGGGCTCTCGCAGCTTCCTCTCCCTGAGTCATTGTCTGTTTCCTTGTGTACCAACTTTGCAGCTCTATTGGGATGACTCTTCTCGTTGCTCGGCGTCAGCGGCTGGTCCTCGCTGTCTACCACCAGCCATTTCTCCAACTCGTCGCCAGAGTCGGACGTCAGAGGGAAAACCGGGCAACCGAGGGAGCTTAGGACATCATCCGCTTTCCCTGCCTGATGATGTGACAAAGCAAACACAGATGTTGGAAAGATGCAAAGGATAGCTTATAATGTTCGCGCTACACCCCTGATGGCATTTGAAAGTCGCAGAAGCGTATGTGTGGGTATTTAGAGCCAAAGGTAAGCTCACAATAAACATTTAAAATACAGAATTAAATCACCGCAGAACAGACAGCATATATAAGAAACAGAACATATGAAAAGTGATAGTTAGGAGCCTAGCAGTGCAACCCTAGGTGGAGTTATGACCTCCTAAGATAATAGGCCAAGAAGGGTGTTAATTCTGCTTAGAAATGTCAGCTAGCAGTTCTCAGACAACCCTTCTACAATACAATGTTCTTCACTACTATTCTAAAACTTTAAGGGTTACTTGCTTGGCAGGATTCTCAAGGCAGATGGTAAGGGAAGTTCACAAAGAAGGTGCCAAATCAGGCCCCGACAGGCTTTTAAAACAACGTTCCCTGAAGTTGATTTGCAGCTGTGTGAAACGTGAGCTAGGTCCGGAACCTGACTCGGTTTATAAAATGTAATATCACGTAATTTGGCCTCCAGTCTCACACATCTTGAGAGAACCACACACGGTGCTAACGATTTCGTTGGATACCCTAGATGAGCACTTCAGCTGCACAAAGCCGCTGCGAGAGATCACAATGCTGGTGAGGGTCATGGCACCGCAGAGGGGATCACACTGTTTATCATACTGGAAATGGACACTCACAGGTAGCTTCAGGCTATGGAAGAGCAAATTGAGGTGCCTGTCCCCCCCCCCAGATTAAAGCAGCTGAGAGGGATTTCCAAGTATTGAAACAGGATAAGGGGAAAAATTAATCCCTCTGTCTGCAGCACTGTGGGCCTGATTTATATCGGAGAGACCCCCCCCCACAGACCTGGTAACTGCTTCTGCTGCTCATTTACAAACCCCGGGAGCTACACCTGGATCATCATTCATGCGTTGCTTGGCACTCAGGGCTGGAAAAACCTTCCTCCTCCTAGGACCTTGGAGAGCTACTACTAGACAATACTGGGCTAGAAGGACCCATGCTATGTATATAGCAGACTCCTGTGTTACTGTGCTTTAATTTTAACTTGGGTGTAATTTGCAATAGTCAAAGTTGTCTGAGGTTAGAAGTGTTTTTAATGTTCTGTGTGTGTGTGTGAAGTGCTGTCAAGTCACAGCCAACAGGGCAACCCCATGGGGTTTTCAAGCTGGTTTGCCTGTTGTCTGCCTCTGCATAGCGACTTCCTTGGTGGTCTCCCATCCAAGTAGTAACCAGGGCCAACCCTGCTTAGCTTCCAGGATCTGATGAGACTGAGCTAGCCTGGGCCATCCAGGCCAGGGCTTAATGTTTCTAATCAGGTTTTCATTAAAATGTGATGCACAAAATACAAGCCAGCAAATTTTCACACACACACACACACACACACACACACACACACACACACACACACACACACACGGGTGAGCATCTGAACTCTTACCTTTAACAGATGGACATCAAAGCCGGGTATCTTTGGTCCTGGGACTGGTGGGAAGATACAGGCAACCATGCTGGAAAAAAGAAAGAAATGGAAATGCTGACTGAGGCAGGGGGGAAAAAGTGGTCTTGCCTTTTGCTTGTCTGTTTAGTTGACCTGAATGCCAAAAATAAAATGAACGAGGCAGACAACTTTCCCCCCCCATGATTGGTTAGGAAACTTGTCAGACTAAGGGACTGGTCCTCATGAGAGGGTCAACCCTTCTCTGGCCTTGGACAGCTGTGCATTTTCTGGCCTATAATCTAAAGTGGTTACCTTATTTTAAGTGAGTGGGAGGATGAATTAGAATGGGGTAAGAATTTCGGGCAGGCTGTGGCCCATTAGAAAAAGGGAACAGGCCTGTACGTCCCAAGGCTATTTCCCCCTCCTGCTCTTCTTTAATATCTTTGACAAACAAACAAAACCAGACTCTTATTTTTTAAGACATAGCCAAGATGCTTGTTGACATGTCGGGCAGCCATGAAGGAACTAGAAAAGATTCTGAAACATAAGCAGGGCTTTTTTTGTAGAAAAAGCCCAGCAGGAACGTATTAGAATAATAGGCCACACCCAACAGCAGAAACTCATTAGCATGTTAGGCCACACCCCCAACAGCACAGTTCATTAGCATATTAGGCCACAATCCTGTGTTACCAGAAGTGTGGTCATCCAGCCACATCCACCCTTTGCTTTTTATTCTGTTTACTTTGTTTGCTGTCAAAACCCAGGGCTTTTTTTGTAGCAGGAACTCCTTTGCATGTTAGGCCACACACCCCTAATGAGTTTCTGCTGTTGGGTGTGGCCTATTATGCTAATGAGTTCCTGCTGGGTGTGGCCAACTTGGGAGCCAGCCGGAACTCCGTTCCTGCGCGTTCCTGCCCGAAAATAGCCCTGAGCATAAGGATGTGTCACTAGAGACCAAGATAATTCATACCGCAGAATTTCCCATTACTCTGTATAGATTAGAAAGTTGGACAATGAAGAAAGATGACAGGAAGAAAGTTGATTTGTTTGAAATGGGGTGTTGGAGGAGGGTTTTACGTATACCGTGGACCACCAAAAAGACAAATTGGTAGATTCTAGATCCAGTCAAGCTAGAACTCTCCTTAGAAGTTAAAACGACTAAACTGAGGCTATCGTAATTTGGTCACAGAGTCACAGGAAAAGACAATCATGCCAGGGAAAGCCAAAGGCAGCAAGAAAAGTGAAAGACCCATTTTGAGATGGACTGATTCAATCGAGGAAGCCACGGCCTTCGGTTTGTAAGATCTGAGCGAGGCTGTTAGTGACAGGACATCTTGGAGGTCATTAATTCATAGAGTCACTCGATGAGGCAACTTGATGGCACTTAACATGCACAAGTTCAAAATCAGCCACTTACTTAAGTCTTTTCATGGCCATTGTCCAGATCATGATCAAACATATGACAAATGATAAAAAGGCCACAAAGATCCAAACAATTATGTCCTTCAGCTTGAACTCTAGAAAAGAAAGCAGGAGAGTCATTTCACATGAATTACCTCAGGGGAACATATTCAATATTTCCTTCCACTTTGTCCATTTTTACTGTGGTGCGTGGCAGCTGCTTGTCTAGTCAACAACATGATTAAAAGTGGATCTGACGTGAAGCCTCCAGTGGCTTGGTGCAAACATCAAACAAAACCATAGTTTATTTTAATGGTGGTTGGTTTGGGAAACTTGTATTGTGGAAGAATTTTTTAAAAAACTACAGCCTTGTATACTCATTGGAAGTTGATACAGGAAGTGACCAGAGTAGCTCTAGGAATCACTGGAAACTCTATGGTCACCATTGTCACTTCCTGTTATCAACTTCCAGTGAGTACATGAGGCTGCTTTTCCCCCTTTATTTCCCCTCCGGCCACTGTTCCAAGCAACCTGGGTGGAGATCACATGCCTCCACTGAGGCTTGAGAACCCTAATCACTGGGTCTGCTTCAGATGCCAAAAACTTTCTCTGCAGGCTCCAAGACTGCTATGATATTAATTGCAGATGCATCCAACAGCTGTCACTTAATCAACCATTTTCAGAACCTGTCTTGAGGTGCCCTAACAAGCCACAATTAATGTAATGGATCCCCCAGTATGTAATACTGGAGGGTAGGAGAATATGGATCAGGGCTGTGGGTGAGGGAGGTTACCTATTCTACCATTACTTGATCAAAAACAGCACTTGCCCCCAAACACCACCAGGCTATATTTAGTCCAGGAAGGGGAAAAAAGACACGTGCCTGTACTGTGTCTGTCTTTTTCCCGTTTTCCCCTTTACTTGGGCTTGAAGAAGCCCACGGAGGCCAGTTTTGATTAGTGAAAGGAGGTGAGGGAACATGGAGTTAACTCTCCCATTCCCCTGCAGTCCATATTGCCCCTTTGTCTGCCATGGCAGGTTTCTGCAGATAAATTACCTGTTTGGCAGTGTGGGTGTTTTCCACACAGGGGGTGGCTTGTGTGGCTTCTGCATTGCCATTGTGGCTGGTGATACAGCACAGGGGCCACAGGGATTCCACACGCCCTGTTTCCCTGCATTTCCCCAGCCCTAGTTCCCTACAACAACACCCCCCCCCATGCCACCGGAGGGCTTTTCAGTGTTTTGCTTTTAAAATCAGCAACTAACATATCATTAAAGCATTATAATGTGATAATGATCTATCTAATGGTACCCATTAGGGATGGGCACGAACCCCCAAACGAACCCCGGTTCCAACACAAACCAGGCTGGTCCATGGTTCGTGAACCAGGGGTTCGGGAGAACACGTCTCCCATGATCCTCTCATGAACCTCCATGTTTTCATGGAGATTCGTGAGGTTCTTGGGAGGCATGTTCTTGGGCTCTAAAGTATTTAAATGCCTTCAGAGCTTACTTCCAGGTCTGGCGGATCTCCCGAAATTAAGCCCTGAAGGCATTTAAATGCCATTGGAACCCATCACTGCCCTGCAGCTCCACCTGAGTGAGCTCCGAAGGCATTTAAATGTCTTCAGAGCTTACTTCTAGGTCTGGCGGGCCACCAGCCTGCGGCCCCATCCAAGTGAGCTCCAAAGGCATTTAAATACCTTCAGAGCTTCCAGGTTGGGCCACCCAACCAGAAGTCAGCTCTGAAGACATTTAAATGCCTTCAGAGCCCACCTCCAGGTTGGGCTGGCATAACCAAGCTCCGAGAGTGAGATTTGAGGATCTTTATAGGCCTTTGGAGCTCCCAGAGTGGGCTCTAAAGGCTTTTATAGGCCTTTTATGTAAGCCGCCCTGAGCCTGCCTTGGCAAGAAGGGTGGGGTATAAATCGAATGAACGAACGAACGAACGAACGAACGAACGAACGAACGAACGAATGAATGAATGAATGAATGAAAGGGCATATAAGGCTTACTAAACATTCAGATCCCTCTCTGGGAGCTCAGTCAAGTTGGGCCACCTGACTCGGCTGAGCTCCAAGAGTGAGCTCCAAAAGCCTATAAAGCTCTCAGAACTCACTTGGGTGGTGGGCTCTGACATCATCTAAATGCTGTTGGGGCTCATTTCCAGGTGGGGCTGTTCTACCACCTCCCAAACTCGCAAACTGAACAAACCATGAACTGGTTCAAGAAACAGAAAAGTTTATGTAAGTTCGTGATTTGTGGTTCATTTAATCAAACAAACCACAAACCTCAACAGACCACCATTTTCCCGGTTCATGCCCATCCCTAGTACCTATAAATTTCCAATATTCATTTTAAAAGTTCTGTAGCCCCTTTCAGTGCAGAGATATAACAGAAAAGGCAGATTTTTGAAAATAAATGGCTAAATATCTGTTGTTGGGCGGTTAGTCTGACTCTACCCCAGATGACCTGGACCGGGCACTTCAGGACTGAGCCAACTGAAATTGAATTCAACGAAGATGGAGGTCCTGTGCCTGAGTCGGAGCGGGTCGGAGGTAGGGATCCCACTACTGACCTTCAATGGGGCGCCACTGGTGCCAGCACCGAGGTTCAGGAGTTTGGGAGTGCTCCTGGATGCCACCTTAACAACGGAGGCCCAGATAGCAGCCACTGCCAAGGCAGCCTTTTACCATCTACGGCTGATTAGGCAGTTGGTTCCCTTCCTCAAACGCAATGACCTGGCAACAGTGATTCATGCTACGGTCACCTCAAGATTAGACTACTGCAACGCTCTCTACATGGGGCTGCCCTTGTCCCAAATCCGGAAGCTGCAGCTAGTGCAAAATGCGGCAGCCAGGCTGTTGATGGGTCTTATCTATATGAGATCACATCCAGCCTGTGCTGAAGGCACTGCACTGGCTGCCAATATCATGTCGGATTCATTTCATGGTGCTGAATGGTTCATTTCATGGTTCATTGACTTTTAAAGCCCTATATGGTCAGGGGCCTGGCTACCTGAGGGACCGCTTTTCCCCATATGTCCCCCAGAGAGCACTGAGGTCAGGGTTGCAAGATCGCCTGACTCTCCCTGGACCTAGAGATGCCAGACTGGCCATAACTAGAGCTAGGGCCTTTTCAGTGGTGGCTCCACACTGGTGGAATGAGCTCCCAGAGGACATCAGGGCCCTGCAGGACCTTTTACAGTTTCGCAGGGCCTGTAAAACGGAGCTCTTCCACCAGGCCTTCGATTAGGAGCCGCCACTGATGAATGAGCCACCAGAAACTGAACATGCTACAGCCCTTATGTTATAACATTGGATATTGCCTTCCTTCATTCGTCTATTTTATAGTATCCGCCATCTGTATTTACTAGCACTTTATGTAACTGTTGTTTGTGAATTTTATTGTATTTATTGTTTTATTGTATTTTAACTGCTTGGCTGCCTTGAGCCAGTTTGCCTTGGCAAGGCGGGATACAAATCGAAAGTAATAAACAAATAAATGAAATATTAAAACGAAATACTGACATCCAGAGAACTAGGAAACAGATTGTTCTAACTTTGGTGTCAGGCAAGAGAAATGGCCACTGCAGGGGTCTGTGGCAGAAAATGGCAGAGTTTTACATCTGCTTGGATACTACCCCAGCTCTGCTGCCACCTTTCCCGAAACATTACAGCAAAACAGGTTTGGGAGAGATTGCAGGAAAGACAGAGGAAACGTGAGAGGTGCACAGAAGCACCACAATGCTATGGGGCTATGGGGAAGACCCCTCTCCCCTTCTTCCTGAGAGCATCCAGTCTGGGTATAAGTGACCCTTTACCATGGTCCCCAAAGTCACATGAACCTTCCTTTCCTCCTGCAAAATATTCTGACCTTTCTATCACCTCTGTGCCTTTCTGCTATTCCCACTCTATGTTTCCTTTAACGCTTTTCAGTTAGCGACCAAACCTAGAAACCTAGACCAAACCTTGACTGGAATGGGGAGAGAGGGGCTGAGTTCAGACTGGCATTTTGCAGTGGGAGCCAGTTGTTGCAAAGAAAGCCCTGGAACAAACTGTTCTGGGGTTTCCCGGTCACATGGGGCCGTCTGATGCGGGAGCATACTGGGAGGAGGCGTGCGGGAGTGTTCAGATGCTGGCCCAGAGGCACCGCTGTCAGCAGCTTTTCCCTGGTAAATCGGCAATGTGTGCAAGGATGCATAGGCGCCCGTGCACACATCGCCAATTGGGGGAGGATCCCATTGCGCCGGCAGTAGAGTGGAGCATGGCCAATCAAAGTGCTGCTGCCGTCTGCCCAATGCGGGTTGCTCCCAGCTTATTGGCCGAGCATTCACATGACTGGGAAGTGGAATGCCGTGCGATAAATGCACTCTCTGGGATTTGATACCACTTTGAAGAGATAGCTTTTAAACGCGGGAACAAAGCGGGCCAGCACAGGTTGCCAATGGGTGGGGAATGCCAGGCAGATGTGCATGTGTGAACGCCCCCTTTAATCCGGTTGGGATATGCGGCTGAAAAATGGCTATAGCGGGGCAAATTGCCAGTCTGAACTCAGCCAGAGAGCAAGTGGTGGAGCTCATCGACAGGGCCTGAGCTAAAAGCCCTCGGGGACCGGTTTGTGGTTCTGTGTAACCGGCGCTGATGCATAAAGAGCTGGTCAATCACCACTCACCTTTCGGGACCTGAAAGTGGCTTTCAGAACTCCACTGACTCCATTCTCCACGGTCTGATCGGCAGCGAACTTGTGCAACGTACTTTACACCTGGATTTAATTTAAACAACTGATATTTGGTTCCCAGCCCAACGAATATATTCTGGAAAGGGATCAAGAATGGAAAACTATAAAAACGTGGGGCACTTAAACGGCACAGCGACAACAGCCAATACTGATGATCTGAATGACAGAGGAGACCAAATCCAAGATCTCTTTGTTTCCTTCCCTCACCTCATCCCCATGCAGAGGGAGATATTTATTTACATCCGTTTTATCCCGCCTTTCACCCCAGTGGGGACCGGTAGTAGCTCACATCCTTCCCCTCTCCTCCATTATATCTTTGCAACAGCCCTGTGAGGTTGGCTAGGCTGAGAGTATGGAACTGGCCCAAGGTGACTCAGGCCAGCTTCCAAGGAAGAGTAAGGATTCAAACCTGGATCACCCAGGTCCTAGTCCCACACTGCACAACGCATATACACCGCCAGTACTTCTTTTGTAAACAAAAGGGTACCAGTACTCCTATACAAGGTTGTGCCAATTTCTACCAATTCCCCCCCTGGACTTGGGAGACAACCCTGAAAAAAGATGCTGGTACTCAATCTGGGTGAGTACTGTCACGAAAAAGCCCTGTGCACCACTAGGTTTCTGTCTTGTCATCCCTGGTGGAGGTGGAAACTGCTGTCAAGTCGCAGCTGACTTATGGTGACCACAGAGAGTTTTCAAGGAAAGACACCACAGACTCCTGAGTACACTTAGGACAGGTTCTCTCATAGATTAAAAACTGGTTAAATGCCAGGAAGCAAAGAGTAGGAATCAGTGGGCAGTTCTCACAATGGAGGGAAGTAAGCAGCGGGGACCCACAAGGATCGGTACTGGGGCCATTACCAAGTGTTCCCTCTAAGCTGAGTTAGTGTGAGCTAGCTCACAGTTTTTTAGAAGAAGAAGAAGAGATTGGATTTATAACCTGCTCTTCACTCAGAGTGTCAGAATGGCTTACAGACTCCTTTCCCTTCCCCTCCCCACAACAAACACGCTGTGAGCAGTATCCTCTCTAAACTGAGTCAGTGTGAGCTAGCTCACAATTTTTTAGCCTCCGGCTCATGCATTTTTGTCCTAGCTCAGGAAGGGTGGCTCCAGAGCAAACTAATTTATGCAGTAGCCAAATCACTTGCTCACAACTTTAATGCCAGTAGCTCACAAAGTAGAATTTTTGCTCACAAGCTTAGAGAGAGCATTGGTTGGATGAACCTATCCCACCTGCTGCAGAAAGGGGCACAATTATGCAATCCCAAAGAAGCTGACTCAAAGGAAGTAAAACCAAAGCAGTGAGTCACCCAGAGATGCAACAGGCACATAAGAACATAAGAGAAGCCAATGTTGGATCAGGCCAATGGCCCATCCAGTCCAACACACTGTCACACAGTGGCCAAAAATACCAGGTGCCATCAGGAGGTCCAGCAGTGGGGCCAGGACACTGGAAGCCCTCCCACTGTTGCCCCCACCCCCAAGCACCAAGAATACAGAGCATCACTTGCCCCAGACTGAGAGTTCCTGTCTATACCTTGTGACTAATAGCCACTGATGGACCTCTGCTCCATATGTTTATCTAATTCCCTCTTGAAGCTGTCCATGCTTGTAGCTGCCACCACCTCCTGTGGCAGTGAATCCCATGTGTTAATCACTCTTTGGGTGACGAAGTATGTCCTTTTATCTGTTCCAACCCAAGTGCTCAGCAATTTCATTGAGTGCCCACGAGTTCTTGTATTGTGAGAAAGGGCGAAAAGTACTTCTTTCTCAACCTGCTCTATCCCATACATAATCTTGTAAACTGGCATACAATCGAGGAATTACTGATACAACATCCACTTAATGCCGTTTTAAACAATGCAAAATCGACAGATTACAACCCTTAAAAATGGAAGCAGATCATGAAATCCCTGCCCTGACCTTGATGGCCTGGGCTAGCCCAAACTTGTCAGATCTCAGACATTAAGGTGGGTAACTTGGCCCTGGTTAGTTTTTGCGCGGGAGACCACCAGGGAAGTCCAGGGTTGCTATGTAGAGGCATGCAATGGCAAAACCACCTCTGTTTGTCTCTTGAAAACCCTATGTGGTCGCCGTAAGTTGGCTGTGACTTGACGGCACTTTCCACCACAATGAAATGTCTCTTTGATGTATCACCAAACATGTTTTGAGAGTTCAGCATCTATCCTCCATATTTAGCTAGACTGGCCAACATAAACAATAAATGTTTGCCTCTTAAGTCTAAAGCTATATCGTTTTGTGACGCACCGCGAGTTGCCGTGAGGTCCCTTTTTCAGGTTGTGAACGCAGGACATAAATGTAACAATTATCATAAATATTATATAGATGAGAATTAAATTCTTTCTCCAGGCCCAATGAGGGATCTGCTTAATGCTACAGAACTGCTGAAGCTAACCTGCTGTTGGACCCAATCAGAACCCTGCGCAGGAGACCAGCGGAAAGTTCACTTGGAAGAAGGATGTAACAGATAAAATATTTTTTCAAAAATCAATCATCTCTTATACAATGGCCGAGGACAGACTGGCAATTTGCCGCGGGATGGGACCCGGGCTGACAACGACTCAATATCGGATTAAATGGAATGTTCACACAGGCACATCTGCCTGGCGTCCCACACCCGTAGCCTACCGGTGCTCTCGCGCTTCACTGCTGGATTAAAAAAAACCTGATAAAAGCCGACGCAAATCTTGAAAGCCTGCGTTTGTCGCGCGTTTCTCCACTTCCGGGGAGTCTGAACGCGCAGCCGAAAAGCCGGGAGCAACCCGCGTTGGGCATGAGGCAGCAGCGGTGTGATTGGCTGTGCTCCGCTCCACTGCCCAATGCGGTGCCGGCGTTGCAGGGCAAAAAAAAAAAAATCGCCAAAATGCGCTTATGCGCACATACGCTCACAGCCGAAATAATGGGGAAACAGCGAATATAGCGCGCCTCCGGCATGGCAGTCTGAACGCTCCCGCGCGCCTCCGTCCAGTATCTTCTGGCAGAGGCCCCCGCTGTGTGGACGGGAAAACCCGGTATCGTTTACTCCGGGTTTTTTTTGCCGCGACTCGATACCGGGGCAAATTGCCAGTCTGTCCTGGGCCAATGTTTAAAAAAAGGCTTGGCAAATGTCATTTCTACAATGGCCATGTTTTGTGATGCAATCTCTGTTCGAAACACAGAACATCTGCCTTCCGAAAACTTGCGTTTTTCTTACTTCCCACTCTGGTCCTTCCTCCGGCTTTATATGCAGCTCGTACTCAAGCGTCAACCAGCCAGATCTCACATCTGCCCGTGGCGGTGGAGCCCACTTCAACAGCAGATAACTTGCATAGGCTTGATCCACCCATTCTAGAGTCAGGTTTACTGGAGGGTTTGGCTCAACTGAAAATAAAGGAAGGATCAAAGATTCACGCTCTTCAGTATTTCACACATGAAAGCAGAGAGGCCCATGAAATGCTTCGGTTGTCAAAGTAAGCGTTCCCTTCCCCAGTATGATTGCATGTGGCTGAAGGCTTTTCTCTGCTTGTTGTAGGTTGTTGTAATTTGCTTTGCAACAGCCCATGTGCTGCACTGGCTTCTACAAAGAAGAGCTGCTCCTCCAGGTAGCCCTTGTTGTAGCTGCAAATGCAGCAGCATTCAGAGTGGCAACAGGAGAAGGAGGAGGAGGAGGAGATTGGATTTATACACCACCCTTCACTCAGAGGGGCTTACAGTCTTCTTTCCCTTTCCCTCCCCACAACAGACATTCTGTGAGGTAGGTGGGGCTGAGAGAGTTCTGAGAGAACTGCTCTTGAGAGAACAGCTCTGAAAGAACTTGTGTCACACCAGCAGCTGCATGTGGAGAAGTGGGGAATCAAACCCGGTTCTCACAGGTAAGAGTCTGTGCTCTTAACCAATACACCAAACTGGCATCCGCACAGGAGATTTCCACAGCTTTTCCTTGTTTCAGCCCTTCATGGCTGCCATTTCCACTCTCTCGCTACCACACTTGTTTGGTCTTTAAAAAAAATAACCACTAGATTGCTACAGCATTATAACAATCTATTGGAACAGATTAGTAGCTCCAAGCTTGCTTTATTTTTAGCCTCTTGCCATTTTCCCTATATACTTCTAAGGAGAAATGTGAAGCCAGTATCTTTTCCCCTAAATTCCTAGTGAAAAGGGCTTTGTGTTTTTTGCAAAATGAAAGCTGGGGACTGGTACATTATTGCAACAGACTGTTATATTGCTATAGCAATTCTATTTTTTAAAAAAGAAGTACTCCGGTGCTGGGGGAAATGGCAAGCTGGGTGGAAGAAAAGAGGCAAGTGCTGTGGCCTGGCATTTTATATTCATGTGCAGGCATAAACAGGGGTGTGCAGTAGAGTCAAGATACATCTGCCTCCCACTAGAAAATCTGATTCCTTCAGAGAAGCCGAAACTTACTGAGCTCCATTGCAAGCTGTGTGCTACCAGCAACATCCCCCAAGCCAGAGATAAAATAAGGATGAGAAGTTTAGCAGGACTGGGCACCAGAAATAAATAAGACTAGTGGATTAAGACTGTTGTTGTTCAGTCGCACAGTCGAGTCCGACTCTTTGTGACCCCATGAACCACATCACGCCAGGCTCTCCTGTCCCAGGGGACAGCACAGGACAGGAGGGCCTGACGTGATGTGGTCCATGGGGTCACGAAGAGTCAGACTCGACTGTGCAACTGAACAACAGCAGTTGAATTAAATGTAGATTTAAGGCCGCAATCATTGCTGCCTGATCATATATGAAATCAAGTTCTCATAAACCTCTCTGTGTATGCTAACAGCAGTTTAAATTAGCTGTATGGCTGCCATGCATGAAGGCAGTCATGTGCATGAGAGTGCATACACAGAACTGATGTCAGGCCTGCCCTGCACCATGTAATCTTCAAAGCTGAATGCTAGGAACTTGAGACCTCCCACCCCTTTTGGACAAGTAAAAATCATAAACATGAGTGTCATGGAACCTCTGGGCCACCGTAGATGACAGTGGGCAGTGGTATGGAAGCCTCACAGAATACTCTTTAAGAACATATTTTATTAGAAGAAGAGAAGATTGGATTTATACCCCGCCCTTCACTCGGAGTCTCAGAGCAGCTTACAAACTCCTTTCCCTTCCTCTCCCCACAACAGACACCCTGTGAGGAAGGTGCAGCTGAGAGAGCTCCTGAGAGAACTGCTCCTGAGAGAACAGCTCTGACAGAACTATGGCTTGCCCAAGGTCATCCAGCAGGTGCAAGTGGAGGAGTGGGGAATCAAACCCGGTTCTCCCAGATTAGAGTCCGCACACATAACCACTGCACCAAACTGGCTGGGTTTTATTATTTGCACTACTTACCTATATAAGTCACATCCACATAGTAAGGTGTGGAGATGTTACTGCCGAATGCATTTGTTGCCTTTACAGTCACATTATATATTGTCCAGATTGAAGTATGCTTTTGATCAAAATAACAGGAATTGGGCCCTCCTGTGATGTAGTCTGGGCATTCATGGTAGGATTCCTCTCTGGAAAATAAAAAGATTGTGAAGGGAATATAAAAGAAACCATGTTACATGCCAGTGTTGTTACACTTAGAAATGAGCAATTCACTCTTCAGCTTAAATCATATCTGGTCTCCTAATTACAAAGATTCTTCAGAAGGATACAAAGGATTTTTTTCGTAAAGTTCAGAGTTAGCTTGCAATATTTTGGGGCATGTGCCTTCTTTCCATGCTGCCTGGGAATTGCAGGATGGAGTCTGCAGGTGGCAGCATTCTGCCTAAAGAACTCTGTACCACTTCTGTGATGATGGTTAGACTGCTGGACTGCAGAGAAGAATCAGGACATTGCCCTCTAAATTACAGTACCTTTTTAAAATAAACACCTCAAGATAATTTCAGTATCCAGAAAAAAGTGGTTTTTCATTGATACTGAGGACCAACTAGAAGATAGATCTGACACATCAGGGTTTGATAGGTCAAGATTCCTCCATCCCAACTTGCAGTCATAGCTGATGTGAGGGAACTAATGTGCCCATGGTTGCCAGGGCCTGATTCGGCTCAGGAGTGTGGTATGGGGGGAGGAGGGGATTCAGCCTTCCCAGCTATGCCTTTTCCCCAAGCTGAAACAGCCTCAGGGACCCTGTTTGCCCTGTTGTAGGAGGACTCCATGGGAACCCTGACCTTCTCAAACATACTGTCGAGTTTGGCCCTGAGTAAATACAGAGTTAAAGTAATCATGTTCTGAGTATGCACAAACAGTGGGTTGGATCCAGCCTGCTTTTTTTGCTCCATCTCAACCAGTTTCCCTCCTTACTACAGCCATTCCACCTGGCCTTTGTCGTGCAGGTCCCATGTTCTCCAGACCAGCTACTGCTGGTGGTCACGGGGTCCTCTCCTCCCCTTCTCACCAGTGGAAAATAGGACTTCCAGTGTGAGTTTGACAACTGGTGGGAGAACGAGCTGTCCTCATTATGTTGGATGGTGATGTTCTAGCATTCAGCAAAAAAAGTCTATGGTTTAACCAAAGAGTTTTGACTGAATTTCAGAGCATTGTTGGTGACATGATGAGATTGTTCCCACTCACAGTGGAGGTTATGTCATTGTGTCGGGATACAAGCAACCACCCTAACCATCCTCCTCCCCCCATTTTTCTCCCGCTGCCCAGTAGGAAGGTCTGGCCAGGGTGAAAGATCCCCCATTGTCTGCCAGTAGTGTAAATCTGTCACATTATTAATTATGAACTGTGTAAGTATTTCAGGATAAGAATCCCCAACCCTGAGGGGAAGGAGTATTATGAGCCCTGAACTCTGGTGTTATAAGCCAACTATCTGTGAATGCGGTCAGCATCCCTAAGATAAAACTGTTCTGAGAGATGGTACAAATTGTACATTTGTTTATATTATTTATAACTCTTTACCTTTCCTTGTTATAGAACAGAGTGTAATTAGTGGGGAGACCTCCATCAGAACCAGGCTTCCACCAGCAAGTGAAGGTTTCTTTTTCGGGAGACCGACATTTTATTATCTCTGGCTTCCCCGGAGGTTGGCCTAGACACAAAGAGATGGATAAAGCCGTTAGAATGCATTCACATGCTGCTTGGTCATCCACTCAGAAGTCTTGTCTGGTGGACTGGCAGGTTCCCTCTCACGTAACCAGGGTGGTTGCAGGGAGCCAAGTCCTAAGTATGCCAGGTGGTTTTCCTTCTGAATACAGAACATGTCGAGCTTGGATTTCAACACCAACGTGAGGTGGGTAGAGCCATAGCTATAGAGAACATCCTTGCACGCAGGAGGCCCCGTGTTCCTCAGCTAAAGAATCATGAGTAGGAGGGCTGGGAAAGCCACCTGCCAAGTCCCTCACAGAGCCAGCCAGACAAAACTAGAGGGATCAATAATCTGACTCAGTATAAGGCATTTTCATATTTTGAATTTCCTCAGAAGGGAAGTGTTGATAACATAGCAGTAAAGCCATGCCTTGTAGGTTCTGTGCTGGGCACCTCGGACACCAAGTGCTGGGGGAAGATCTCTCTCTGTGTGGGACCTCTGAGAGCGGAATATACGGTGCTGAGCTAGACAACTGGTCGGACTCCATACAGGGAAACTTCATATGTTTATATAAACCTCTGGCATACATAAACCATATAAACTTCAGGCCAGAGCTGTGTCGATGCTAAGAATGTGTGGAAGTAGAGGAAACATACCAAATTAGATGCTGTTTCCAGAATTTATGTTTCTGAGAATGTCTTTCTTTCTTGCACGTTACTAGTACAGATGGGAATCTCTGCCATGAATGCAGCTCCAGACACACATGAGAAGACATGGAGCTGGAGAAGGGCTTCACTGTATGCTTATCTGTGATCCAAGGATTTAAGCAGAGTGGTAGATTGAATAGGCTCGTTCACTTTGATCACTGGCTCCTGATGAAATGCTCACAAGGCTGCAGCAAGATTGAGATGGGTTAGTCGTGTCTGTCTGTCTGTCAGCAGCAGAAAAGAGCCAGAGTCCAGCAGCACCATAAAGACTAACAAGATTTGGGGCAGGGCAGGAGCTTTTGTGAGCCACTGCTCACTTCTTCAGATATTCAGTCTCTGAAGAAGTGAGCAGTGACTCACAAAAGCCACAAATTTTGTTAGTCTGTAAAGCTGCCGAAAAGGAGCTGCGTTGGCTCAAGTGGTTAAGACGCTGAACTGCAGGCTGTGGAAGGTCAATAGTTCAGCAGTTCGAGACCTGAGAGTGCCGCATGACGGAGTGAGCTCCCATCTCTAGTTCCAGCTCCTGCCAACCTAGCAGTTAGAAAGCAAGAAATTGCAAATAGATAAAATAGGTACCACTTCGGTGGGAAGGTAACAGCGTTCCGTGCACCGTGGTGTTTAGTCATGCCAGCCACATGACCACAGAAACGTCTTCGAACAGCGCTGGCTCTCCGGCTTTGAAACGGAGATGAGCACCTCAACTCTAGAGTCAGATTCGACTGGCTTTCGAGCAAGGGAACCTTTACCTTTACTAAAGCTGCAGAAAGTTATTAATATGATGTCACCAGAACTGGAAGTGAATTTTCATTAAGAGGCAGCCTGACCATATGGGTCAACCAGGCACCTGCTTAGAGCGCCAAGTTTTAAGGGTTCCAACTTAGACAGAGGCGATTCCCCCCCCCATATAAAAGTATTAATAAGTTACCTCTTATAAAGGGAAGTGTTTGTGGTGCTGGTGGACATCGAGTCCAGGGGACTGAGGGAGGGGGAGGCCGGTGGGCACCACCATGGGCTGTCGTTAAGGGGGAACTCACCAGCCTAATGGCTTCTCCACCTAGACAGAGTGGCTTCCAGGAAAGGAGACTGGCACTGGATAAGCAGTTGTGGGGGGTAATGGCTAATCCTTCCCCCATTTGTCAGTAGGCTTGCCAACAGGCCTGGAGAAAAATGTCCCGTGTCCCTTTAATAGAGGCTTAATGTGTAGAAATGGGCATCTGAAGCTCTTCATGGCATAGAAAAGAGCATCCTATTAAGCCTCTGTTAAAGGGACAGAGCATTTTTTTTTTAATCTCCAGGAAGTCAGGAACTGTTTTCCATTGCCACTCTTCACAAGTTACTCAATTTATCATTAAAAGAAAATTGAAAGAGAGAACCATTAGAGCCAAAAACCTTTCAGGATACTTGGAGGCTACAGGAGAAATGCGCATACCACGACTAGGAAAAATATGAAAAAGTACAAGAGGATGGCAGCACAGTTAACGAGAGTCAAGAAAGCTATAATAGGTAAGAAGACATCCTTTGACAAGTGAAAATCTTAACCAAATTAGGGCAATTGTATAGAGCAAGCAAACAGCAGTGGGCATGTGTCTGTGGAACAGCTTATTATACCCCTGCGTGCTGACCGCAATTCTATGAAAAAAAAGAGGAAGTGTTCTCTGGGAAAAGTCCGAGTAATGTCTTCTCATGATCAAAACTGCACCTTGGCACGATACAGTTGTCTCCAAGCTTCATATTTTGTGTTGCTCCTCCTAGCAGAGAACTATAACAATGAAATTTCACATAGCAGCAAAGGGGCGAAGGTAGGGCTGCCAACCTCCAGGTAGTGGCTGGAGATCTCCCACTATTACGACTGATCTCCAGGTGAGAGAGATCATAGAATCATAGAGTTGGAAGGGACCTCCAGGACCATCTAGTCCAACCCCCTGCACAATGCAGGAAATTCACAAATACCTCCCCCCACACCCACAGCGACCCCTGCTCCATGCCCAGAAGATGTCAAAAAACCTCCAGGATCTCAGGCCAAACTGTGGCGACCAGCATTTCCCTGGGCATGTAAGAAAGGGCCACAAAAACTAAGCACTGAGGCAACCCTTCCTGCCCTCCCTTCCCAAGATCTGCCTGAGTTCACAGAATCAGCATTGCTGCCAGATGGCCAGTTCATCTGGAGAAAATGGCTGCTTTGGAAAGTGGGCTCCGTAGCGTTATACGCCATTGAAGTCCCTCCCCTCCTCCCCAAACCCCACCCTCTTCAGGCTCCACCCCTAAAATCTCCCAACCAAAGCTGGCAACCCTAGGTGAAAACAATCATTTTCAGAACTCCATAGTGTTAGTATGATCCTGTCCACTTCTTGATTGGTATCTCGAAATTTTTTAGCGAATGCAGTATGTTGGGGGTTAGGAGCACCTCTAAATCCCATGGGTGGTGGGACTGAGCCATAGAGGGGGCAGCTGGTCACCCACATTCTGGCCACAATGAGAACACTGCCCACCACCATGCTGGGTGCTAGCAACCGAGATGCCACCAAGCTGATTGGCAAGGATAGAGAATCCTTGTCTGCCAGATGAGAGGGCTATTATGGGGTTAAAACAGGGAAGGATAAGGCTTGACCCATCAGCCAATCAGCTCTCCAGCTCTTGGGGGAAGACCCACCCTCTCGCAAGAGCCAAGGAGTTGTGGGACCTACCCCTTCTTTAGGTTTGCCTTTAAAAGCAAGTCCTGCCAACCTAGCAGTTCAAAAGCAAGAAATTGCAAGTAGATAAATAGGTACCACTTCATTGGGAATGTAACAGTGTTCTGTGTGCCTCGGCGTCTAGTCATGCCAGCCACATGACCACGAAAACGTCTTTGGACAGCGCTGGCTCTTCGGCTTGGAAACAGAGATGAGCACCGCATCCCTAGAGTCGGATTCGACTGGCTTTCGAGCAAGGGAAACCTTAAAAGCAAGAGAGAGGCCGAAAAGAAAAGGCCAGCTATTGCTTGGGGCAGTGAAAAAGCAAGCAGAGGGAGATTAAAAGGATAGGGTGAATTTCAAACCTCCTCCTCTTTATAGAGCTGAGGCTTTAAAAGAGCAGGCAAGCAGCCCAACTGGCAGGCACTAAATGTGGAAGGTGGAGCACTAAATGTGACCCAGGAAATACGTTACAAGATGGCAGTCAGTTGGCAGCATAAGCAAATTAATGCTAAGGGTTTTTGCAGAATGAGGACAAAATAAAGGGTGTTGGAAGGTGGAGGACAAGCACTGCCCTCCTCACCGGGAGACCTCTCCCATGCACCTGCTCATCACTTGACTCTGGACCACTAAGGAAGTGTCTAAAGTTCAGTGGGTCAGGCGCAAAGAATTAGTAGGGCTTGATGTCTTCTGTGGATTGCCTACAAAGGAAGCGGCTGATGCAGAATGAAAATCAACCCTGATGCCCTTGAGCCATTCATCCCCAAGGCCTATCATATCATCCAAATGCCCATTCTTACCTGAAATCACCACTAAAGTAAAGAACATGAAGACATTCAAACCACATTCAAAAATCTCTGTGTGGGTCTTACTGCTAGCTGTTTTGGGACTGTCCTACAGAGTTTTGAATACTACTTGACATAGAGAGTGATTAAAATGTGGAATTCACTGCCAGAGGATGTGGTGATGGCCACAGGAATACATAGCTTTAAAAGGAAAGTAGATAGATTCCTGGAGGATAAGTCTATCAGTGGTTACTAGTCATGGTGACTAATGGGAACCTGCACATTCAGAGACACTAATCCTCTGAATCCCAAGAGCTAGGAGGCAACATCAGGGTTAGGCCTTAGCTTCTATCCACTATTGTTGGCCATCCAGAGGAACTGCTGGCCATTGTGTGAGATAGGGTGCTGGATGAGATAGCCTACTAGACTGATCCAGCAGGGCTCTTCTAATGTTCTTACATCCTTATGTTCATCAGGATCTTATTTTCCAAATGGGCAATAGATCTGGGTACTCACCATTAACCAACCAGGTGTTCAGAGAAAACAGCAGTAAAAATATCGATGACAACTCCTCAGACTTCATGTTGGTCTCCTCCGCCTCCTTGTTTCCACCTCCAGCAAGGGACAAAAGCTCACAGGCTCACTGGGAAGTAAATTAACAAGCAACATTTAATGAACTTCTGTGATACGCACGCCACGTGCCATGTTTTCAAAGCCTTTGGTTAATGAATCCTTTTCGCACACACCAGATGGTGCCATAGGCCTTATAATCCTCAGTGTTCTGAACAGAGAAGCCGGTGAGGGCACTTAAGTCTAAGGTTCAAAGAGTCCGCTCAAGGTTAAATATAGCTGCTATGCATATAGTGTTTCAGCACACAATGAAACTTTTCTATTAATGTATAATCAGTTTTGTTTTAGGAAGGCTGAAGGAAAAGCAAGGCAGTAAAGTATGGAACGGCTTAATGTTTAACTAGGTTTCATTTACATGAATGGAAATTAGGGGCGGCTCTGTTGGAGCCGGCAGTATTGAACTGATACAAGACTTGCAAAAACAGAAATACAGACTCACGACTGTTTAAGCGTCAGTGGAAAGGCACATGGAACCTGTTTTCTGGTATAGAAGTTAGATGAGGTAGTATTACTGAATTTTACCTGAACTGACTCTTTAGTCTGTGCTTCCCAAATAAAACTCCAGGGTTATTGATAGGGATATCAACCTCCAGGTAGAACATGGGGATCTCCCGGAATTATATCTCAACTCCGGACTACAGGGATCAGTTCTCCAGGAGAAAATGGCTCCTAAAGAAGGTGGACTCTGTTGGGTAAAATGTTTTTTAAAAAATCATTTGCCCTGGAAGAACAGAAGCTTTACGCAGTATCCCCGTTTCTCCAAATTTCCCACTTAAGGGGAAAATGTGTTCAAACAAATTACAAAGGTGATCTGATTCCAATGGTAACAAGAGAAAGAAATTTTAGTTGCGAAAAACAGAGGCCCATCTTACATGACATATTCATGTAGGTACATTTAACTTATTGTGAACAGATTAACCTCAGAAAGGTTAACTTGCTACAGCTCCAAGCCCAGGTAAGACAGAGAAGACCAGACCCATATCAGATAAGGGCCAAAGAGGCTCAACATCTAATGAACTGGGAGGGGGGACTGCCAAGTGTACCTGAGTGAGAAAATTCTCTTAACTCTTTCCCTCCCAGATCCTCTTGCACCCAGAGTTACAATATCCAACAAAGTGTTATTGATAGGGATGTCAGCCTCCAGGTGGGACCTGGGGATCCCCTGGAATTACATCTCAACTCCAGACTACAGAGACCAGTTCCCCAGGAGAAAATGGCTGCTAAATAAGGTGGACTCTATGGCATTGCACCCCACTGATTTCCATGTCCTCCTCAGGTTCCATCCTCAAATCTCCAGAAGATCCCAGCTTGGAGCGGACAACCCTACCCCTATCACCTGCCAGTGGCCAGAGGGCACCTGCCAACCCTAGTTATTGATATATTTTTTTGCCACATCCATAAGGTTCCCACTCTCATTCGCTGTCCAAGGGCTGACTCACACTTTCCCCCATTGCAGCCAGAGAAAGACGGATCCTACACATCCCTGTCCAATTTTCTTTTCTCCGAAATGCTAATTAACTGAATAGCTTCTCCCCCAACACAATAATTAGCTTTAACAAGGCATGAGAGACGAAGCAGAAAATACCAGAAGCTTCATTATAGTATCCTCAAAGTACTTAAAAGATCCTATCAGGCTCTGTGCACTCACAACAGCTTCTCAAGGAGTCTGAGAACGTATGGTAGAGGCTTTCATTGCCTGTGAACGGCAAAATTTGATTTGACCAAAGGACATGGTAGGGCAGGCAGTGTGGTAGGCTCACTGGTAACTTGTTTGCCTTCAAGTCACTGAAGAACAGCCATCTAAACTCACCCCTAACATGTCAGAAAGTTTCTAACCTTGGTGGTCAGGAAGTTGTGAAATGTCCCTGCAAAATGCTGGATCGCTGAAGCTCTGCAACACGACACTTCAGCAGGTTCAGGGACGGAGGGGAAACTAGTAAGGTTGCCAGGTCTCCTTGCCATGCTGGAAGGGGGATTTGGGGAGTGTTCCAGGACATTGTGGGTATGATGACATCACCCGGAAGTGATGTCATCACATCAGCGATGCTCTGGTTTAAGGGCAAAACTCTATGGTTTTAGACCAAATTTAGCACAGAGTTTGGCCCTCAAGCCAGAGCATCCCATGCGACATCCCCAATGTGATGACATCACTTCTAGGTGACATCATCATGTTGGGGACATCATACCCAGCTGGCCAGCAGCGAGCAGAAACCCTGAAAAGTGGAGGAACTACCACTAGGGCCTGGGGACTGGCAATCCTAGAACCTAGATGTGACAACTGTGAATGGATCCCCTGCTATTTAAAATCTTTAACTGCAGCTTTGCAGGGGGCCCCAATTTGGATCGGGGCTACGTTGGGTAGAGGATGTTGCCATGGGTAATGGTTAAGGTCTTGGCCTTGGGAGATGCAGGTTCAGATCTCCATTCTGTCATGAACTTTGTGTGATGACCTTGGGGCCAGTCACATTCTGTCAACCTCACAGTGTTGCCAGGGGGCTAAACGGAGGAGAAGAGAACCATGAATGCTGCTCTGATGCAGCAAATAAGCAAATATTAAATAAGTCTTTCCTCTTTGTGCCATTTTCTATCATCTCAGGGCCAAAGTACTTGATACCTTCTTAAACAAGTACCCCAGAACTGCCTTGGTTTCCTTGTAGCTATAGGGAATGTCTTTTTAAAAATCTACAGGGGCCCAATTCCGCTCAGGACTGTGATGTGAGGGGAAGGGCTCCTGCCTTCCCACCCATGCCACTTTCCCATGCTGAAACAGCCCAGGGGAGGGGAAGTTTGCCCAATTTTGGAGTTGATCCAAATTGGGCCATTGCAGATGTTTAATTCTATGTGGCCTGCAGCTGCTTTGTGACTGCAGAGGTCTTGAGTCAAGTCTGGAGACCCCCATTACCAGGGCTTTTCAGTTGTTGCTTTTTAAAAAATAAGCAACTGTATGATGTTGTTACATAACAATACATCAAATTATGTATCATGTTCTCTGAATGACCAGCTTGCATTAAAAAATGAGTCTCTAGACTTTTTTGTTGAAGAGGTGGAAAGATATGCTTCCCCCTTTATATCTCTGCAAAGAAAGGAGCCAGAGATTTACTTAAAAAAACCCAAAAGTTGGGTCTCCATCTGAAGGAGTCTCAGACCAGCTTACAATCTCCCTCCTTTCCTCCCCCCACAACAGGCACCTTGTGAGGTAGGTGGGGCTGAGACAGTTCTGAGAGAACTGTGACTGGCCCAAGGGTCACCCAGCTGGCTGCATGTGGAGGAGGAGTGGGGAATCAAATCCAGTTCTTAAGAAAAGAGTCTGCTGCTCTTCACCACCACACCACACTGGGTCCCAGAAATGGCTGCTGCTGAGACAGGAGCAGGGATAATTGCTGCTGTGTGGGCGGGACTGGGAAAATCCTAACTTTCCTACCCACACAGCAGCCATCCAGACTTTGCTGTGATATATCCCAAAACGTCACAGGAAAGCAGCTCTTGGAAAGGTCAGAGAAAAGCTGGGGGAATTCCGTGTGGGGCACAAATTTATCTTGATACTGTGGGGAAGCAGGAAACGAAACCCACTTCCCAACAGCAAGGAAAGCTAGGCAAACAACCTATTGCAGATTTCATGCCAGTAGTACTTGACCGAGGAAAGCACTATTTAGGAAGAGTTCCGGGGGAGTAGCGTCTTTGCATATGTGCTGATTCAAAACCTATATTTTGCCTCCCCAACCCACAATCAGATTTATCTCTGCAGACCATGTGTTTGATTTCTAGAAAACCTCCAAAGAGATCTGCAGGTTTGCTGGCCCCCTCCCCCATAACAATTGAACCCACTTGAGTTTCTCCCTCTGATTTTTTTTTTGTGTGTGTGTTCTGTGCTCAATGATTTAAATTTCTGAAGAGACAGAGACTGTACCAGACAGCTAAATAGAAAATGCAGAGGATGTGTTTTTAAACCTTGAATGGCAACAAATGCTGTTCATGCCAGATCTAACATCTACAAAAGCAATGCTACTTTCACTCAAGAACATACAGAGCACAGTTAGCCTTTTCCAAAATATTGAAATAGAAGAAGAAGAAGAGATTGGATTTATACCCCACCCTTCACTTGGAGGCTCAGAGCAGCTTACAAACTCCTTTCCCTTCCCCTCCCCACAACAGACACCCTGTGAGGTAGGTGGGGCTGAGAGAACTCTAACACAAACTGCTCTTTCAGGAACAGCTGTGCCAGAGCTTGTGACTGACCCAAGGTCACATCAGCAGGTGCAAGTGGAGGAGTGAAGAATCAAACCCGGTTCTCCCAGATTAGAGTCTGCACACTCAACCACTCAACCGCACACTCAACCGCACACTCAAATATTTACACTCAAAGCTTTTTTTTTGCATTTCCAACACCCTCTGCTTGAACTGCGTGGAACAAAGGGTTGCACCTCTGTTCCGATGAACAGGCAATATCTCAGAAATGCAAGAGAAGTAACATGGTCAACAAACCACAGCACTCTGCGGCCAACTACCTAGATAAGGATGCAAGGGATCTCTTACATTTTTGGGGTCTCGCAAGCCTCAGCTAGCGCCGAATTAGTTGTGCACAGAGCTGTCCTTCTTAGAATAGTGCGCCCCTTCTTGAAAGCCTCTGCTGTGGCTTTGAGGCAATGTTTTCCTTCCTCCTCTGTGACCAGATAAACTTCCTTCTTTATTATCATGAGTTTCTTGACACTCCATCTGTCCTGTGTCTTCTGCACCTTTATATGCTGAACAACATGTTCTGCCTGCCACCCCACTCTCTCCCTATGTCAGTGCAGATAACGGCAACTAGGGCCCCGGTCACACGCAGAATTTGCTGCGGGAGAGCCACGGGTGGTCGGCGGATTATCAGGGCGCGATCACACCGCAACACAGGTCTGTAGCTACAGTGGGGCATCTCGGGCCCGCCCCTGACTACTGCCAAGTCCCCCAACTTCCCATCCAGCCCAGGCCCCCAACTTCCAATTTTTTATTTCATTTGTAGTGTTCCCTTGGGGAGGGGTACTATGTGGGGTGCCCTCTGACTTATTACAAGGCCTCCAACTTTAACAATCCTGGCTACAGGCCTGCTGAAGCATCTGGCAAGTGGAATGCATCTGATCGGCAATCTATGCGCTTCCGCAGAAAAAGCAGAGTTTAAAACTACCTGCTAACAAGTACTTTCTTCTGTTAAAGGCGCGGCACCAGTGGGTGTCTGATCGGAGATGCGTTGGTAGCCTGTTGCATCCAGCAGCCAGCAGCGTCAGCAACATGGGCACAAACGCGGTCCTGCTGCATTGCCTTGCCGGTCCTGCTGCATTGCCTCGCTGGTCTGATCAGTTGCCGGAGGCCTGCAGACAGAGCCGCAGGGGGGCGTGAGATTCTGCTACTGCGCTTCTTTTTGCTCTGCCGCTAAAAGCCTCCCATCCCCTGTGGATTATCCTGCTCGTGTGACTGGGGCCTAGAATGATCAAAGCGTTGGAGAACTTTCCCTATGAGGAAAGGTTGAGGTGCTTGGGGCTCTTTAGCTTGGAGAAATGATGGCTGAGGGGTGACATGATCAAGGTTTATAAGATAATGCAAGGGATAGATCAGGTAGAGAAAGAGGTACTTTTCTCCCTTTCTCACAATACAAGAACTCGTGGGCACTCAATGAAATTGCTGAACAGTCGGGTTAGAACAGATAAACGGAAGTACTACTTCACACAAAGAGTGATTAACACTTGGAATTCACTGCCACAGGAGATGGTGGCGGCTACAAGCATGGACAGCTTCATTTATCAATTAGATAAATATATGGAGCAGAGGTCCATCAGTGGCTATTAGTCACAAGGTATAGATAGGGACTCTGGAGCAAGTGATGCTCTGTATTCTTGGTGCTTGGGGGGTGGGGTCAACAGTGGGAGGGCTCCTAGTGCCCCACTGGTGGACCTCCTGATGGCACCTGGTATTTTTGGCCCCATTGGTGGACAATGTTCCCTCTAAGCTGTGGAGTCTTGTGAGCAAAATTTCTACTTTGTGAGCTACTGGCATTAAAGCTGTGAGTAAGTGATTCAGCTTCTGCATAAATTAGTTTGCTCTGGAGCCCTCCTTCCTGAGCTAAGACAAAAATGTGTGAGCCAGCTTAGAGGGAACATTGCTGGTGTAAATTGTAAATGTAAAATGTAAACGAAAAACGAAAATGTAAAGCGAAATAAAATGTAAATGTAAAACAAAATCAAACCAGCAGCATATATTCAAGTCACAGGAAAATGTAAAAAAAAATCCACCAACAATAAAAACCCTATCCGTAAAACCGGTGCTCGGTTCCCATGCCAAATCTCCACAGGCTGGATTTCTCTGTCTCCCCACTTGTTACTTGTCACAGCCCCAAATGCCTCCCAAATGCTGCTCCTGCTCACCCCCCCGGAAAAACATCTGTGGGGGTGAGTCAGAGATCTGCAGCAGGAGGGGAATTTTTGTTAGCTGACATTTTTCTATGGAGTCCAACCCCAGGAAAGCAATAAACATGAAGTCACTAGCAGAGCAATTAAAATCAAGAACAAAGAAAATCCAAACAGGTGGCAGGTGAATTTAGGGGAAGGAATGCCCAAGGTGAAGTGGGACAACAGGGGATGGGCCTCTGGTAGCCCCCACCTGACCTCTGAAGGTGGGTGAGAACAGAGGAAGATCTTAATTGGCATGGGGCACAAGCACTTCAATGGATCATCTGTCCAAATTAGAAATCCCTGTGCTCTGGGTTTGATTTATAACTCCTGGAAGTGGGAGCCTCACTGGACCGGTTTGGATGATCCGCGGCCACTCAGCCATGGATATACTCAGTTGGGCACCTGTTAAGCCTTTTCTGTGTTACAATGTTGTCGCTTTTAAAAAATCATGCAAATCTAGCTTTGGGGATTGTTTGATTGAGGAGGACAATGGCTGGGGGTGGTGGGAGAGAAACTTTAACCTTCTTTACCCTGTAATTTTCTCTCTAAAAAAGCTGCCCAATGCTATTTTTAATCCTGTTGGGGAAAACTTACAGGAGCATGTCTCAGCTCATTCTCGCTATGTGGCACTCATTCATATGGAAGAAAAGGTATTCAGGGACTTATTGGTGGTGGCTAAAAATTACCACTGGTAATCTCTCTGTTCCCAGCCTCAGCTATGCCCCCCCCATAGGGTTACAAGGTCTCACCTTGGTTGGAGTAGGGGACTTTGGGGTGCGTTCCAGGGGTGGGTGGGGATGTTGTGCAACATTCCCGATGCAATGATGTCACCTGGAAGTGACATCATTGCACCGGGGACTTCAGCACAAGGGATGCTCTGGTATTTGGGCAGACTTTATGGTTTTTTTCTGGCCTCACAACCACAGAGTTTGCCGAAATACTACAGTGCCCTTGCGCGATGTTCCCAGTGTGATGTGATCACTTCCAGGTGACGTCATCACGTTGAGGACATCACATGGTGACATCACTGTTTGGGGGTGGGGCTTCCCCTGCCGGCCAACTGGCCAGTGGCAGGCTGCAGCTCTGAAAATCAGGGGGTTCCCCGGCACCACCAGGGGAATGTTAACCCTAGACCCCAAAGGCAATCCCTTTCTTTTGTCCCGTGAACACACAAAGCTGCTTTATACTCAATCAGACCATCAGTCCATCAAGGCAAGTATTGTCTGCTCAGACTGGCAGTGGCTCTCCAGGGTCTCAGGCAGAGGTCCCTGACATCACCTGCTACCTGATCTTTTTAACTGGAGATGCCAGGCATTGAACCTGGGACTTCTGCATGCCAAGCAGATGCCCTACCACTGAGCTATGTCCCCGCCCCCTAAATAGGGTTGCCAGCTCTGGGTTGGGAAATACCTGGAGATTTTTAGGGCTGGAGCCTGGGAAAGGTGGGGTTTGGGAAGGGGAGAGGCCTCAGCAGGGTATAATGCCATAGAATCCACCCTCCGAAGCAGCCATTTTCTCTAGGGGTACCAATCTTGATCAGTGGTAACAGTGGGTGATCTCCAGGTGCCACCTGGAGGTTGGCAACCTGACTCACAAAACTCAGTGGGAACTACTGAAGCCTTCTAGTCCTTCTCTGTATAGCTTTGCCTTGAATTCTGTTTCTTTGTCAAGCTAGATTGTGACAGAACATTGCAAAACCACACACAGACAGATTACACCACTGACATCCTGTCCTTTCTCCAAGAAACTCTGGATGGTATATGCGGACGTGATGCCATTTTATCCTCACAACAATCCTATGAGGTAGGTTAGACTTAGATAGAATGACTGGCTCAAGATCACCGAGACTGAAATCCAAATCTCTCCAGCCTGACACTATTATTATAGCTGAGCGCATGAGAAACTGTTCTTCTAACAGCAGACACAATGTGGTCGTGGGGGGGGGCACAGACTCTAAGTCAACATGTTTTTTCCCCTTCTGTAGATTACATTCACTAAACTACTTTGAGGTTGACCCCTTTCCTTCCTGCAGGGGACCACTGTGGTCTGAGAGGGAAGACGCACATTACAAAACACACAGGTTAGGTTTGGGATTCCTGCCCTGCGTCACTATCAGATATGAGTTGTGGGTAATTCTCAATTCCCATGCATATGGTGGCTGATTTGGAGGAGGAGGAGGAGGAGGAGGAGGAGGAGGAGGAGGAGGAGGAGATTGGATTTATACCCTGCCCTTCACTACCTGAAGGAGTCTCAGAGCGGCTTACAATCCCCTCCCCTCCCCCTCCCCACAACAGACACCCTGTGAGGGGTAGATGGGGCTGAGAGAGCTCTCCCAAGAACTGCCCTTGGGAGAACAGCTCTGAGAGAAATTATGATTGACCCAAGGTCACGCCAGCAGCTGCATGTGGAAGAGTGGGGCATCAAACCCAGTTCTCCTGGATCAGAGCCCATGTTCTTAACCACTACACCGAACTGCAGTGCAAGGAGACAAGGGGCTTGAGGTTTCCACCCCAACCCCTGCACTGTTCTCCCAAACTGAAGTAGTCCAAGGGACAATATTTTGACAGTATGGAGGACTACAATCACCACAAAAGTCCCAATCTGCAGTTCGGGTTGCCAGATCCTCCCTGGCCACCAGCAGAGGATGGGGGTGGGGTTGCCAGATCCAGTTTGAGAAACTCCTGGAGATTTGGAGATGGAGCCTGGGGGGACAGGGACCTTGATGGGATATAATGCCATACAGTTCACCCTCCAAAGCATCCATTTTATCCAGGGGAACTGATCTTTGCAGTCTGGAGGTAAACTGCAATTTTGGGAGATCCCCAGGTTCCACCTGGAGACTGGCATCCCTATCTGGAGTCTTAGACCTTCCTCCAGCAAATCTCTGGAGAGGCAACATGCAAGTTTTCCAAATTAACAATAAAGGGGTGCAGCTCGGACTTAATAAAGGAAGCCACGGCTGCTGGTTCCCAAGACATGAGCAAGGCAGTCAATGAAAGGACATTTTCAAGTTTACTAACAGCATGTAACATATATACATAGCCCAGACACAGGCGAGAACCAGGTCATATCCTTTGATAGATGACATAATAATAGCATCCCCCCCACCCAACTTGCTGGCACAGGTTCACTTGCAAACAGGTATAGGGATAAGCAAACAGATGTAACGAATCCTTTTCAATACTTCCTCCACCACTGCATCCCGTAGCACCTTACACTGCATTCACTGGGGGAGGGGGGGAGCTTTTTCAGCGGCTCCTAAAAATATTATTCTCGTTGCAGCACTCATTCTGGCTCAGAGCCAACAGCGATGCGGCAACACCGTCCACCTACCCAACAAAGGGAAGGCAAGACTTGCTGTAAGAGAGAGAGAGAGAGGGAACAACTTCTGTTTTGCGGTCAAACGCAGGAGAGAGGAATTGCGCAGCTTTTGAAAAATTAAACAATAACAAGCTAATGTTTAGGAAATGGCACACTGATGCTGCCAAGGGAGGAGGGGCAGTGCAGCTGGCATTCTTTGAGACTTGGCGGTACCTTTCCTAACCTGGGGTACCACATTATATCTGGGCTTCGAGCTTCCGAGCAACCTAAAGGAATTTGACTTTCTTGATTCTCCCTTTCAGCTTCCATCTGACATGCCCCCTCATTTTTGTAAAGTTCCCTCTGTTGAAATCAAATGTGATTGTTTTGAACTTTCGAGCAACAGTTCACCGAGGCCAGTGAATAGCATTGTAGTCACTGTTCCCAACAGGTGCAATGATGTCTATGTCTTGCACTCAGTCTCGAACTCCACTCAGAATCAAGTCCAGGTCACTTCCCCTCTAGTCAGCTCCATGACCAACTGTTCCAAAGTGCACTAATTTGTGGCATCTAGAAGCCTCATTTCGATGGCGTGACTTGAGCACATGTTTGTCCTGTCAATGTGCAGTCACCCAGTTGCAATCACCCAATATTACAGCGTTTGCTGCTTAGGCACCTCCCTTATTTCCCTCTCCATCTTGAGATGTGTCTCGTGGTTTTGATCAGGGGAGCAAAGGGCTGCCATTCCCCCAACAGGGGTGGGGTTACCCACTTTGGGGCCCCAGATCCACCACCACCGAGCCGTCCAGTGGGGGGAACCCCGCTGCCAGAGCCCCATCCACGCCAACGTGCCTGGTCTAATGACATCACCTGAAGGTGTCCTGTGGCTCCCCTAGTGTTGCTAGGTCTTACCTGGCTGCCAGCAGGGGGGCCCCTCTTCATGACCTGGAGTTCATGTGCGTAACAATGATGTCACCCAAGGGTGATGTCATCACACAGAGCACATTGCAGGAGGGGAGAAATGCTCTAGTATTTGAGGAAAACTTTATGGGGCAATTTATCCCCCTGATGTTTCCTAAATTATTGGCCTCCACGTTCTCTTTGATACAGAGGGAAAAATTTATTTATTTTATATTTATTTATTTATCTCTTCGATTTCTATCCTGCCCTCCTGCCGAAGCGGCTCAGGGCAGCTTACATATAACCATAAAAACAATATGAGTGCATACATAAAATAACTAACTCAGTTCCAAATAAATACAATTAAAACCATTTAAGTGTGGCAGCGTCATGTAATAAAGTGCAAGTTCAGCTCAGCCGATATAATATCATTCCTACTGAAATGCCTGGTGAAAAAGCTCCATTTTCACAGCCCTGCAGAATTGCTGGAGGTCCCGCAGGGCCTTGATCATGCTAATGCACAACATGTTTCTTTTTGTCCTGTGTATAGAGTTTATACCCAGAATTAATAATATCCCACTAGTTTTCCCCATTCCACCGGATTTCTGAATTGCCCAGTAGTTCTATAGTGTCATTTAACACCAAACATTCCAGCTCCCACATCTTGGCATATGTACCACTGTTTTTTGTTTCCTGCTCCAATAATCCTTGCCCTCCCCCAAAGCTTTTGGTCTTGGCTATCAGTTACTACCCTACACTCAATGTCAGGTTCCAGCCTGCTACCTTGAACATTCACCACATCATCCCAAACTGGAGGCTCCCCACCTCCCGTTGTCTCCTCCACAGTCTGGTGGCGATATCCTGATAGGCATGCAACCACATTCCACACAATATTTACAAGAGCATTAGGTGTTCTAACCAGAGCAACATTTCCCAGGAGAGAAAAATGTGTTGTGATCTCAGTGCTGGGGAAAATAGCGGTGTCTTTGCAACAGAAACAGCTCATTGGCAAAACTTTCCTGACTTCTATGCAAAATAAATACATACATACATACATACATACATAGTGACAGCTGTGCATTCATTGCATGGAAAAAATGACGTTTTAGAAAAGCCCTGGAAAAGAAAGCCAAAAGATCTGGCATACGGGAAGCTCCTCCCCTGCTTCTGCTCCTTTCCCTTCTACTGCTTGTACTCTCCTTTTAGCAAAGTGTGCCAACATAAATATTTCAGTTGGCACAGAAGACAGGATCCCCAACTGTTGCTGGTACAAGTGCTTGCAAGCAGGGTTCCCTCTAAGCTGAGTTAGTGTGAGCTAGCTCATAGTTTTTTAGCCTCCAGCTCACACGATTTTGTCTTAGCTCAGGAAGAATGGCTCCAGAGCAAACTAATTTATGCAGGAGCCAAATTGCTCGCTCACAACTTTCATGCCAGTAGCTCACAGAGTAGAATTCTGGCTCACAAGACTCCACAGCTTAGAGGGAGCATTGCTTGCGAGCAATGTCTGCAAGCTAAGTTGTGGGGGGTACTGCGGATATTCACATGTGGGTAGCTCACTTGGTATGTAGCCATAAGACACAGGCCGGAGAGATGGGTTCCCCTAAGCCCTGTTCCTTCTAAGCCATGTGCATGAACAGCTGCTCATTAACACAGGAAGCCCCGCTCAGTAGCAATCTGGAGCCGTGCAGACTCTTGCTCTGCCCATTGCCCATTTTAAGTTTACAGCAGTTATATTCTGCTCAAGATGTGAACTGCTCCACTCGGTAGGGGGGAAAATTGGAGGGAACATTGGCCGAGGCACATGTAGTTGGATGCACTGGACACTGGCCCTCCCACACAAGTGGGTCGAAATTTCAGTGGCTGCACTAATGTGAGAGAGCACCTCTAAGTTGACACAGCTGTGGGTCCAATGGATCATAAAACAGGGTTCTTTGCACAAAAGTATTTCAGCTGTACACTCTTGCCATGTGGCCACTTCAGATGGCACTACTAAAGACTCTCAAATATGACTACTTTGCTGAACTGTGAAAAGAGTGCATCAGGGCAATGGACAAGGCTGTGTTCCCAAAGGAAGTGCCCTTATGTTGGACTATGGAATGTACTATGGCCAAGGGGAGCCTTGTGCCTAAGAAGCGTACCAAGCCAGATGTGGACCCGGGACTATGGAAGATTCCTGCTCCAGCACCTCCACAGCTGTGCCAGTGTCAGGATGCAGACCAGCAGCCCTGACCTCCATACATGCAGAAACAGCAGCAGAACACAGAAGGAAGCCATGCTCTGGAAAAAGGACAGATGTTCTTGATACAGAAGCCATGAGGGATTCTCTTCTCCATCACACAGGCATCCCCCCCCCACCTTCATCACCAGGAAAACACACACATTCCTCTTTAGCCTAAGACAAAAGGATGTGCCCAATGACACAATTAGATAAACATATGGAACAGAGGTCCATCAGTGGCTATTAGCCACAAGGTATAGATAGGAACTCTCAGTCTGGGGCAGGTGATGGACTCTATTCTTGGTGCTGGGGGGGCAGCAGTGGGAGGGCTTCTAGTGTCCTGGCCCCACTGATGGACCTCCTGCTGGCACCTGGTATTTCTGGCCACTGTGTGTCAGAGTGTTGGACTGGATGGGCCATTGGCCTGATCCAGCATTGACTTCTTATGACAAACAAAAGCAAGCAATCAAGTCTTCCTGGTACCCAACAAGATAACGCCACTCTCAAACATCTGGCCATTAATCCAAAACACCAGCCCTGCAACCTGATTGGTTCTCTTCCTTCTTGCCTTTGTCTCACCCCCTTCCCCCAGAGGTATCACTCCCTGCTGACCATTAAGTTTACAATTGCCCAACTATTAATTCCTTTATGCCCCATTCAGAGTTTAAGTTTTGATAATATCTCCTGAGGACCAGGTGACTACATGAGCCCCTGCCTCAGGTCATATTTTCAGGTATTTAAGGAGAGCCTTCCCTGGGCTCACTCTCTTGCCTCTCCTACGCCGCCCTATCTTGTTGGTTCCATTCCTGCGCAGTTTGGGACCTTTCCACGTGTGTTGCTGGTCAACTCACAACCCCTTTCTGCAGAGTCAACTTGTCTCACTGGACAGGTAAAGTATCAACTAACCAACAATACTTCCTGCTCATGCAAATGTCTCTGGATTTTTGAATCTGTATTCCTAGTCCTATATCGTGTGTGTGAATGCTTGATTTTCTGTTTGTATACCTGAAGAATCTTTAGTAAAGAATTCATTACTTTAGCTACATAGTCTCTGCATCTATTCCTGGGTCCTGGGAACTCTGACTCCCGTATACGTAGGTTATGGTCCCATATTTAATGCCTATTGCCATTTAATACTCATAACTCCCCTTGTCTATTAATAAATAAGGCAATTTGGCTAGCAACACAGCCGTCTCTTTTATGTTTAATTGAAAGGAAGGAACTCTGAGACTGTGGAAAACCTTTTTCCCATCTCGGCAGGGAGCTCTTGCTTTCTGATTCCATCCCTTTTAATGTCAACTAGGCCAACCTGAGAATTAAAATGCAATACAATCATGAGACAAATGATTTTGTAGGACGGTGCTCTGAATCACAAACATATTAGGCTCCAACCATACTAACAGCCACGCCATACAATTACCATTCTTTTAGATAGCACTTACCGTATTTTCTTTCTTTTATTTGAGCACTTAGTGCCTTCCATTTGCGTTTGCTAATTATCTCTTTGCTTTCCGATTCACTTGCATGTTCCTGAACATTTTAATAGTTACTCTCCTAATCTCTTTGTAGTTCACCTTTAGGTATCTATTTTATATAATTTTTACTGGAAATGGGATGTGGAAAAACAAGCCCAATCCTGTAACTATCTGCAAAGAGCAGCTTTGCATTTGCCCCCATCCTTCCTCCCTCAAGCAGCCTTGTTCTTTCCCATCCAGTCATTACTGAAAATCCTCGTCTTTAACAAAAAGAAAGGGCCTTCCGCAGAACATCCTACACATCTCTTTCCAAAGTGCTTTGAACCGAGTCCCCATGATCCATTGTCAAATGAAGACAATGACAATTTGTCCAGGCCCAGGTCGCAAATGTAGTTAAACTGGCATTTCACCACGTGCATCAGGTTAAACAACTGGTCCCCTTCCTGCCTCCCCCTGACCTAGCCCCCATGAACCATGCAATGCTCACCTCCAGACTGGATCACTGTAACTCACTCTATGCAAGGCTACCCTGGAAACCGACCCAGAAATCACAATTGGTCCAGAATGCAGCTGCACAGGTGATCACTGGAACACCCTTTAGAGCACATATCCAACTGGTGCTCTATCAGCTGCACTGGCTACAGATTGAAGACTGGATCAGGTTCAAGGTTTTGGTGTTAACCTTCAAAGCTCTACAGTCTGGGACCAGCGTACCTTCAGGACTCCCTCTCTTGGTATACCCCCCAAAGAATGTTATGCTCTAGTGACCAAAACTTGTTGGTGATCCCTGGCCCAAGGAGCATCCCTTTTGGCCCTGGCTCTGGCCTGATGGAACACTCTTCCAGCTACGATCAGGGCCTATAAAAAGTTGTTCCCCTGGGCCTATGGTTGAGGATAGCGACAGAAGAACATAAGAGAAGCCAATGCTGGATCAGGCCAATGGCCCATCTAGTCCAACACTCTGTGTCACACGGTGGCCAAAAATACCAGATGCCATCAGAAGGTCCACCTGTGGGGCTAGGACACTAGAAGCCCTCCCACTGTTGACCCCCCCAGCACCAAGAATACAGAGCATCAGTTGCCCCAGAATCCCTATCTATACCTTGTGGCTAATAACCACTGAGGGACCTCTGCTCCATATGCTTATTCTAATTCCAGACTTTTTTTTTTCTGTGCGGATACCTATTCCCTCCAACAGGGCCTCACTCTCCCCCAACAGCTTTTCCTACATAGTCAGTAGACTTCCTGGGTTTGTAGAAAAATCCAAACAGTGAGGAAATCCCTTCAGGGACAGTTGAATTCCCCCCAAAATGCCTTTTGAAATGGCCTCTGCAGGGACCTGACTCCAGGCAGCAACGGTGAGAGATTAGAACGTTGGGGGGGGGGGGAGAGCTTCTGACTGGCTCTGTCAGTCAAGGGTGGGGGAGAAGGGCCCTTTCTTTCCAGGCCTCTTTCGGCCTTGGAGGGAGGGGGGAGGGAGGGAGCCTTGGGGCCAGGCTGGGGGATTCCTAGAGGTTTTGGGGTGGAGTGCAAGGAGGGCAGGATTTGGGGAAGGGAGGGGCCTCAGCTGGGCATCATGCCACAGAATCCACCCTCCAAAGCAGCCATTTTCTCCAGGGAGACAGATCTCTGTTGTTCACAGATCTCTGGAGTTCACTCTCCAGGCCCCACTTGGAGGTTGCCAACCCTAGGCCTGGCAGCAGTATAGGGTTGCCAGGTCCCCCCACGGGCACTGGCAGGGGATGGGGGTAGTGGGGTTGCCAGCTCCAGGTCTGGAAACTCCTGGAGATTTGGGGATGGAGCCTGGGGAGGACAGGGACCTCAGTGGGGTATGATGCCCTAGAGTCCACCCTCCAAAGCATCAATTTTCTCCAGGGGAAGTTATCTCAGTAGTCTGGAGCTGAGCAGTAATTCCAGGGGATCCCCAGATCCCACCTGGAGGCTGGCATCCCTAGGCAGCACCCTCTGGGTAACCTGATACCACCTAATTTGCATGACTCAACTTGGCCTGGCTGCTTGCTGCTGTTCAGCAGCCACCCTATGAAAGCCAGCAGTGATGCAGCAGTTAGAGCCTCAGAATAGGTCTGCAAGACCCAGGTTCAGATCCCTATATTGCGGTGGAAGCTGACTGGGTGATTTTGGACCAGTCACATACTTTCAGCCTAACCAACCTCACAGGGTTGTTGTGCAGATAAAAAGGAGGTGAGAATAATGTAAGCTGCTTTGGTCCCCACTGTGGAGAAAGACTATAATTTTCCTTGGTAGAAGCTGTGGGGGAGAGGGGTGGAGACAAAAAGCTGAAGACAGATAAAGGCAGATAAAGGTTAAGTTGGCTGTTGGGTGGGAAGGAAATAGGGTTGCCAACTCTGGATTGGGAAACTCCTGGACATTTAAGGGGTGGATCCTGGGGATGGTGGGGTTTGAGGAGGGGAGGAACTTCAGACCAGTATAATGCCATAGACTCCACCCTCCAAACCAGCCATTTCCTCCATGAGAACTACCATTGCCAGCCTCTTGGTGAGGGCTGGAGATCACCCAGAATTACAACTGTTGTCCGGGTGACAGAGATCAGTTCCCCTGGATAAAATGGCTGCTTTGGAGGCTTGAGTCTATGGCTCCACCCCCAGAAGGGAGAAAGAGTGTGAGATAGGTAAGGGTAGAGGGGAGGAAGCAAAGGTGTGAGGAATGGGATGACCATCCCGCAAGTTTCTTGCGGGTCTCCACTTGTGCTTATCTAATTCCCTCTTGAAGTTGTCCATGCTTGTAGCCACCACCACCTCCTGTGGCAGTGAATTCCATGTGTTAATCACTCTTTGGGTGAAGAAGTACTTCCTTTTATCTGTTCTAACCCAACAGGTTCCCTCTCTGATTGGCGTCCCCACCATTCCCCTTTTCTCCCCTCTCCTTTCAGATAAGAGAACGTAAGAACATAAGAGAAGCCAATGCTGGACCAGGACAATGGCCCATCCAGTCCCCTGCATCTGCTCAATCCTGTTTTTTGAGAATTGAGTAGACGCAGGATAAATTGTGAAGCTGTGGGGCAAAATGCGGCCGTGCAGCACTTAGTCTGAAATTGACACGTACTGCTGGGGCAAAATCAAAGAGCGAGCGCGGAGCAGCGCTTGTGGGAAATCGGCCTTTGAGTCCTGTATACTGATTTGCTGCTATTCACAGGTCTTACCAACTGCTTTAGTCCATTCTTAGCTATATTTATCACTCACTTACTTATGCATCAGCCCTGACATGTTTAGCCCAGGCTATCCGAGTCCTGTCAGATCTCGGAAGACAAGCAGGGTCAGCCTTGGCTAGTATTTGGAAGGGCAGCCTCCAAGGAATACCAGGGTCATGACATAGAGGCAGGCAATGGCAAATGACCTCTGAAACGTCTCTTGTCTTAAAAAAACAAGTCTAGCTCGCCATCTAGTGGTGCATAATGCTAAAAAGCTAGAACTTCTGACTGCCAGACAATCTTAGGATCTCCTGGCTATTCTACACACAATCATACAATAATTAATTAATTATTACTCATGCATCTTGACTCTAACTAGCCCTTCCTGGCAGCTCACCCTCACTCCACCCCCTCTCTACTTATATGTAAGTTTTGAGAAAGTCTGTTTCAATGTATCTGAAGAAGTGTGCATGCACACAAAAGCTTATGCCCAGAAATAAACTTGGTTGCTCTTAAAGGTTCCACTGGATTCACGCTTTGTTCTTTTGCTTCAGACTAACACGGCTACCCATCTGAACAGATGCAAACAGGCTCAATTCTTAATGCTTCCCATTAAGTTCTAGAGACGTTACGGACCAGACTATGATGAACAACAGTGTTGACTGAGGAGCGATTCATTCTTCCCTCTGACGCCACAAGCGGTCAAAACGGTACGTTCCTCAAAAACAAGTATGTCTTTCCTCAAAGAGAGCTGGATTTCCTGTTCTCTTAAAAAAAAATCTGGATTAGAGCAATTGTACCCCTGCACCAACGCTCACCCTAAAACAAAGGTAACGCCAATGTTCCAAAGCAAAGGGCTTCTCACAGAACCATGAAGAAGCCGGCTTTCGGGATCAAAAATTAATGGTGTTTGGAGATCGAAACATAAATCAACTTCTTCATTCCTACTGACAGAGGAGGCTGGCCTATTAAGTATAGTTCTGTTTGGGGTTGCCAGACCCCAGGCAGTGGCTGGAGAGCTCCCACTGTTACAACTCATCTCCAGGTGACCAGAGATCAGTTCACCTGGAGAAAATGGCCGCTTTGGAGGGCGGACTCAATGGCATTGTACCCCAGTGATGTCCCTCCCCTCCCCAAACCCCTCCCTCCTCAGGCTCCACCCCCAAAACCTCAAGGTTTTCTCAACCCGGGGCTGGCAAAAGAAAACCTGAAGGGAGGGAGGGAGGCGCTGCAGGGCAGGGCAGCATAAGGTATGTAAAAGGGTTATTAGGAGGATACATTTGCAAGGGGAGGGGAACCATGCATCCTACCCAGACTCTTCAGAGGAACTGGAAGGTTAAAAATCAATCAATTAATAAAATGTTCAGGAAGAAAGATGAGATCATGGCTGCTCCTACATAGGAGGGCAAGAACAAGCTCCTACCATGGCAGTAGCAACAGCAAGCAGTGAAGGCTTGGGAGGGGGGAGATGGCATCAACCCTCCATTCCTGCACCACTCTCTTCTGCTGCCCTTAGCTCTGGCGGCAGGTGGGAAGATCAGAAGGGTGGAGACATGTGGGAAGGGCACCACATGAATGTAATGTCATTTATGGCTGAAAAAAACAGAAGTGACATCAGTGTGGCATGAGACGTTCTAGTAAACCTCTCAAGATTGGGGGGAGGATTCCTAGAGCATTGTGCCGACATCAGTTCTAGCTTTTCAGTCGGGAAATCAGGTCACGGGGCATTGTATGGCACTGATTTAACCCCCATTTCCCCCCAGCACCCTACTGAGTACTGGGGGGGGTTTGAGAAGCAATGCCCCCTCTAAGCTGTGGAAGTCTTGTGAGCAAAAATCCTTCTTTGTGAGCTACTGGCGTTAAAGTTGTGAGCGAGCGATTTGGCTCCTGCATAAATTAGTTTGCTCTGGAGCCATCCTTCCTGAGTTAAGACAAAAATGTGTGAACCGGAGGCTAAGAAACTGTGAGCTAGCTCACACTAACTCAGCTTAGAGGGAACACTGGTGAGAAGTGTGGTGGTGAGGGTGCCCCCGCCAAAAGTGGGCAATCAACAACCCCCCTTCCCCCCCCCCGCTCTTTCTTTTCCTCTGCTGGGGCTGTGCAAAAGCGCAAATATGATATGGATCAGGGCAGGCACCTCCACAGTCCAGATACCCCCCACCCCCTACTCACTTTCCCTTTCCCTCTCGAACCACACTGTAACGCTACAGCATGGCTCAGCTGGGGAAGTGGAAAAGAGCCCTTGAAGGGCCAAGGTGTGTGTGTATGGCTTATGGCAATGAGCTAGGGTTGCCAGGTCTGAGTTGGGAAATAGCTGGAGATTTGGGGGGGTGGAGCCTGGAGAGGTTGGGGTTTGGGGAGGGGAGGGACCTCAGCAGGGTACAATGCCGTACAGTCTGGTCTCCAAAGCAGCTGTTTCCTCCAGGGGGCCCTTTCTCGTGGGCACTCCATGAAATTGCTGAGCAGTCGGGTTAGAACAGATAAAAGGAAATACTTCTTCACCCAAAGAGTGATTAACACATGGAATTCACTGCCACAGGAGGTGGTGGCAGCTGCAAGCATGGACAGTTTCAAGAGGGAATTAGATAAACACATGGAGCAGAAGTCCATCAGTGGCTATTAGCCACAGGGTATAGATGGGAACTCTCAGTCTGGGGCAGGTGATGCACTCTGTTCTTGGTGCTGGAGGGGGCAGCAGTGGGAGGGCTTCTAGTGTCCTGGCCCCACTGCTGGACCTCCTGATGGCACCTGGTATATTTTGGCCGCTGTGTGACAGAGTGTTGGACTAGATGGGCCATTGGCCTGATTCAACATTGGCTTCTCTTATGTTCTTATGTTCTTATGGAACTGATCTCTATAGTCTGGAGATCAGGTATGAAAGCAGGAGTTCTCCAGGCCCCACCTGGAGGCTGGCAACCCTACAATGAGCTGCCCTATGCCATTTTGAAAGTGGAGCTTACCTCTGCGCCCTCTGGAGCACAGGGGCTACAGGTGGAGTCCCCAGAGGGATGCTTCACCCACAGGCACCTCACAGTTCGCCCTTCGAATGGGATTCAAGCAGGGTTTTGTTTAACACAGGTTTAGATTGGGAAGCCTTAAAAAGGTAAAGGTAAAGGTTCCCTTGCTCGAAAGCCAGTCGAATCCGACTCTAGGGTTGCGGTGCTCATCTCCGTTTCAAAGCCGAAGAGCCAGTGCTGTCTGAAGACGTTTCCGTGGTCATGTGGCCGGCATGACTAAACACCAAGGCGCACGGAACGCTGTTACCTTCCCACTGAAGTGGTACCTATTTATCTACTTGTAATTTCTTGCTTTCGAACTGCTAGGTTGGCAGGAGCTGGAACTAGAGACGGGAGCTCACCCCGTCATGCGGCACCCAGGTCTCGAACTGCTGAACTACTGACCTTCCACAGCCTGCAGTTCAGCGTCTTAACCACTTGAGCCACCACAGCTCCTGCTGGGAAGCTTTAAGAAGCCCCAAGATCATGTTCAAAATGAGCATCACATCGAGTGGACGTTCCCATTTAATTCAGGTGCTTCCTGTGTTCCATGACAGGAACACATGAATACATGGATTTATTTATTTATCGAATTTCTACCCTGCCCCTCCCAGCCAGAGCCGGCTCAGAGCGGCTTACATAAAAACAAATACGTTACATTAAAACCTAAGTTACAATTAAAACAATTCTAAAATCATAATAAAGTGCAAGTAGGCGGCGTCGTTCGTCTGATGGTGGCAGCCATTATTCGGTGTTCTTAACTCACAGTCGGTCCGCAGTCTTCATTTTTGATTGTCCTTGCAGTGACTGATGTCCTTTAGGCTGTTGGTAGAAGTTCCAGGGATCCAGGGCCCTCTCACATTCAGCTATTAGTTGTTCACTGTTGGTGGTGGTGGCGGCTCCCGAAAGCCTGGTGGAAGAGCTCCATTTTACAGGCCCTGCGGAACTGTAAAAGGACCCGCAGGGCCCTGATCTCCTCCGGGAGCTCATTCCACCAGGATGGGGCCACCACCGAGAAAGCCCTGGTCCTGGTTATCGACAGCCTAGCCTCCTTAAGACTCAGGAGGGCCAGCTGGTTCTGAGCCCCTGATCGCAGTGCTCTCTGGGGGACATGTGAGGAAAGGCGGTCCCTCAGGCATGTAGGTTCCTGACCATATAGGTAAGACCCAGCACCCTATACGGAATCAGACCCCTGGAGCTGTTCCGCCAGGCCTTTGGCTGAGCCAGTGGGCATCTACCAGCTAGCTTCCCTACTGCTGCTGCATGAGATCATTACGGCTCATTGTTGGACCATCCCTTCCACCTGCAGGAATTGAAACTGACATACTGCACTGCCCACTTTAAATGTTTTAAATTGGTTTTATTGTATTGTTTTAATATTGTTATTTATTATTTCTTGACCTATTTGAGCCGCCCTGAGCCCGCTTGCAGGAAGGGTGGGATATAAATCCAAATCATAAATAAATAATAAAAATAAATCAAGGTCAGCTTTGTCTACTCAGACTTGCAGTGGCTCTCCGGGGATTCAGGCAGAGGTCTTTTACATCACCTACCACCTCATCCTCTAAACTGGCGATGCCAGGGATTGAACCTGGGACCTTCTGCATGCCACTCTGCCACTGATCCACAGCCCATCCCCTTAAAAGTCCTTGCGTGGATACAGTCTCTGTTCCAGACCAATTTTAGCTCAGTTTTTGTACTTCTTTTATGAGATACATGCTATTGCATGAAAAACCAGGAAACAGCACTCAGCAACCAAACCCATGGGAGGCAGTTCATGCTGCACACTCTTCTACTATGACTCTTTGCTGCAGATTAGGGGGAAAAAACACCAACAAAACAGCAACTGCAGACTGTATAGAAACTCCTGAACAAGTCATCTGTAGCAAATGCTGGATGCTTTGCAGGAAATAAACTCAATGGGATTCATTTCTAACTAATCACACTTAGGATCTGACCATAAACCCAAATTTTCCTGAAACAACTGGAAAAGGTAGTCTCTGAATGGCTAAACTTTCATGTCTTCTGGGTTGCTTAGCCTAGGGAAATGAAGGCTTTCTTTTTAAAACAGCTCCTTGTCAAACCAAACTGAGCAAGGGGGAAAAGTCCGAACACAGGTCCTGCTTGCCTCTGTCTGTCCTCTCATTCATGCAGCCCGCTTTGTTCCTCTGCTAGTATCCTGCATCTACCATTCACTCCATATTTTCACAACTGGGAGGGAAAAGTGCAGCTCAAAACCACATTCAGATACTTTGGGGCGATGCCATACTGACTGCAAAGTCACCCCCGGATGGCCATAAACCTATGCAGAAAGTACCATAAAATCCGATGATCAAAGGAAGCGAAAGTGGCATGCAATGCAGAGGGGAATTTCTGTCCCAATGTGGGTTTCCTAAAAGAACGGAGGGAAAAGCCAATGCAGAACCAGCCATCCATTCTCTGCCACCCTGCAAGAGCCTTTAATAAAAAAGGAAAGGAAGTGTTTGTGGGAAAGATTGCAAGACGAGATGCCGTTACCTTTCAGAAAGCCAGGAATTACTTTTTTTCCTGCACGTGCAAGCGAAAGTCATTCCTTGCAACAACGAAAGGAGATCTTGCTGGTGGGATTTTCTAGGTTTCCTTTAAAAAAATGGATTTAATTGTCTTTTGCGATTTGATGTCTCTCTTGCCATTGCATCCCGAAACCGGCACGGTTTTGTTTAGACTTCCTATTCAGCAACTGTAGCTTTGCAGAGCTGGGTCCTGAAGAAACTGCCAGACTTCAGCCTTTGTGGATGCTCTGCTGGGAAGATAAGCTTCTGTGGGCACAGATCTGTTGGGGATGTTTCCTGCTTAACCGACAAAGAAAGGATTGGAAGTTGTGCAAGGAGCCAGCTGGCCGTGCCCTTTTGCAAGAGCCGCTCTTTTCAACAGACTCATGGTAGAAGGCACTCCGGCATGGCCACATTATAATGGCTTAACCGCCATCCCTTCTTCCCAGACGATGCTGGAAACTGTAGTCAGTTGCGTGTGCAGGCATCTGTGGAAGGGATCTAACAGCGAATTCCCAGTATCTCATCAAAAGACAATTCCCAGGATTCTTTGGAGGAAAGCCATGACAGCGGGCTTGCCAACCTCCAGATCGGCCCTGGGGATTGCCTGGAATTACAAATGATCTCCAGGCTACTAAGTTCCCCTGGAGAAAATGACTGCTTTGGAGAGTGGAGTCCACAGCATTATAGCCCACTGACGTCCCTCCCCAAACCCCACAGTCCCTAGGCTCCACCTCAAATCTCCAGGAATTTCCCAACCCAGAGCTCAGCCCCCCCCCACCCCGGGCCTCTGGCAGGTGGTGGGTTGCCAGATCCAGGTGAGGAAACTCCTGAAGATTTGCAGACGGTGCTTGGAGGAGGTGAGTGAGGTACAATACCATAGAGTCCACCCTCCAGAGCATCCATTTTCTCCAGGGGAACTGATCTCTTTAGTCTGGAGATGAGCTATAATTCCAGGGGATCTGTTAAGTATGAGACTCAACAAAGGATTCAGCTTCAAGTGATTTCAGCTTTATTAAACAGCAACTGTAAGTCAGGAACACACAACAACAAGGGGAGCACAGCTCCTTCTTTTAAACTCTCCCGGGCTGTCAAAGCCACACCCATTACAAGTTAAAGACCAATCAGAATACAGGGATAAAGGCCAATCAGGACCATTCCCTCTTTGCAACAATATCACTCAGTGATTGGGTAATTACATAGGTTTCGCAGAAACCGACCAATAGCAATGCAACATCTGAAGAGCCACATTCAGACTCAAGCTTAACATGTGAATAGATAGGAGCGATTCACATTCAGTACATAACAGGATCCCCACGTCCCACCTGGAGGCTGGCAGCCCTACAGAGCTGGCAACCGTACATGACAATGTTATAAAACCAATTCATGTTCTGTTGTTGTTTTTTAAACTGGAGATAAGGCCTTGGCTCCCTCATATGTAATCATAAAAAGAAAAGGGAAATTCAGGAGAGAAGAACGGAGATGATTACGGGTTTGACGTTGTTGGTATAGGAGAAAGCTTAAGGATCACAAAATTCATATGGATCAAGGTAGATAAAAGGCCAGCATTAAGTCGGTAGAGGACAGCTAACCCTCTGAGGCTGAGCAGAACCAGTTCAGTTCAGAGCATAACAACATCGACTTGCAGTGTATTTTGCTGATGAGGTTTCAAGCATTTCTTGTTTCAGCCTGTTTGCAACTGACATTGGAGAGAATGCTCATTCAAATTAAAATGTTCCTACTTTCTATTCCAAGTAAAACCACCATCAAAAGCTTGCATAAATAGCACACGACAACCTTAATAAGCATTTGAAGGCCCAGATACAAAAATGCTTTTAAAACTGAAATGCACAATCCACAGGCTGGGAGTTGAACATTAAAATGTTTTTCCTTGCACAAACAAAACTAGCAATGAGAAAGGAATAAGCTAGGCTAGAATTCAAACACTTGTTCCCACACATATGCAGTGGTTCAGTCTAGCAAGAGAAAACATTGTGTTAATAGGATTGCCAACCTCCAGGTGGGGCCTGGAGATGTCCCACTATTGCAACTGATCTCCAGGTGATGGAGATCAGGTCCCCTGGAGAAAATGTTAGCTAGGTGGACTCTATGGCATTGCACTCTGCTGAGGTCCCTCCCCTCCCCTCCCCTAAGCCACAATCCCCACTCTCCATCCCCCAAATCTCTAGGTATTTCCCCACCCAGAGCTGGCAACCCTATTTGTGAACCTGCTCACTGTATAGCTCAGAATTGCCAGGTGTGTGAGAATTCTTCATTTCATATGAGAATCAAGAGCCAGTTTGGTGTAGTGGTTAAGTGCATGGACTCTAATCTGGGAGAGATTTTTTTTGATTCCCCACTCCTCCACTTGCAGCTGCTGGATGACCTTGGGCAAGCCATAGTTCTGTCAGAGCTGTTCTCTTTAAGGGCAGTTCTCAATAGAGCTCTCTTAGCCCCACCTACCTTACAGGGTGTCTGTCGTGGGGAGGGGAAGGGAAAGGAGTTTGTAAGCCACTCTGAGACTCCGAGTGAAGGGTGGGGTATAAATTCAGTCTCTTCTTCTTCTCTTCCTATCATCCATCCATCCATCCATCTCTCTATCTATCTCTCCATCATCATCATCATCATCATCATCATCATCATCATCATCATCATCATCATCATCATCAATCTGTTTATCTATCTATCTATCTATCTATCTATCTATCTATCTATCTATCTATCTATCTATCATCTATCTATCTATCATCTATCTATCTATCTATCTATCTATCTATCTATCTATCATCTATCTATCTATCTATCTATCTATCTATCTATCTATCTATCATCTATCTAGCTAATCTAATCTGATCTGATCTGATCTGATCTGATCTGATCTGATCTGATCTAATCTAATCTAATCTAATCTAATCTATTTGTAGTAGGGATGGGCATGAACAGAACCAGGAAGCAAAATTCGTCACCAATTTTTCCTTGTTTGTGGTTCAGAAACAGGGGTTCATGGAAGATCTCCTGATCATGAACCTCCACGAACTTTTAGGGCAGTTCGTGCGGTTCGTGGATGAAGCAGGCAGCAGGGGTTTAAAGGGTCTTTGAGTCCCTTTGGACCACTGCTTTCTGCTCCCTGTGAACGGAGAAGGTGCATGTACAGGCAGTTGTTGATTTTGCCCATTTGTAGGTGGGCACCTGCAGAAGGCCCTACTCACCTTTACCACTAGTATTACAGAAGCAGGGCCTCTTGTTGTATAAAAGATCCTTGCCCTGCAAATATATTTATAGTATCATTTTCTTTCAAACCATATCATGACAATGGCAAAATGAGTATACTGATTGACAGTTAATATAACCAAACTGCAAAAAAAAAAAAATTAAAAAAACCCCGGACAAGTGAAAATAAATGAAGATGATCAGAACAGTTGGTGGGGGGAGCCATTAAAAGCATAACCAAAATCAGCCTAAAATTATAAATCAGGCCAGTCAAATAAAACAATGCAACTTGAATATATGACCAAACTAATATAATCACACAACTCTCTAAGGAGTGTCCATTACTTTACACATAAACACAACCTACCAACAGGATTCATGCGTAAGATCATGTTTTTCTTCACGGATACTTGCCAATCATATGGTTGCCTAGGAACAAGAAAGAAAAGTTTTACATTAATTTTACTTTCTTTTTAAAAGCGGATCTGAGGAAGAAAAGAAATTGCTTCCAAAGAACTACACTGGCTCCTACTGAAAAATGGAGGACTACCATGTTGAGCAACTCTCCAACTTTCCCGCAAGCTCTACAACATTCACCATAGAAATTGGTGGGATTTCTAGAACATCGCTTGACATGGTGACATCACTTCCAGGTCTTCACTCAGAAGTGAGGCTGTCACATCATGCAGTGTTTCCCATTCACCTACTCTATGCCCCAGATCTCTGGACTATGCCAGCACGGGTTGGGCAAACCTAGGCAGGGGAGCCCTCAGAGAGGCCTCTCACTGTTAGCACCCCCTCCAACTAACCCACCACACAGTGCTGTTGTGAAGATAAAATGGAGGAGAGGAGAGTAATGTAAAGCCCTTTTGATTCCCACTGGGGAAAAGGGCAGGGTGTAACTGAAGTAAAAATTTTATATACAGCAATCAGAACTATACATGATACCAAAACTAGGCTACCCCAGGGATTTGTAGAAAAGCATTACTGTACATGTATAAAGTCTCAGCCAACCTACAGCAACTGCAGCAAGGGGCTTTCAAAGCAAGTGAGCAGCAGAGGTGGTTTGCCATTGTTTTCTTCTGCAGTCTCCCTAGGTGGTTTCCCATCCAAATACTGATCCTGTTTAGATTCCAAGAGCTGATGAGATTGGGCTATATCATGCCACCTTCACTCCCCAGCCCCTGTTGCCTGCTACCACTTAGAGCAGCAACAGGGAAAAAATAAAATAAAATAATGGCAGTTGAGCCTATGGTGTGAAGTTGCTTCCTGGGAAACCTGGAAGTGATGTCATGCCTCTCTAGGAATTGCCAGAATGTCTAGAAATTGCTGGTGACTCTTAGAGAGCCACGACATTACTTCCGGGGTTTTCTTGAAAGGGACATCATGCCATAACTGATGGCCACCCCCATGTTTCTGCCTTCCCAGTCTCCTACACTGACTTCCAAGTCTTCCCAGATTTCAGCTGAGTTGTATTAAAGATAACTCGGGACTAAGAATAAGATTTTTAAAAACTAATATACTTGACAAAAGAGAGTACCCAAAGACATTCCATAATGCAGCCCTAACATAGTGCACAAGCTTATCATCTATAACCACATTTTATTCTTGTTTCATTCTGAAGCAGTAGTGTGTGTGTGGGGGGGAGACTTGTACTCTGTTTCAGCTTTGAAACATAAACAATCTCACAATGCAGAGTGTCTCAGCAAAAAATGTGTAGGCACACATCTTACATTCTAATAGCGAAGTCAGGATATCTTTGGGTACTTAAATACAGTGACTAGAGCTGTGAATGGGCAAGACAGATCTTTCTATAAAACTGAAAAGGCCCCTAGGTTTGCAGAAAAATGTGAAATGTAAAAAAACCACAAACCACCGGGAAGCTTTAAAAAATTGAAAATAATAAAAGAAGCACCTGTTGCTTTAAGCAACAGACTCCTCAAGTGGCTGTTGTTAAGCAACCACAGTATTCCAGGCTTCAGTTCTGTTAGTAAAAAGGTAGGGGGGAGGGGGCAGGGCCATTTCCAGCCCTATTTTGGCCTTTGAGGGAGAACTCACTGGGGCCAGGCCTAGCTAGGGTTGCCAGCTCCAGGATGGAAAATTCCTGGAGATTTTGGGGGTATAGTCTGAGGAAGGCATGGTTTGGGGAAGGGAAAGGCCTCAGTTGAATATAATGCCATAGAGTCCACCAGGGCTATTTTTGGGCAGGAATGTACAGGAACGGAGTTCTGGCTGGGTTGCAAGTTGGCCACGCCTACAGCCTCCCCCTCCCCGGGTTCCCCAGGCACCTTGCAAGCCACAGGGCACCTGGGGAAGCCAAGCTGATCCAGGGAGGGAAGGTAGTTTGCGGGGTGCCTGGGGAAGCCGATCCAGAAACTGCCTTCCTTCCTTTGGGTTCCCCATGCGCCCTTTAAGGTGTGGGGCACCAGGGGAAGCCGATCCTGGGAGGGAGCTGTGTTGTCAGGGGTGTGGCCTAATAGGCTAATGAGTTTCTGCTGCTGGGTGTGGCCTATTATGCTAATGAGTTTGTGCTGGGCTTTTTCTACAAAAAAAGCCCTGGAGTCCACCCTTCAGAGCAGGCATTTTCTCCATCTCTGCTGTCTGGAGTGCAGTTGTAATTCTGGGATATTTCCAGGTTCAGGTTGGCAACCCTAAGCCTGGAAGCCTAGGACTTGAAACCACCCAACTTGCATGACTCATCTAGACCTGGGTGCTTCCCAGCCACCCAACAGCAGCCACCCAATGAAGGATAGTATGATGTATGATGTAGTGGTTAGAGCTTCAGAGCAGGGTCTGTGAGACCCAGGTTCAAATTACCATCTTGCTTTGGAAGCTCATGAGGTGATTTTGGACCAGTCACATACTTTCGGCCTAATCTCCCTCACAGGGTTCTTGTGTGTATAAAAAGAAGAGAATAATGTAAGCTGCTTTGGTCCCCACTGTGGAGAAAGGTGGGGTATAAATGAAGTAAATTAAAAATATAGCTGAAGATGGAAGGCAGATAAAAGGTAGATAGGTGAATGGCTGAGAAGGAGAGAATGAGGCAGGGAAAGGTTATGGGGATTGCCAAGAGAAGGAAAAAAAATTCAGCAAGATATAATGCTGTAGACAGCACCCTCCAAAGCAACCATTCCCTCCAGGGGAACTATGTTTGCCAATCTCCTGGTGAGGGCTGGAGATCACCTGGAATTCCAACTGCTCTCCAGATGACAGAGATCAGTTCCCCCTGAAGAAAATGGCTGCTTTGGACGGTGCTGTCTACAGCATTATATCTTGCTGAGGATGCTTGCCTTCCCAAATCTCATCCTTCCGTGGCTCTACCTCCAAATCTGCAGGGATATCGCAACCTTGAGCTGGCAACCCTAAGGGGATCTGATCTCTGTAGCTGGGAGATCTGTTTTGATTCCAGGAGATCTCCAGCCCCAACCCTAGAAGGAGAAAAGGAGGCAGGAAAAGGGGAAAGAGTATGAGGGCTTTCAGGAAAGCAAAAGAGGAAATAGTGGGAGAAGGGGAATTGAGATGCCCCCACAAGTCCTTGCAGGTTCCCGCTTGTAGAACTTCTAAATACCCAAGGCAGATTTAAAGACACAGAAAGAGAAAGAGAATTTATATCCTTATTTTATATCTTTTATTTATATCCTATTTTTCTCACCAATCAGAATCCTGTTCTGAATTAAACGACTTGTTTTCCCAAAATGAATGTGAGATTAGATGGACTCTGAATATACCTGATCCTCTCTGCTCGTTCCTTCCTGTGTGCCCCAGTTTGTCCCAAGTAATATTCCCTGATTCCCATCTCTCCTTCCATCTGCAATTGCATTATTTTGCCCCAAAGTATTCCCAAGTTAACAGTAAGGCCGCCATTTCAATTACATGACATTTTCAATCAAACAACATTTTCGAATGTGCGGTTATTTGAACTCTGTTTCCCTTGGGAAGAAAAAATCTGCATAATGTAATTTTATAAGTTTGACTTGCAGCGAATAGTTCCCTAGATGGCCAGCTATTACTTTTGGATATGAAAAGTCATTTGTACACAACGGCCTTTCGCCACATCCGGTCCCATAAACACCAAATTATGGCTCCAGTTGCAGAGGACCGGGGTCTTATATAAGCACAAACATGCTCAGTTATTAGCAACAGCCACAAGGCAGAACTAATTACAGGCCAAGAATATTGCTTTTTATTCAAGCCTTCTCTCCCTTAGGAGGATCTCTGTATGAAAGTCTCTCTCTATAGCGTGACTCCTCCTCTGATTCTGAGTAAACAGCAAGCACCAGGCTTGCAATTTTGGAAAGAAAGAGGAGTTGGTCATTAAAAGTACTGAACAAATCACATTCAAGATAATATCAAGATGTTAAACCCATTTTTAATTTTTTAATTTTTTATTTATTTATTTTATTCAGTTTATACCCTGCCCTCCCTGCCAGGGGAGCACAGCTTCCCCCAGGGATGACAAACTCAGGCCCCGTTCACACTGAGCATTTGCCCCACTGAAGGCACGGGAGCCCTGCGGACTTTCCGTGCGCGATCATACGAGCACATCTGGGAGGCATAGTGCTCCCGTGGCCAACCCGCAGCTTCCCGTGGAAAACGCGGAGTAAAAAACTACTAGGTCCGAAGTACTAGTTTCCGGAAACCCCGGGGCAAAGGCTGGCGTCTGATCGCGAGAGTGCCAGTATCCCGCGGCTTCTGACGCCTGCCCATGTCCCTGTGGTTTCCGGATGTTGTAAGTTTCCATGGGATGCACACCAACGCTGAACAGTGCATGCGCACACACAAGACACCAACAGCACCCCCCCAACGGCGCATGCGCACTTTGCAACACTTCGTACTTGCGTGGTCTGCCGCACTGCTTTTTTGCCACGCTGCAGCAGCGCGGTGTGATCAGGGCGCAGAGCTGGAGCGTGGCACCCCGGTGGCCCATGTGATCGGGCTACCGCGCCTTATTTAGCTCCGGGGCAAACTGCCACACCTCTCCCCCGTGTTTTCTGGCCCGTATGACCGGGGCCTCAGATCTTTGAAAGGGCACCTGTATTTTTCAGTGGTTTTTTTTTTGGGGGGGGGGAGTCTGTTTGCTTCTCTTCCCATAGCAATGTTTTGGTACTAGTCACTGAGCCAGTCTACCAATCCCCTTTGTACTCTGGTGGCCTGGTAGACAAGGCCTCTTGGCACTGGGGTTGCCAACCTCCAGGTAGTGGCTGGAGATCTCACACTATTACAGTTGCTCTCCAGGCAATAGAGATCAGTTCCCCTAGAGAAAATGGCTGCTTTGAAGGGTGGACTCTACGGCATTGCTCCATGCCCAAGTCCCTCCCCTCTCCAATCCCCGACCTTCCCAGGCTCCACCCCCAAAATCTCCAGACAATTCTCCACCCAGAGCGTGCAACCTTACTCAAGAGTAGCAGTGAGTGTCAAGCCAACGGCATGATGCCAGTTCTGGGGGGAACTGAAAAGTTATTTCAACCCTCTCTAGGACTCACTGGAAATACTATGGTGTTGTAGCAGTGATGGGGAATCAGTTGAAACTGGCAATTTACTCTGGATTTAACCTAAGGATGGCAGCCTGGGGATCCCCTGGAATTATAGCTCATCTCTAGAGAAAATGGCTGCTTTGGAGGGTGGACTCTGTGGCATTGTACCCCACTGAGGTCCCTGTCTTCCCCAGGCTCCATACCCAAATCTTGAAGAGTTTTCCAACCTGGATCTGGCAACCCTACCCCCATTCCCCACTGGTAGCTAGGGGGGACCTGGCAATCCTAATTTAACCGCAGGACACAAACAGAGATACACATCAAAAAGTTGGCTTGTTAATGCAGCTTCAGAGGATTGCCTTCTGTCCTGTCCTGTTGTGGTACTAAGTGTTCCTGACTTGCTTCATTTACTGCCGAGGACTCATTACTGGGGCATTGAACTCATCACGCAACCTGGAGACTATAATAGATGAACTTTGGTCAAGCCACTGTTCAGCAAAGTTTTGTAACAACAAGTGAGCCAAGAGTTGAAGGAACCACATGGAAAGGCTCTCCTGTTGAGTTACAAGTCTGAGAAGAGCTCACAAATGTAACCAAAGGTCACAATAAACACAGAGCCAGTTTCACTGGGCATCCTGACATTAAATATTTGCGTTGCCAGAGATGTTTACAAAATCAGCGTTTTATTGGAGAGCCAAACAGGATGTTTGATCATGTGCAGTTCATCCCTAACCCTTTCCTTTTTCTTTTGCAAATTATTGGCACAGTAGAAGATGGGTGCTTCTGTGTGTATAAGAACATAAGAAGAGCCCTGCTGGATCAGACCAGTGGTCCATCTAGTTCAGCATCCTGTAATCTCGGGGTTTCGCAGTGCTTCTTCTGTAACCGATGTTAAGCTTGATGTTAAAGAGGCCGGTAGATGACGGATTTATGCTGAATTCTCAGCCCAGCTGGTATCTGTAGTGCTGATTTGCAACTACCCTCTTCGCGGAGGGAGATCAAGGTGTAAACAAGCCTCCTCCGAGGCTTATCCACCCCGATCTCAACCCCCTCTCAGGCTTGGCTGCTTGCTTGCCACTCCCCCGCCTGGGGAGTGCTGCGTTGGGCCAGGTAAAGCCCAAACTGTCGCCAGATACTGCTGTCCACTCTGCTCAAATCGCAAAGTGTGTCAATTCGCCATTTTAACTCCGGCCTGTCTCACACAGCAGCCAACTAGTTCATCTGGAGGGCCAACAACAAAGCATAGAGGCTGAGGCCTTCTCCTGATGTTGCCTCCTGGCTCTGGGATTCAGAGGTTTAGGACAGCCTGAAGAGCCCCAGCCCCGGCCTCCCGGGGCCCGCGCTGGAGTGCTGTGGCCCCGAGGCGGCCTGAAGAGTCCCGGCCCCAGCCTCCTGGGGCTCGCACTGGAGCCCAAGGCAGCCCCAGGCAGCCTGAAGACGCCCGTCACTGGCCTCCTGGAACCCGCGCTGGAGCGCTGCAGCCCCAGGGGAAGGCATTGATGGGGGTAAGTGAGGGATCTGGGGGTGGGGGCTTGATGGATGGGTGGGAGAGCCTTCCTCTCTCTCCCCATCTCTTTGCCCTCTTTCTGTCCCTCCTTTCCTTTTCTTTCTTTCCCTTTTCCTCCTTCTTTCTTTCTCTCTCTTTTTTCCCTCTTCTCTTTCTTTCCCTTCTTTCCTGCTCTCCTTTTTCTCTTTCCTTCCTTTTGTTCTTTCCTTTTCCTCTTTCCCTCCTTCTTCCTTTCTCTCTCTTTCTTTCCCTCCTTTCATTCTCTCCTTTCCCCCTTTCCCTTCTCTTTCTTTCCCGCTTTCCTTCTCTCTTTTTATCCCCTTTCCTTCCTTCTTTCCTTCTCTTTCTTTCCCTCTTTCCTTCCTTCTTTCCTTCTCTCTACTCTCTCTCTCTTTCCTTCCCTCTTTCCTCCTGTGGCCCAACTCTTCACTTCCCTCCCCCCGCCGGCTGGCTGGGGAAGGGAAGGGGAGGCTTTTGAAGATGCCTTCCCCCCTTTACTTCCCCTTCTGACATAACTTCCGGTGATGTCAGGGGGTGTGGCATATGCTAATGAGTTATTATGCTAATAGCCTAATAGCTCATTAGAATACCTTATGCTAATAAGCTCCCACAGCTCTTTTTCTAGGAAAAGACCCCTGAGCACTACTGTTGCATTTCACTGCTGAAGAAGTCAGATCAGGCATTCGAGTTTCTGGGAGTAGGGATGTCTGCCTCCTGGAGATCCCCCGGAATTACAGCTCATCTCCAGACTATAGAGGTCAGTTCCCCTGGAGTAAATGGATGCTTTGGAAGGCGGACTCTATGGCATTGTACCCCAATAAGGTCCCTGTCCTCCCCAGGCTCCACCCCCAAATCTCCAGGTGTTTCCCAATTTTTATTTATTTATTATTTATTTATAGTTTCAGCTTATATACCGCTCAGACCCCCCAGGGGGTCTCAGAGTGGTTTACATGGTGTAGTATTTCCTAACTAGGGCCACAATCACAGGGGGAGGGACATCCTACCGACACCCTGAGCAGGGCAGGGCAGGGCTTCCTGTTCTTCTTTTCCCGGCGGGGCTCCAGGCGTGGAACTTCGAGCCCTGGCGAAGATCTTCCACCTCTGGGCTAGGAGACTTCCGCAGCTGGGTTTTTCCTTCAATGCACAGGCCCGCGTCGGCCTCGGCTCTCGGTCCGCATTCAGCTGGCTCCATTGTGCCGCGCTGTCACGCCGCCCGCACGTCGCGGCTCCGCCCACCGCCAGGCTCGACCGTCCGCCGCCCGCTGCTGCTGCCGCCACCATTACCGCCATTACCGCCGCCGCCGATGTTTGCCGCCAATACAGCCGCCGCTGCTCACCCCCGGAAGGGAGGATGCCCCCCGCCTTTCTAAAGGCAGGTACCCATTTATCTACTTGCGTACTTTCGAACCGCTGGGTGGGCGGGAGCTGGGACTAGGACTGGGAGCTCACCCGGTGGCGGTGGGACTCGGTGGGGTTCGTTAGTTGTTATAGCAGTTGTTATTGCAGGTGATTTACTACCTGCGCCACCGCTATCTGGCGACCCTTCCCGCCATCCCCTGCTGGTGGCCAGGGGAGACCTGGCAACCCTATCTGGGGGGAGGGGAGAGAACTGCCTGCAAAGGAAATCCAGATCCAACCCCCCCCCGCCCTGTGACCTCTTGAGATTTTGGAGAGCTTATTTCAGATCCTGCCGCATTGTTTTGGGCTGGCTCCTGTTCACCAGGCCGTATCATTTTAGAAAGCTGCCTGGTTTTCTCCAGGAGTGTAAAGGGCAGAGATTTTTTTAAATGATACACGCTTTTAAAACAAATGTCTGTTCTCCCCACGCCCCCAGTCTTTCTTCGGCACAATATGGGTCCAGTCTGGGCACTGTTCCAGGCAGGTACAAGAGCATGTTGCCATAAAAGGCAGCAGTGAAAAGTCATTAAACTCGGAACTAGGGAGGATGCAGCCAGGCACGCAGACTGGAGGTGTGGATTCAGTTTTTACGATGAAAATGACTTTTATATCAAGTGAAAAGGTCAAACGTTTCTATGAGCCGTGCTCAAACAGCCTGTATTCCGTCCTCAGATTGCTCCCCCTCCCACGCCACATACCCTATATATTATTGAGCGAAATGATAATTTTTGTTGATGAACTCAACTTTTCGTTTTGGATAGAGAGAGATCCTTCCGCTGCATGAAGAAGAACATGCTGTTGAGTAACAACCAACTCATGGCAACCGCGGGGGCCTTCCAGACAAGAGATGAGCAGAGATGGTTTGCCACTGCCTTCCTCCACAGAGCGACCCAAGTCTTCCTTGCCGGTCTCCCATCCATGGACTGACCATGGCCAGCTCTGCTTAGTTTCCAAGCTCTGACAAGCCCAGGCCAGAATGAGTTGTGTTGTGGATTAAACACAGTATGGATTTTAATGAGAAGAAGAAGAAGAGACTGGATTTATAAGTTAAGGTAAAGGTTTCCCTTGCTCAAAAACCAGTCAAATCTGACTTTAGGGGGCAGCGTTCATATCTGTTTCCAAGCCGAAGAGCCAGCACTGTCCAAAGATGTTTCCATGGTCATGTGGCCAGCATGACTAACCACTGAGGCACACGGAATGTTGTTACCTTCCCACCAAAGCGGTACCTATTTATCTACTTGCAATTTCTTGCTTTCCAACTGCTTGGTTGGCAGGAGCTGGGACTAGAGATGGGAGCTCACTCCATCATGCGGCACTCAGATCTCGAACTGCTGCAAAACCGACTGTCCGGTCTGCAGTTCAGCATCTTAACCACTGAGCCACCCCTTTACTACGTGAAGGAATCTCAGAGTAGTTTACACTCTCCTTTCCCTTCCCCTCACCACAACAGACACCCTGTGAGGCAGGTGGGGCTGAGAGAGCTCTGTTGAGGACTGCTCGTGAGAGAACAGCTCTGAAAGAACTTGTGATGGACCCCAGGTCACATCAGCAGCTGCATGCAGAGGAGTGGGGAATCAAACCCGGTTCTCCCAGATTAGAGTCCGCGCTCCTAACCACTACACCAAACTGGTTCTGAGGTAGAACTGCATGAGGATGGAATATGTTTACAACACTAGGCTCCAAACTCCACAGAGATACAACCTGTTTACCCATTGATGCTGAGTATGAAGTGGAATGAAAGGCTGAAAGGGACAAAATTAAATGGAGGGGACGCAGAGGAAGTACTCATTATCAGTATTGTACTGAATACTAGGGTAGAAATTAAATAAATACAATAAACAGCAAGAAAAAAAGCAAACAGGAAATTTACAGTGGCATTGCAGCCAATGTCCTGGCACCAGAGGCTAAAGTGTACGATCTACCTCACAGAGTGTCTGTTGTGAGGAGGGGAAGGGAAAGGCGTTTGTCAGCCGCTCTGAGACTCCGAGTGAAGGGCGGGGCATAAATCCAGTCTCTTCTCTTCTCTTCTCTTCTCTTCTCTTCTCTTCTCTTCTCTTCTCTTCTCTTCTCTTCTCTTCTCTTCTCTTTAGCATCTTCCTGTGTATAGCCCATTGGAGCCTAGTACAGGGCTCTACAAACTGTGGCTTGATTCTGGACTAAATTTTCCACTCATACAATGCATATTTGTCAGTGGAACAGAACGTTCCTGCCTTCCCCCTCCCCCTCCAGCCCGCTGATCTCCCCCAAATGCTGCTCCTTATTCTTAGTTGCCAACTTCCAGGTGGTACAACCAGAGAGAACCACAGAAGAAGTTTACACAACAAACCAAAATACCGTGGAGGATGATAAAAACAAGTAGGCAATATGTGTGTGTGTGTGTAAATGAAAATGTATTAGCAACAATAATAATGTTAATGCACTTTCATTACACACAAACATATATTTGTTTGTTGTGTAAACTTCCAGGCAGTGGCTGGAGATCTCCCACTATTACAATTGCTCTCCATGTGGCCAAGATCAGTTCATTTTGAGAAAATGGCTGCTTTGGAAGGCGGGTTCCATGGCACTGAAGTCCCTCCCCTCCTCAAAACCCGCCTTCCTCAGGCTCCATGCCCCAAATCTCCAGGTATTTCCACCCAGAGCTGGCAACCCTATCTAAGAGGCCCTTTAGCCCCACAAACATAATCTTTGCCTGCCATTCCCTACTCTACCTCCAATATAAAGGGAAAGGTTTCCCCTGATCGAAAGGTAGTCGAATCTGACTTCTGAGGGGAGGGGGTGCTCATCTCCATTTCTGAGTCAAAGAGCCAGTGTTGTCCAAAGACTTCTCTGTGGTCATGTGTCCGGCATGACTAAACGCTGAGGCGCACAGAATGCTGTTACCTTCCCACTGAAGTGGTACCTATTTATCTACTTGCAATTTCTTGCTTTCGAACTGCTAAGTTGGCAGGAGCTGAGACCAGAGACGGGAGCTCACTCCGTCATGCAGCACTCGGGTCCCGAACTGCTGGACGACAGGCCTTCCAGTCTGCAGCTCAGCATCTTAACCTCTGAGCCACTGGATCCCTTGTATTTTGACTGTCATGCAATCCCAGGAGCAGCATTTTGGGGAGAACAATACTAGGCTCCAAAGGCTACATACAGGAAGATCAAAATAGACTGGTACGTTTTAGCTATTAGCCACAGGGTATAGATGGGAACTCTCAGTCTGGGGCAAGTGATGCACTCTATTCTTGGTGCTGGAGGGGGCAGCAGTGGGAGGGCTTCTGGTGTCCTGGCCCCACTGCTGGACCTCCTGATGGCACCTGGTATATTTTGGCCATTGTGTGACAGAGTGTTGGACTAGATGGGCCATTGGCCTGATCCAACATTGGCTTCTCTTATGTTCTTATGTTCTTATGTAGCCTCTAATACCAGGAAATTGGCTGGAATGCCATTGTAAATTATAAGATTTGAACATTTCAGCTGCTATTTTGCCTACAGAGAGTTTGACCCATTCTACCTGCCCCGTAATCCTCTGATTAAAAGCCTAATGACTTTCTCCCCCATGAAGTGGCTCCGGCTGGTGTCTCTCTCTCTGTGTTCATCGAATAGAAAGTTGCTGTTAAGATTTATGTGCAGTCTAAAACTGAGAAATTACATCGCTTGGAACAAAACAGGTCACAAGCACTGTCTCCTGAATAAAGCTCAGCTAATAACGAGATGTTGTTCTGCCCAGATGTCTAATTTATTAAACAGATAACGGCTGTATAATTTAGATGCCACGACTAATATTTCTCACTAATGTGAAGAGCCCTAAAGCAAAGTGCACTCTTATTGTGCTGACAGTTTTAAAGAACTTCACGGGCTGATGATTCGCTTCTAGGCCAGTTCGTATGGGTGGTTATTACCTTAAAAGTCCTGGCAGTGCACTCCTAAAAAGAGTTATTCCAGTCCAAGCCCATTGAACTGAATGGGTTTAGACTGGAGTAACTCTCCTTAGGAGTGCCCTGTCAATGACAGGAAACCTTCAGCTCCCATATGAGTCCGCCTGCAAATGTAAATAATTCTCAAGGGTGGAGTGTCCCCGCCTTCTGAAGTGTTCTTCTACTCGTTTTAACTCTTTATTGTTGCTTTGTTGTATTTTATGGAAACGTTTGTAATTAGCTGCCTCAGGAATCATTACGCCGAGACCGTGGGGTATAAATATATTAAACAAACAAATGAATAAAAGTCAATTTGGAGACCATTGAACCAGATTCCTTGTTAATGCTCCAGTTACGGAGATCACTTCTCTGTTCCCATCTATCATTACCTATTGATAGTAGACAATACTCAGTTCTTTATTTCCTCTTTCACCAGAAAAAGGATAAACCATAACATTTTAAACCCTTCTACAACTGAAAAACAATTTTCTGATGTTCACAAGCGCATGTGTATTTTCATTGTGATCCCAGCCTTGATAAATGCAGCCTACGCAATGATTATGAAAGTGAATGCTGTATTTCTGCACCTTTAATTTCCATTCACAGTCTAATATAATTGCCTTTGCATACCTCAGTGGCTTGGCCTGTTCATATGCCTGACATATGAACAATAACTACTCTCTTTGGCAGGAATCCACTCTCGTTTGCATCTCTCTCATGCAGTATACTTAGGTCCCCAATGCGCCCCCTCCATAAGGTGCAAAACTCTTATTTGTTACAATGAAAAGTCCCACTACCTGAGATTCCTGCATTGCAGAACTGATCCACCATAGGTCTCATTCCAGTTCTACACATATTGCCTGCTATCACAAAGTTTAAAAAGCTGGGCTTTCATAAGAGAACATAAGAACATAAGAGAAGCCAATGTTGAATCAGGCCAGTGGCCCATCTAGTCCAACACTCTGTCACACAGTGGCCAAAAATACCAGGTGCCATCAGGAGGTCCAGCAGTGGGGCCAGGACACTAGAAGCCCTCCCACTGCTGCCCCCTCTAGCCGCTTATCTTCCCACAAATATTCAGGCTTTCTGTGAGAAACCAAACCTTGCATTCCGAAATTCAGCCCAACTCCCTTCTGAAGTTTGTGTTAGAGATGTAGGAACTGCCACTCCCTATTTCTTCCTGTTCCTACACATGTGGTCATTGTAGTTTGGGAAGCGTAATAAGCTGATATCGCTTCGCTTCCTTCAAAGGACAGAAGACTATAAGCCCCTTGCCTTCTCATACACCCTCAAAGCTGCTTCTAAAATGTACGCTTGGGCTCTGCTCATCCATCAAAGACTCTTGCCAAAGAGTTTGCTTCTATCTTCCTCAAGGGTGGGAGTTTAACTGGTGAGGCAAGAAAAATAAAACTGGGCCTGAATGAAGACTAAAGAGAGTGTCCCACAAAAGCCCAGACTGTTGCCTGATTCTCTAGGACAAAATTCAGCCTGGTTTGTGGGACTTCAGTATATAAATGGATAGTATGGGAGCAAAGCTTTGTCAGCCTCTTTATGGCCACCTTCCCCACAAACAGCGTAACACAGAACACCTCATTCTTAGGGTTGCCAACTGCAGCTGGGGAAATTCCTGGAGATTTGGGAGTGAAGCCTGGGGAGGTCAAGGTTTGGGAAGGGACCACAGCCCGGGTATAATGCCACAGAGACCACCTTCCAAAGCAGCCGTTTTCTCCAGGGGAAATGACCTCTGTTGCCTGGAGATCAGTTGTAATTGTGGGGAGCTCCAGGCACCGCCTGGAGGTTGGCAAGACCTGGGACTGCCTTGCAGCAGCAGTAATTCATGGGATTATATGTAGGGATCTTCACGCTGATACATGAGAACACCTCACACAGTGACCCCCGCCTGGCTTCAAGTGCTACTGTGGACCAGTGACGAGGCAATGGAGACCGTTGTGCAGTTGTAGCTCTTGCAGGGATCAAGCTCCAGCCTTCATTATTCCTTAATTGCCATGTAACAATGTGGCTCCTTCCTGTGTTGTAACGTCAGACGTCTGCAGTTGTGAAAGAGGAACACGCCTCCCAAGCCCTGCTCTCTGTGCCCCCCCTTCAGAGGTGAGGTGGGCGGGAACCAGAGATGGGGCTTCTTCAGTTGTGCCACCTTGCTTACGGAACGCCCTTCCCCTCGAGGCTCGCCTGGGGCCTACGTTGCTCTCTCCAAAGTGCCAGGCCCAAATATTTCTGTTCGCCCAGCCTTTTAATTAAGGGGCTGACCTTTTACTAGCATTTCAGTCTGGAAACTGTTATTTTAAATGGCGCGCGGTATATTTGTATGGCCTATGTTTTAATGGTGCGTTGGGTTTTCAATGCTGGATTTTTTTAAAAAAAATTATAATTTTATTGTTTTAGATACAAACCAAACCATTAATCAGCATCAACATAAGTTTAGAAATAGTTAAGAGGAGTTAATACACACATAAAAAAGTACTAATGCATGTTGTCATCAACAGATACATTCAAAATAAATAAACTTTCTGATTAAAAGTACAATAAACTCTGATAATGTTTGTTTTTAGGGAGAACCCCATTATCCGTGAGGTATTCAACAATAGGGAACCAAATTGCATGAAAATCTTTCTGGATTTTTTCCCCTGTATAAGCAATAGTTTTTCAATGCTGGATTTGAGTGGATATATTTTCATGTTTTGCTTTTATTATTTTGTATTTCGTAAGCCGTCTTGGGCAGATTTATTAGAGAGGTTGCATGATTTTTTAAATAAATAAATAAGTAAGTAAACTATAGTTCGCTCCCAAGGAAAGATTTTCTCCAATTTCTAGGAAAGTGTGATGCTGATGCTGGAAGGAAGCACAGCGAGGACTTATCCAACATGACTTCAAATATTTTCAAATGGTGCGGGAAAGGGCTGCTCTGAGCTGAATGGCCCAGGCTAGCCTGATCTTGTCAGCTCTTGGCTGCTAAGCGGGGTCGGCCCTGGTTAGCAGGGCTATTTTGGGACAAGAATGCACAGGGACGGAGTTCCGGCTGGCTTCAGAGTTGGCCACGCCCACCATAGCCAAAACCTTTGCGTGCGTGGCTACAGAGGGAAGGCCTGGAGAGCGACACACGCACCCTGGTGACTCTGAGGCGGGTGGGCCAGAAGGGGGCCTGGAAGGATCGGGGAGGCATTTAAATGCCTCCCTGTGCCTTCCCTGTCCTGTCCAAGGGCTGGCTTGCCTGGGCTCCCTGCAGCCGTGGGGCTCCCAGGCAAGCCAAGGGAAGTCATGGGGTGTGGCCTAATATGCTAATGAACTGTGTTGTCAGGGGTGTGGCCTAATATGCTAATGAGTTTCTGCTGTTGTGTCTGACCTGTTATGCTAATGAGTTCCTGCTGGGCTTTTTCTACAAAAAAGCCCTGCTGGTTAGTATTTGGATAGGAGACCACCAAGGAAATCCGGTGTTGCTATGCAGAGGCAGGCAATGGCCAGCCACCTCTGAACGCCCCTTGCCTTGAGAACCCCACCATCATGGGAAGGTGCCAGGCAGTCGCCGTAGATCTCATTCTACTGGTAATGCTGGAAGGTACTCTGAGGGTTAGTGTAAGGAAGGCCTAGTGGAATATTTTACACTTAAAGGGTTCCTCTCTGTATTAAGACACAGGAAGAATACTCCTAGCTCTGAAACTCTGCAACCATGTATGAAAGATTCAACAATAAACTCTCCTCCCATCTGCAATGATTTTCATCTTTTTTATAAGCAGCATAACACAGAATTCAATTCAGATCCTATCTTGCTTTGCGCTTAAGTCATACAAAGAAAATAACATTAAGAAACTGCTCACAATAATATAACTACAGGCAAACTTTGTACTTGGCTGAAGCTCTTGATTAAATAATCTGTAGTCTTGTGTAGGTCAGAATGGCTGAAATCTGATTTTGAATCTAATGCAACGCTCTGAATTTGATTCTGGATTTCAGTATACAAGGTTTAGAAACTTCCTGATCAAATCATTCTCATTGTTCAGTACTAAAAGGTCCCAATTTGTTTTAGATAATACAGGTAAATACAACCTGTGTTCTATAACCATAGCTGCGTCTTGTGAACTGCTGCTTGGAAGGATCTCCTCACTTAAACCTAATTCCAGTCTGTGAATAAGCGGTAGAACTCCCAGAATCCAACCTGTCCCATGTGCAGTTTGACTTGCTCTGTCCTGGAATATTATTCTGTATTACAACGACTCTTGGCCCAGGCTCTAAATTCAGAAAATGTCCCATTTTCAAACTGGCATACTGGTGGTTCCAAGTTCAACTCCCTATACCTCCAAAGAAAAAGATCTTATATAGCAGGGAAGTTCTCTATCAGAAACCCTGAAGATCTGTTTCTAATCACAGTAGATTGTGTGGGTAGAATGAGCCTTTTCCAGAAGAAGAAGAAGAAGAGGAGGAGGAGGAGGAGGAGGAGGAGGAGGAGGAGGAGATTGGATTTATACCCCGCCCTTCACTGAGGAGTCTCAGAGCGGCTTACAAACTCCTTTCCCTTCCCCTCCCCTCCCCACAACAGACACCCTGTAAGGTAGGTGGGGGTAAGAAAGCTCTGACAGAAACTGTTCTTTTTCAAGAACAGCTGTGCCAGAACTATGGCTTGCCCAAGGTCATCCAGCAAGGCCATCCAGCAGGTGCAAGTGGAGGAGTGGGGAATCAAACGCAGTTCTCACAGATTAGAGTCCGCACATTTAACCACTACACCAAGCTATGCTGTGAGGTGTCCTAGTTAGAATAAAGTATTGATTGAGGCAGTTGTTTTGCTAGAAAGAGAGAAGATCTAAGCTTAGAGCTACATGGCTGACAGGAGGAGAAAAGTGAGGAAGGAAATCAGCCTGAGAATTGCATTCTGGGACAAAGAACCCACTCCGCAGTCGCAAGCGGAAACATATCCCTGACTAATTGGCTGTGCTGCCACGTGTAGGAGCTGACTTCTTGTGTATACTTGACATTATATATTCTACCACATTACACTAGGCTAGCTGGACCAGTGCTCTAACTCTGTATAATTGCCAGTCTACATGATACAGTCTCCCCATAGCCACAAGGCAGCTGTCTTGAACTTAATTCCCTAAGTGCTGCAAGGCCTAATTTAGAGCGGGACTGTGGTGCTGGGGGAGGAAGGGAGTTAGCCTTCCCACCCACACCATTTCTCCGAGCTGAAACATGGTTTCTGTCCCATTGTATGACTGCACATACAATGAATACTCCAGGTACAGCACCACAGTGGGGCAAAAATCCCCCCCCGGGTCATTTGTCTTGGGAAAACAGTGTGAGGGTAAAAGCTGATGCCCTTTCTTCTCTGTGCCACAGTCCTGGAACAGGCTTCCTCGGGAGTTGGTGGCCTCTCCTTCTTTGGAGGTTTTTAAACAGAGGTTAGATGGCCATCTGACAGCAATATGGATTCTGTGAACTTAGGCAGATCATGAGAGGGAGGAAGGGTTGCATCTATGCTTATTTCTTGTGGCCCTTTTTTACATGCCCGAGGTAATGCTGATCCCTGCTTTGGGGTCAGGAAGCAATTCTTCTCCAGGCCAGTTTGGCCATGGATCCTGGAAGTTTTTTGTCTTCTTCTGGGCACTGTGGGTGTGGAGGAGGAGGTATTTGTGAATGTCCTGCATTGTACAGGGGGTTGGACTAGATGACCCTGGAGGTCCCTTCCAAGTCTATGATTCTGTGATAAATTTGGCCCTGTGACACTCGGGGAATTAAGTTCCCGAAAGCAAGTTGAGTTGGGTTTCCCTAAACTCATTTATAGTATCACGTAGTTTGGCCTTAGGGCAGCTTTGAATCGCCATATGCAGTCTCTTTCGGCAATATTCCCTGACTCATTTTATGCTTTTTGAGACAATACATGTTTGAGAGGGTAACAACTTGCAGGCACAAGGATGCTCCTGTTACCCCATCCTGCCACCGTCTCATCTCCTGGTCACCCACATATGATTCATGCAAGGCCCTGCAGAACACAGCTGGGCCACCTGAGTCACACCAACATGGCTTCATTTTCCCCTATCGCCTTGTGCAGCATCCATTTGACTCATGCTAGGAAAAAGAGGTTTCACTAGGGGGGAATGACTTGGGATAGAGAAGTGGTAGGACTGGAAGGAGATGTTCAATTCTGCCCCCCTCCGCCTGCCAGTTATCCATTGAAACCACTCTCTTGCAAGCCACTCTTCCCACCCTGTGGTATTCTGAATATATATTTGCATCAAGGGCATTTTTTGTAGAAAAAGCCCAGCAGGAAGTCATTAGCATAATAGGCCACCCCCCAACAGCAGAAACTCATTAGCATATTAGGCCACACCCCCTGACAGCACAGCTCCCTCCCAGGATCGGCTTCCCCAGGTGCCCTGCAGCTTGTGGGGGGCGCATGGAGAACCCGAGGGAAGGAAGGCAGTTTCTGGATCAGCTTCCCCAGGCAGGGAGGCAGTTTAAACTGCCTTCCCTCCCTGGATCGACTTGGCTTCCCCAGGTGCCCTGCAGCTTGCGAGGCACCTGGGGAACCCAAGGGGGGGAGGCTATAGGCGTGGCCAACTCGTAAGCCAGCCGGAACTCCATTCCTGTCCATTCATGCTCAAAAATAGCCCTGTTTGCACCTATCGGGAATGGCAGAACTCCCATTTTGGTGGGAGACTTCCCATCCCAAGCTCCTGCTCCTGCTTGTGGAGTAGTGGGACCAAAATGAAGGGGAAAGTGGCATGGCTGTGATGTTCAGACACCCCTTCCTGTTATGTACCTGGAAGTGATTTCAGGGCATCACATCAGTTATGGTAAAAACCATAGAGGTTTGAGAAATTCCTAGAGTGTAGCCAGGCCATCACTTCTAGGCATGTAACTGGAAGAGAAGAAGAAGAGAAGAGATTGGATTTATACCCTGCCCTTCACTACCCTAAGGTGTCTCAGAGAGGCTTACAAACTCCTTTCCCTTCCCCTCCCGACAACAGACACCCTGTGGGTGGGGCTGAGAGAGCTCTTGACAGAAACTGCCCTTTTTGAAGAACAGCTGTGCCAGAGCTTGTGACTGACCCAAGGTCACACCAGCAGGTGCAAGTGGAGGAGTAGTGAATCAAACCTGGTTCTCTGAGATTAGAGTCTGCGCACTTAACCACTACACCAAACTAGAAGTGGTCTGTAACATTACCGTGCTCCACCCCAAGTGCCCGGCAACCCTAAACCCTGGGAAGGTAGACGTGAATTGGGGAGAGCTGCAAAGGGGAAGTATGTCACTTTTAATTTCTCCACTCCAAAAGGGAATAGAGATGTAGTACAACAAGGGAGGTACAGGAAGGCACTTTTTACAAAAGGAACACTTCCCATACTACTTTGCATATATTATACTGTTTTTATTTCACTATTCCCTAATCATGTGGTCCAATTTTATCACATTACTTACTGTATGTATTTATACAAGTCTTATATTACACTGTTCCATAATTTTATAATCCACCTTGAGTCTTAGTGAGAAAGGCAAAAAATAAATGAAGTTACGCTAGTAAATAAATATGTTTTTCTAGAAATGAAAAAAACACATTTTTTTCTACCTGTTCACATCTGGCATGGAGATCCACGCTTAGAAATAATTCCATTGTGAACAATAGGATGTACTCTCTTAGTTTTTGTGTCCTTCAGATTTCCACTTCAGCTGGGAAACATTGTGTAAGTCAATGCAGTTGGTTCAGGCATAGGTTTTTCAATGATTTCTTGTAAACAAGGCAAGAGGTTCTCAGGGGGTGTCTTAAAAGACATAGCAAAGTTCAGTGCAGAACACAAACAGCCTTGTTGATTAATGAATTCTCAGGAGCCGTAATTCATAAGGACATATGACACCTCCAGGGAAGTCCCCAGTGAAGGATTTTAACAAGATGGAACCCAGTCATGAGCCTGTTTCAGCGCTGAGAAGAATAGGTTTGTTGTCTCTTTGGCTAGGTACAGGCCACTAAAAGCCAGAGGCCTGGATTTTACCTAAGGCTGAAATCAAAGAGTGGGAAAAAGAAAGAAAGGATGTGAGGAATTTTAACAGACACAATCTTTTTTCTTCTCCTCACTGACCAAGGAATATGGACAGAAAAGTTCCATCTTCTCCACAACTGCCAATGGCTACACTTCCACAGATTTCCTACGAGAACAAGTTATACAACACAGTGAAGCTATATTATAGTTATGGAACATGAGACTCCCACAGTTCTCAGTAAACTGTTCTTATTCTGAGTACTCTCAAATCTTTTCCTCTTCAAGATGCAATTCCTTTAAATGCCCTGCAACAAGCAGAAATTTGTGCTTTTCCCATCACTGGTGGAAGTGTTTATTTACATTCTTACTAGCATTACAAGAACCACTTTTCAATATAAGTGAAGACAAAATGAACAGGTGAAATTACAAAACAAGCAGGTCTGTTTGGGTTTTATAGTTTCTCCTTACTCAGATGCAAGGAATTAGGCATCATGCCAAATTAGAAGAGATGCCAAGAGATGTATGTACAGAGTTCCTAGTATTTATTTACCTTTTAAAAATAACCAGCATGTAGAACCCCAGTTTGGACTATCAGAGTGGGGGTTCAGCCTTCTTCCCCTCTATGCTGTTTTTCTGACCCAAAATTGACCCACATGGCTGCAATTCACACTTTTGGTCAAACACAGTTAGGGTTCCCAACCTCCAGTTGGGGCCTGCAGATATCCTGGAAATACAATAGATCTCCAGATGGGGTTGCCAGGTTCCCCCCCTGGCCACCAGCAGGTGATGGAGGAGTAAGATTGCCAGCTCCAGATTGGGAAACTCCTGAAGATTTGGGGATGGAGCCTGGGGGAGGACAGGGACTTCAGTGGGGTTACAGTGCTATGGAGTCCACCTTCCAAAGCATCCATTTTCTCCAGTGGAATGGATCTCTGTAGGTTGGAAATGACCTGTAATTCTGGAGGATCCCCAGGTCCCAACTAGAGGCCAGCATACCTATCCTACAGAGAGAGATCGGTTCCCCTTAAGAAAATGGATGCTTTGTAGGATGGGCTTTATGGCATTATACCTTCCCCCCCATGGTCACTCCTCTCCCCAAACCCTGCCCTCCTCAGGGTCCATCCCCAAATCTCCAGAAATTTCCCATCCCAGAGCTGGCAACCCTAAATCCTGAAGTGATCTGGAAAATGGCAGTGAAGGTGGCTTAACCCCCACCCCCCATGCACTATGGTCCCAGTACAAATCAGGGCATCACAGTCCTGGCCTCACCTTGGAGCCTGGTGGTGGGGGCGGTGGTGCCTGGGGACTGCTCTGAGACCCCCAAGCTTGCAGGAAAATCTCTTTAGCCTCCATATGGCTCCAATCTGGGGATTTAGCTATCTGCAGCTGGGGGCTCAGGTGGCTAATAGAATACAGATTCGGGAGAAATGACAGCATTGGAGGGCAGAGTCTACGGCATCACATCCCTGCTGAGCTTCTGCCCTCCCAGGCTCTGCCCTCAGATCCCCAAGGATTCCCCAACCAGGAGTTGGCAGCCCTACTTTGGTGTTGTGAGACTCACAGTTTCTATGCATGTAGACAAACACAGTGTAAAATAGGGTTGTCGTCCCCCTAATGAGGGTGGGGTTCCCTGCACTTTTGGGGCCCCCAATCTGCCGCTGTCCAGCTGGCTGGTGGGTGGAGCCCCATCCCCAAGCAGCCCCATCCATGCCTGCCATACCTGGTATGATGAAGTCACACATCATCGTGCAGGGCATGTCATATGGGGAACGCTCTAGCATTTTTTGGAGGAGGAATCTATGGTAACCATAAAGTTTCCCCCCCAAATGCTGGAGTGTCCTCTGCACTATGTGCCCTGCGTGATGACATCACTTCTGGGTTATGTCATTGCGGTGCGTGGGTGCCAGAAAGCTCAAGGAAGAAGACTGAAGCCCCCTGCTGGAACCCAATAAGGGCCTGGCAACCCTAGTATGAAATCTTTTCACATTGCAAAGGGCAGAAATGTTGTATGTTAAAATTTGGACAAAAGTGTTACAGGCTGTTTATCAGAACGACAATAGTGACTACTCTTCGTATTTCTGTCATGGGACCGCATGTCATTCAGTGTGCTTCGCATACAACAAAGGACTGATGAGCATACTGCATCAGGGGCCCGGGAGGAGGGAAGTCATCTCTGTGAGTTGTCTAAGCTTCCAAACAAATAGCTACTGTTTCCAGGATAATCCCATTGGCAACTCTTGCACAGGCCCCACCCATTTATCACAAAAGTTAATCCAGCCTTTGGGCTAGGGCAGCCATCCTGGCAATTCCAGGTCCCATCCTGTCCCACTGCAGAGGCATCAGTGTGCCAGAGACCCGCCCAGTCTCTGCAGCATATGCCAACTCTACAGTCATTTGCAGGCATTGCAAAGCTTTCGCCCTCACTGCTACAAACTGCTTATGAGCAGTGCTTTGTTTTGTTTTGTTTTGTTTTGCTTTGCTTTTTTTAAAGGTGCAGTATTCATATATCAGGTTGTACCGGTTTCCACCCATTCTCCCTTCAGGACTTAGGAGAGCTACCCCCCCCCAAGGTACCCAGTACTCAGTACCAATGAGTAGCATCACAAAAAAGCCCTGCTGATGGGAGTCTTTTAAGAACCTCTTAAACTATTAAATTTGTTCCTTTACCTGCATTGAAGAATAAATTTCAGTCAAAGAGGCAAGCCATGCGGCAACCAGTATACAGAAGGGGGGGGGAAACCCACATTTTTCTTGTTCTCTCCCCTCCCCCCCCTGCTGCAAATGTTTTCTTGGCTCTTAGCACCAAGTGTGGGCATGGAAGCAACATTTGCAGAGAATTGTTAACCTCTGTGGCCTAAGCCCCAACTAGTGATTTTCAGCAGATATTATTAGTATTATTATTGAATATCATTTTATTATTGCAGATTCCAGTGTTTGAAGAATACCATTTAATATTTGGGGTGGAAAGAAAAGCATGTTTCTCAGCAGGATTCAAATGCCTGCTCTTGGATACATTCAAAGTGCCAGGATGAAGTCTGCTTTAAAAGCATTTGCTGTTGTGGTTCTTTTTTAAAAAAGAAATCCAAAACACCATACTTCATAATATCCATAGCAAAGTTGCTGATATGTGACACACTGACACCTTTGTTTAAGTGAAGAGATCTGTGCTTTTGTTATGCATAGCTAGTTCTTGTTGTTGTTGTTCAGTCGCACACTGGAGTCCGACTCTTTGCGACCCCATGGACCAGTTTACGCCAGGCCCTCCTGTCTTCCGCTGTCCGCTGAAGTTTACTCAATTTCATGTTTGTTGCATCGATGACACTGTCTAACCATCTCATCCTTTGCCGTCCCCTTCTTCTTTGACCTTCAATCTTTCCCAGCATCAGGGTCTTCTCCAGTGAATGCTCCCTTCTCATTTGGTGGCCAAAGTATTTGAGCTTCAACTTCAGGATCTGGCCTTCCAGGGAGCAATCAGGGTTGATTTCTTTTAGGATTGACTGATTTGATCTCCTGGTAGTCCAAGGGACTCTCAAGAGTCTTCTCCAGTACCATAGTTCAAAAGAATCTATTCTTCGGCGCTCGGCCTTCCTTATAGTCCAACTCTCACAGCCATAAATTACTACGGGGAATACCATTGCTTTGACCATGCAGACTTTTGTTGGCAAGGTGATGTCTCTGCTTTTTATCATGCTGTTTAGGTTTGCCATCGCTTTCCTCCCAAGGAGCAGGCGTCTTTTAATTTCATGGCTGCAGTCACCATCTGCAGTGATCTGGGATCCTAGGAACGTGAAGTCTGTCACTACTTCTACGACTTCCCCTTCTATTTGCCAAGGAGTGATGGGGCCAGATGCCATGATCTTAGTTTTTTTGATGTTGAGCTTCAAGCCCACTTTTGCGCTCTCCTCTTTCACCCTGAGCAAGAGGCTCTTTAGGTCCTCTTCACTTTCTGCCATCAGAGTGGTATCGTCTGCATATCTGAGATTATTGATCTTTTCCCCAGCAATCTTAACTCCGGCTTGTGATTCATCCAGGCCAGCATTTAGTTCTTAGCTAAGCTAGTTCTTAGGTCAATTTAATTCAGAATGATACCACAACAACTCTGATCCAGTGAATATCAGTCATCACTAAATCCCAAATGAAAGCAATGGAGCATGTTAGAGGCCAACAGTGCAATCCTAAACAGAGTTACACACTTCTAAATCCATTTATCTATTTACTAGCCGCAAAGCCCATTGTAGAAGCAATACAACGAGCTCTAGAAGGATATGATGGCAATCCGCCTTCTGCCCAGACTCCAGGGCCGAGGGCCAGCAGAACGCCCTGCCAGTGCCTTCCCAGCCCCCCAGCAGTGCTCACCTGTACCCACCTCCGTCCCAAGAAGGACACAGTGGCAGTGCACTTTGGCCCCCCTCCCCAGACCCTGGGTTCAAGGGCCAGCGGAATGCCCCGCCAATGCCTTCCCGGCTGCCTGGCTGCCCGGCTCAGCCAGCCGCAGCTGCCTCCACTGCGAGAAGGCTGTGCTGGCAATCTGCTTTTTCCCCCCTCCCCAGATCCCGGGCCTGAGGGCCAGCGGAAGGCCTCACCATTGCCTTACTGGCCGGCCAAGCACCCAGCTCCACCACCCATGGCCACCTCCATCCTGCCGACGGCGGCTCGCAGGCCACATGGCTACTTGCACCCAGGTGTTCACTGCTGGAGTGTCCAGCCCGTCTGCCACCTCCCAGCACACTGAGGCCAAGAGGCTGGGCGGCACATGTGAGGGTGGGACTCTGGCCATGCAGCAAGTGGAAAACTGGACAGCTACTGAGTGGCAGTTCAGTCAGCCAATTGATTTGGGAGTGCATCGAATCTTGCCACTCCAAAACAGAATTATTATATAGGAGAGATTTACTTTATTTATATCTCACCTTTCTCCCCAATGGGGACCAGAAGCAGCACCCTAAGTCACTGAGCCACATCCCCTCCCCTATGAGTCACAGCACCTGTGAACCACAGCCCCTGTCACCTTTCTGCTAGGATTGCCAACCTCCAGGTGGCACCTGGTGATCTCCGGCTATTACAATCGATCCCCAGACAACCAATATCAATTCCTCTGGAGAAAATGGCTACTTTGGAGGATGGATTCTATGGCATTATACCCTGCGGAGGTCCCTTCCCTCCCCAAACCCCACCCTCCCTGTGCTCCAGCCCCCAAATTCCCATGTATTTCCCAACTCAGAGCTGGCAACCCTATCCTCTGCCCTCCAGGAGCAGCATCTTGGGGAGAGCAGTTGGCTACAAGGGAAGGGGAAAGGCAGGAACATTCTGTTCCACTGACAAATACGCATTGTTTGAGCAGAGAATTTAGTCCAGGTCCAACCCACAGGTTGTAGAGCCCTGTACTGGGCACCGACAGGTTACAAGCAGGATGATCCAAACAGACCAGTACGCTTTAGCATACTCTACTGCCAGGAAATTGGCTGCAATGCCACTGTAAATTATAAGGTCTCAAAAATTCATCTCTGTTTTTGTTTGTTTGTTTTCTTGCTGTTCCTGCAACAGCTGCTATGTTGCCCACAGAGTTTGACCCATTCCACCTGCCCCTGTAATCCTCTGAAAGCAAAAAACTAATGACTCTGCCCCCGTGAAGTGGCTCAGCCTGGAGCTTCTCACTCTGTGTTCAACAAATCAAAAGTTGATGTAAGATTTATGTGTCACCTGAGAATTTGCTTAGCTTGGAACAAAAGTAGTCACAAGCTATTTTGTGGACATAGTTTTGCGCACTTTGTTTAAGGAAATATCCTGTCATCATTATTATCTATACAGGGTATTTTCTTTACCAAATGTTTCTTTTGCTATCTACCAAACCACCTTCTCCGACATCCTAAACTACGCTGAATAAATGTAAAGCTATATTGTGAATTCTCACTGCTTAACGAAAGGACAAAATCAAACACGGTTTCAAGAGGCATCAGGTAGAAACAATTGCCATTTTTTCCCCTGGTTAATTCCCTCTAATTGAAGGATTACCAAACATAATTCAGCCAAAGTAAACCCAAGTTTCTGGGAATGCCCTAGGTTTTGCCTCAGGGTGCCCGCTTCTGTGAACAAGCTCTGATGACAGAAAGTACTGCCAAAAATAAGAGGGGAATGGGCGGGGAGTGAGGGGAAAAAAATCTTTCCTTCTAATGTCTTCTGATTATACTGGAAAGATTAACATCTGCTATGAAAAAAATAGCTGGAGCAGCAATTTTGGATGAATTCAGGATTTCTGTCCTTCCATGTTTTTACATGCTTATGACAGCAACTTTAAAAAAATCAACCAACAAGACCCCTGCCCCCATGAAATGTCTTTTTCTGAGTCATATTGGAAAGTATAGTGCTAGAGTTGCTAGGTCTGAGCTGGGAAATTCCTGGGGAGTTTGGAAGTGGAGCCTGAAGAGGGCATAAAAAGAAGAGATTAGGTTTATACCCTGCCTTTGACTACCTGAAGGAGTCTCAGGGCGGCTTACAATCTCCTTTCCCTTCCCCTCCCCACAGCAGACCCCCTGTGAGATAGGTGGGGCTGAGAGAGCTCTTTCGAGAACTGCTCGTGAGAGAACAGCTCTAAAAGAACTTGTGACTGACCCAAGCAGTTGCATGTGGAAGTGAGAGGAATCAAAAGTTCAGTTTTCCCAGATTATAGTCCGTGCTCTTAACCACTGCACCAAACTGGCTCTCAATGCCATAGAGTCCACCTTCCAAAACAGCCATTTCCCCCCCAGGGGAACTAATCCCTATAACCTAGAGATCACTTATAATTCTGGGAGATCTCCAGCCACCACCTGGAGACTGGCAACCCTACACCGTCTATGGAATGAGATGGGGTATTCCTAGGTATGGACTCCTTCAGATCACATTTTCAAAAGCACTTGAAACACAGAATTATTAGGATTGATCTACTCATGCTTGTTGGGCGGTCTGATGCCTGCAACACTGAATGTTGAACAAGCCACACTGCTGACCTCTTGACAGAACTTTTCCCCACACCAAATTGTTACTTTACATCCTTCTGTTATGGGAGTGGGGGAGAGAACACACATTCTTGGTGCAGAGGTGCTGACTGCAGCCTTCCGGATCACTTCGTGGCATCGCTGCAAAGCAACAGGTACGCGCTTATGTATTTTCAATTGTTTTAACACTGGGGTCCCCAACATGGTGCCCGTGGGTGCCATGGCACCAGGTTTCTTGGTGCCCGTGAAACATTTTTAGAAAATGAGCGAAGCGAGGTGGAGTTTTTGCCCAACAGGGCTTCTGATCAGCTGTGCAGATTAAAAGGCATTAGGGTTGCCAGGTCTTACCTGGCTGCCAGTGGGGTTGCTCCTGCCCGGTCCCAGGATCTTCTGGTGCTCGCGCTTTGTGCGCGTGGCTGCAGTGATGTCATCCAGAGGTGACGTCATCATGCTGGGCATGTCATGCAGGGGACACGCTAGCATTTGGGCAAAAAAAAATATGGTCACCATAGAGTTTTAACCCAAATGCTAGAGCGCTGGAGAGTCCGCTGGGCACGCCGGGTGTGACGGGGCTCTTGGGGGGCAGGGCTCCCCCACTGGCCAGTCGGCTGTCAGTGGATTGGGGCTCCTGAATGCAGGGGAATCCCCGCCGCCATCGGGGGAATGGCAACCCTAAAAACCATCCTGACAAAGACAGCCAGAAAAGCTGAAGATGCACTATTAGAGTTATACATGAAACCTTACTCCCTAACCTTTTGTGGTTGGCTCTGCCTTCTGGGGCAGCCATTTTGTGATTGTGCCTTGCATCAGAATTCCAAAGGTGCATGTAGGCTCAGAACGACTGGCGACTCCTGTTTTAATATTTTAAGCATCTACCCAAGCACCAAGGCATACACACAAACAGGGCCAGCTCACCTGCTAGGTGAGCTAGGCACTCGCCTAGAGCATGCCAGTTGCAGGGGTGCCAAACTGCGCCCCCCCCCACAAAAAGCCCCCTGTCATTGCCTCCCTGCCACCGGCGGGGCGCAGGAGGCGACGGTGGAGCTTGCCCGCCCTCTCCCCTTGCCGGCGCTGAGAGGGAAGGGGTGGGGGTTAACCCCCCCGCCTCTTCCCTGGCTTGCCTGGGCGTCCCACAGCTGCAGAGCACCCAGGAAAGCTGGCGCTGGGAGGGAAGGGGCAGGGGTTAAAACTCCTGCCTCTTCCCTGGCTTGCCTGAGGGCTCCGTAGCTGCGAAGAGCCCAGGCAAGCCGGCGCTGGGAGGGAAGGGGCGGGGGTAGCCCCCGCCTCTTCCCTGGCTTGCCTACGGGCCCCGCAGCTGCGGAGGTGAGTCGTTCGCGGGGGGCAGGGAGGATGGGGGCACGGGCATCCCGGGTGGCTCTTCGGGGGAGGAGGGGGGCGGAGGAGGAGGGCCGGGGAGCTGTGCTCTCCCTCCGGGTGCTGTTTTGCCGCTCGGGCCACAGCCGCCACCCCCCCCCCGTCTCCAGGCCCCACCAGGAGGTTGGCATTCCCGATGGGGTGGGCGCCACAAGCTGGCCTGCCTAGGGTGCCCAGACACCTGGGGCCAGCCCTGCACACAAAGAATTTGCTCACTGGTACTATTTGGCTCAAGCTGGAATGTTGATGCTGCATACATATGGGGGAGGCTGTGCATAGGTTAGGGTCAATGCTTGTCATGGGGAGCTTTTACAGGGATAATGCTGGTGATGTCGCCAGAATTCCATAGATAGTCCTGCAGGGTCCTTCCACACACTATGCAGTGGCAAACCCAAATGTACATTCAGTAGGGAGCTGAAGCCAATCACAGTTCCCCATTAAGTCTATCTGTGAAACACCCATTTGCAAGCACATTTATTGCATATGTATTTTATATTTTTAGGCTCACACGTAAGACATTATACACCTAAAATAGATGAAGTAGCTATATGCTACATATCAGAAGCACATTTTGGAACGTCAAGACTACAGCATACATTATCAAACTCAGGTGTTCCTCAGTTTCTGACATCTCCACCTCTTCATTGCTGGATACAAAAATCATTATAATTTTGGTTTGCTCATCCAGTACTCTGGCACTGATCACACTGTCAGCTTTTGATTGCTCCTCCACTCCAGTCCTGAAGCAAAGTCAAGTCTCAAGCTTCTGACGACAGATGTTCTCCCTAGGTGCAAGGTATTATCATAACCTTTACCTGGAAATGGGAAGGGCAAATGCTATTCAGCTCAGCACATGGGAAGCAACAGAGCTACTCAGTGACCTCAAATTGCACAACTGATTGGCAACAAGTTAATGGACCATCAAAGCTGTCTCTGTTGTGAACTCACTTCTCCAACAGAATGCGGACTTTTTTTTCATGGATCACTGCTGCTATCCTAATAGTCGTCACAATCACTATGTCTGGGAAGATCACAGATATCTTGATTGAGGCCACAGTCTTATACAGCAGAAACTGAGATCAAAAGTTATTTAACCCTACTCTGCAAATGCAACCATGCATTTTTATTAAGCGAATCCTTAAAGGGAAAAGAAACTTCAGGCTCCATCAAATTAAAGCATTCTTCCTAGTAGAGACCAGGAATAATTAACATGGCTCAATGCTAGAGATGACTAGAACTCAAACTATCTTGGAATGGGTGTATGGACAGGTTATCATGGATGGGTCATGCAATATGATTTTTGTTTCTATTCCTGATGGCCAAATTGTCCACATCTTCTATTTCCTTCCAAGCTCCCGTAAATAACTTGATTTACCCTTTGTCCATTTGTGCTAAATTAATAAGGTAGACCAAAGCTCTTGTGATCACCAAACTAAATGGTCATTTATGGTGTAAAACAAGGCTCTATAAAGATGGAACTCCTGTACCATCTAATGTTTCTATACTTAAAAAAAAAACAGCTAGAAAAGCCAGCATGGGAACAGAAAAAAACCCTATGAACTGGCCAAGGTCAAATCCAATTGTATGCATGACTCTGCTAACAGATAACACATGGGGTATTGCCTTCATTCCGTTCCACAGATATGCTTTTGGAGCAATAGCCTGGACTACTGATCTACCGCATGCTGGCACAGTTTCCAATGGAGTAATACTATGTCAACACCAATTCTCAGATATCAGTATCAGTTCAGTGGAAATGATGCATGTCGGGCACCAATTGCAAGTCTCAACAAACACCGCATGTAGTATTTATGACAGATCTATTTTGTTTTCCTAGCTGGTGTTCCAGGGCACATTGAGCAATTGAAGGCCGTTACAAAGGGGACACTACAGCTATGTATGAGCGATGGTGTCTCACAGGTCTAAAGGTGACATAATACAGTGGACTACTATATACATGCTAGGTGTTCTGTCCCAAAGTGTTTCTCATCAAGTTGGGTTGGGTCATCTATAATTCCTTTTCCTTGAGATACAGGTCAATTTGTGTGCATGCCTTGAGGGAGAAATGGACACCTTCCCGCCCTGTTCGTTCAGCCTGCTACAGGCAATTCCTCAATTTAATGATGCAAGAGAGTGGCTAGCAGCCGAAAAAGGAAGATGGGTTGTTTGACTACGCAGTGTACCGCTTGAAGAACAATCTCCTACTGGATGGCTTCCATGGACTGAGAAAGATCTTACGTATGTCAAAAGATATCTTCTGAAGAGACGGGTCATCCATGTCATGAGCATCAGTGTTCTGGGATTGTGGTGATGAATGTTCCCGTGGGGTGCGGTCAGACGGCGTGCTGGGAGTGGTTTAAATTGCTCCGGTCCCGATGTGTTCTTTTTTAACCCAGAGAATCGCAATCACACTCACCTCCTTGTTCCGGATTGCTGCGCAGCCACATTGCTCCCCACCGTCCACACGCAGGAGCATGCGTCAGTGGTTTTTTTCCCCTCTCAGTTTGAGCATGCGCACAGGCGGCCATCTGTAGAGCTAAAATTTCCGCGCATCTACAGAATGGCGATTTCCACACTTCCCTTTAAACTTTAAATGAACACTTCCCTTTAAAATTTTACCCCAAAACTGGCCTCCGTGAGATCCCGAACTCATCTAAATGCTAAAACTAGGCACCATTTAAACTTTGGTTTTATTAACTTTGGAGCAGAGCTCTGCCTATGCGCACACTGCCGAGGCATAACAAAAATGGCAGACGAAAAGCGGAAGCCTCGGGCTTCTGCAACAGCTTTCCGGAGGGGAGGGGGTTGAAGCATCTGGAAGTGGCTTGACACCGCAGAAGCAATCAGACGTCAGAAAAGTGTGGCTTGAAACCGGAGAATCAGGAAAACACCACTTGGGTAGGTGGTATCAAAATACTCTGTTTTACAGGGGGTTTGATCTAGAAAGTGACGACTGGGGACGGTGCACGGATGTTGGGTATGTGAACGTGCACATAAAATCCATTCCTGAAGCATGCCGAAAACGGTTCAAATGGAGTGTTGGGTGTGTGAACGTGCACATAAAATCCGTTCCTGAAGCATGCCGAAAACGGTTCAAATGGAGTGTTGGGTGTGTGAACGTGCACATAAAATCCGTTCCTGAAGCATGCCGAAAATGGTTCAAATGGAGTGTTGGGTGTGTGAACGTGCACATAAAATCCGTTCCTGAAGCATGCCGAAAACGGTTCAAATGGAGTGTTGGGTGTGTGAACGTGCACATAAAATCCGTTCCTGAAGCATGCCGAAAACGGTTCAAATGGAGTGTTGGGTGTGTGAACGTGCACATAAAATCCGTTCCTGAAGCATGCCGAAAACAGTTCAAATGGAGTGTCTGGACGCACCCATGGTGTTGAGACAGAAGACTGGTTTGAAGAGAGAGGTTGAGGTACTGGCTCATGGGCAAGTATAAATGTTGGGAGAATTATGACTGCCAGTCCAACGTGGCACAACAATATACAATCTGCTCTATCATTATCTTCCTAAGCACCCGAGTGATTAAAGTAAAAGACAAAAAAAGGCATACACCCCTCCTTTCCCCAGTAATGGGGGGGGGAAACACATAGTTTGAACAAAGAAGGGAAACAAACTTAACCCTGAAAACTAGGATCCAGAATCTGAAAGGGTAAGTCAAACGAAGTAGAGGGCCAACAGTTAAAACCTAAAGTATAAATAATATGTAAAAATACATGTATTTATTTGTAAAGGATTAACAAACATATAGGGGCCCAATCGCACCTCATGTAAAAGTTCAAAAATCATATATGCACAAGGACCGTTATTGTTGGCCCTCTACCCAGTTTGACTTATCTTTTCAGGTTCTTGAAAAAACACATAGCCCAGGGAGTTCCTCACCCCAATACATCGCCATTATTGCATACTTTTTTGTTGTTTCGTTATTTTATGTAAGGGCACAATTAACCTTTCCTGGGATTTTTTTTTAATAGAGCAAACAGGGCCATCTGTCCTGAAGCGAAACTCTCTTCTCTCTTTCTTTGTGTTGGCAAGGGTAACCAGCTGAGGACTGGAGCTAAAACCACCAAACCTATGGGAAGGAAAATTTCTCAGAAAATTTCTCATCTGTACATAGACAAGATAAGATGTTCTAAAAACCTACAGAACCCATCTGATCAGAGCCTGGAGTGAAACAGGAAAAAACGATTATGTGTCTCACATGCATCAAAGAGTGGACTGTTACATATTACCTTCGATCATCTGCAAAACCGCTATGTGAACAAACCATCAAAGCAAAGCAAGTCAGCTGTATGCTTGACACGTGAGATGTGAAAGCCTCCTACCACTTTAGACTTTTAAATAATCAAGGCCCTAAGTACATAGGGTCAAATCAGGATGGTGGTAAACAACTAAACCAAACAAGGCCTAATTCTCTGAGACTAATGTGAAAATACCCTTCCAAATAAACCATGAAAGCCATGACAAAGAATCACACGGCAAACTGGATTTAACTGTCCAGCTAGGATACTTGCAGCACTCTGAAGTAACACAGATAACATCGCTTCGTGTTTTCCTTGGCTGCTGTGTATGCATAGGGGGCTTTCCATTTCTGTATTGAAAGAACGGACAGTGAAGACAATACTTCTGGGAAGGAGTGTGGCAGAACAGGCCCGCTCCATCCTGCAGGCCCTGTTCCACCTTGCCCGTCAAGGTTTTCCCCAACACCCAGAGAGGCTTTTATTTCTCTCTCAGGTAACCACTGCCACCACCTGATTCTTGTAAGGAACTGCCTGCTGGGAGGTCAGGACTTCCAGTTTCCCTTCCAAGTTCTGAGGCCTTGCCTCTGTGTCTCCTGCTGCCCAGAGCCTGGTCATAACCACAGGGACCATTTACTGCCTTGTGTGCCACGGAGGAATAGCCATTTGCCAACTGACTGCCTTCCCTCGGCACTGCTTTTAAAATAGCATGTCCAAGACGGTGGATGTCTATGTGATACAGAGAACCACTGCCAGCATCAAAAGTTATAAAGTATTTATTAAAAAGAAAATGCCCACAAGTGTATATTTAGCACAGCACCAGATAGGCTTGACAGCTCCCAGGACTGGGTAGGGGATCCCCCGATTCCAGGGGCTTCTCTCTGCTGTGGACCGGCTGGCCGGTGGGGGAAACCCTGCCCCTAAACAGGCCGACACAATGATGTCATCTGGAAGTGATGTCATTGCATTGGGGATGTTGTGCAGGGACGCTCTGGTATTTGGCCATACTCCATGGTTTGAGGGTAAAAAATCTATAGGAACCACTACCTGATAGGGTTCTCAACTCCAGGTGGGAAATTCCTGGAGATTTGAGAGATGGAGCCTGGAGAGGGTGAGGTTTGAGGAGGGGTGGGACCTCAGACAGGTACAATGCCATAGACTCCACCCTCCAAGCCAGCCGTTCCCTGATGGGGAACCATTGTTGCCAATCTGCAGATGGGGGCTGGAGATCACTCAGAATTACAACTGCTCTCTAGGAGGGAGGGGGGAGAAGATGGAAAGCTGAAGCCAGGGGACAGATAACTGTAGGTTGACAGTTGGCTGGGAGGGAGATCGGATTACCAACTCCAGGTTGGGAAATTCCTGGAGATTTGAGGGGTGGAGCCTGGAGAGGGTGAGGTTTGAGGAGGAGTGGGACCTCAGACAGGTACAATGCCATAGGCTCCACCTTCCAAACCAGCCATTCCCTCATGGGGAACCATTGTTGCCAGTCTCCAGGCGAGGGTTAGAGATCATACAGAATTACTACTGCTCTTCAGATGGCAGAGATCAGTTCCCCTGGAGAAAATGGTGGACTCTGTGTCATTATACCCAGCTGAGTTTGCCACAGTGAATTGGCGCTGAGTCCCCAAGGCCGGGGCACTCTCCCAGAGCCTCTTCCTAGAGCTCGTTGTATTTATTTCCACAATGGGCCTTATTCCTAGTTTGTAATAAAATTAAACTCTTACTTTAATTTCAAGAAAAATTCAGGAGGGAAGCAGCAGAATAAAATTTGAGCCCAGTGGCACCTCTAAGACTAACATAGTTTCTCAAGAGTTTAGAGTATGATTCAATGCATCCTGTGCTTTGCAAGAAGAAAAGAGATTATTTTAATCCACATTATGTTTTCTGGTGAGTTTTGAAGATTATATCAAATGCTTCAGAAGCCACATGACGTGCTTCTAACACACATTGGTCTGAAGCAGCAGAACAAAGTTTGGTCAATTTCACACCCAAAGCCGCGGGGCTACATTTGACCTGTGGCTTCGTCTGATTTCCCCCGCAGTTTCGTGATCCTCAAAAAACAGGACCACGAAACTGCGGGGGAAATTGGGTGAAGCCGCGGGTTAAAATGCAGCCCCCCGGCTTCAGGTGTGAAATTGACCAATAGTGTCGGGGCAAACGGCGGCGCAACACCAGGGCAGCCGTAGTGGGAAATCAGCCTTTGAGTCCAGTGGCACCTTTAAGACCAATAAAGTTTTATTCACAGTATAAGCTTTTGTGTGCAAGCACTGCATCTGCCGAAGTGTGCTTGCACACGAAAGCTTAGACCATGAATTAAACTTTGTTGGTCTTAAAAATGCCACTGGACTCAAACTTTGTTCTGCTGCTGTAGTCTAGATTACCCTAGGTCTGGCATTCATTTCAGAGAAGTTTAGACAGAACTCCCTCTGGATTTTGCCCTAGGTGTTTAATGAGTGGTGTAGGAAATGGATGAATGATAACATGATACAGTGCCACTGCTGTAGCATAAGAGAACTGTAATGAACTGTTTTGACTGAAAATTTCCAGAGAACCTGATATAAGCTCCACAGCACAACACAGAATGGGGGTGGCAAGGAAGCAAGGTGAAGGAAAGCAGAAACCTGTCCAAGCTGGAAAGATTAGCGGACCCCTTGCAAAAATGCCACAGCACCCCAGGGTCCCCAGTCCATAGGTTGAGAACCACTGATCTAGTCTGGCTGTTTTCAGATGGCATTCGGTGAATGGCAAAGCTGCAGCAGTTACTAATTTCCCCCCGGTTAGCGCAACTATACCTGGGAATCTGCGTTTACCTTGGATGAAGTCCCATCACTGAGCTGCTGAGAAATGTGATCCGTGCTCCCAGTAACTGGGGCAATGAGTCGTGTCTCAACTGTGGTTGCATTAATATCACAGGCTCCAACCAGACGGTACCTGAGAAACCACCATGCCAGTGATGTTTTATTGTTTCCCAGGTTATGCCATTTTGTCGAGCTGAAAATGCCCCTAACCTCTCAGTTATTCTATGCCGTTTTAATGTTTTGTTTCCCCACTGTGTGTGCCAACTTTCCATTATAATGGCAGCATACATTTCCCCCAAATGCGGCTCTCCCCACAGCTGTACTAGGAAGCCCCCCCAGCATCAAAGAAGGCTGTTTCTGCCTGCTTATCATGTGGTGTTTCAAAATACAAAATTAGTAATATTGGGCTCAAATCAAGACTGAACTCTCCCTAGAAGCTAAAACGACTAGATCAAATCAAGCCTAGAAGACAGTAATGCTCAGAAAAGTTGAAGGTAGCCCGAGAAAAGGAAGACCCGACATAAGAAGAAGAAGAGTTTGGATTTATACCCCGCCCTTCACTGCCCAAAGGCGTCTCAGAGCGGCTGACAAACTCCTTTCCCTTCCCCTCCCCACAACAGACACCCTGTGAGGTAGGTGGGGCTGAGAGAACTTCTGACAGAAACTGTCCTTGAGAGAACAGCTCTGCCAGAGCTTGTGACTGACCCAAGGTGGACTGACTCAATCAAGGAAGCCACGGCCCTCCATTTGCAAGACCTGAGCAAGGCTGTTAATAATAGAATGTTCTGGAGGTCATTAATTCATAGGGTCACCATGAGACGGAAGCAGCTTGACCACATTTCACACACAAAATTTGTTGGAATACGCAAGGTCTGTAGCACAGCTTTATGAAGAAGATCTGAAGATCACCCTTCCGGGGGACAGATGAAGGACTGGTAGTTGGCATAGCTCGGTTAGGGACTGCCCACAGTTTCAAATTATGTGCTTGCTGTGTCCTGATGGGCTCTTCTGGAGACTTCCAGCTTCTGCAGAGCTTCCTTCTTCTTGTTGTTCCTCTCACAGCAGTTAGGCTAGACCGTTAAGGTTCTCAATCTTCTGTGTTCTAAAACAGTTTGTTCTTCTTTAATATGCCTACTTATTTTTCTCTAAGCAGTCAGTGCTTGACTTCCTTTGCATATTTAAAGCCTGTCTACAATATTAAGCTGGGTAAATTTGGAGTCTTGTGGGTGGGGCTGCAATTGTACCAAAAAAAATCAGGTCAGAGGGCTTAGAAGGCTGTAGCTCTGCTTAGGGTGGAACTGTAAGACACTTCAGCGTGGAATATGCAACAATAGTCCTTTCTGCATTTGCCTGCCACTCCGGGTTTTCTCAGTGTTCAACTTGAAGCAATTTAAATCCACGGCAAAACAGCATCCAAATAACCCGGGGCAACAGCAGCCTGAAACTGGGCAGACCACTGAAGGGAGGTGATGTAATGCAGAATGGGGCAAACCCCCAGAATAAAAAGGAGGCTGAACTCAATTTTAGTGCAGAAGGGGGGGGGATGGATTAAAAAGAAGGTTGCATTTTATTTTAGTGCAGAATTGCTTGGAGGACAATGCGGTGAACATGGATTAAAAGGAGAGTGCAGAAAGGGCCACAGATTCAGAGCTACATGATACTGCTTAGAGACGGTGAAAAATGCAATGCACAACACTGCTTTTGAATGAAAAAATGCAATGCACAGTTCTTCAGAAGAAGTGTCAGGAACGTGTGATGCCTCTATGCTGGGAAGGCACAGTGTAGCAGAAAGATGGTTTTGTGGATCCCTAGGTAAGGGACCTTAACAACAGTGTGTCAGGACACATTGCTATCTCACACCATTGTTAGGTTTCAACTCCAGCAAGATAAGGAAAAAAAGAAAATTTGGTCCAGGCCAGCTTTTTATGAAATATGGTTCTATCTTTGGTGGGAAGCTGCTTTTCACTGGCAATGTAACTGGAATTAGATTGTTAAAAGAAGAGCAAAGTAGTCTACTTCACCTGTGCACTCTTTCTAAGGCACCAGCCAAAGAGAAAAGAATTCCAAAGAGGAATGTGTGCCTCCTTCCTAATGAGTAGCAATTCGAAATGTACAGAACTCCAGTGTTCAAAAATGGCAAGTATGCATGCAAAACATTTAAATTACGAGTCAAAGAAGGAAGGAAGGAAGGAAGGAAGGAAGGAAGGAAGGAAGGAAGGAAGGAAGGAAGGAAGGAAGGAAGGAAGGAAGGAAGGAAAGAAAGAAAGAAAGAAAGAAAGAAAGAAAGAAAGAAAGAAAGAAAGAAAGAAAGAAAGAAAGAAAGAAAGAAAGAAAACACAACTGTACTGCAAAAGCCTTCCAGCCCATTAGACAGAAGTACAATTTCTCTAAAGAACTTCAAGAACAATTCTGCATTCAGCAAGTATGGGAATAGACATCTCCTGGATGTGCTTGATCAAATGAGGCACGACCCAAGCTTCTGCTTTTCATAGTCATTTGTCATTTGCTGTCTCACAACCAGGTGCGACTGTGTAAGGCACATTCTGGCCCTATTCATTTGGCTGACAAAGTGGAAAAACACAGAGGGGGAGGCCCGTAACCCAAAGCTTCGCCAGATGTTGCTTTGCATCACAGCAGCGCTTGTGTTATTTCGGATGTTACCTAAGACAGTTCTCAACTGTCAAATTAGGGCTGAACTACAACATTACAGGAACATAGTCTGAAACCACCAGCCTGGTCCAGCTCTAACCACACATTCAGGCACACAACTAGTGGTCCCAGATGACTGAGAGGTGGTCTTCAAATACTTGAAGGGCTGTCATATACAGGATGGTGTGGAGTTGTTTTCTGTTGCCTTAGAAGGTCGGACCAGAACCAATGGGTTGGAATTAAATCAGAAGTGTTTTCAGCTAAACATTAGGAAGAACTTCCCGACAGTTAGAGTGGTTCCTCAGTGGAACAGGCTTCCTCGGGAGATGGTGGGCTCTCCTTCCTTGGAGGTTTTTAAGCAGAGGCTAGGTGGCCATCTGACAGCAATGCGGATTCTGTGAACTTAGGTAGATCATGAGAAGGAGGGCAGGAAGGGTTGCATCCCATGCACCCTCTAAGCTGTGGAGTCTTGTGAGCAAAAATTCCACTTCGTGAGCTACTGACATTAAAGTTGTGAGCGAGTGATTTGGCTACTGCATAAATAATTTTGCTCTGGAGCCATCTTTCCTGAGCTAAGACAAAAATCTGTGAGCTGGAGGCTAGAAAACTGTGAGCTAGCTCACACTAACTCAGCTTAGTTCTCGTGGCCCTTTCTTACACACCCAGGGAAATGCTGATCACCACCCACTTTGGAGTCAGAAAGCAATTTTTCTCCAGGCCAGTTTGGCCAGGGATTCTGGAGATTTTTTGTTATCTGGGCATGGAACAGGGGTCACTGGGGGTGTGGGGGGCGGAATTTGTGAATTTCCTGCATTGTGCAGGGGGTTGGAGTAGATGGCCCCGGAGGTCCCTTTGTACTCTATGATTCTAGATGACATCGCACATCCCATTGTCCCATCACGTGAACATGTCAAGTTCAACAAAGACTGGATGAATATTATGATGTGTCTTGATATTACTCGCATGTACACATTTCCCTTGCTGGATTCCAGTGAATCATTATGAGAGGAAAAGCAGTCCTCGCATTGTACCTCAGCCTTACATTACTATAAAACTCAGTTTAGCATGGTTCACTTCAATGAGCCAACTGATTCATTTAAAAGGAAGCTTTTGTAACTAGCATAGTTGCTCCAAAGGAAGGCAACCCTGAATGTAAGAGGGCCTCCTTAAAAACGTCACACAAAAAAATAATTATTACTGAACACATGTGAATGTAAGATGACCCCCCCCTTTTGATGGCATATCTGAAGAAAAAACTAGCCAATCTGTTGGCTGTGCTTTCAGTGAATTGTTTATCTTTATAACAAATTACATGAATATATATTTAAAATAACATCAGTCTGCTTACTTGTGTGCAACAGCCTCTGGGAGCCCACAGGGTCAGCCCATTGACTCCTTGACAACCTCCATCTCAAGTTGCCTTAGTGTTGCCAACTCCAGACTGAGAAATTTCTGCAAATTTGGGGGTGAGCCCGGGGAGGGCAGAGTTGGGGGGTGGGGGGGGAGCTCAGTAGGGATGTGGTGCCACAGAGTCCACCATCCAAAGCAACCGTTTTCTCCTGGGAAAACAGATCCTTGGAGTCTGGAGATGAGTTGTAATTCTGTGAGGTCTCCAGGCCCCACCTAGAGGTTGGCAAACCTAGATTGCCTTAGAAGCCACCAACGAGTGGCTGTTCTTTGCATTTGGGAGGTAAGAAGAGGAGACGGTCATGCCCACATAAAGCAGCACAGACTGGGAGGAAGAGGAGAAGCTAGCATGCCGGCTGAGCTCGTACAGCATTCCGGCACCCAAGATTTTGTCTCTGAACCAGACTCCTCTGCTAGCTGAAAAGGGGGGAAAGGAAGGATGAGCAGAACAAGGAAGTAGTAACAAATTAATGGGGGGTGAACCTTAATATCGGGAACCAAACTGCTCGATACTTCTTTCACATGTTAGCATGCATTTTCAAGTGTTTCCCACAGCCACACAGCAGGAACGGCCTCTAAAAAAAAAAGAAGGAAAGCCCAGACAGGCTCAGAACAGAGCAGCGGTGTGAAGTTAGGGTTGCCACTTGCCTGGTGGAGGCAGGGATCACCTGATTTTGTGGGCCACTGCCCGCTCCTCCCCCCCAAAACAGTGACACTGCACACAACATGCCTGCATCACCCGGAAGTGATGTTGGCACGTGGGGGGGGTGACGCTCTGGATTTTGGGCAAAACTCTATGGTTTGATGCCGATTTTACCATAGGGTTTCGCCCAAAATCTAGAGCATCACCCCCGACATGCTGACGTCACTTTGGGGTGATGCAGGCACGTCGTGTGTGAAGTCACTGTTTTGGGGGGAATGGGGAGTGACGTCACTTTGGGGTGATGCAGGCACGTCGCATGTGAAGTCACTGTTTCGGGGGGAATGGGGAGTGACATCACTTCCCACTCTCAGAATGTCCCCCCCATCCCCTTGCCCGTGGGCGAAAGGGACCTGGCAACCCTAAGTCAGGAAGGGCTCCTGCCTTTCCCCCCAAGCAGTTTTCTTGTGTGAAAATTGCGCTGAGGAGAGCTATTTCACCAATATTTCTTCTCCATGTGGACAGATACTCCATGTGAAGTATGAAAATTGGTGAAGGAGCTCCGCCTCCCAGCGTGATTTTTGACTGAGAAAACTGCTTGGGGAGGTGGCAGGAGTATGGTTGCCAACTCTGGGTTGAGAAATGCCTGGAGATTTAGTGGGTGGAGCCTGAGGAAGAGTTGGTTTGGGGAGGGGGGACCTCAGCAGGGCATAAAGCCATAGAACCCGCCTTCCAAAGCAGCCATCTTCTCCAGGTGAACTGTCACCTGGAGATCAGTTGTAATCCCAGGAGATCTCCAGCTACCACCTGGATGTTGGCAACCCTAGGCAGGAGACCTTCATATATATGTGTGTGTGTCCCCTGTAGTGCTATTTGAAGGTCTGTAGTTCAGCAGTTTGAGACTCTAGTGCCGCGTGATGGAGTGAGCTCCCGTCTCTGGCCCCAGCTCCTACCAACCTAGCAGTTTGAAAGCAAGAAATTGCAAGTAGATAAATAGGTACCACTTCGGTGGGAAGGTACCAGTGTTCCGTGTGCCTTGGCATCTAGTCATGCCGGCCACATGACCACGGAAATGTCTTTGGACAGCGCTGGCTCTTCGGCTTGGAAACAGGGATTAGAACTGCATCCCTAGAGTCAGATTCGACTGGCTATCGAGCAAGGGAAACCTTTACCTGTACCCTAATCCTAATACTAAGGTTTGCCCTACTTTGTATCAGCCTTAACACTCATAACCTTAATACCCATAACTTTTCCTGCCCAGTCAGCCAACAGATTTAAATGCAGGAAGAACTCTACCGGATTTATTATTTATTTATCAAATTTATACCCCGTCCTCCCTGCAAAGCAAGCTCAGGGCGGCTTCCATACAAACATAAATACAGTTAAAATCGTACAATCATTTAGAACACAACAGATAAAATACAAACACAAGCTGAGACCAAAGGTCCATCCAGTCAAGCATCCTGTTTCCTACAGGGGACATCCAGATCCCACTGGAAACCCATAAGTGAGGTATGATAGCAATAGCCCTTCTTAGGGTTGCCAGGTGAGGCTGACAAGCCAGCGGGGGACTTTCCAGAAGCCTCAGGAGAGGAGAGGAGAGGAGAGGAGAGGAGAGGAGAGGAGAGGAGAGGAGAGGAGAGGAGAGGAGAGGAGAGGAGAGGGAGAGGAGAGGGAGGGAAGAAGCACGGCTGAACTCCAAAGGGAGTTCTGGCTTTCACATTTAAAGGGACTATGTTCCTTTTAAATGCCTTCCCTCCATTGGAAATAGTGGAGGATGGGGGCACCATCTTTTGGGGCTCATAGAACTGGACCCCCTAGCCCAATCTTTTTGAAACTTGGAGGGTTTTTTTGAGGAGAGACACCAGATGCTATGCTAAAATTTTGGTGCCTCTACCTCAAAAAACAGCCCCCCGGCTCCAGATATCCCTAGTTTGATTCTCCGTTATACCCTATGGTGACCCATAGAATGGAGCACCCAGCAGACATTCCCTCACCTTCTGTTAACTCTGAAGGGGAGGGCCTCTAAACTAGGGGATCCCCTGCCCCCAACTGGGGATTGGCAACCCTAGCCCTTCTCCACTATCTGGCCCACACTGACTGGTATATTCAAAAGCATATCAGCAGGATGTAGCTACCATGGCAAAAAGCTGCTGATGGACTTCCAGTGCTGTCCCAGGCAGAGTTACACCTTTGTAAGCTGACTGACTTCAACAGACTTTGAAAGGCGTAACTCAGTTAAGAAAGACACTGTTAACTGCCATAAAATCTGTCTAAGACAGAGGTCATCATATGATGGGAAATCTGTCAAAGGTGTTCATGGCTAACCTCGTAGGTCCCTGGGGCTTGTTGCACACAAGGAACCAGATTTGTAGCTTATTTAAAAATACTTTATTAAATTCCAGTCAAATAAATAATTACTCTACAGACAACACATTATTCTTTGATCATACAGCAAGAGAAGAAAAAATCTAGCTTTTTTCGGAACCTGCATTAGATGGCACCAGCCTTGAGTTCAGAAGTCAAAATGCCAAAGGTCATGCATTCTCTACATTACTAGCAATTGTGTGTTACAGTTTAGGCTCCTTGTCAATCACAATCTGAACTAGTCAATCTTCCTCAGGGCGTTAGCTTAATCATAGTTTTTGGGCCCTGCACAGGTGATGAGGACATCCAGTGGAAATCTCCAGAAAATCACCTCATCGCCTCTGGGTCTCTCCTCCACCCATCATGCAGACCACAGGTTCTCATGGGAAGCTAACTTTGGCCTTGAAGATGATAAGAGCTGTGTAGGCCCAGAGGCCAATTAATAACACCTGCAGAATAGACCAGGCCCGCTACGGCTCACATTAACCCTTGAGGGGAGGCCAGGAGTGCTTTGCCTCACAGAATCCCATAATGTAATTCTGCATCATACGCAATAATACTTCCCTCCTCCATTCTGATTAGTTGCTGCTGATAAGCTTCACCGGGATAGCCCAAATTCTAGAAAAAGATGCACTCTTTCTGTACCATATTAAGTTTTAGAAACGTCTAGAGTGTTCCCACTCTAGTCATTGTTATTCTAAACTAAAAAAGCCCCAAATGCCTTAGCCTTGAGTAGGGTTACCAGGGTTGGAAAATCCCTGGGTATTTGGAGGTGTTGCTTGGGGAGGGCGGGGTTTGGGGAGGGAAGGAACCTTAGTGGGCCATAAAGCCATAGTTTCCCCCAAAGCTGCCATTTTCTCCAGTGGGACTGATCTCTGCAGTCTGGAGAGCAGGTGCAACTCCTGGAGACATCCAGGCCCCATCTGGAGGTTGGCAACCCTGTTAGAGAGGGTATACTCCCTCCCTGGGTGTTGTGCTGTTCTTTCCAGTCACGTTTCTAGTGCTATGCTGTCCTAATGGTGCCAGCAGCAGAGCCTGCAGTGTTGTAACAGCTGGTGCTTATCAGATTGGGCTGGGTGGGAAATCTGGTACTCCCTCTGCTGACAGAGCTGCACTGGAACCTGAAGGTACTGATGTGATCACGTGTAGCATCAGAATGGTGTGTAAATTAAGGGGAGGACTTTCTAATTAAAAAAAAAACAAAGTTGACCTGGATCACGATGTGGGTTGTTCAGACTGGAAACCCAAGCTAACACTCCCCTCCTCCAAAGTAAAACGCTGCTGTTGTTTCTACAGCCGTGATCTCGTCAGCTTGGCTTTTCCCACAAACGGATGTGCCGGTGGAAGGATCCTGGGCCAAGATGTATTTCATTATTTAGTCAGATCCCTGCTTGTGCCTTGGGAACTGGCTTGGGTGACCTGGGCCAGTCACACTCTTTCAGCCTAATCTACCTCACATGTTGTGTTGTGAGGATAAAAAGGAGGGGAGGAGAATGATGTAAGCCATTTTAGAACCCCACTGGGGAGAAAGGCAGGCGATAAAGAAATAAAATAAATAAATAATATGCATGTCCTAAAGTTGCCTTTTGATAATTATCCCATAACATCCAGGTGATATACATTTAGCTTCCCAGAGATGGACCCTGGCAAGTTATCACTACCATTCCTCAAATTCTTCAATAAGCTGCTTCCAAGAGGAACATCTGTGCTCTAGAGTTCTGGAGGCACCACTTGCATAACCCACACTGAGTATTGTCCCATCTTCCTCTTGCAACACCCTTACAACTTTTCGTCATGCTTTTAAGAGTGAGTTTCCAGTTGCCTTCTCTAATGCACAAGGGAAAAAAACAACACAGGACTCATTCTCTTAACGGGTTCACAGGCGTAATTATGAAAGAAAACACACTGGTAAGCCAATAATTCCCCCTATTATATGTGTGCTTCAAGTTCATTCAACTCCCACGGAATGGGCTCATTATCTCTGACGGCCAGGGCACGGGAAGGAATCATAGTTAGTTTGTTCTGCCCCACTCACTCCCATTCCCATCAAATTATATGTTGTGAAACAGAGGGTCTGAACCTGTCGGTTGATGAAATGAGGAATGGCATGACGGCGGAGAGTGTTGCCAGTTTTCATCTGAGAAAGACCAGACAATGTAGAACAGAGTTCTGAAAAGGTTATATTGCATCATAAAAACCTGGAGCTGACGGGCTGAATGTTCAGGCCGAGAGGAACGCTCGTGAATGCCAAGGAGCAGGTAGCTGGGTTCAGGCCTGGCAGATGTTTTGGGCTGCTGCTGCATTCCAGTTAAATGTTCACCTAACAGAGCCAAAGGGCCAAGACAACAGGAAAACAACATCTGAAAAGCAGAGCAGCTGCCGAAACCAGAAGCCACCATTCATGTTTTCTGTTAAATAAGAGTTCCAAGCTCAGGGGTCTTGTGAAATACAAACGCCAACTCATTTTCACTCTGCGCAGCCTAGTTTCCGTAGGGGCACAGTCGAGCACAGATGCAGTAGAAAAGGGCAAGAGTGGCCAGTGGTACCTTAAAGGGCGATTCCGCACTAGACCTTAAATCCTGGTTCAACCCTGTCCCTGAACTTACATCCTACACTACACTCGAGTTCACCCCTGCAATTATCTCAGGGATGCTTTTTGTTTCCACGTTACATTGTGGTCACCCCAGTTTCCCCCCCCCCCCACTTATCCCGGAATAAACAGATGCTGTTACAACCAGGGATAAATGCAAGGTATTGCGTCGTGAGTTGAACTCTGATAAAACCAGGGAGGAGACCCAAGTGCGGAAAGGACCAAAGACTAACAAAATTTGTGGCAGGTTATGAGCTTTCGTGAGTCACAGTGACTTACCACAGATTTTGTTAGTCTTTAAGACTAACAAGAGACTCCTGCTCTTTCCTACTGCTGCAGACAGACTAACATGGCTAACCCATCTTGAGCTAGGCACAGATGTAGTGTTTGGAAAGAGAAACTGATGGACAAACATACCTATCATGAGTCGGGTTGACAAGTGTGGCAACCAGCGGGAGGAAATGGGGAGGGCATGATGTCCCGTGTGCCACTACGGTCGAATCTGCATTTGCATTGTTAAATCAGTTTTGTTGCATTTGCTTTAAATCAGTTTCGTGCTGCTGTGATGCTGTCTTTCTCTATGCTTGACGGGTGTCACAGCAGCATGAAACTGATTTAAAAATGCAAATGCAGATTCGACCGACATCACTTCTGGGGCAAACCCTGAAGTGACGTAGGGTAGCTCTACGAATCACAGGAAACGTTATGGCAAAACCATATCGTAAACTCTCATTGTTTCCAGCGGTCCCTAAAGCTACCCTATGTCACTTCCAGCTAAGCCGTGTCCCTGAAGTTGCAGTTACCCCCTCGAAAGAAAACCGCACCTCTTCCGAGGTTCACTGGCCTGATCCAGTCCAGAGCTTCCACCTGTTTTAGAGGGAAAACGATAAACCAGGCAATCCAGCTAAACATTTCTCACATAATGTATAGTTCAGGTCCAGTTTGTAAGACCTTTCTGCTCTCCTGGAGAACTGGTCCATGGTTTCCCTCCTCCACCCCCGACACACCCCAAAAAGGGGGGCATCTTTAAACACATGAAAAACACATGCCTTCCAGCCCTAATTAATAAATAATTCCATGGGAGGTCAGAGGGCCTGGCTTCCTAACAATAGGACTGCTATCTTAATCTGTATGTAAATTGACATGTTGGAGAAGCCAGTGCGGGTGAAATGGCAGCCGACCTTTCCAAGTGGTTCCCCAACAGATAGAATGAATTTGCCTCAGGGCCAGTCCTTTTCTTCTCCTGCTCCTGACATCCAGACTTTGAACGGCTGAACCCGCTGGTACTTCTCCCCTTTGCAGAGGCGGGTGACACATTGGGGCACCTCGGAGCAATTAGCCGAGGTTTCAGAGGAGCATTCCTCTGTCTCCAAGCCACCCGGCTTCTGCTTCTCCTTTCACCAGTGTTGCTGCACACAGAAAAACCTGCTCTGTGAACAGAGTTTTTAGCGGAAAGGGTCGTGTGCGCCTGCTTTGAACATTATGCGCTTGTCAAACTGTTGCTATAGCAATGGGTGCAGCAAGCCGCTGCTATAGCCGGGTGGCCAGGAGATGGATTTACAAGGCAATAATTAAACCACATTAAAGTTGCAGTTAGCAGCCACCGACTTGAGTATTTTGTGATGATGTATGGCATAATTATTTTTAAGATACAAGAAAGCGGATAAAGGAGTGACCCTATGCAGAGCTACTCTGTCTAAGCACATTAATATATTTTTTTTTTTGCCATCAAGCCACAGTTGATGAAAGGCAAGAGGCAAACAGAGGTGGGTTGCCACTGCCTGCCTCTGCATAGTAGCCCTGGAAATTGGGAGCAGAGGACATGTCACCCCGCTCCTTGGGATCTACTGCCCTGCAGGGTTTTCAGTGGCTGTGCTCTTCTCTCTCTGGTCAGAAAAACCTTCTTTCTACATAAAGCTACAGCTCTGTTCCTTCCTCTGGCAAAGTCAGGAAGCTCTGTCACATCTCTTGGATCCCAGCTTAACTCCTCAGCTGGTTAGTCAATTGCAAGAAGAAGAAGAAGAAGAAGAAGAAGAAGAAGAAGAAGAAGAAGAAGAAGAAGAAGAAGAAGAAGAAGAAGAAGAAGAAGAAGAAGAAGAAGAAGAAGAAGAAGAAGAAGAAGAAGAAGAAGAAGAGGAGGAGGAGGAGGAGGAGGAGGAGGAGGAGGAGGAGGAGACTGGATTTATATCCTACCCTTCACTTGGAGTCTCAGAGCAGCTTACAAACTTCTTTCCCTTCCCCTTCCCAAAACAGACCCCCTGTGAGGTAGGTGGGGCTGAGAAAGTTCTGACAGAAACTGCTCTTTCAAGAACAGCTCTGACAGAACTATGGCTTGCCCAAGGTCATCCAGCAGCTGCAAGTGGAAGAGTGGGGAATCAACCCTGTTTCTCCCAAATCCGAGTCCACGCACTTAACCACTATACCAAACTGGCTCTCGAAAGGAATTTGCTACTCCAAAGGAATTTCTAACACCAGCGCCACTACCCAATAAAACAAGTACCAACTTTACTATGAAATCTCAAAGAGGTTAGTCAGGCAAGGACTCTGAAAGGTGGGGAAAGCATATATACACGCTTCACTTGTGCCACTGTCATCCCCAGAAGTTAGCAGGTTTTCAAAGCAATACAAGTCCTTGAAAATCTTTGGTACAGGGCTGATGCCTCTTGCCCCAGAGGTTTTGTTAAATGGTTAAAAACAAAATGTGACTATCCCACATGAAGAGCAGGGTGGAGTGGAGGGTGAGAATAAGGCAGATTATGGATCAACTCTTAATTCAGTTGGCCAAAAGATTGGTTAAATTGAGAAGACTGGGAGAAACTGATCTCAAGGTGTGAGGGGGGGTCCACAATGAATCCTGTTTTGCATAGAAGTCTGAATGAATTCTCACTGACATAGGAGTTGGGAAAACATCATTTCCCCACGGTTGAAAAGTAATGATAAGGGCACACCCACGATTAGCAAGGCAGGGTCATTCATTCCTCCGATCAGATCTGCCGCTCAGTGTTGCAATCCTAAACAATTTACTCAAAGTAGGTCCGTCCCACTGAAGTTATTATTAGAATTCAGTTTCCAATAATCAAGCTTCAGTCAGGCCATAATTAGGGTACCGTGCTCAAGACCTAACTAATTTACTCAAATGTTTATACCCTACCTTTCCCTGTGGCTCCAAATGGCTTACAAACTCAAATATAAACTAAACCCCGCAAACCCCATTGCTCCCTAAAAAATGCCTGCAGCCTTTTTGTGTGTGTGTGCCGTCAAGTCACAGCAGGCTTGTGGCAATCCCATAGGGTTATCATAGAATCCCAGAGTTGGAAGGGGCCATACAGGCCATCGAGTCCAACCCCCTGCTCAATGCAGGATCAGTCTAGAGCATCCCTGACAACAAGGATTTGTCCAGCCGCTGCTTAAAGACTGCCAGTGAGAGGGAGCTCACCACCTCCCTAGGCAGCTGATTCAACTGTTGCACAACTCTTTTTTCCTAATATCCAGCCAGTACCTTCCCACCCTTAATGCAAACCCGTTATTGCGAGTCCTCTCCTCTGCTGCCAACAGGAACAGCTCCCTGCCCTCCTCTAAGTGACAGCCCTTCAAATACTTAAAAGAGAGCAATCATGTCCCCCCTCAGCCTCCTCTTCTCCAGACTAAACATTCCCAAGTCCCTCAGCTTTTCCTCACAGGGCTTGGTGTCCAGGCCCCCAATCATCCTCGTTGCTCTCCTCTGCACATGCTCTATTCTGTCCACATCCTTTTTGAAGTGAGGCCTCCAAAACTGCACACAATACTCCCGGTGTGGCCTAGGCAAAAGGCATTCAGTGGTGGTGCTGTGGTTTGGAACTTGAATTGAAAACCCTACGATCCTGGTGCCGCCATAAACTGATACCGCCATAAGCTTTCAGGCCCAGAGACGTTCAGCGGTGGTTAGCCATCGCCTGCCTCTGCATAGCAACCCTAGTTCTCCTTGGTGCCCCCCATCCAAGTACTAACCAGGGCTATCTCCGCTTAGCTTCCAAGATTTAAACTACAAGGCAAGGATCTTGGTGGAAAAGATAAGCACAAAAACAAAGGCTACATGGTAACAAGGACTGCAAAGTCACTGAATAACAGTAATAGGTAATAAAAGTATACTATGTATGAAATGCCAATTATAGTGTAATTTTTACATATTTTACAATTCCGTTTCCAGATGTCGCATCCCTGTTGGAGTGAAAAGTTTTTTGTGTATATTTGCTGAGGACAGGCGTCCCGTTTCGAAATCTCTGACTGAGTTGAAAAGTAAAGGTAAAGGTTTCCCTTTCTTGAAAGTCAGTTGAATCCGACTTTAGGGTTGCGGTGCTCATCTCCATTTCCAAGCGGAAGACCCAGCACTGTCTGAAGACGTTTCTGTGGTCATGTGGCCGGCATGACTAAATGCCAAAGTGCACAGAATGCTGTTACCTTCCCACTGAAGCAGTACCTATTTATCTACTTGCAATTTCTTGCTTTCGAGCTGCTAGGTTGGCAGGAGCTGACTGAGTTTAGGCCATGATGAATATGCTGGACTATGTGATTCCTTTGAAAATGGGTGATTCTTGATGAAGACATCTTGAAACGGAATTGTTACAGGACATCTGTTGAATCTTCCCGAGAAATCTCTCCTTGTTCCACATGCACGTATGATTTAGAGAATTCTTCCAACAGAGACTTCTTTTCAAAGCTTTAATCATACAATATTGAATGTACTGTTTCCCTAGTGAAAAATCATATACTTGAAGAGTCTAGTTGACATTTTGAAAAAAGTATGTTTATTATTGCACAAATATGTAAAAATTACACTACAATTGGCATGTCACACGTAATATACTTTTAATTACCTATTACTGTTATTCAGTGGCTTTACAATCTGTGTTATGGTGTATCTTTTCTATTTTGTGCTTCCCTTCCAAGATCTGACAGGATTGGGCTAGTCTGGGCTACCCAAGTCAGGGCTCCTGCAACCTACAACCCATTAAAAATGTTGGCAAATAGAACAGACTCACGATACTGCCTAAACACGTCTAGAGAAAGAACCCTCCTCACCTCCTGAGGAAGCCTGTTCCGTTGGAAGAGAGCTGTGATGAGAAAGCGCAGGTGCTGGATGATGATAGGTGGACCACCCTAAGTGGAGTAACAGCTAGCAGGTGGCAGCTTGAACAGTGCACCTGGCTCACAGGTGCCTAAGGAAAGAGATGGTCCTTTTGATATGTGGGTGTCAAAGGCTACAAAGGGCTTTATAATAAGCACCTTGGACTCAGAAACAAACTGGCAGCCAGTACTAGTGTAGCTGTTTTAAAATAAGTGAGATACTCTGTCAGACTGGCCACTGACAGTAATCTTGCTACCATACTCTGGGGCAGCAGCAGTTTCTGAGTTGTCTTCAAGGGCTGGATTAAACAAATTTAGAGTCCAGCGGCACCAGTATCGGAGACTGTCCAATAACTGGTGCAATCTGTTTTAGATTATTTGTTTTAATGTTTTAATTAACTATTTACTATTGTGTTTTTTTCGTGATGCTAAATGGCCTAATTATTTGTCGTGATCCACCCTGAGCCCGTTCGTGGGGAGGGCGGAATATAAATTTGAAAAATAAACAAATAAATAATAGAGCACATTACAGTAATCCAATAAGAGCGATTCTGCATCTAGCATTTGCTCCTCATTTTCTCAACAGGGAGGAAAAAGGGCAGCTCAAAACCACATCCAATGTCAAACTCGCTGCCTTGTTCGCCATGTAATTCGGGGAAATTCCAGGGGAGGGGGGAGTGTGAATGGTTTTATTGTAGGGCAATGCATCTCATGTAATATTCTGAAGATACCTCCCTTTCCTAGGGATGTCAGCCAGATGGCCTTGGTCTGTCTTGCTGCTTGCCACCTTAGTGTGATAACAAAAGGATAATTTACAGGTGGGGGGGAGAGGCATGCTGAATGGTCAGTATGATTGAAGGGAACTATGTTTGAATCAGGTATAATTGGGGGGGGGGTTCATGCCAGAATCTCAGTTCTGACTCAACAACATACTTAGCTTGGAACATCTTTATTCTTCAATAAACGAATCACCTCCAGTGAGTGTTGTTGAGACTGAGAGTAACTTTGTCCAAGAGTTTGACATCCATATACCTCAAGACAATGCCCTATTGACTGCAGAGTCACCCCTGAATGGCCATAAAATGGTCATAAATCTATGCAGACAGTACAATAAAATCCGACAGTCAAAGAACTCGAAAGTGGCATGGAGTGTGGAAGCAACAATAAAATCAGACAATCAAAGAGAGTGAAAGCAGCATGCAATGCTGAGGGGAATTTCTGTTCCAATGTGGATTTCGTAAGACAACAGAGGGAAAAGCCAATGCAGAATCACCCTAAATTGGCGAACCAGATGCAACTGATAGAAGGCCTCTTGGCCACTGCACCAACCGGCTTTTCAACCAGTAAATCCATGACAACCCCCCAAGCATTTAAATTGCTGTGGAAATGCCGGCTCCATGCCAACTCCATTCCATCTAGAACAAGTGCCTCCAGCTCTTCCAAAGCATTAGCCTTCCCGACCACCATTACCTCTGTCTCGTCTGGATTCAGCTTGTCCTGCCTTAGCCCCTCAACTACAGCCTCAAAGTGCTGGTTCAGAGTTAAGATGGAAGCATTCGGAGGCTGGAATAATGAAATACACAACTGGTGTCGTCTTTATATTGATGACCCCCAACCCCTAAGCTCTGGGCGATCTCATTCAACAGCCCCATGTAGAAACTGAAGAGCACAGGTTACTGACTGGAACTCCGAAGCACTCCACAGGCAAATCCTGTGCTTTCACACCAGGACTTCCTACATCTCAGCCACCTGACTGGTGTGTCCCCCCATTTTTTCCCCCATGACATCCTCTATTTGTACACAGACAATTAACAGCCCGTTCCTTCTACACACAAAAATCTGCTTTATTTTAAACCTGTCAAAAACCCAACATTGCCTGGGCAGGATGCTATCAATGTGAGCCAGTTTCTTGTGTCTGAAGGGGAAACTCTATAACTGTGAGACTTTGGCGAAGAGCTAGTCATTTATTCTTTCCATTTGCTGATGATCACAAGGGGCCAGCCCTCTGCAGCAGTTAGCATATCAGAAGATAATTGCCTGCCTTTAAACAAGGGAAAGGGGATGTCTAGAGGTGCCTCTGTAAATATATAATTTTTTTTTTTTAATTATGGACACTTTACAAAGGATTTTAAATGGTATTGTGTTATTTGTTTGATGTAGTGGTTAAGTGCGCGGACTCTAATCTGGGAGAACCGGGTTTGATTCCCCACTCCTCCACTTGCAGCTGCTGATGTGACCTTGGGTCAGTCACAAGCTCTGGCACAGCTGTTCCTGAAAGAGCAGTTTGTATTAGAGTTCACTCAGCCTCACCTACCTCACAGGGTGTCTGTTGTGGGGAGGGGAAGGGAAAGGAGTTTGTAAGCCGCTCTGAGACTCCAAGTGAAGGGCGGGGTATAAATACAATCTCTTCTTCTTCTTCTTCTTCTTCTTCTTCTTCTTCTTCTTCTTCTTCTTCTTCTTCTTCTTCTTCTTCTTCTTCTTCTTCTTCTTCTTCTTCTTCTTCTTCTTCTTCTTATTTGTATGCAGCATTAGGCATGCTAGTGGAGTTTTTTGAAGACTCCACTCTCAGCCTACCCTTTAAGGGGAAGGAGGGGATGTTGTTAAGTATGAGACTCAACAACGATTTCAGCTTCAAAAGTGATTTCAGCTTTATTTGAACAGCAAACTGTAAGTCAGAACACACAACAAACAAGTGAGCACAGCTCCTTTTAAACTCTCCTGGGCTGTCAAAGCCACACCCAGTTAGCTAAGGCCAATCACAACACAGAAATAAGGCCAATCATAACACAGGGATAAAGGCCAATCAGGACCGTCCTCTTTGCAACATTCTCACACAGTGATTGGGTATTTACAATGGTTTTGCCGAAACCAGCCAATGGTAATGTGACAGCTGAAGAGCCACATTCAAACTCAAGCTTAACATGGAAATGTATAGCAAGGATTCATATCCCAATACATAACAGATGTCTTCTTAAAATTTTAAAAAAATGCAACATGGTCATGTGAAAAATATGGGGGGGGGGGTTACTTCAATGCACCACAGGTGTGACAGGGAAACCACAGGTAACAACTGAAAGGAAAATGATCACTCTCTGCCATCTATAATCTCCACTGCAAAGGGAATTTCATTTTACATCTGAAAAATACTGAGACTGGCAAGCGATTTCAGCTCTCATACTTTATTATAGGTGCAGAATAAGACAAGAGACACCCGGCTTGCAGGCTGGTTTATATGCTCCGTGAACTCACTCCCCAAACACCCCCCCCACTCAGTGATAGGCTATATACAGTGGCCGAGAGTCCCATAGGTCCCGACCAGGAACCTAGCCCGCTGACCATGTGGAGACTCGCCTTGCATGTGGTTGGGTTTCGATACATTACACCATCCCATTAGCAACTGATCACTATGCGCCACTTGTGTCCTCAAGGAAGAAACTTCTGGGTTTTGCCCAGGGTCATAGTAAAAATTATACTGCATCTGCATGTAACATGAACCCAACAGCTACTTCACCATCAAATAACGGGAAAAACAAACTATTCATAGCGGTTAACGCTGGGTTCAAATCCCCATGCTGCCATGGAAGTTTGCTGGGTGCCCTTGGGCCAATCACTCCTTCGGCGTAATCTACTCCCCCCATCTCCATGAAACGCTGCTTCTGGGAAACCCTGAAGAATGACATGAAGGAGGTTTACAGCAAGAAGGCCAATGGCCCTGATCTATCCCCAGTGAATTTTTAAATCCCGTGAAGAGGGAATTCTGAACTGTGTGTAGCTCACTTCATTTGAGACGCAGGTTCCTGGCAGCCACTGCAGGTGCCCATGCCTCAAAGGTCTGAAGGTAGACTGGTAGCACCTGAATTACCCATCTTTTCTGTGTCCAGGACAGGTGGGTACTGTGATGGGGCAGACTCGATGCCATGTCCCATCACCGAGAAACAGAAAGTCTTATTTCCTCCCCTTGCTGAACTATATATGTTTGTCAAATTTAAACTTTCTGTTTGTTGCAGATGTACCTTAACAGTTCTGATACAATTCTGACACAATATGACCTATTTATGATTTATTTAAAACGTTTTTCTGCTGCTGTTCCACCCAGCTTAGGGTCCCCAAGGTGATCTACATCTTGTTAGGTATAGGGGGAAGAGCCAAAACCTAGCTTCAGAAAGGCACAGAGTAAAGCTCTCAAACTGTATTGCCACTTTTGTAGCTTACCGCAGTCTTGCAGTTGAAGCAATGCTGTCCAACCACCTCTGCACCTCTAAAATCTGTCCCCTCCCTTGACTACACATGCCGCTTGGAGAAGGTGTTTAAAGGGATTGCCTTCTCTCTTTCTCTCTTTTTAAAAAGAATTTTATTGGTTTATGCACAGAAAAGGGGGAAGGGGAAAGAAAGGAAGAAAGGAAGAATACAAAAGTACATAAAATTCTAGTTTGGCATTCTGCACACATATCTTCTCATTACAATTGCGCGACTGCTACATCTATCATTCTTATTATTCTTCATTTAATCTTATTTTCTCAGTACTTAAGTTTTAACCAGTCATAAAACACCCTCCAAGGTCTCATAAATTCTTCTTCTGTTTTTCCTTTTAATATATTTGTGCCTTCTCTTTAAACACCTTCCAAGTGAACTCACTGCTTTGGAGTTCACTCACCACATGGCTCACAAAAGGCATTTAAAGGGATTGCGTTCCCTTTAATGCCTCCCCCCCCTCCATTGGGAATCATGGAGGATGGGGGTACCTCCTTTTGGGGCTCATAGGATTGGATCCCCTTGTCTAATCTTTTTGAAACTTGGGGGGCAGTTTAAGGAGAAGCACCAGCAGCTATGCTGCAAATGTGGTGCCTCTACCTAAAAAACCCAGCCCCCAAAGAGTTGCAGATACCCCCAGATCGATTCTGCATTATACCCTATGGGGAACATTGACTATAATGGTCCCCATAGGGTATAATAGAACCAGAAAAAATCCGCAGTCCCAAATATTTACCAAATCCAAATGCCATACGGTATTGGGATTTGGGAATATCAGGAAATACCGATATTTCTTCTGATTCAATATACCCAAACCTGAAAAATACAATTTTTTGCACACCCCTAATAGCTACCTATGTTGAAAGAAAAAGGTGATTCAGGTCTCTGTTACAACATTCAGACAGGAAAATATGAGACATAGCATGGCTAAAGATATCTGATGAGGCATTTTAGTAAAACTTTTAAAAATAAAATTTATTTTGCAGTACCAGTTTAACGGAAAGGAGCTGCGGTGGCTTAAGTGGTTAAGACGCTGAACTGCAGGCTGTGGAAGGTTGGTAGTTCAGCAGTTCGAGACCCGAGAGTGCTGCATGACGGAGTGAGCTCCCGTCTCTAGTTCCAGCTCCTGCCAACCTAGCAGTTCGAAAGCAAGAAATTGCAAGTAGATAAATAGGGACCACTTCGGTGGGAAGGTAACAGCTTTCCGTGCACCTTGGTGTTTAGTCATGCCGGCCACATGACCACGGAAACGTCTTCGGACAGCACTGGCTCTTCGGCTTTGAAACAGAGATGAGCACTGCAACCCTAGAGTTGGATTTGACTGGCTTTCGAGCAAGGGAACCTTTACCTTTACCTTTCCAGTTTAACTACGCCAAAGAAATATGGTCCAGGTACTTCCACTGTAAGAGGGAACAACTGAAAGGTCAGCGTAGGCGCCTGTGGATCATAATCAATCACCATGGAATGGGGTCGGGTGGGGAGGAATCAGATACGAGATTCCCAACCACTTTAACCAAAGCAGGCTGCACCACACCTGAACAATGACAGATATTATCTAGCTGCTTTTCACTTGCAACTTAACCATGGCCTGAGATAAAAGAGAAACCGCATATGCAGAACTGAAGACAAATCACAGTGTCCAATGAGGACAGGGCAGCCTCAGTAGCCCGGACTAGACTGACCAATGGTTAGTATTTTGGTGAGCAACCATCAAGGAAGTCCAGGGTTGCTATGCAGAGGAAGGCAACGGCAAATTCTGAATGTCTCTAGCACTGAAAGCCCCAACGGATGGCAAGACTAGGATTGTAGAGTTTTCAATTCATGTTCCAAAAAGGTCAGAAGGACCTTGCACCAAAAGCATTGCAGCCTGATTTTAGATGGTATGTTGGGTGGCCAAAAGTATGTACCATAAGTATGCATTGTAATATGACTTGTATTCAGATCACAGTGAATTTAACCCTATGCTTTGTCGCTTCAAACCAGATGGTTAACACTCCCCCCCCAAAACAAACAAACAAACAAACAAACAAACAAACAAACAAACAAACAAACAAACAGTGCTTGTTTTTTGGGCAATCTGTAGAAAGCTTATCAATTTAGTACTTGTAAAATAACACTGCAAATAACAAAATGCTAGACTTTTAATTTGAGTTATACTTCCCTGAAGAGAGACGCAGCCTGACATGGGCAAACTTAATGTGCCTTCATGACTCCACTGATGTTAGAAACTCTTACAAATGTTGGTTTGTTGTTTATTTAAAAGATTTACAGCCTACTTGGATCTAAAAGGAAGTACAACAGCTTACTGGCGTTGCTATGAGGAGGGACTTCAAACAAAAACTTGAGTGAATCATACAGATGGTAGAAATGAAGTGAGAAAGGGGGAAACAACCTCTGATGGATTTATAAGCCTCCAATTCATTATCTTCCCATCTAAAATTTAGGGTTGCCAGCTCTCCATTGGGAAATTATCTGGAGATTTTGGGGGTGGAGCCTGCAGAGGGTGGGGTTTGAGGAGGGGAAGGACTTCAGCAGCATATAATGTCATCGAGTCCAGCTTCCAAAGCAGCCATTTTCTCCAGATGAACTGATCTCTGTCACCTGGAGACCAGTTGTAATTCCAGATGATTGTCAGGTTCCTCAGTCAGCTCACACAGGGCTTCTTCAGAAGACAATGTTTAATGGTGAATCAAAACTAAAGACACGCGTACAGCTTGTGTCTGTAATGGCCACATACAGTAGGGTCTCTTAAGATATGCTACATTCAAGCATTCCACCCCCCCCCATAGCAGAAGCCAATGAATACAAGTCACGTGCGCGGGCAAAAGCGGTGGGCAAGCAAGCAAAACAATCCTAGAAACCGTTTTGGTCCCCAGCCGAATCTCCAGCAGCTGGAGAGTGAAGGTCGGAGACCTGATAAGAGACAGTGAGTAACAGTGAGTAAAAGTTCAGGCGATGGGAGACCAGAGTACTCCCTCTGCATACCATACACATGACAGGGCTACCTTGACAATGATTCTCAGTCACCAACTAGAGACTGGTACCCCAGGAAATTTTATGAAATATAAAACTATAAATGCCTTAGTTTTCAAATATGCCCAATTCTGGTATTGAAAACTAACCCGCTCAAGCAAATATTTCTTAGTTTTAAAAGTCGCTAGAGGAAGTCAGGATCTGGATCTGGCCTGACTTCCTCTAGATCCTGAAGTTGAAGCTCAAATACTTTGGCCACCAAATGAGAAGGGAGCACTCACTGGAGAAGACCCTGATGCTGGGAAAGATGGAAGGTCAAAGAAGAAGGGGACGGCAAAGGATGAGATGGTTAGACAGTGTCATCGATGCAATGAACATGAAATTGAGCAAACTTCAGCGGACAGCGGAAGACAGGAGGGCCTGGCGTAAACTGGTCCATGGGGTCGCGAAGAGTCGGACTCGACTGTGCGACTGAACAACAACAGAGGAAGTCAAACAGCCATCCACAAGCAAAAAAACCCCAACAAAACAAAAACAAAGGAAAGGAAAAGAAAGGTCACATCCCACACGCCCCTCTCAAGAAGATGGCAGCACTCTCTAAATGTAGAAATTCATCTTGGATGTAAACATTGATTATATTGACAGGATAAACAGGAATTATGTGGAGGACTGTCTTGTATTAAAACCTTCAAACTACACATCTTGAGAGACTAAAACCTTGTTTTAGCATATTCCAACTCTTCCACTGGACAAAGGTCCTCAAGAAAAAAAAACAAGGGGGGAATCCTGTGCCATGCAAACCGAGAGGATTTTCCCTTCACTAAGCAATATCTGCCTTCAGCCTCTCATCTACCCTCCCCACACTGCCATTTGCAGAGGGCATAGAGAAGAAAGGATAGATCATGAACATGTTAAACAGGAATTTTAAAACATGAAGTCCAGAATGACTGACCAGGGCACAGATACTAGTGCTTAATTCTACACCTCTACTGGATCAGACCAGTGGTCCATCTAGTCCAGCATCCTGTCTCACACAGTGGCCAACCAGTTCCTCTGGAGGGCCAACAACAGGGCATAAAGGCCAAGGCCTTCCATGATGCCACCTCCTGGCACTGGTATTCAGAGGTCTGCTGCATCTGAATGTGGAGGTTCCCTTTAGTCCCCATGGCTAGTAGCTGCTGATAGACCTATCCTTCATGAATCCAACTAACCCTATTTTAAGACCTTGAAGACCCACAAGGAAGAGGATTTCATAACCTTTGCTGGCCACCTCTGACGGCTACATCAACCAGGAGCTACCAAACTCTTTCCAATATCTTACTTAAATCTATGGCTGGGTACATGAAAGCCGGTGCCATTGTTGTGATTCTGGAGTCCTGGGAACACTTTATTGGGGTCTCTCTGCACCTCCGCACCCTTTACACGCACACAAAGCAAATATATTGCTTCAAACTCATGTCTATATCTAGCTGGATACCCAATTTTCACTTCTCTGGATCCCACCATCTAAGTAAAGTATTTAAAAATATATTAAAAAGGCAAAATTTGCATGACACAAAAGACAAAATTTCATGACACAATTTACTATATGAGACAGCACAAAGAGAATATTGCTCATTGACTATAACTCAACATGACTAGAATATACAAAGCAAATACTTTCACTTGACGCTGTACACATTATGGAACAAATCTTACCTTTAGCAGGGCTATTTTTGGGCAGGAACGCACAGGAACGGAGTTCCGGCTGGCTCCCAAGTTGGCCACGCCCAGCAGGAACTCATTAGCATAATAGGCCACACCCAACAGCAGAAACTCATTAGGATTGGCTACATTAGGGGTGTGTGGCCTAACATGCAAAGGAGTTCCTGCTACAAAAAAAGCCCTGGGTTTTGACAACAAACAAGGTAAAAAGAATAAGAAGCAAAAGGTGGGTGTGGCTGGATGGCCACACTTCTGGTAACACTGGGCTGTGGCCTAATATGCTAATAAGCTAAGTTATCAGGGGTGTGGCCTAATATGCTAATGAGTGTCTGCTGTTGGGTGTGGCCTGTTATGCTAATGAGTTCCTGCTGGGCTTTTTCTACAAAAAAAGCCCTGCCCTTTAGGTAGACCACTGTATCTCTCCTGTAGCCCAGGCTAGCTCTTGATAGCCCAGGACTGCAGCCCTAAGTGGATTGTAGATCTTTGTTGCCAGGGGCTGCCCAGATCAGGTTTCCAGACTGGTAGTGGCAGTGGTTGGAGTATTGCCTCTGATATCTGTGTGAATCAGGGCTCGACTATAGCACTCCCAGTGGGCGGGAATAGTCACTGTAGGAAAGGGATACAGACATATTATCAGGCTGCCATTATTCCAATTGCAGAGTGTATGTTACCTTAATAAACCTAATATGACAGCAGCAAAAGTGCATGGCAGCTGTGCCACTGGAGCTGTTGCCTACCTTGCAGTACAAATGATAAGTCATTGGGTAAAACTTCATACCTCCTTATTGTATTTCCAGGGAGCAAGGTAAACAAATATTTGCCCTCCAGTTTCTCACATATAATTAGGTTTCTTCCTATATAAAAGTAAAGCTATGTGTCAATAGACCTCAGTATTCAATTCGGGGGTGAAGGGAGTATGGTATAGCCCAGTCTCATCAGATCTAAAAAGATAAGCTGGGTCAGTACTTGGAAGGGAAACCACCAAAGAATACTCTGCAGGGGAAGGTAATGGCAAACCTCTGCTTCTCACTTGCCTTGAAAGCTCCTTGCTCGGGTCCCCATAAGTTGGTTGTGACTTAACAGCACATTTTGGTTTAACAGTGGTAAACTCTCACAGCAATTCCATGCAGACTTACTTCGGTCTAGTCTCAGTGATTTCAACAGCCTTTCTGGAATAACTCTGCATAGGATTGCATTGCACGTTCACTGCCCTAAATGGAGGTCGTCCCACTTATCACGCTGAAGACAGGGCAGCTGCCAAGTGCCTGTCAAAAGGCTCACGACCCAGCCATTTATTCCTAGGCCACTCTATAAACAAGGTCCCTTGATGATATTTTGTTTGCTCTTGATAATCCTCAGAAGATACAATCATAGCCAATTACAGATTAACTAAACTATGTAAGCAACTGTGTCAATGCGAAAAGATTAGTCAGATACGCACAGGGTCATTTAAATTAATCCCATTAAATGAATATGAACTTCAGAGGGGTGTGTAATCCACAAATCTGCATTTAGAGCACAAAGTGTGCAATTCAGTATCATTCAAATTGCAGCCTTTATTTAAGAAAGTGACAAGATACAAATCTCTTGGTGTTCCACAAGGAATAAAAATATACTGCAGAGTAGGAATTGTGGGTATACTGTCAGGCTTAAGGTTTTGGACTGCAATCCTATGCACACCCTAAAAGGACATAAGCCATGTTGAACGAAATGGACCAACTTCCAACCTACACAGAATTGAGTTGTTAATTTATTAATACTTTTGTGGTTTTAAAATTTAGGTTTCGACTGGCACTCCTTCTGAAAAGGAGAGGATGTACTAAATGTCATGGCTGCCAATAAACTAGGTGTGTAATTTGGAATCCAGAAACGTCTTTAAAAAGAACCTAAACCATAAGTGATAACGCTTGTGTTATGCCATCAAGAGAAACTAGTATCGCTCAGCTGGTGTTGTGCAATATTAACCTGTCATGTCCTGAGCTAATGTATTTGAACCAGTTTATGCACACATGATTACTTTAAGGTCAGCTGACAGGCATTACAGGACTGGAAAAAAACCCAGATTAATACCCACAGTCTTGTGACAGTTATAGAAGGGTTTCATACTGTTGCCACTGGTGTAACAATCTGTATAACCCCTTCTCTGCATACTTGCAAAGGTTTTGCCTCCTAACATGGGACAATGGGAAAGTCCTCTGTCTATATACCATGCCCCCTTTTCTCAGGGATGGGTCCAACTTTTGGAGAGATCCTAAACACCTTGATCTAGGAGGACTCCTTAAATGTCTTGGAGAACAGTGATTACATATTTTGCGAAGGTAGATACTAGAGCAGGCTTGGCAAATTGAGAAAATGGAACTCCCTGAATCTTCAGAGAGGAAATCATTCTCATTTGGTTCAGGACATGGCCAGGTGGTTGGTACAGAGAGAGCCAAGGTCATCAAGTGGATCCTTTAATGAAGAGAAGTCCTGACAACTCCTCAGTCTCAACAGCCTGGCTGTGTCCAGTCCAGAGTCCCTTATTTGGTCTGATAGGTACACAGAGTTCCATGTGCAAACAGGGTTCTCCATTCTCTTCTGTGGAGGTGATGGTACTGCAGACGAATCCTTTGTGGGCACTACACTGTCCCTCCCATTTATGTAAACTGCAAAACTCTTATGGATGTAAGAGTTTCATGTGCAGATTTGGAGGCCTGGCACCCTCCATAGATTGTTGACTGAGGATGCATGGATCACTCCCATATGAGTGACCAGCCACTGTTTGGCATAGCATGTGAACATATGACAGCCTTTAAGATCATCACAACTTCAGGAAGGAAGGAAGGAAGGAAGGAAGGAAGGAAGGAAGGAAGGAAGGAAGGAAGGAAGGAAGGAAGGAAGGAAGGAAGGAAGGAAGGAAGGAAGGAAGGAAGGAAGGAAGGAAGGAAGGACAATAGCATAAGAACTTAAGAAGAGCTCTGCTGAATCAGACCAGTTGTCCATCTAGTCCAGCAGCATGTTTCATATAGTGGCCAGCCTGGGGATGCCAGCCTCCAGGTGAGACCTGAGGGGTCCCCTGGAATTACAGTTCATTTCCAGACTAGAGATCAGTTCCCCTGGAGAAAATTAAATGCTTTGGAGGGTAGACTCTGTGGCACTGTTCCCCACTGAGGTCCCTGTCTTCTCCAGGTTCCACCTCCAAAACTCTAGGAGTTTCCCAACCTGGATCTGGCAACCCTTCTCCTCCATCTCCCACTGGTGGACTGGGAGGAACTGGCAACCCTAGGCCAACCAGTTATCCTGGAGGGGCAACAAACAGGGTACAGAGGCTAAGAGTCTTCCCCTGATGAATCTGTCTAATCGCCTTTAAAAGCCATGCTTGTGGCCAGCACCACATCTACTGGCAGTGAAACAGAGAAAGAACCTTCATATCTATGAACAGGTAGAATTTCCTTCTTTCCAGGTGACTTTGGGAGAGCTCCATGTCCAGGCTCTGTCCTAGTCTAGAGCTCTAGGGGTGCTGCAGTGCTTCACCATGTAGGACAAGGGAAAAATGAATGTGATTTCTGAATGTGGGGTCTGATATTTCCTCTGACATGTTTACATACTGACAGCTGTCACTGTGCCTTCAAAAGTTTAATTATAATAGATCCAGATCTTGGTATGTAACCTAGCATCTCTTGATTATCTCTCCTTATAAATAATTATCTTTTGGTTTCGCAAGATTCCATGCGCTCCCATTGGCTGTAAAACGCCCTCCCTCAGCCATTGGCCCATCAGCCGCCACTCAAGAGTACTCGTGTGCCATTGGCCGGGTGCTGGGTCTGCTCCTCTTCCCCACCCACTCCCCCTTCAGACAGATTTTGCATGTTAGATTTACTGGCAGACAGCTCTCTCTCCTGAGGAAGACTCTCTCTTGACTCCTGTGAGGAACTGTCCCCTCAGTGGCTGTCGGTAGGCAACCAAGCTTGGTTCTGTGAGTAAAAAAACAAAGGACTTTCAGCATAACCCCCTCCCCCGCCCTTAACCCCCTCCCCAATGGCCACTTTCCTGTCAGAATAAATGGGAAAAGGCTCTTTCTCCTGCTTAGCTTCAGCATGGCTGGCTGGCTAATGAGGAGGGCCAGCGACCATCAGACCATTTTCTTCAACTCCCCGCTGTGTGGCTGACTTTCCCCTAGGGCTGCCAATCTCCAGGTGGGACCTGGAGATCTCCCACTGTTACAATTGACCTCCAGATGACAAAGATCAGTTCCTCAGGAGAAAATGGTTGCTTTGGAGGGTAGACTCTATGGCATTATATCCTGCTGAGTCCTTCCACACACACCCAAAATGTTGCCCTCCACAGGATCCACCCCCCAAAATCTCCAGGTATTTCCCTAATCAAAGTTGGCACCTGTACTTTCTCCTCTGTCAGTAAAAGGCCCTTTCCACACCTATGTTGGCCTTTGGGAGAAAACTCATTGGGCCCAGTCCTGATCAGGTTGCCAACTCCAGGTGGGCAATTTCTGGAGATTTGAGGGATGGAGCCTGGAGAGGGTGAGGTTTGAGGAGGGGTGGCACCTCAGACAGGTACGATGCCATAGACTCCACCCTCCAATCCAGCCATTCCCTGATGGGGAAGCACTGTTGCCAATCTCCAGGTGGGGGCTGGAGATCACTCAAAATTACAACTGCTCTCTAGGAGGGAGGGGGAGGAGATGGAAAACTAAAGGTAGGTTGATGGTTGGCTGGGAGGGAGATAGGGTTGAGAACTCCAGGTTGGGAAATTCCTGGAGATCTGAGGGGTCGAACCTGGAGAGGGTGAGTGTTGAGGAGGGGTGGGACCTCAGACAGGTACAATGCCATAGACTCCACCCTCCAAACCAGCCACTCCCTCCTGGGGAACCACTGTTACCAATCTTGGGGGTGGGCTGGAGATCACTCAAAATTACTACTGCTCTTCAGGTAGCAAAGATCAGTTCCTCTGGAGAAAATGGAGGACTCTGTCATTATACCCTGCTGAGATTGCCACAGCAAATTGTCACTGAGTGCCCAAAGCCGGGGCACTCTCCCAGAGCCTCTTTCTAGAGCCCGTTGTATTTATTTCCACAACGGGCCTTGTTCCTAGTAGTAGAATATATTTGATAACTGTACCTTTTGTGTACAAAATTATATATACGTTAAGGAAAAGCATTATTAGAGGCCTCTGGGGATAGAATTAGGGTGCAATAAGAATGGAATGTGTATTTAAGAAATTGCAAGGACGTCAAGAGCAAAGTTGAATGTGAATCACAACCCTTATCACCCAGCTCCTCAGAAACAAGGGAAAGAGGGACTAGCTTCACTAAGGTCAGACGAGTTCTCAGTGTTCCCTAATGTTCTCATTGCTCTGAAGAGCAGATAAGCAAATGTAATCACTGACGATACACGAGAGACCAATAGTAAGGTTTAAAGTCAAATGATGCATCCCTGATGTTACCTGCTTGGTACCAATTAGAGATTCTTTAATGTGTAAATTATATGTGATGTCGTTTGGGGTATAAGACCTTCTGCCCTGCCTGGTTATGGCAGAATACGGTTTTGGAATGGCTGAGGTGCTAAGGCATTCAGCCCTGTACTCCCTGTTTGCAATGCATTAAACAGATATTCATCTAACTCGTTGGACTCTGACTGTGTGTTTCCAATTTGGCATGGGAGCATGCAGGCACAAATTTGTGTATCAGCCACAAGCAGGTTTCCCTTTTCCTACAGCAGACATATGATGAAATCCCTTCTTTTTTTTAAAAAAAAAATGGACTAGAACCCTGACCTGGATAGCCCAAGCAAGCCCGATCTTGTCAGATCTCAGAAGCTAAGCAGGGTCGCCTCTGGCAAGGACTTGGATGGGGAGACCTCCTTGGAATACCAGCAGCTGGAAGGTGGGGACAGGCTTTATTCAGCCACCTCTCTAAATATCCTCCAGGCCCCCAGTAGGGGTCAGTCAACAGAGATCGCCATGATTTCCAGGTGCATACACGCATGGGCACACACAAACACACATGCACATATTTTTTTTTAAATACAGAAAATGGACTAGAGAAACAAAGCAGGGTATATTTGTAACTCCATCAGGAATGAATTGCTTTAACTAGGGAATCTCTTAACAAAACACAAAAGGGTCACTGATCCCACAAGCAAAAGCGATCTTTTAAAACAAGTATTACTTAACTATGGCTGCGATCATACGGAGGGGGGAAGAGGCGGGCAGGACGTGAGGCTGTTTGCTCTGCCTGCAATGACGCACGTTTGCGCGATCAAACTTCCCGCCGTGCATCCGCAGTTCTCCATAATACTGGGTTATCGGCAGTAGCTTTTTTTCACGCTACTGCCGCACACAACGATGCCCCGCCGATGACTCCGGGTTGCCAGACAGATTTGCCTGTCTGATCGCGTCTCTTTAATCCGCGGGGGAATTGCATGGCTGCCGTTGCTTCCGGTACGTATGATCGCACCCTATGTTTGTCTGAGGGACACAATGAACTATGCTCACTTATACAAAGTTTCAGTCCGGTGGCACATTTAAGACCAACAAGTTTAAGTCTGGGTATAAGGCTTAAACTTGTTGGTCTTAAAGGTGCCAATGAACTCAAACTTCGTTCTGTTGCTTCGGACCCACACGGCCACCCACCTGAATCTATGCTCATTTGTGATGACCTCTTATCAAGTTAGTCTGGCTCAGTTTGTTGTGCTTTTGAGTCAGGCCAATCAAAAGAAAGCTTTCTTTGGTTAACCATTCTTAAGGGAAAAACAGAACAATTACAGATGGTGTGCCTCCAAGGAAGCATTTATATTCGGGTAGATTGGACTTCGAACATGCTGTGCCTTTTCAGCACCTGGGCACTGTGTTGTTTGATGCCCTTTACTTATTTACTACTCTGTCACGGGACTTACCTGCCGTTAAGATTGCCTTGTCTTTTAAATACACAGACCTTGGCTATGTATCGCTGCAAGATAACAATGTTTCTCACTTCACTGTGGCTTGAATTGTGAATTCTGATCAATACTGAGGCCAGGTGGTGGATGGATTTGCAAATATCCCACTCATGGTTCAGGAAAAAAGGCACCTACACATTTGACCCTCCAACCCTTTGGCTCCAAGGGCCAAAATAGACATGTCCTTTTCACCAGGACCCAACTCACGTTCCCTGCAGCCACCCAGCAGCTGAAGGGGGGGGGATGGCTATTGCTGCAGGGGGCAGAAAAGCTCCCCCATGACAACATGCCAAGCCCTCCTTTATTTTTCAATAGTCATTCTCCACTAGGGTTCCAGCTCTGGGTTGAGAAATACCTGGAGATTCTAGGGGTGGAGCCTGAGGAGGGTGGGGCTTGGGGAGGTGAGGGGCCTCCGCAGGGTGTAATGCCATACAGTCCACTCTCTGAAGCAGCTGTTTTCTCCAGGGGACCTGAACTTTATCAGCTGGAGATCAATTGTAATAGCGGGAGATCTCCAGGTGCCAACTGGAGGTTGGCATCCCTGGTTCTCCACAGCTGCTGTGTGGCTTTTGGGAACCCAAGCTGGACCTAGGCAACCTGGACTCGTATCTTTTTTTTTTAAAAAAAATGACTAGTTTGGCTCAAAAATGTTCAAGATTCATGTGCTATAAGGAGAATAGATACGCTTTGTGTGTGCATGTGTGTTTCATGGCAGCTAACGAAAAAGCAGAGGACATCCACACTATTACAACCAGGACGGTGAAAGAGAATGCAAAGTGCAAGTCAGCGCAGAAAGTAACACCCTTAATTTGCACCCACAGGTTGTGGTGGCCCATACCTAGGATGGCTTTTTTTTAAAAAGGACTGGAGAGACTTATGAAGGAGAAGTTTATTGAGGGTTATCACTCCATTACAGCTAATTTCCAGCGCCATCATAACTATGAGTACCAGATGCGAGGAACAAATGTTCGGCTTGTGAATAGGCCTATTGGCAGCCATTAGCTGTAACAGTTAAAATGTAATATCCATATACAGATGCAATATACTTCTTAACAGACGCTAGGGATAATCACCAGGGAATGACCTGCCAGTGGCTGCCAGTGGCTGTAGCTTGAAGCAGAACTTTGGGAGACGACCCGCATTCATCCTAAACTGTAGTGGGAGTGAAGTGGTGGGAACAGAAATCCACAGCTTTTCATTTGTTTTCAAGACAGCTAGATGTGAGTCCAGTAGCCCTTTAGTGATCAACAAGATTTTCGGGGTATAAACTTTCAAGAGTGAAAGCTCCCTTCAGCAGAGCTTTGACTCTCCAAAGCTTAGGGATCTCAGCCCCCTGGTCCGGGGAGGGGATCCCCTGATTCAGAGCAGGCTCCTCTGCCATCCCATCCCAAAATGAAGTTTTCCAGGCCACTTTCAGTAAAACCGGTAAAATAGGAAGTGGTCTAAAAAACCGGAAGTGCCACCCCCAATGCAGCCTTTTCAAGGCCAGTTTTGTTCCTCCTCATTTCTAATGGGGAGGGGGGAGCAAAACTGATTGCTGAAAAGGCTTGCAGCCCATTACAAGGCTTTTCAGTGATCAGTTTCAATCCCCCCCCCGTGGTGAATAAAACTTTGTTGGTCTTAAAGGTGCCATTGGACTCAAACTCTGTTCTGTTTTCAAGACAGTGAGTCTATGTTCTAACCACTTTCACCTAATTTAACGCATGCCAGTCTTTCCCCTTCATTCTAATCCAGCCTGGCAGTTCTTCTGTTCTGATGTTCCTCCGCAATTTAAGATAGCCAGAGAGTAAGATTTCTCAAGGCAGTGCTTGTTCCATCATGAAACTACTCATAGTTTTGACACATACTTGTCTTCTGGCATCAGAGGATGGAAATAAACGATAGGTTTTAGCAGAGCTGAAAGCGATTTGAGAGTCATTACTTTGCATTACAGAGATAAGCAAATATTTCTTTTGACCCACTCTTGCTTCTGGTCAAGCAGGTTGTGCAGGTTTCTGATACAACATAAAATCCTGCAAAACCTGTTTACCAGGTCAAAGGCAGGAAGAGTGTTCACGGTGCAAGTAGCAACCCCTCTTTCAAACTGGCTCCAACACTTTGAAAAATGAAACTCTAACTCAGGGGTCATTTCCTGCTGGAGCGCCCTGGAGCAGTGCTCCAGCAGAAAGGAACCCAGGCCCCACCCCCTGCCCATGGAGGCACTCATGGAGAGTTTTTTTAAATGCCTGGGTTCCATGCCCAGTCTTCTCCAGGTGCCCCGCAGCTGTGGGGCACCTGGAGATGATCAGGCAGGGAAGCCAGCCATGTCTGGCTCCGTGCCCTCCCCATCTCCAGCCAGCCTGCCGCAGCAGGTTGGCTGGAGATAGGGAGGGCATGGAGGCAGACATGCCTGCCTTCCCCCCTGAGCCTCTCTGATTTTGCAGAATGATTCGGGGGTGGGGGGAGAGATTTAAACTCATTTGCAAAACATATTGCATAACTTTGTCAGGGGGTGTGGCATACGCAAATGAGTTATGCAAATGAGCTCCTGCACCTCCTTTTCTAGGAAATGACCCCTGCTCTAACCTAACCTTTTTCTTGAAGTAACTTGAAAGATACTATGAAAAATATGCCTTATACACACTTTTGGAAAGCAATTATAAGCAGGTCTTCTCAGAAGTAAGTCCTGTGTTATTCAATGGGGTTCACTCCCAAGGAAGTGTTCCCAGGTTGCAGCCTTGGTTTCCTTGCATAACTGAACAACTAGAGTACAATACTGAGCTAACATGTCTCCAAGTGCATTTATAATCTGCACTCTGGGCTCTATTTATAGACCTCAGGGTGCCAAGTAGCAATATTTACAATGTATTTGTGAGAACAAAATGTCTTATTTAACAGGGCACTTTAATCTAAATGGTGCACAGGTTTCCAAGGCAAATGTGAAAAGAAGATTTGTAGCTACAGCCAGCTACTGCAGATGAGAAAACATGGCCATGTGGGTTTTATGTAAGATTATGAATCTAGTTAATTGCATTACCTCCAAAAAAAGTCCTTAATTCTTTTCAAAGCCTGAGTCAGTTCCTAATGCTAACCAGTTTATATTGTCATTGCTACCTGGTGTCACCCAATATTAACCAAAACTGCAATTTTTTTTTTTTAATTGCCAAGTCACAGAGACTTCACCTATAGTTGTGGCTATTTACGGAATTTGTCAATCAACCATGGCATCCACAGAAGCTGTGGCACAAACTCAACATCTGCCAAGAGAGCTATATAACCCAGTTCTCTGCCTGTTTTCACAAGACTTGTCCTAACTAGAAGTCTGACTCCCAAGCTATGCTATTGCCAATCGCAGATGTTTGTGGTTCTGGGAATCATGCCATCAGAACATTCTCCCAGATACTTCATGAAATATGTTTAGGATTCTCCTATCCCTCCCTTCAACATTAGTTTACATCAAAAATTCTTCACGCATGGAAAGTGCGCATGGCAGGAATCTAGATGGGATTTGGTGTCGATGCCGTTTTGATACATGGACAGGCTTCCGTTGCTCAGCCCCACCCCCCTTTCCAAATAAGCATCAGGGTAAATTAATCACACTTCTGTCTCTTTAAGGACACCCCTGCTGAACTTCATAGGTCTCACAACTCAGACTCCTGTTGCTCAGACGCCATGGTATATATAAAAAAATGAATTAATGCTGGCCCAATGCTTTATTTCTCCATTTCCCTCCTGTCCAATCAGCATTAGTATTCCTCCTGTCCAATCAGCATTAGTGTTCAGTGGCTGAATATGCCATGTAGCCAATGATAAGTTGCCACAATGCCACTGCCCCTTGCCTCCTGCTCTCACTAAGCCTCTAACCAAGTTAACATTTGGTTTGTTATCCACCTTCTTGAAAACATGAGTAATTCTTTCCTAAGGGAAAATATTATAAAATTTCACCTTGCTTTAAAAAGCTGTCAGTAGGTCACACTGTTTGTTCCAAGGGACTGGATGTGGCTAGTCATAGAGCATCTGCTTGGCATTCTGAAGGTCACAGGTTCAATCCCCAGCATCCCAGTTAAAAGATCGGGTAGTAGTCGATGTGGAAGACCTCTGCTTTGAGACCCTGGAGAGCTATTGCCTTTCTGAGCAGGGAATGGACCACTGGTGATGGACCACTGGTGTGATTCAGTAAGACATCTTCACATATTCATGTTCTCTTTGATGTCTAGTCTGTACTCCCATCAAGACTGAATTTAGGACAGGTACCCTTTCATAGTACTTTAGCTTTTGCTTTGAAGGGCTGGTTTTCTATGTGCAGGGACGTAATTTTTTAACATGGGATAGCATTTGAAACTGTGATCTCCCCCCAAGCATTTTGAAGTCCGTGGGACATCTCTGAAGAACTTGGGGAATTTTGAGAACTTGGAGAACTGCAGCCAGTCAGTACAAACAAAGTTAGGAAAAATGGGCCACTGGTCTGTCTCAGGTTGTTTGTTATGTATCCTAGCCCATAGCCGCTACATGGTCTGTCTGATAGCCACAAATCTCATGCGATGGCTCAGAAATCTGAATAAATTTCTGCACCTGGTCATTATCTGAAGAGTCATCATCATAGATCACATGCCTCTTCCCACCTCAGGGGAGTAACAAGTCAAACAGAAGCTAAGTGGGAAGGTGATAAGAGATAACTGAATGACTGATGCAATACATCTTCTCAGACTTCTGTTTTGCTAATCCAAACATGCCCATTTCTTCAGCTTTTTTTCCAAATGTCAAACATTACAAGCTCTCTGGGTACAACCCTTCATCTGCTGAAGCAAAACTCCCACAGATTTGAATGGAATATTAATCCCTTCTCCTTCCAATTTTATCTAGGAAGATAGTTTCAGAGGGTAACCATGTTGGTCTGCAGTAGAACACCGACACATCTGGTACCTGCCTTTCGTTCCCGGTGCATCGGGACCGGGATTCTGCAGTGTCAGTTATTTCTGTGGCGAGGGATGATGTTTGTGGCTGGTCAAGAGTGGTGGGCATGGAAAAAGGGAGCAGTTGTGATGCAGGTTATGCTAATGTGGAGTTTAGGCAAAGTGTGAAGAATTCCTCACTGGAAACCATGAGTTCAGGAGCGCGGCAATGAAAACTTCTGGCAAACACAGGATTCAAAAGATGCAGGGGGAAAAGAAGGAAGATGCGGGTCAGAACCCTGCCACACATCAACCTGTGGGGAAATAACCACTCGCTGTGAATAACTGCGGAGGTTGACGGGGGGGGGGGAGCCGTTTTTCAGGAATGGTCCTAGATTTGAATCCCGTAGCACCTTAGAGGCCAATAAGATTTTTGGGCTATTAGCTTCCAAGAGTCATGGCTCTAAAGCATCTGATGAAGGGAGCTAAAAGGAACGCTAAAGGGAAGACTAAAGGGAAACATTTAACTTCAGAACATTTCTAAGCATCCAGGGTGAGAGGTGTGGGTTAACGATACTTCAGCAGTGTCTGGGGCTCCAAAGGGAGTGGGTTATGTGGATCTGTCCTCAAGCCTATTATTGTCAGAGTGAGTTTCTGCCCCCCCATCCCCCAAAGTTGCCAGCCTTGGCTTTTGGCATACAGAACTGCTTCTCTGCTTCTCTGAGCTATGGCACTTCCTTCCCAAGGAGCCTTCCCAGTCCTTCTGCACATACAAAGCTGCTCCAACTTGAATCGAACATCTGGGCATGTGGATCCCTAGATCAGAGGCAGTGAAGTTTGGGGTTTTTTTTGTTTGTTTGTTTGAAGAAGAAGAGATTGGATTTATACTCCACCCTTTGCTACCCAAAGGAGTCTCAGAGCACCTTACAATCTCCTTGCCTTTCCCCTCCCCACAACAGACACCCTGTGAGGCAGGTGGAGCTGAGAGAGCTCTTTCGAGAACTGCTCTTGAGAGAACAGCTCTGAAAGAACTTGTGATTGACCCAAAGTCACACCAGCAGCTGCATGTGGAAGCGTGGGGAATTAAACACAGTTCTCCCAGAGTTCTCTGCACTCCTAATCACTGCACCAAACTGGTTCTACACCACACTGACTTTACACTACATCAAACCGGCTATGCCAAACTGATTGTTTGTTTTAATGCTTAGAATGTGATTTTATAGACATATAGTGTATAACTTTTCCCAGGGGTAATTTCATAGAAAAAGAGCTGCAGGAGCTCATTAGCATATCTAATAGGCTATTAGCATAATAGCTCATTAGCATATGCCATGCCCCCTGATATGTCAGTGATGTCAGAAGGGGAAGCAAAAAGGGGGGGAGGCATCTTCAAAAGCCTCCCCTCCCCTTCCCCAGCCAGCCTGCCAAGGCGGGTTGGGGGGGGGGAGTGAAGAGAGAAGGGGTTTAAAGTTTCTCTCTGGAGTCGCACCACAGCAGTGGTGCAATCTTTCCATTGTATTCTATGGGGCCATAGAATACAATGGAAAGATCATGCCACTGCTGTGGCACAATTCTAGAAAGAAGGAGCATGGGGGCGCGGAGCTGGGGGTGGGGCTTGCTGCCACCGCCATCTGTGCCCGCTCCTGGGCTGCCAGAGCAGCGCTCTGGTGCGCTCCAGCCCCAAACGACCCTTGGCTTTTCCTGAGAGGCTTCCCTTCTTTCTCACATTCTTATAGAAAGCTAACAAGGCTGAACATGTACTGGGATGTCAGCAGAAAGACAAGCACTGTTACTGCATATTTGGCTCATTGATCGACTGAGAACTTTTGGGCACTGGGGGCCTCTAATAACCTTTGAGATGATGTATAAACGGGTGAACGCATTTGACTCTATAAACTGACAAAAACGAGCTATTCCTAATAGCACAGATTTTGTTATAACTGGCACCACGCAAAGCTAAATTTGCTCTACTTTCAAACTATTGTATACTCGTATATTAAAAACTATTATCTGCTCCTTTTTGCTCATTCCCACCAAGCCCACTGATAACATTCAAACAAGCTGTTCAAACTCACAAAAATGGAGATGGGATTAAATAGTCCACTGAACAGTTTACTCTCCCAATTTCAAAGAACTCAGCATGTTTTTGAGCCAATATTCTATGCTTGAGCACCTATTACCAAAATCCAGGGAAACGCTATTGGATGTGTTTTTATTCCTTTTAAGCAATAGGAAGCTAATGTTCTGATTCACAGGTCTGATTATTCTCACAGAGCCAAACTTAATTATCAGCTGTGTGTCATACTTTCGGAAGTACACACTTTGTCAAAGGTGGATTTCACCCTTTAATGAGCACACCTCTTATAAATTGGTCTTAACTTTAGAGCCCTGTCGGGGTGCCTGGAAGCTCTCACCACTCACAGCTATTTCACAATTGTATTCTGGATCAAACTGAAAGGACGAAGTACCATACAGTAAAATCTATTGTAAACTCCCCCTCTCTTTGAAGGCACATTCAAACTGGCCCAACACTGGGTTCCATGTACATCCAGAAATTCGGAGGCAAGGTGGGAACTGCAACATGTCAGATGCAGATGATAATTCCATATTTGCATCCAGTGCAGGCTGTGAAATTTCACAAAGTTCTGACTGATAAGGGGAACTTATCTGTTTCAGAGAAATTAAGGGAAGGTTTCTCCTGGGCTATATGAAAGGGGAACTTTGCAACAGAAAAGAATACTGTTTTTTTCTGAACACGTATACCAAATCGGATTATAAAATTTCAGCATTCAGTGAACATTTACAAAACAATGGGGTGCCATATGGATTGGTTACACTAAAAACATAATTTCCCTTACTTAATAAACATTACACAACAGGTGACGATTGAGAAAATGCTATTACTGTTAATACCCAGGGCTTGTTCGTATGATCAGTAATACTGAACCTGTCATTTAGGGAAGTTCTCCGGTGCAATCAATTCTGATTTATGGGAGCAGCAAATCCCGCTTCCCCCATTACCACTATTTTGAGTCACTCTTAGGGCACTGCATGTTGACGATGAGTTATGAACCACTTCCATGTATGCCAGAACCAGCTCAAGTTAGCAAGCCGCCCCAAGCATCCTTTTCCAATGACACCCCCCAAAAAAAACCCCAGGATCAATCCAAGACAGGCTGCAGAGGAAGGTATGTAGGATGCAACCCAGTCTGGACAGGTCCAGGGTGGCAGCAACTGGAGGATTCAAGATGCGTTGCACAGCAACCACTTTTCTCTGTGGGCCGGATTGGACATCCCCAGAGGAGGTTCACAGCTGCTGTCATTTCCTCTATGGTTTGGCACTGCAAGTGGCCACTTGGCTGGTGAACGCTGATGTATCATGTACTCCACAGGGAACCCCCCCCCACCACCACCACTGCTTGCACATTTCTGACACTAGAAAGTTAGTTGAAGGTCCTAACTGAGTGGGATATTTGGAGGGGATGTCAAACTCAGAATTAATTCCCTTGTTACAGAAGAGAAGAAGAAGAGTTGGTTTTTATACCACATTTTTCTCTACCTGAAGGAGTCTCTAAGTGGCTTACAATTGTCTTCCCTTCCTGTCCTCACAACAGACACCCTATGAGGCAGGTGGGGCTGAGAGAGAGCTCTGAGAGAACTGTGACTGGTAGGGTTACCAGTCCTCAGGTCCTGGCTGGGGTTCCTTCAGTTTTTGGGGCTTCTGCCTGCTGTTGGCCAGCTGGCCAGCAGGGGAAGCCCACCTCCAAACAGAGACATTGCTGTGTGACGTCTCCAACACTATGATGTCACCCAGAAGCGAGATCATCACGTTGGGATGTTGCGCAGCCATGATCTGGTTTGAGGGCAAAACTGTATTGTTTGAAGCCAGTTTTACCGTAGAGTTTTGCCCCCAACCAGAGCATCATTGTGCGACATCCCCAATGTGAAGATGTCACTTCCAGGTGATGTCATCATGTCGGGGACATCCCAGAATCCGCCCATCCCCCACCAGCATGATGAGGGGACCTGGCAACCCTAGTGACTGGCTCAAGGTCACCCAGCAGGCTCCATGTGGAGAAGTGGGGAATCAAACCCGGCTCTCTATATTAGAGTCTGCCACTCTTAACCACTACACCACACTGGCTAATTTAAGGGCAGTTTCGTTGAGACAAACCGAAGTGTACACTCACCTGGGGGCTACACTCAGTGATGGCTTCTTCATGACCAAAAGATGTTATTAGTGCAATCCTAAACAGAGTCAGGGGGCCACGGTGACTCAGAGGTTAAGATGCTGAGCTGCAGACCAGAAGGTTCGTAGCTTGGTAGTTCGAGACCTAGTGCCGCAAGACAGAGTGAGCTCCCATGTCTGGCCCCAGCTCCTGCCAACCTAGCAGTTTGAAAGCAAGAAATTGCAAGTAGGTAAACAGGTACCACTTGGTAATAGTGTACTGTGTGCCTTGCCACTTAGTCATGCCAGCCACATGGCCACAGCAACATCTTTGGACAGCCCTGGCTCTTCGGCCCCCTAGAGTCGGATTCAACTGGCTTTTGAGCAAGGGAAACCTTTACCTTTTTAAACAGAGTTAGACCATTCAAAGTCCATTAGCGTCAATGGCTTTAGAAGGATGTCACTCTGCTTAGTACTGGACTGTAGGTTTGTTTCTTATATTCCTACTTAAAATATATTAGATATACTGCAAGATTATAACTTATTCATGAGTTACATCCACACGGTGCCTGAAAAGTGTACAGGGATGATTATTATACGCATTCAGCCCAATGTTCAGATTAGGAATTCTAAAATGTGAACTCCGACAATTCAAAAGCACTTACCTCGATGCCAGACAAGGGCAGATCCTTTCAAACACAGGCTTAAGCTCAAAGATGTTCCCGTTGGAGCTTGTTCCCACCCTCCCCAGTAGACCCTCCTCCCATCCTTGCCACATTTTTTCCCTTCCTTTCTTTCAAAGAGAAGTCTGGTAAATTCCCTTCTTGTCTCCCCCTCAGGCACCTGGGAAAGCTCTCCAACAGCAGTGTGCCCCAAGTGCAAGGAAGCCCGAGGAAACATTATAGTCCAGGAGTCCTGAGTCCACTCCATTCAGAAATAGAAATACTTCAGGGTTATGTCTTTCCCCCTGCCTCCAAGGAAATTTGGGATGGGGAAAGAAAGGGATGGGGGTTGTTTTGTTGTTTGTCTGCTGGTGGTTAAAGCTGATACAAGCTTTTTTTGTGAGCTTTCATTGTGAGCACTCAAAAAAAAAATTAATAATAATCCTGAGGTCTTTTTTCGAAAGTTTGCAAATGTGAATTACAGACAGACAAGGGGAGTTCCCCCATTAGTAACGAAGCCCAGAGAAACATGAACGGGAGGCAAATCTCTAGTAGCAGCTCAGTATTATTCCATGTGTTTCCCCTGCATTCTTGTTCCCTGCTTCCATTTGCGCCATAGGTTCAGACATTTGTGATTCGTGAAAAAGATGTCTTTTAAAAATACTTTAGAAGGAGCCTCTTAAGAAGCATCTCTCACGTCAGCCATTATGGCGTACAAAACCCCCCAGAGATTGATGTCGTCAAAGTCTCAGGGCAGCAGAACATGTAGACAAGGTTCCAGAGAGCATGATCCACAAACCAGCTAAATCGGTGGACACACTAGACAATAGGCAGAGCCCGATTTATGTGTACAAATTACTAAACACTACCAAATTACTATTGCTTGGGGAATCGCTAAATGGCCTCTTATATTTGACATAGTTTAGGATCTCCATAGATCTTAATCCAGCCCAACGAATATACAGGAAATACAGTAATAATTCCAAATAGGTTTTAGTACTGAAAAGGACCATTGGAAGTTAAGATAAAGGGGGAGAGGGGAAGCTACTTAATCCGTCCTTTTCCTGCTGTTTCTCCCACCTTACCATCGCACCTATAATTCCCCGCCTAGAGAAAAGATGCAGGAGAAAAAGCATCTCCGAGAAGGTAATTTGTACCCATAGAAACAAGTCCATCAGTTAAGATTGTCTAGAGAGGCTCTGGTCTGTGAGCCCCCACTGTAAGTGCAAATAAGTAATTACGGCAGTCAAGGCCTTTTTTGCTATGGCACCTTGACTTTGGAATGGCCTGATCCAACATTGGCTTCTCTTATGTTCTCTTATGTTGCTGGCAAGAGGCTTCCAGCCATAGTGGGAGAGCTTTGGGAAGACATTAGAGAGAGGTTGCGTTGATCCATATTATTGTCATTCCTGCTAGTGCTACGTCAAGAGATTGGTGACAAACACCAACAGAGAGACATACGAAACCACTGTTTAATCCTAGGAAAGCGCATTCTCTTTATCTCTTACATTCCTTGGAACTACATGTTTTCAAATGAAGGAGTGATAAATACTGTTTGGGAACTTGAAAAACTTCAGTCTGCTTTGTACACTTCACAGCTCCGTCAGGACGTCTTAAAGAGTAAACATTCCAAGAGCATAGCCAAAACAGTGTTAAGAACAACTACATCAAGATTTTGTATTGTTTTGTATTGTACTCATATCATTCTTTACTGGCTTTGCTTATGCCCACGAAATGCACTTCACACAAGAATGAATGTTGTTTAATACAGGAAATTTGCTATATAAGTACGAGTAAGTGTGCTAAAGTTATAGAAGAGTGATTTTCTTTGGAGAGCCCAATTTTTCCTATAGTGGGTGGCCTGGCAACCCTACTGCAAGCTGGGAGTGTAGGACATAGACGTTGAAAACAAATAATTGATTTTGGACTGAGAAACAGTAGGATGCAAGAGGGTTCAGCTCCCACTCCCCACATTATTCTTCCCCTCCTCAAAGTGACAACCTTCTGTAGCTTTTTTTCAGTGTATTAAATAAAAGGAAAGATGCCATTTGTGTGTCTTCCATGCACTGTTCAGCTTCATCCGCAGTGTTTGGATTTTTAGACTGTTTGGTCTAGTTCGTAGGCTGGGGCGCCAAAAAAGTAGCAGCAACGGCACTCAAGTCAACGAGGCCCAGCTACATTCATTCAGTTCTTCAGCCTAGCTGGTTTATGAACTGGGCTGAAAGTCTCTTTGCATCGCCAGAGCTGATAACGGTGACCCTGACAGTATTTATTTTTTAAAAAACAGATTCCTTTACAGAGCTCTAGATGGGGAACTGAAGCTCTGAGGTGGTCGGATTAGACTTTAAGATCAGAATCCTAAACATCCTGCATGATGCTGCATGCACCTACGTTTATGCAATTTTTAAAAGTGGAAACGTTCAGGATTTTATTACTCAGGAAAGCTAGCCAAGGTAATGCCACCATTCAGTCTCCTCCCATTGACATCTCCTCCCGTTAGTAGTTCTACAATCGTCAGCAACACTGTTTGAACGTTATCATTTAGATAGTGATGCCGTCCATCATTCAAATTAAATTTTAAAATCCCAGATGGTACCTTCACAACAAAAACATGTCCTGCAGTTCTTCGGTCTTCAGCTGCCAAGCGCCTATTACATCTTATGTTCAACAAACCATCATCAGTATATCCAGTTCTCAATTTGGCTCCATCTGTGGATACTTAAATCTGGAGACTGGAGTCATGAACAAACAAGACAGATGTTTCTAGAGACCTGAGAAAAGCCCCAGGCTTGCAGAAAAATCTAAAATCTAAAAAAAGTGGTGGTTTTTTTTTAAAAAAACCCCAAATATTACAAGCAGCACCTATACCTTTAAGAACAAATACCCTCTATTATGGCTGTTCAGGGACATTTTATGTAATAATAACAATATTGCCAGCCTTCAAGCCTTGGTTTCTGTCAGTAAAAGGCAGGGTGAGGGGACCCAATTCTTCGTTAACCTACAGTTAAACTATCATTTAGAGGATGAGCTAGGAGGTCCCCAGTTCAAACGTCACTTGAGCCTTGCCTAATCCATCCCACCTGTCAGTATTGCTGAGATCACTTGCACGAAGTGCTAGGAACAGTTGAACTGTGCTATATGACCACTAATTAATTTTATTATTGGATTACATTTCTCACAGAAGGGGTGTTTCTCATGTTGTGGTGCAGTGTTGCATGAAGAAAGTGAAAGTGAACCCAAAGGTTAGAGTCCATGCACTTGCACAGATTAGAGTCCATGTGCTTGCAAACCTCTTGCAGAAGCAGAAGCATGAAAAACATTGCAGATATTAGGGCAGCCTGTGCACTGTTTGCAGAACAATATTTGCCTTCTGCTCACAGTTCTTAGGACACAACCTAAGATTAACAACTCCATTCCCAATCAGTTTAGGCAGACAGCCTACTTGGCTTTATGCACTGTACTGGGTGAATCATGCCTCTTGATTCAATACAGGAGATAGGCATTTGGAAACACTGTATCCACATGCATATTCCCTCACAGGACTGGGCATGAGGGCAGTCTGGATACAAATGTTAAATTAGGTCTTGAACTGCACTGTAATGCACTTTAAAAAATGATCTGTCTAGTGTGGTTCCCATATACATTATGCAGCAAGGACAGTGGTACATGTTTTTATAACTTCATCACAATTTCAATGACCCTGCCCGACCATTGTTTCATGCTGCATTTGTACTGTTGCACGCAACAGCATCTAGAATTGAGGTCATAGTGAGTATGCATGCATGAAGAGAGTGGCTGTTGCTCAACGATACAGCATCTGCTTTGCATGCAGAGGGTCCCAAGTTCAATCCCCAACACCTCCAATTAAAAGGATCTGGTAGTAGGGGATACGAAAGAACTTACCTTACTTGACAGCCACTGCCAGTCTGAGTAGACAATATTGTCCTTAATAGATGAATAGTAGCTGGCCAACTATGAGGCAGCTTCATGTGAATGTTTTGGGAGGGGCTGGAAGACAGAACATCTGCTTGGCATGCAGAAGGTCCCAGGTTAAGTTCCTGATGTCTCCAATTAAAAGGATCATGTTGAAGGTGTTGTAGAAGTCCCACCTGGTAGACCACCAACAGTCTGACTCAGCAGAAGACACCCTCACATGTTCAGTTGAAGGCTCTGATCAGCCCTCGGTATTTAATGGCTTGGGTCCAGAAACCAATCCAGAGAAGACCTGTTACCCTTACATGTTACACTTCTGGTCACGGAAGACTCCAGCAGAGGTTTGTCATCTTTCCAATCCTACTCAATGGTGTCAGGAATCAGGCGGAAGAGCACAGCCATTCCTTTGCTGATCAGTGTTTTCAGGTAATAAACAAACGGATGGGGCAGTAAGTAATGATGAAGACAGGCCAAGTCAAAGCCAGAGTAATCTGGTTTATTGGGTCAGCTGGACTCGTTCCAGCAAAACCCCTCTCGTATGGGCAAATTTATAAGTCTGCAAACAAGGAACACAAGTTGCCCTGATAAAAATGAGTAACCGCATGTTGGAAAGAATTAAAGTTCTGTTAAATAAACAGCGGGACAAGAGATTAGAGGGCTGATATTTTAACACCATTCTAGAGTGTTTATAGTCTGAAAACTGTTATTTTAAGCCGCTAGGTTTTTATGTTCTGTGTTTATATTCTATTGCTGGGACTTCAATGTTGGGTTTTAATTAACATTTTGTTTTTATTATGTTTCATTTTGGCAGATGCCTCTGGCAGATTCCCTGAAGAGGTGACCTAAAATTTTTCTAAATAAATAAATCCTGATGTGCACTTTTTGTCAAGAATACAAACATATATCTTTTTAAAACAATTAAAAGTATAGGGAAACGTGACACATTGGGGGGGGTACCTGCAAAATCGAGGCATGGCCCATAGAAGAGAAGAGAAGAGATTGGATTTATACCCCACCCTTCACTACCCAAAGGAGTCTCAGAGCGGCTTACAAACTCCTTTCCCTTCCCCTCCCCACAACAGACACCCTGGGAGATAGGTGGGGCTGAGGGAGCTCTGAGAGAAACTTCTCTTTTTCAAGGGCAGCTGTGCCAGAACTATGGCTTGCCCAAGGTCACCCAGCAGCTACAAGTGGAGGAGTGGGGAATCAAACCCAGTTCTTCCCGATTAGAGTCTGCACACTTAACCACTACACCAAACTGGCTCTGACATTCTAACATACTGTTGCCAGATCTTTCCACATATATTTGAAATAATTTGCAAATAAAAGCCTTGAACTGACAAACATGTAAAAAAAAAATCTCTGTGAGAAGATAAAATTGGGACTGTCTCTTTTTATGGATGGCGGTGGAATGTGCCATCAAGTCACAGTTGACCTATGGTGACGCCATAGGGTTTTCAAGGAAAGAAACAAACAGAAGTGAGGTTCCATTGCCTATCTCTGTGCAGCAACCCCCAATCTCCAAGTACTAACCCGGGCTGACCCTGCATAGCTTCCAAGACCTGACACAATCAAGCTAGCCATCCAGGTCAGGGCCCCTTTAAGGGATATTACTGCAAAAATTCTATCCAATAACAAGTGATCAAATTAGGAAAGGTTCAGAGAAGAATAATTCAGGATCAAGGAAGGGACTAGCTTCATGGCAAAGATGCTCCTGGCATTCATGTTCACACAGCCATCTACCTACGTTAAATTTTGAAGTCATCTCCATAAAACGTTTTAGGCGTTGTCTTAAGGCTGTAGTGTGAGCACATGACAGAGGCGTGTTTCTCAGCGGAGGAAATTATACCAATACATTTTTCATGGATTTGGGATTAGCCATGTGCCCCCACCGCAAGTACACAAAGTGGGAAATTAGGGATGCCAGCCTCCAGGTGGGACCTGGAATGACAGCTCATCTCTAGACTACAGAGATCAGTTTCCCTGGAGAATATGGATGTTTTGGAGGTTGGACTCTAGAACATTGTACCCCACTGAGGTCCCTGTATTCCCCAAGCTCCACCCCTAAATCTCCAGGAGTTTCCCAAACTGGATTTTGCAACCCTACCCCTCCATTCCCCTGCCGGTGACCAGACAGGACCTGGCAACCCTATGGGAAATCCATGTTTAATTACACGTTATGCATGAAGCGTTCTGGAGGGTAGAAATACGTTTTAGAAAAGATATGGCCATGGCCATGCCATGAAAAAAGTGACTTCATTTTTCCTCCTCTACCCCTGTACATAATGTGTATTCCACCATGCGTATCCCACCCCCTCCCCAGCTGAAGTTCATTTCCTGTTTTTAGCAGCGTGGTAAATGTACAGAGCAATATTTCTCTTGTGTATTTGCTTGGCTTCCAGTAAAAAAATTTTTGGTACTGACAGCATACCTATTAACTGATAAGCAAGTATGAGGGAAGAATGCCCAGGTTATAATTTATCCTTATTTTTGATAGATTCCTGGAAACCTCCTGTATGTAAACTGACAGGCAACTGTTTAAACATCTGTTTATCAATTTGTGATGGTGGAACTACACAATAGCTGGGTATCTGCCTCCGGAGCATTTTGATATAAACCTTATCTGCTGAGTTTTATGTGTGTTTTTTTTTTCTGCCCTTGTCTATATGGCTGTTTAGCTTTTTTAAGTTGAAGCTAGTCAAAGGCTGGAACCTTTCGGTTTGCATTTGTGCGGGACTTCTACTGGGCCCCCGTCATTATTTACAAGCAAAGAGCGAATAAGAATGATATACAAGCACAAAGGATTCACCTTTCGATATGTCATGTGGAGCTCCTTTTATTAACAAGTAAAATAGTAGGAAATCAATAAAATAGTTCAGGGCAGAACAGAGGCAAAGGAAAAGGCGGGGAGAGAGTGGAATAGAAAGAATTGGCGGGGATGTTAACACAAAATTATGAATCAGAGTTCTTCTCAATAAAGTATTTTTATGAAGGTACCGGCCTTTTAAATTGCTACGCATACTCTTACAATGGAATCATGCAGCAGCACCTGGCTCCTCTGTGCTTTTGGCATATCCATTTTGTAGGCCTGCCAACCACCAGGTGGCACCTGGAGACCTCCCGCTATTGCAATTGACCTCCAGACAACAAAGAGCAGTTCCCCTGGAGAAAATAGCTGCCTTGGAGGGTGGACTCTATGGCATTACACCCTGCTGAGTGCCTCCCCTTCTGAAACCCCGCCAGTTCGGTGTCGTGGTTAAGTGCGCGGACTCTAATCTGGGAGAACCGGGTTTGATTCCCCACTCCTCCACTTGCACCTGCTGGGTGACCTTGGGCAAGCCATAGTTCTGACAAGAGCTGTCCTTGAAAGGGCAGCCCTCGAAAGAGCTCTCTCAGCCCCACCTACCTCACAGGGTGTCTGTTGTGGGGAGGGGAAGGGAAAGGAGTTTGTAAGCCGCTCTGAGACTCCTTTGGGTAGTGAAGGCCGGGGTATAAATCCAATCTCTTCTCTTCTTCTTCTTCCCAGGCTCCACCCCCAGAATCTCCAGGTATTGCCCAACCCAGAGCTGGCAAACAGACCATCTGGGGGAGATGCCATTCTGGGACAAACTATTATGGGTTTAGAAGCTAAGGGTGGGTAGGTTGGCTACAAAATGGGGAGAAGGGATAGGTTACGAGATGCCAGGATGAATCAGACACGGCAGAATTATGCCCTGTAGTGAGAGCGAAGGTATTATTTCTTCTTATTTATTCATTCAATTAATTTATACCCCACCATCCCTGCCAAAGCAGGCTCAAGGCGGCTTACAGATCCACAAATATCATACAAGTTTAAAGAGGACAAAACAAGATAAAATCAAAAACAGTTCGAAAAATGTTACTGTTTTGATGGTGAATTAACAGTCCTTAATTGTCACCAGAGAAAATCTTATCGGCGTTGGATGTAAACTGGGGTCGGGCCCCATATATAATGTGGGCATAGATGTTAAGCACCTAAACAGTGGCAGGCAACCAAACTGTATCTGAATATGTTGCAAACTGCTTTTGACAAAACCAAAAAAGGACCCACGGTAAGTAGGGAAAACCAACATATAACAAATACCGTGTTACAGATGATTATAACATATCATACATAATTTTTTATATTTTTAGAATGATATTTTTACAGTAATTTCATCATATATAATTTATCGTATAAATATCACAACATATAAGGTATAAAAACCATCCATATATCAAATATCATCTCCAAAGAATCTCAAAAGATATTGTACAACCTCTTAATTAATATCAGTCCCCCTCTGTTAAACAAAAGTTTCAAGAGGGAGGACTCCTTAAAGTCTCTTTAGATTCAGAACATGTGCTCTGTCCTCCTCCAACAGAGGTCCAGATATCCTTCTGTTTCAGAATCTTCCTCAGGGAGTTCAACAATAATTTTCCAGCACAAGGTTGCCAAATACCAAAGAATTAATCCAAATTTCTCTTCAATGAACGCTGCAAAAAAAATTTTCTTATGAGCTACAAGCCTCCTCCAAAGTGCTTTTCACTTTGGCTGGTGAGCTACAGCTGCACAAATAATTTGACATTAAGTAATATTACAGCCCAAATCGCCGATGCATCTTCAAGTACTTTAATGATCACTTGGGAATTTCCCGCCACTTCAGTTATTTCACATTACCAACTTCGAAAAGGTATGGTTTTTTTCCTGTGTTAAATTTCATCATCATCCCTTCCGGTTAGTGTATGTGCTGTCTGTTTGTTTTTTTGGAGGGGGGATTCAAAGGAACAGTCTATGTGCAATCCCCCCTCCCCATACTACCTCACTTCCCATAAAACTGATAAATAAAAGTCTTGTCTGTTTTACTGAAAACCTATAGTGAATTTGACAAGACTTTCTTCCGACCAAGGGCTGGAAGTGGCATGAGTCAAAACGGTCTAAGCTTAGTGTAGGCTGCAAAGTGCCATACAGGTATGTATTTCTCTAGCCATGTGGGAGTAATTTCAACACACTGCTGGTTATTTCAACATTTGGAAAAGTACCATTCACAATCTCTCAAGTCATTAAATGTATTCCAAGTCCACAATAAGGCATTAGGGGGAAAAAAACCTGTTACTTGTCACATGCCAATACAGAGGTCCTTGACTCGGTTGTGTTGGAATATATAAGGTGTATAGTGCACCTGCTTGAAGAAGATCAGAACAGCCCATAGGGGACAGCTGAAGGACTGCTAGTTAGCATACCTAGATTAGGGACTTCCCACGATTTCAGATTGTGTCCTTCCTGTCTCCTGATTGGCTCTTTGGAGAATTCCTGCTCCAACTGCCCCTGCCCCTTCCTTCCTGTCTCTCACAGCCGTTAGTCAGTTAGTTAAGTCTCTCTCCTTCTCCTCTGTTCTATCAGAGTTTATTTATTCTTTAATAAACTGAGTTATTTTCATTAAGCAGTTGGTGCTTCATTCCTCCGTGTGTTTAAACTCTACCAGCAGGTTGAACCTGCGTGTACTTCCAGAATTTTGAGAAAAGGCAGTGGACACATCAAAACAGTTGCTATTAAGGGGGACCCATCACAAAATGGCTGCCATGGAGGCCTATGGCCAATCACCCCAAACCAGACTCCCTCAATTTATTCACATACTGCTTTACAGTTTGTGAGAACACTGGTTTGCAACATCAGGTCTCTGCCAATCTGCCTCCTGCTCTCTGTTGCCAGCACGGAAGCACAAGAAAAATATAAAGGAAGGGAGCAGCAGCTGTGAAAAAGGTCCTTGTTGGCAAATGGGAGTAAACTCTGTCCCTTCTCCAAACAACCATGTGCCAAAACTAGCTGCCAGCCAAGGGTTTTCCTTTAAGCAGAGATTTTGATGGTTTAATGCAGTGTTTCCATTACATCAAGCCAGGGGTATTAGATATGGGAAATACCACTTTTTAAAAAATGTATCTCCCCTTTGGGATACCTCCCAAGGCCACAGCCTGGTTTCCTTTGGTACTTAGGAACCCAAGCTCACGCTGGTTGCCACCATCACAGGCTGAGTTCAGACTGGCAGTTTGAAGCTCGAGGGAGTCGTGACAAAAAAGACACGGAACAACGTGTTCTGGGTTTTCCCGGTCACACTGCGCAGACTGATGCGGGAGCATACTGGGGAGGAGGTGCAAGGGAGCGTTCACACTGTTGGCCCTCCCCTGCTGGAGGCACGGCTGTAAGGCACGGCCCGCTTTTTTGTAATCCAGAGATATGTGCATAAGTGCATAAGCGCACAATAAAAAAACCATGGCTTTTAGCATTCACACTTTGTTGGTGTGGAATGGACATGGGATACACATGCTTCCCAGGGTTTGCTACCACTTTCACCAGGTATCTTTTAAACTCGGGAAGGAAGCGTTACAAGACGGGTTGAATATGGCTGGGGAACACTGGACAGATGTGCCTGTGTGAACGACCCCTTTAATCCATTTGTGAAACGTTGCTGAAACGTGCCTATCTCGGGGCAAACTGCCCGTCTGAACTCAGCCTCAGTGGTTCCAAAATGAATTTCTGGTCTTCCATGATCCAGTTCTGCACCCACTAGGCCAGGCTGTCTCTTCAGAATATCAGGATCGCAAAATGAACACAGACATTTCCAGTCCTACATTAAGCTCAAATGACAAGACAGGCTTGTTATCCGATTTTCCCACTTCCCCACGTTGTAAATCTATCCAGAGGTTTTAATCCATTCAACACGCCCTCCTTCCCTGGCTCCCCTCGTGCCTTTGCGATCTATAAGGCGATGGCTGCAGCTATTCCTGATACTAACTAGTTTTTCAGAGGGTGTGTCCCAACACTGCTGGGATGCCCTGTGGCGCAATGAGGTATCGGTTTGATCGGGTACTGGTGCCAAAACTAAAGGTACTCGCATGCACACATACATGCCAGACATTGCTCACGGCTTAGACTTGCTTGTGTTGCATGGCAGTCCACTCATTGGCCCCGGGGCAAGGATGGGCCTCAACCTTGTTTGGGTACTAAATGTCCCATCTCTTTAGGTAATGCAGACAGAAGCTAGGGGCATCCAGTAACTGGGAAGCCTGTGTGCAGGGAGTGGGTGAGGAAAAGGAGACGATGGAGCTTCATATGGCCCTAAAAAGTAGAGGGTTGAATCACTCCCATATCTGCACAGAATCTCATACAAGCACGTGAAATGCAGCAAGGTGAGGCAGGGACTGAAATGCAAACCAGGAAATTCCCAGATCAAATCTTGCCTCAGCCAGAAACTCATTAGCAGTGTCATCCTAAATGTAGTTAAACCCTTCTACATCCATTGAAGTCAATGGAGATAACTTCCAATGCAGTCCTTAAGCAGACACCCTTCTAAATCCATTGAAGTCAATGGCAGTAACATCCAATACGGTCCCTCAACAGACACTCTACTAAATCCATCAAAATCAATGAAAGTAACTTTCAGTGCAGTCCTTAGGTAGACACCCTTCTCAATCCATGGAAGTCAATGGAGATAACTTTCAGTGCAGTCTTTAAGCGGACACCCTTCTCAATTCATTGAAGTCAATTGAGGTAACCTCCAATGGAATCCTTAGGTAGACACCCTTCTCAGTGCATTGAAGTCAATGGAGGTAATTTCCAATGGAGCCCTTCGGCAGACACCCTTCTCAATCCATTGAAGTCAATGGAGGTAACTTTCAGTGCAGTCCTTAGGTAGACACCCTTCTGAATACATTGAAATCAATGGTGGTAACTTCCAATGCTGTCCCTCAGCAGACACCCTTCTAAATCCATCAAAGTCAAGGGAGGTAACTTTTAGTTCAGTCCTTAAGCAGACACCCTTCTCAATCCATTGAAGTCAGCAGTAGTAGTTGTTTTTCCGTCACACAGTCGAGTCCAACTCTTCATGACCCCATGAACCACATCACGCCAGGCCCTCCTATCTTCTGTCATGCTCCAGAGTTTGCTTAAAATCACGTTCCATGCATCAATAGCACTGTCTAACCATCTCATCCTTTGCCGTCCCGTTCTTCTTTTACCTTCAGTCTTTCCCAGCATCAGGGTCTTCTCCAGTGAGTGCTCCCTTCTCATTTGGCAGCCAAAGTATCTGAGCTCAGCAGACACCCTTCTAAATCCATCAGAGTCAATGGAGGTATCTTTCAGTGCAGTCCTTAGGTAAGACACCTTTCTCAATCCATTGAGGTCAATGGAGGTAACTTCCAGTGCAGTCCTTCAGCAGACACCCTTCTCGATCCATTGCAGTCAATGGGCTCAGAAGGGGTTACCTCTGCTTAGGCGTGCACCATGAGAGCAAGGCAGTGTCTCCTAGCCTGACCCACCAACCTCAGTTCTGCAAAACTGACATGATAATATTGACCTGCTAAACAGATTGTTGTAAGGACGGCTGAGCTTAATGACTGTACAATGCCAAGAACTCTCTAAACCAATATAAACCCTAATTATCACTGTTAATCTCTCACCTGTTGATGTGCAGCAGAACGTGTGAGCTGGTTCCATGGATAACTGTTGTCTGGGGCAGAGCAAGATGCAAGAGTTCTCTTTGGGGGTGTTTGAGGCATTTTATCAATTTTTTTAGCCCACCTTGTTGTTTTCTGAGAACGAAGATGCAAGGTTGCTTATTCGCACATGTAAATAATCTGCTGTATTCGGCTATCACATTTAGATTAAACTTTAGTGCAACATCTAACCCTGGCTGTTCAATTCCTCCTGGCTAGTACAAGGGAATCCAAACTAGGATTTGGAACCAGAGATATATCCCGTCTTGTGAATCCTGGTTTGTCAAGCTTCTGATTAGTGGTTATACCTTAATGCAGGAGAGTAAAGGTAGAATTCTAAGCTTGTTTGGCTGACTTGCCCCAGGGTACTGAAATACCAGTGCAGAACAACAAAATAATTTTGCTGCTCCTGCTGCTGCTGTTGACTCTAGCAGTAGCCAAGTTTTAGAGCAGGAGTGGCCAAACCTGCTTAACGTAAGAACCACACAGAATAAACGTCAGATGTCTGTGAGCCGCACGACATGAACAAATATTACAATGTTTTTATTGAAAAATATGCAAATTTGCTTTTTATTAACATTAAATGAGACTGCCAGAAATAAAAACAAAGGGGGGGGGAAACAGATATTGATAATTATATTTATTTGTCCAATGATATTTGTAGGCTTGGGGGGAGGCTTTGAGAATGCATTTAAAGTTAAAGTTGCTTCCTTTCTCTGCTCCCCCCTGCCTCAAGCCTACCCAGGAAGGAGAACTGGCTGGGGAAGGGAATCGGGGAGGTATGCCTCCCCTTCGCTTCCCTAGCTGCCCTGCCAGGAGCCATACAATATGTGTGAAAGAGCCGCATGTGGCCACCCCTGATTTAGAGAGTTCTTGGCATTGTATTTATTTATTGATTTGATTTGATTTCTAGCCTTGTCCTCCCTTGCACAGCAGGGCACAGGGCGGGTAGCAATAGTTAAATCAATAAATACCATATCAATTAAAATCCATTCTGGTACAGTTAATAGTCAAACAGTTGGCACATAAGCCACAGTTTCCAAGTTCTCAAGGGAAGGATTGTGCATCATGTGTGTCAGTAGATATTACACTAATATTAAGACAGAACTGGTGGCTGGAAAGAAAGAGGGGGCCAATCTAGAAACTATTGTTGCCTCAGCCATACGCCTGGTGGAACATGTTAGTCTTGCAGGCCCTGTGGAACTGGGTTAGGTCCTGAAGGGCCTGGATCTCATCTGAAAGAGCGTTCCACCAGGCTGGGGCTAAAGCTGAGAAGACCCTAGACAGAGTTGAGGCCAGACGAATGCATTTCAAGCCGAGAACCACCAGGAGATTATTATTCGTTGAGGCACATACCAGGAGAGACAGTCCCAAAGGTATGTTGGTCTCAGACCATGTAGGGCTTTGAAGGTCAAAACGAAAACTTTGAATCTGCTCTGGTATTCACCTTGGAGCCAGTGTAGCTGGCAGAGCACCGGTTGTATATGGGCTCAAGATGATGTTCCCATAAGGAGATGCACCACTGTGTTCTGGACCAGTTGCAACTTCTGGGTCAGCCTCAACGGTAGCCCTGGGTAGAGCAAGTTACAGTAGTCTAGTCTAGAGGTGACCGTTGCATGGACCACTGTGGCAAAATCAAGGCAAGAAAGGAAGGGGATCAGTTGCCTGACCGGGCATAGATGGAAAAATGCCAGTCTGGCAATATTTGTGACCTGGGCCTCCATTGAAAGGGAGGCATCCAGGATCACACCCAGACTCCTCACACTTGCTGCTGGAGTTAAATAATACATTGTCATGGGTTTGGAGCTGGCACCCTAACCTTGGGTCTCCCTGATTCAGCCACGGGACCTCTGTCTTTGATGGATTTAATTTCAGTCACCTCTGTTTCAGCCAGCCAACCACAGCCTCCAAGCCTTCGGCTAAAGTATCTGGGGTGGTATTCGGCTGGCTGTCTATTAACAGATACAGCTGGGCGTCATCTGCATACTGGTGACAACCCAGCCTGAACCTACGTACCAGTTGGGCAAGTACGTTCACCAAGCGCCGCAATCTTTATGGCAATCTGTTAAGCAGGGAATTTCAAGCAGACTCTGGTTGGTGTCAGTCATTTGCTGAACTAACTATGGTTAGTTTCAATAAACCACCATTTATTTATTTATTTATTTATTTATTTATTTATTTATTAAATTTGATTTCCAGCCACCCTCCCCTGAAAAGACAGGGTTCAAGGCAGTGTACAACATAATATGTGTACACAGTGTACATAGCAATCGGCCCAGAAATGGTACTAAAATTCAGTAGTGCCACATGAGGAGCCATGGCAGAAGATGAAGCAGCATAAGAAGAATTCGCAGTAGATGCACACGATGAAGAAGAAGAAGAAGAAGCAGAAGGAGAGGAGGAGGAGGAGGAGGAGGAGGAGGAGGAGGAGGAGGAGGAGGAGGAGGAGGATTGGATTTATACCCCGCCCTTCACTACCCAAAGGAGTCTCAGAGCGGCTTACAAACTCTTTTCCCTTCCCCTCCCCACAACAGACACCCTGTGAGGTAGGCGGGGCTGAGAGAGCTCTGACAGAAACTGCTCTTTTTCAAGGACAGCTGTGCCAGAGCTTGTGACTGACCCAAGGTCACATCAGCAGGTGCAAGTGGAGGAGTGGGGGAATCAAACCCGGTTCTCCCAGATTAGAGTCCGTGCACTTAACCACTACACCAAACTGGCTCTCATATAAGAGCGCCATGAAGATGGGATGATTGCTGTCCTCAACCGAACACCTGGCAGAACATCTCTGCCTTACAGGCCTCGTGGAACTGCATCAAGTCCCGCAGGGCACGGATATTATTCGGCAAAGAGTTCCACCAGGTTGGAGCCCGGGCGGAAAACGTCCTGGCTCTGGTCGAGGACAGATAAGTTTTAAAACTTACGTTAACCATGTTGTAGCCATAGTGGGGTATGTATGCTTGCCTGAAGACTCCCTAGGGCTGTGTACTGATCATTCTTCTCAACAATGAGCATAGCTCAATAATATGAGCAGATATAGCTGCTTTATACTAAGGGTTTCAACAGGCAAGACAAAAATCATAAATCTTGGTAGGACTATAAAATGCAAACCGGATGAGCCTCAGTTAGCCTCAGAGCTATGCAGAAAATGGTGAGGGGGTTTAATCTTTCAAGCCAACACATGATTTTACTATTTAAAAATGCTTTTCTTTAAAATCTTGAAAGCAGAAACAAGGAAAACGGACTTGGAATGTAGCAAAACCGGTGGAAGCCGAAGGGATAAGCCACCAGTCCCTTCTCGACATAGCTACAAGGCAAATTGAGGCTGCACAAGCATGCTGCTTGTATTTTATAGCCAGACCAAGATTTTAGACATTAGTTCCCCCCCCCCCAGTACGCGGTCAGGGGTCAGGGCTTCAACACACATTTCTTCTCCCCTGACTGGTGTGTATTTTAAAACACCCTTTTTCTTTTGCAAACATACCCTCAGATTGTTGGATGAAGGAGGAAAATAATTAGGGGGGGGCTTTAACCATTTCCTCTCCAGCCATTTTTCTCATTTGAAAGAGCCATCTCTGAGTTGCTTTTACCCCCACCAGGGGAAAAAAAAAACTAGGGTTGCCAGGTCCCCTCGGTTTGCTGCTTGGGGGAACTTGGGGGCATTCTGGGGGTTGGGCGGGGACATCACATGACTTCCCCAATGTGATGATGTCATGCAGAAGTGACATCATCATTTGGGGACGTTGCGTGGCGACGGTCTGCATTTGGGGCAAAACTCAATGGTTCGTAAGTTTTTCCTTCCTATCATGTCACCCGCCACTCATAGACCAACTGAAGGAAGGTAACTAATTGCACTGGAAATGTTTTTTTTCTACACCCACTTTCTGGTGCAACTAGTCACATGCAATTAACGTTCAAAATCACAAGCAGAACCGGATTGGGGTGCTAATGTTTATCCGGTGGATATTCTGTGACTACAGGATCAAAACGAGTGCGACAGTAGCCCTTACAAGAGAAGCTACTGCTATTACCGTTTTTTTAAAAAATAAACTTCTGTACAGAATTTCACATTAAAGGTCTGCCCATATATGGATAGCGAATGTGTTTTTTTCTCCCTCTGAAACACTGCAGCAGAGACAGTAAACAAAAATCTTGCTGTACAGAATGCACAACTCTTATGGGCTTCCCAGTCATTCCCCCGAAAGCAGCAAGGCACCAGCCCAGGTAGAACCCCCAGAGTTTGTGGATTAGGTGATCCCATACGTTAACCGGTTGCAACTAATCCACATTGCGTGGTCTGAAATCCATGCCTGCCACTGAAAATGCATTCCTCATGGGAGCTGCACGCAGTCCCAGCTCTGTGTCAAATACAACTGAATGAAACTTGTATTTTCAAACACCAGTTTTGCAAGGGCCAAAACTAGACATTCATTGGCAGACGCTGGTATAGGAACAGCTGCAAAGTGCAGCTGAGAAGTCTGTTTCCAGAGATAAAGAGGTGGATGGGGGGGTTAGCCTTTCCCCACCCCTCACTCCCACCCCTGTTGCTCACAAGGAGGCAAACATGCATCTGGCAACTCTGACGTTATGTGTTTTCACCTGAGCATTTTTGGCAGGTGAGGCCTAAATTGCCTTGTGTGCATATTGGACAATAGTTTAATTATAAGGCCTATGTTGCCTAGAGCATGCATCTGATTATTACTTTTTGTCTACGACATTGCAACCAGCAACTACAACTTCCATACATGGCAGAGAATGATATGAGGAAGACCCAAATTCCCTTTTTAATCTTGGGTGAAAGTGGTCTCATCAAGCCATGTCATTAGCAAATACCACTGTCAGAATCAGAAGCACAGATCTGATATCAACACAACCCCGTGGCATTACAAAAACAGAGAGAGAGAGAGAGAGAGAGAGAGAGAGAGAGAGAGAGAGAGAGAGAGAGAGAGAGAGAGAGAGAGAGAGAGAGAGAGAGAGAGAATCAAACTTGTTTGATGGCCCTACAGAATAAATAATTGCTGGTATTGAATTTGTTTTATTAATGCCAACAAGACTACGCTCTGCAAGTGACCAGAAAATAAGCAATGGCCCATCTTTAGATGCACACTAAGGTTGCCAGGTCCTCTTCTCTCACCACTGGGGATGGGTGGGAAGAAGCTCTCCAGGAATAGGGGTTGGCAGGACATTATCACTGTGTGCCACATTCCTGGCATGATGATGTTATGCAGAAGTGACATCATCATGCCTGGGATGCCGCACAGTGACACTCTGGTATTCTGGGCACAACTCTATGGTTACTATAGAGTTTTGTCTAAAATACCAGAGCATCACTGTACAGCATCCCCAGTATGAAGATGTCACTTCCATGTGATGTCATCACACCAGAGATGTTATGATGGGTGGTGGCTGTTGGGGGCAGGGCTTCCCCCACCAGCCAGCCAGCTGGCAGCGGGCAGGAGCCCACCAAATCATAGGATCCCCCACTCCCACCTGGGGGCTGATAACCCTAATGCACAAGTTAATTCTCTTTGGAATGTAATAAGCACAGGAAAAGAATCCCAAGTAGCAAAGGATTTTTAAGAAATTGTACCTGGGTGTCCATTTCCAAGCTGGAATTTCACACCTCTCACCTGGCATGCACTGCCGTGATTTTAAAAAATTCTGCTATACATACAGGGAGTTTCCTCTGTTAGGGATACGAGGACTATCCCATGCCCAGGAAGAAGAGAAGAGAAAAGAGATTGGATTTATACCTGGCCCTTCACTACCCAAGGGAGTCTCAGAGTGGCTTACAAACTCCTTTCCCTTCCCCTCCCCACCAACATAAGAACATAAGAGAAGCCAATGTTGAATCAGGCCAATGGCCCATCTAGTCCAACACTCTGTCATACAGCGGCCAAAATATACCAGGTGCCATCAGGAGGTCCAGCAGTGGGGCCAGGACACTAGAAGCCCTCCCACTGATGCCCCCTCCAGCACCAAGAATAGAGTGCATCACCTGCCCCAGACATAGAGTTCCTACGTATACCTTGTGGCTAATAGCCACTGATGGACTTCTGCTCCATATGTTTATCTAATTCCCTCTTGAAACTCTCCATGCTTGTAGCTGCCACCACCTCCTGTGGCAGTGAATTACATATGTTAATCACTCTTTGGGTGAAGAAGAAGACACCCTGTGAGGTAGGTGGGGCTGAGAGAGCTCTCCCAAGAACTGCCCTTGAGAGAACAGCTCTGAAAGAACTTATGACTGACCCAAGGTCACACCAGCAGCTGCATGTGGAGGAGTGGGGAATCAAATCTGGTTCTCCCAGATTAGAGTCCATGCTCCTAGCCACTACACCAAACTGAAAAATAGGAGGAACAATTTAATGAGTCTTGTGTTTATAGTCAGTGCACTAACCAATTGATTTATTTTTGGTGCTGTTATTATTTCAAAAATCCAGCATTAGTAGCTGGTGAATTTGGGAATCAGTGGTATGATAAACGTGGGTTGGGGATGCGTGTGCTGTTAATGCGTGTGTTAATCACATGTGGATGACACATGACCGCTTCAGCACACTGAAGAAACAGAGAACCAGACATCACAGCGCACAGAGAAAAAGAACGATTTTGTTCAGAAGTTCTTCAACAAGATTGGTGCTTTGTAAGAACACCCCCGCCAAACCATTATAGAATATACCTCCGTGTTCTTCCTTTTCCATACCATTCCATTCAAACATCATCTGTCTAATTTCCAAACTTTCAATGGCTTACAGTCTAAATGTAAGTGTTTGGGGGACACTGCTTGGTTGCCAGGCGTTCAGTTTGCACCTACTAGGTGTACAACAGCCTGGACTGGTGTCCATTTGGAGACACAGCTACTGCCTAAAAGCTGCCCTGCCAAGTGAACATGCAAAAACTTTGAACAGAAAATCGCCCACCTGGAATAATGTCAGCAAAGGAAGGGATCTGCAGCTAATTTCCCTCCTGAAATCTCAACTACAAGCCACAAAAGTCTGGTGACTTTTGCATACAAAACAGCATGGAACATACCCTTTATCTGGGATGAGCAACACATGGCTTATCTTTCTTTTTAATGATGTGCCCATAAAATGCTGTAGAAGAAACACTGGCTACAGTTGCAATGTGGCACTGTGCCCAGTGAAACATAACAAAAGGCCTCTATGTCAATTAACACTCTTCCAGCAGAAATACATGAGTGAAAACAAATGAACAAGCAATCTATACACATCATGGCAAAGTTTGGTTGTGTATAGCTATGCACACCTGTACAGGTAAAACCAACCTTAACACTGAATGACCTGCAAGGCATCAAAGTTGAACTTAGAATTGCCACCTAGGGGTGTGCACTTGGTATATACCGAGCCGAATAAATACCTGAAAAATACCTTAAACCCGACAAGTACATTAAACTTTAAGCCCCTTCCATCCTGGAGTCAGGCCGCAGCTGCAGTGCAACTCTGCAAGAGAAGGGAAGGGGTTTACAATTTAAACGCCTCCCCTCCCCTCCTGGAATCACATGGCAGCTGCAGCCCAACTCCAGGAGGGAAAGGTAGGGGTTTAAACTGCTTCTTTTATACCCTGCCTTCCCCCCCCCAAAGGGGACCCAAAGCAGCTTGCATTGTTCTCCTGTCCTCCATTTTATCCTCACAACAACCCTGTGAGGTAGGTGAAACCGAGTGTGTGACTGGGTCGAGATCACCCAGCAAGCTTCCACGGCAGAGTGGGGATTGGAGCCTGTGTCTTCCAGATCCTGGTCTGACATTCTAACCACTACGCCACACTGGCTCTTCAGAAGAGTGTTAAGTTCTGAAGATGGCAATTTTGGATTGCTGTCCCAATCAATCATTTCCATTGTAGAGAAAGACATATGCCACATGTCTATGTGCTTTTGTGCACCTGTTTGTATGTTGCACATGAACACATGACGCTGCCTTATACTGAATCAGTCCATTGGTCCATCAAGGTCAGTATTGTCCACTCAGACTGGTAGCCGCTTCCCACAGTCTCAGGTAGAAAAAGCTCTTTCACATCACCTACTATCTGATCCTTTTAAATGGAGATGCCAGAGATTGGACTTGCGACCTTCTGCATGCCAAGCAGATGCTCCTACCACTGAGCCACAGTTCCTCGGACACTTCCTTGCCTAAAAGTAAGAAACCAGAGAATGCTTCTGAGCTGGCTCTCCACAGGTGTGTATTGCTAACACCTACGTTTACCTTCGGAAGAGGGTTTTTTCTTCACACCCAGCTTCTTTGCGTCACACAACCAGTCTGATAACAACAACATAGCTCTAGCAAGTTAGACCAACTTCGACATGCGCTCTTTTTTTTTTTTTTTTAAGTGCCTTCTCAACTACCTCAGCAAGTCCACACAGCCTTGTAAATTTCTGGGCGAACAATGTAAGTGACAGGTTTCAGCTTGGTATACTTTTAGCGCTTGACTGGCGAGCAACTAGTAATTGTGCTCCTTTGATACTAATTTTATGAACATACGGAGACTTTACCTGACTTTGCCAGTAAAACGAAATCCCCCACAATGCCATGTTAACAGGTATATATTTATGTAAAAGCAACTCAGACACAAACAGCTGTAAGAATAAGGTTGAACCACGGGACTCACTTTTCTGGAGTAAGGAAGTCTGGCTGGATCCATGTCGGCTCAGTTAAGCTTCCTGGACAAGGAAATGAAAATCCAGAGTCGGTAAGGCAGTTTTTAATTAATTCCGTAAATCCAGAGGGGGGAATGAGTCCCCGGGGAAACGAACACAGCCACACGCAGAAAGGGAAATCCACACTTCACGGAGCTCAGAGTCTGAGACAGACAGCTTCTCGGCTGTGTGGGAATCGAGCTCTATGCATGTGTACTCTCTTCTCATTGGAGGAGGAGTCAGGATTGCAACATTCGTGTTCCTTGCTCCAGGCACAACAGTGATTTTTCTTCAGCATGCAAAATGTCCGGAGACTGACAGCTTTACAAGGTTACAAAAGGTACAGATTATACGGATGGAGCAATGAAGATGTATTTTTAAGCCTCAGATTTACATTCTTGAGGCGCGTATGTTTACAATCTGGGGGATAAGAGGGCCGTGCGCGCACTCCTAAAGTCAAACGCATTGTGCTTTTGTTACAGAAGGATCGCCTTTCAGACCTCCCTTTGCGCAGCCGAATGTCGAGTATGTTTTGTTTCAAAGCAGGCAGGAACGGCATGGATTTTTAAAGCAGAAAGGGTGACACCAGCTTGGTCTCCTGTTACACCCATGCAAAAAGCAGAGGATACACTAAAACCTCTCTGCCAGCCGCAGCTGTCAATAACAGCGGCTGGATTTTCCTGGAATAATCATTTGCTTCAACCGGTCCAGATTGTATCTCATCTATAAGCGTGCCAAAGGTGTTGCTCGTGCCTGGGACGCAGGCAAGCTTGATCTGGATCCGGTGTAGGGGGGAGAGAAGAGGCCCGGTCCATGCTGTATTTCTTGACCTGAAAGGTCACCGTCACCAGCAAACTGCTCTTGGTCCCAACTGGGGAAACTGACCTGTAGCCTATCAACGGTTATGGAAAGTGCTGTCAAGTCACAGCCGATTTATGGTGACCCCACAAAGTTTTTCAAGGCAAGAGACAAACAGAGGTGGTTGGCCACTGCCTGCCTCTGCATAGCAACCCCAGTCTTCCAAGGTGGTCTCCCATCCAGGTACTAATCAGGGCTGACCCTGCTTAGCTTTCAAGAGCTGATCAGATCGGACTAACCTGGACTACCCAGATCAGTGCAGCCTATCAGGACCCATAAGTTAAACATCAGCTCCTGGGAAATGTTTCCAGTTGGAAATATGCAAGGGGTGGAGTAAGGCCAAATTCCGTCTCCCTGTGCATCAAGGTTGTGATATGAATCAGGCCTACATGTGCCTGGGAATGAAGTTCCTGGTCTACAGAACAGGAGCAGAGATGGGAGGGCGGGAGGCGGTACGTGAGGGCAACGTAATGTATAGTTCAGCCCCTGAGCCACTTGTAGGAGTCAAACAAGTTTTGTGACCAGGCAGACAGAAGCAAAGGTCAGTGGGCAGGAAAGCTGGTCTGCGGAGGTCAAAAAACAGTAAAACCAAAGTCAGTGTGAGTGCATTTTCCTCCCGTTTATCCTTTCGACTTTTGCCACTGCCTTCTCTCCGACAAAATTTAGGGCGAGAGAGAGAGAGATGTGATCAGAGTTCCTGTAGGACTGGCCTGGAACAGGGGAAGCGGGAATTTAACACACACACCCCACCGCTGCCGTTTTCCCGATATACATTGATACCCTGTAAGCACTTCACTGATGAACATGGAGACACTCGTGTGCATAAGTAGGTGTGGCTAAAGGAGGAAGTCTGCATTCCAGAAGCCTGTTCTGGCAGACTGCAGCAGGGCCAACACTGTCCAGAGTCATAGATGGCTCCAGGTTATGAAAGCACCAAAGCCAGTCAAATCAACATAATGCCCGTAGGTGCACTAGACTGTATTTGTAGAGCTAAACAACAGTAATAGGTGACTGGCCCATGCTTAGATTGGGTGTCCATCACTGAGAAGTCTGTAGATATAATAAGTAATAACAACCAGAGTCCCTCTGAGCAAATACAGAATGATTTCCCCTCGCCAGTGTGCCACAGTCAAAAGGAGCATCTGTAGCCTCCCATTCTCCAGCACTTGAGGATGGCTTCACATGCTACAAAGTCCTTGTGACCTCTGTGAGGACTTCGGATCATACACACGGAGTTCTGGGCTTCCAAGGTGCACACGGGCTTCATTTGGATCAGGACCACAGTGCACATGGAAAGGGGGTTCGGTCTCCCTCACCATTTTCTCCAACCTGAACCAGTGCATAAAACTGCAATAGGGTTGCCAACTCCATTTTGAGAAACGTCTGGAAATTTGAGGGCCATGTCTGAGGAGGGAGGATACGTCACAGAGGATAGATTCATGGAGGAGAAGTCTATCCATGGCTACTAGCTGTGGTGGCTGAGGGGAACCTCCACATTCAGAGGCAGTGAACCTCTGAATCCCAGAGCCAGGAGGCAACATCAGGGGAAGGCCTCAGCCTAGGGTCGCCAGTCCCAGGTCCCGGCAGGGATTTCCCCAGTTTTCAGGGCTTCCGCCCACCACAGTCCAGCTGGCCAGTGAGGAAAACCCGACCCCTAAACAACAACATTGTTGTGTGACATCCCTGACACAATGATGTCACTCAGAAGTGACGTCATCACATTAGGGGACATTGAGCAGCAACGCTCTGGTTTGAGGGCAAAACTCTATGGTTTGAAGCTGGTTTGACCATGGAGTTTTGCCCAAAAACTAGAGTGTCACTGTATGATGTCCTCCGACATGATGATGTCACTTCAAGGTGATGTCATTGTGTCGGGGATGTCCTGGAATGTGTCCCAACCCCCCTGCCAGCACAACGAGGGGACCTGGCATCCCTACCTCACCCGTTATGCCCTGATGTTGGCCATCCAGAGGAATTGGATGGCCACTGTGTCTGATCCAGTAGGGCTCTTAGGCTCTTATGAGGGCAGAGTTTGGAGAGGGGAGGGAGCTCAGGAGGGATGTAATGTCACTCTAGGTCCTCCATTTCTATGGTATACCATAGACTTTGACCTCTGAAGCTGCTGCTTCCTCAACAGGAACCGGTCTCTAATTTCGGGAGAACTCCAGGCCATGCCTTGAGGTTGGCAGCCCTAGGATAGGGGCTGGACAAGGTCTCGAACTTTCCATCACTTCTTCATCAGGCCTGACAGGCCTTCAGACAGTGACAGCAACTATAAAACAATAACATTGTGGAGAAGCGTAAAGGAGGATGAGGCAGTACACTAATGTGAAGGTCAGCTGAACTAGTGGGGCAGCGGGAACTCAAGGTTCAAATGCCTCCTCACACCCACCTCCTGGTCACATAAAACACAGACTCAGAAGCCAACCAGTCTCTTAGCAGGCTTTTCTCATGAGTAGACCTCATGCTCACTGGGCTATGACAGATGCTTCCTGGGCCTTCCATGGAGGTGAAATGGTTGAAGTTGCTGCATTCAAACTATCTATAGTCAGAAACAGGCTTATGGACTAGTCTGATCTTCAACTGACCCAATAGCGCAACTTGGATGTTCTTATATGAGTATACCACCTCACCCACTTGATCCTAATTTTCATGCACGTTACGTATCTTTCGTATTGTTACATTCCCCTTTTTACTCAGTAAGTGGCAGTGGGCATAAGACCGCTCTACTGCATGGTCCGCTGATGATGAATGTGCTGTTTCATGCCCCATAGGTCTTAGAAGCACTCCCCATGTACATGTAAGTTTACATTTTCCTCTCTATTAATTGATCTTACAGTTCAGGCTAGCCCAAACTGATCAGATCTCTCAAGCTAAGCAATATTGTCTCTGGTTAGTACTTGGATGGGAGACCACCAATCAGGCCCGTAGCCAGGATTTTGTGGCCTTTAGGGCAAATTTTTTTCTGGTAGGGCCATAATGAAGGGAGTGGCAGGCACCCCCCTCCCTCCCTCCCTCCCTCCCTCATGCAAGATTTAAAGAGCCCTCCAGCTGATCGGTGGGCCATGTGCTCCCCACTGATCAGCTGAAGGGCCCTTTAAATCTTGGAGGAGGGGAGGGAGAGGAGCGTGCATCACCCCCCTGCTTCTTCTCAAAAAGGGATCCCTTTAAATGCTTTTGGGAAGAAGGGGGGCCTTTAAGAAGTGGGAGGCCCTTTAAGGAAGGGGGCGGAGCCTCCAATAGCCCCACTGTCGCTCCGGGCCAGCCACCAATAAAGTCCCAGGCTGCTCGGCAGAGGCAGGCAATGGCCAACCACCTACCCTCATCTCTTGCCTTGAAGTCCCTTTGGGGTCGCCATCAGTCAGCTGTGGCTTGATAGCACTTTCCACCACCATTCCTGATCTCTGGAGACAGGTTTGTGGAATAGAAGTTTTGTCGCCATGCTGACTACACTTTTAATCAAGGAAAATATATTGGAATGTTTCTCTGGCTTGCAAAACTTATTATGGGTGGAAGGAACCATGCAGGTTAAAGAGAGATCAGCTGAGCAGGGGACCGGAAGGAAAGCTCTCTAATCAGGGCCTTCCGTTTTAAGCTGGTTAAGAAGATTTTAATATCTCTGCAAGCAGATGGATCGCAGATGCCAACAAGCTGGTTCAAATGGGATCATCCAAAGCAAGAGAAAGATAAAACAATCACAACTGTATCCAAATGCTCCAGTGGAATACTTGGGAATTCTGTTTTGTTTTTCCAGTGGGTGATGCTGCATTTAGAAGCCTGGCCTCAGCTGGTGAATGCGCTCTCAGAAGATCTATTGTGAAAAATACATCTCTGTCTCGGCAGAGATCTCTGCCAAATAGCAAGGGGAGAAGGTACAGCAGGCAGCAATATTCAGTTTCAGAGGAATCGCTTGAGAGATACACTCACGTGGCTCTGACAGACATAGGCTGCTAACTTAAGGACAATTTCCTCAAAACAAATGAGAGAAACAATTCTGAGAAAAAAGCAGCTGGGAGCTGAAAGTAAGGGAGGGTAATCTTGAGACCGCCTCTGCTAGGTGCATAACACCGCAGCTGAGCTTCCGTTTCCATTCCTCTTTGCATATTTAAGCTTCAGGTGTGACCAGAGGCAGGAGCCTTTTTGGAAAGAGGTCCTTCGTAAACAGTCTGGAGTGAGATGGCCCAGGGGATCCAGGAGCATCCACTTTGTTGCCAACAGGCCTAAAGAAAAATGTCCTGTCCCTTTAACAGAGGCTTAACATGTAGAAAAGGGGCAGCTGAAGCATGAAAGTAATTAACGACACATAGGCTGAATCTGCATCTGCTGTGTAAAGCAGCCTCGGTCTGTTGTGGCACCGTTGTACATTGTTCCCCTTTCCCTCCCATTCTAGCTCGGGAAAAAAGCTTGCTGTCTGCATCAGACCTCACCGTGGCGACTGCGGGGGTGCGCAGGAGGGAGAGCACGCACGAGAGGGGGGAGAAGCAGCCTCCTGGGGTGCCAGCAGGGCACTGTGCTGCGGGGAGGAAATGGCACCCGTGACCAGTGTTCCCTCTAAGCTGAGTTAGTGTGAGCTAGCTCACAGTTCTTTAGCCTCCGGCTCACACATTTTTGTCTTGGCTCAGGAAGGATGGCTCCAAAGCAAACTAATTTATGCAGCAGCCAAATCGCTCGCTCACAAATGTAATGCCAGTAGCTCACCAAGTAGAATTTTTTGCTCACAAAACTACACTGCTTAGAGGGAGCATTGCCTGTGACACACACACACACACCCCACAGAAAGTGAAGGGGGATGACCTGGCGGAGGGGGAGGCAGAGGGGGCTGGAAAATGAAAGAGCTGGGTAAAAAACACAAAACACCCAGCTGGCTGCCAGACAGGGCATTCTGGGGACTGCCCCAGGAAAGAACATGGTTCAGCGATGGGCATACTTCTAACCCACCAGCAAAGAAACATGATCGGAGAAAAACTGAGGCAGGGAGGATTTGGCTCCAGTTGTCTGCTTATCACTCACAGGGGTGGGGAGGAGCAATTGCTCCAGCTGAAAACCAGATCCACATAAGCCAGTGAGATGCTGTAATGACCTTGGAGTCACCACTCCAGGGCAATAAAATGATGCAGACAGCCAATGCTGAGTCGATACAATACGGGAATGGCTGTGGCATGCAGTGCAGACAGAGATTTGTGAGATGATGTGGGACCGTCAGCACAGTGGCAGGAAAGACCAATGCAGATTAGACCGTAGTAAATGCATCTCTAATATTATTGCCCTGACCTGGATAGCGCAGACTAGTCAGATCTCAGAAGCTAAGCAAGGTTGCCCCTAGTCACTATTTGGATGAGAGACCACCAAGAACTAACAGGGTTGCAACTTCAGTGGCAAACCACCTCTGAACATCTCTTGCCTTGAAAGCCCCCTGGGGTCGCCGTGAGCCAGTTGTGACTTGATGGCAAAAGAAAAAAAAGTATTCTATTAAAGGGACAAGACATTCTATTAAAGAGAAAATAACCTTAATCCCACCAGGGAGAAAAGCAAAGTTAAACAAATATGTAAATAAGTAGAGTGGATTATGGGTCACTACTGATGGTTTTTAATTCACATTACAACATGCAACAGAATGGAGAACAGTTTGAGTGTCTGCTGTTTACATTGGGCAAAGCAACTGTACAGCTCTGCCACCAAGCTGACTGGTCTAAACCTGCCAGGATATGTTGGAGAAACTTTTAGCTTCCTCTAAATGCAGGTAGCTTGAGAACAATGACAGGTGCTTTCACAAATGGCCGAGGGAAAAACAGCTGGAGATTCTCTCAGCCTCATTAAAGAGTTGCTTTGTCACTCCCAATTTATCTCCCAAAGAGCCTCTTCCATCAACCAGGAGAAAAACCATCGTTGTCTAGTAGCTGCCAGTTTCTTGTTTTAAAAAACACCCTAAAGGGGGAAAGGGATCCAAGAGCTAAATAAATAAATAAATAAGTGCCAGGAGAGAAAAATGGAAAACACTGAAAGAATGAAAGAAGACTACTTTGCGGATGATGACTATGCTCATGCGTCAAGAAAATTTTCCCGAGCTAAGAGCTGAGAGATACAATCAGCAGGCTCATCTGCTGCTGATGGTACCATTTCAGTTTGCCGGGAGATGTTTGAATGTGCCCTGGCTTCTGCTGAAGTTTCGTTTGTTTGTTGTTTAAAACCCTCCTGGCATCTGCAAGCTAGTATGTCTGGGGGAAGGCTGGGATAGAACGCCACTTCTCTATGTTCGGGAAGTTCAGAATGTAGAAATCTAATGTTTGATTCCACCCGGCATTGGTATAATCCCTCAGGAGATACATGACATGGGACTGCTGACTACGTTTTAGCTCCAAGTCCCTGTGAACTATTGTAAACGCCCACTGGGGCATTATAGTAAGCTTCCCCCAGGGCCAACAATCCTGTGCAGCGAAATTTAACTTTACATACTGAATTCAGTGCAACGTATTTCTGAGAAAACATGCACAGCATCGAGGTGTTAGAAAAGTGGTCAACTTGCACTGGGGAAATGAGGGTTTGTGTTGTGATTTGGTCTGGCAGAAAATTGCACCCCCTGACACGAATGGCCCAGGCTAGCCCAATCTTGTCAGATCTCAGAAACTAAGCAAGGTCAGCCCTGGTGGACGGGAAACTACCAAGGAAGTCCAGGGTCACCACACGGAGGCAGGCAATGGCAAACCACCCCTGAGCTTCTCTTGCCTTGAAAACCCTACAGGGTCGCCACAAGTTGGCTGCAACTTGACGGCATTTCCCACCACCGAGGAACTGCACAAAATTTGTAAATGTGACACCTCTCTGGACAAGCATAGGAAGTTGCCTGCATTGGGAGATTTTTGGGGTGGAGGCTGAGGAGGGTGGGCTTTGGGGAGGGGAAGGACTTCAATGGGGTTATAATGCCATAGAATCCGCCATCCAAAGTGGCCATTTTCTCCAAGTGAACTGATTTCTGTTGCCTGGAGATGAGCTCTCGTCCCAAGAGATCTCCAGCCACCACCTGCAGGTTATCGAGCCTAGTCACTGCTCTACTGCCATCTAGGTATGGTTTACTCAGGCACAGAGGTAGGGTGCCGGTATGCCCTTCATAACCCCTATTTTAAGAATGATTCACATGTCACAAAGTCCAATGGCTATCACGAAGACTCTGAGTTAGAAATCTGCCTGGTGCTCTGTGCTGGAAGTAAATATCCAGGTGTGTGGGCCTGATCTGGATCAGGGCCACACCACACAAGAAGGGACTTCAGCCTTCCCTCCCATACCATTTCCCCAACCTGAAACAGCCCTCAGAAGGCTCTGTTTCCCCCACTAGGGAAACCTGTGCCTTCAACACATGTAAGTTTCCTCAGTCAGTAAACAACAGCATGTAGGGTTGCCAACTTAGGGTTGAGAAATTCCAGGAGTTTGGTGGTAGAGCCTAGGAAGAGTGGGATTTAGGGAAGGGAGGAATCTCAGCAGGGGATAATACCATATACCCCACTTTCCAAAGCAGCCATTTTCTCCAGGGAATCTGATCTCTGTAGTCTGGAGCTCCTTTGTAATTCTAGGATCTCCAGACTCCACCTAGAGGTTGGCAGCCCTACCTGGAAGCCATGTCAGATCAGGAAAATGGTGCAGAGTGGAAGGCCAAAGCCTCTTCGACTGGCATGCCGTGGACCCACATACTTAGGAATCGATTTCTTAGCTGGGAATTCCAGAACATGTCTGCTCCCACTGCTGGCCCCACTGCTGTACTTCCTGATGGCACCTGGTATTTTTGCCCACTGTGTGACAGAGTGTTGGACTAGATGGGCCATTGGCCTGATCCAACATTGGCTTCTCTTATGTTCTTACGCTCACCAGACTCCCCAGATTTCTTCAGGCTCTACTAGACAGTGTTCAGGTGTTCGCTGCCTATAACTCTGTCCTCCTGGTTGGTGCAGAGGGGTACTATTTTTGAAATCAAAATTTGGCTATCTTAGGTGGCATGGCCATCAACCAGGCAAGCCTTAAAGCTTTCAGTGTGTCCACACAGGCATTCTTTCTAGACAGAGACAGACAGACAGATTTACATGGCTTTTTTTCTGGGGGAATGCGCCAGAATGGAGTTCCGGAACCTCTTCAACAAAATTCTTTTAAAAATGTTTAAAAGTTCATGAGTTTTCAGTATACAGATTGAAAACTTCATTTCCCTCTTGACAGTTCTGGCACCTTTTTTTTTTTTTAAAGCCTTGGATAGGTAATAGAGATATAGAGATATAGAGGTATATCTACAGATAGATAGGTATGGGATAGTTCTTCTTGCAAGCTGAACAAATCTCACTTTCCCAACAACTTCAATTAGCACTGCATCTGTTTCCAGATGGCAACTTCAAATAACAGCACTTGCAATGGTGTCTGCAAAAGGATGATTAGCAGTGGTTGCAAGAGAAGGAACACCACAGTGGACAGAAATATCAGCTCACCCTGTCCCATAACACATATTCCTGACAAAACATACAGCCGACAGCTACACTTCCCATGTCACAATAATATTTCTCTTCTTTATGTGCACATTAAGTGCAATAAACAGTTTCTAAAGAACATGCTGTTTTGCTTACTGAACACATAATTTACAGTACAGTCCTAAACAGTGTTATCCCCACTGTAGCCAATGGGCTTAGAACAATTACCTCTTGGGTATGTTAGAGTCACAGACTGAAGCCCCACAAAGGAGATAAATAGTAAAAACAGGAGGGGAAAAAAACACCACCTTGGTTGACTTTTGTTGTATCCAGGTACTGACAATGAATTGTATATATTGCTCGAGTGAAATCTGTTTCCTTATATTCTGTCTCCTGTAGCGAACTCTATGCTTGTTTAGTTTTACCACTAATCACAGTACAAAAGCAGCAGACTTGTACACATCCGTATTGTCACTTCTCCCACTGCTAGATCGGTTCTTTAGCATTAAAGAACCGAGAGCCAGTTTGGTGTAGTAGTTAAGTGTGCAGACTATAATCTGGGAGAACCGGGTTTGATTCCCCACTCCTCCACTTGCAGCTGCTGGGTGACCTTGGGTAAGCCATAGTTCTGACAAGAGGTGTCCTTGAAAAGAGCCGTTTCTGTCGGAGCTCTCTCAGCCCTGCCTACCTCACAGGGTGTCTGTTGTGGGGAGGGGAAGGAGTCTGTAAGCCGCTCTGAGACTCTGAGTGAAGGGTATAAATCCAGTCTCTTCTTCTCTTCTAAACCTAAATTTGAGAGACATCACCAAGAAAAACAAAAAAAGCACCAGCAGCTGAAGTAGGATTGCCAGCCTACAGGTTGTGGCTGGAGATCTCCTGCTATGACAACTTATCTCCAGGAGACAGAGATCTGTTCACCTGGAGGAAATGGCCGCTTTGGAAAGTGGACCCTATGGCATTATTCCCCACTAAGGTCGTTCCCTTCCCCAAACCCCACCCTCTTCAGGCTCCACCCCCCAAATCTCTAAGTATTTCCCCATGTAGAGCTGGCAACCCTAAGTTGAGGACCACTGTAGATTTCAGCCTGGGACCTTCCAGGAGCTGGGTCAGCAGAACCTTCATTCCCTGCAGCTCTTGGTTCTCTTTTCAGTGGATTTCTAGACTCAAGAAGATTTCTGGTTCTTCACATTTCTTAATTTCTGCCAACCAGTCACCCCATTAAGTTGATTGCTACACCTATTTCCCCTTCCTGGGAATTCCTTGTTTGTACACTAAAGTCATCTGTAGGTGTGCTGCTTAAAGAAGTTGCTCATCTTTCCTGTTCTTACCTGTTCCAGCTCCTCTTTTTGACCTTGCAAGCTTCTCTTGAGCTTCCCCGCTCATCCCAATTCCATCTGCCTGTTTTCCTTTACAGCACACCCACCTGCTACAGCCTGGCTTCCAAACTGCAATCTTAATTTCTCCATCTTGATCCAAATCTCTCAATTCAACTCTCCTTGCTATAAGGAACACTGCAGTATTTGACAGGTATCATAATTTTTAACAACAACACACTAGCATTGCAATTTAGGGCCAAACTACAAATTATATCATATTTTCATTACTGAAAGAATACCAGATGTATAATTTAGCCCTAACAAATAGGTAAAGGGGGGAGGAATCTGGATTAAGGCCATAGCCCGGGGAAAGGTGCTAGGAAACTGTTTATCTGGAGTTCCAATTATGATACTTCTGCATCTTTGGTACTTTTAGGCCTTAGATGCTACAGGTATTGTTGGACATGCTGTTCTTGTTGCTGCCCATAACTGCTGTGAAGTGGAGGCCTAGCATGGACTTCTAGAAGATGAGGCAATGAGGCGCTCTGAAACAAACTCCCCCTTTAATCAAGGAGAACAGTAATATCTCAAGCTTCTGCATAATCTAATAAAAGAATCAAACCCTATTTTGTTGCTAAGCTGAAACAATGTAACTCAAATACAAGAAAGCTTAGCTGGAGACCAAACTAATGGAAGCCACGGATGGATGGATGGATGGATGGATGGATGGATGGATGGATGGATGGATGGATGGATGGATGGGTGAAAAAGAGATTGGATTTATATACCGCCCTTCACTTGGAGTCTCAGAGCGGCTTACAATCTTCTTTCCCTTCCTCTCCCTACAACAGACACCCTGTGAGGTAGGTGGGGCTGAGAGCACTGCTCTTGAGAGAACAGCTCTGAGAGAACTCTGACTGACCCAAGGTCAACCAGCTGGCTTCATGTGGAGGAGTGGGAAATCAAACCTGGTTCTCCAGATTAGAGTCTGCTGCTCTTAACAACTACACCAAACTGGAGAGAGGGAGGGAGGAAGGGATGAAGGAACTTGAAGTAAAAAAGAGTAACACAATTTTTAGCCTTCTTGGCAAATTGCACATCTATTCTGCATACATCACGACTTGCATGAATCTTGCATATGCCACATATTTAAAAAACAGAGGCATATAATGTAGGGCAAATGTTTAACACAATATTTCCAGTATTGATTTTTGAATCTTAGGCATGGAATAAACTTTTCGGCAAACATCATTCCAGCCTATTCATTCTGGAATGCATGTTTCTGGCTTGGATGGATGGAATTGGTTCCAAAAAAGAAGCTCGACATATGAGGATCGGTCAGGAAGTGTAGCAGATGCTGAAAAGTCCTTGGGTATGCCACAGGCCTCTGTGCACATGCAGAGGATGATGCCAGGATATCACGTGGCAGAATGAGATCATCACACCTTGTCATGGCATTTGTGCACATACAGTCAGGTCAGGATGCTGGTTAGGGTCAGCAGGTTCCCTCTGGCCACTAGCAGGGAATGTGGGATAAAGCTCCCAGCTTCAGGCTGGGAAACTCCTGGAGCTTTGGGGATGGAGCCTGGGGAGGACAGGGATCTCAGTGGGGTACAATGCCATACAGTCCACCGGCCAAAGCATCCATTTTCTCCACTGATCTCTGTAGTCTGGAGATGAGCTGTAATTCCAGGGGATCCCCAGGTCCCACCTGGAGGCTGGCATCTCTAATAGCTGGTCCAGAATTCACTGAATCCCAGAACGTGACCTGGAAGGGTGAGTGGGATTTGGCTAAAAATCCCAATCTCCCTGGAGCAGACATCTGGCTGTCCCTAGATCTCTCTGTCTTCTGCCTGAGAAGCGTAAGGAAGCTTTCTTTTCTTGGCGATAGAATCTTCACGGCCCTCAGCCTTGAAACAGTTACAACGCGATATTCCGCTTTCTGCTATTTACACATTTTCCATGGCACTACAAGTCCTTTTGCAAACAGATGTGCTGAAGAAAAAAAAGCTGTATCATCACACTGGTATTCCCATAGGACTTTACTATTCTTGACATAATGATAAAAGGCCCATCTTTTTTGTTTGTTTGTTTTCATTTATTACAGATATAATATCAAAAAAGACACTTGGTGCTTTATTGACCCCTTTCCCAGCCTGCAAAAAGCATTTTCTCATATAGTCTGGGGCACTCTTTTGGAAAACAATTGCTTTCACAAGGAGAGCAAAGGGTGAAATGAGGATATCTTAAACAGTAAAAGAAATGCACTGATGAGGACAGCTGACCCTTCCCCACTCCTCCACCTTCCCTTCTCTTCATCCTTTGTCCAATCACTTCTCTTCATTCACACAGTATCGGAAAAGAGGGGAAATGTTCGGGGGCAATAGACTGGGAGCAGATGAAGCTCAGACTGTGAAAGTATCGACACTCCTCTCCTACAGATCCTTTTACTCTAGACAGAAGTGCTCCAAGGCTTTGTATGAGAATGGAGCAGAGACAAGAATGACTGTTCCAGCATAACAGAACCATAGAATCACAGAGTTGGAAGGGGCCATACGGGCCATCTAGTCTAACCCCCTGCTCAATGCAGGATCAGCCTAGAAAAGAAGAAGAGGAGGAGATTGGATTTATACCCCACTCTTCACTACCCAAAGGAGTCTCACAGCAGTTTATAATCTCCTTTCACTTCCCCTCCCTGCAACAAATACCTTGTGAGCAATGCTCCCTCTAAACTGTGAAGTCTTGTGAGCAAAAATTCTACCTTGTGAGCTACTGGCATTAAAGTTGTAAGCAAGTGATTTGGTTAGTGCATAAATTAGTTTTCTCTGGAGCCATCCTTCCTGAGCTAAGACAAAAATGTGTGAGCTGGAGGCTAAAATAGTGCAAGCTAGCTCACACTAACTTAGCTTAGAGGGAACACTGCCTGTGAGGTAGGTGGGGCTGAGAGAGCTCTTTTGAGAACTGCTCGTGAGAGAACAGCTCTGAGAGAACTGTGGCTTGCCCAAGGTCACCCAGCAGCTGCATGTGGAGGCGTGGGGAATCAAACCCAGTTCTCCCAGGTTAGAGTCTAACTACTACACCAAACAGAGCATTCTGGATGAGTGTTCCTCCAGTCGCTGCTTAAAGACTGCCAGTGAGGGGAAGCTCACCACCTCCCTAGGTACATAAGAACATAAGAGAAGCCAATGTTGAATCAGGCTAATGGCCCATCTCATCCAACACTCTGTCACACAGCGGCCAAAAATACCAGGTGCCATCAGGAGGTCCAGCAGTGGCGCCAGGATACTAGAAGCCCTCCCACTGCTGCCCCCTCCAGCACCAAGAATAGAGTGCATCACCTGCCCCAGACTGAGAATTTCCATCTATACCCTGTGGCTAATAGCCACTGATGGACTTCTGCTCCATATGTTTATCTAATTCCCTCGTGAAACTGTCCATGCTTGTAGCTGCCACCACCTCTTGTGGCAGTGAATTCCATGTGTTAATCACTCTTTGGGTGAAGAAGTACTTCCTTTTATCTGTTCTAACCCGACTGCTCAGCAATTCCATTGAGTGCCCACGAGTTCTTGTATTGTGAGAAAGGGAGAAAATTCCATGCATAATCTGCTCAATTCCATGCATAATCTTATAAACCTTGATCAGGTAGCTGATTCCATTGTTGCACAATTCTTACTGTAAAAAAGTTTTTCCTAATATCCAGCCGGTATCTTCCCGCCCTTAATCTAAACCCATTATTGCGTGTCCTATCCTCTGCTGTTTGGCCATAAATTAGTACGGATAGATTGGCCATAAATTAGTATGCAAGGGATTATTTAGGAGGCAGCAAGGCAAACTGAAGATTCGGTTCCTGAGGCAGGGCACTCCCAGCTGTCACATTAATTTGCCCGTTCTTGACAAATGTTAGAATTGGAAAGGACAGAAAGGCATCGAATCCAGTTTGTGGAAGACAAATCCCTTATAAGCATAATTTCTTTTTCTGGGTAAGAGTAAACCCATTTTTTTAAAAAAGCAAATTCTACTGTTGTATACTGTGGTCCTCCAGGACATGCCAATCACATGACAAAGATTACAGACTCACATCCAGGACACATAATTTCGTGCTTGTGGTAGGAGTGGGTTGCTTCCTCTCCATGCCAGATGTGGCAACGACTGGATTGTGACCAATGTATTTTCTGCCTCCTTCCCCTTCAACAGAAGCTGAAATTGTATGTGCTACTGTGAGTCTCTTGGGCACAACTCGCAACCAATATTTCAGCTACAATGAATGACTCATGTTTTGAATCAGCCATGACGTTAAGGGCAAGGTAAAATCTTAAAATGAAGGGTTTGCACGCTGGAATCCAAGAAGCCTAGTCTAACAGTTGCTGCAGTTCCCAGAGGCCACAACCAAATAGTGGCTGGGGGGGGAGGGCAGACCTGGACATTTAACTATCCACCACTTCTGAACGAAACCCAGACGGGGAAGGGAAGCTTGGCTCATAAACTGCACTGCGCTTCAACCCACGTAGCCCAGAGACAACACTGGGAAAGGCCCACAGCCTAACCTACCCCACAGAACTGTTGTGAGGATAAAATGCAGAAGAGGAGAACAGTGTATGCTGTTCTGGGGGAAGAGGCAGGGTATAAATGCAGTAAAATAAATAAATTTTAAAAATAATTTATTGGACCTCCAGGGCAAATGTTTGGCAACTGTGTGATGTAGGATTCTGGACAAGATGGACCACTGCTCTGACCCAGAAGAGCTCTTATGTCATTGGTTCATGCCAATGCAAACCTCTATATCCTCTATGTGAGCCACTGAGCATAATTTGACCTGGCATTTATTTATTTATTATAAATTTTATTTATTTACAGGCACAAACAATTGATATGAGATGGCAAGAGTGCATTGACATATACAGTAGATACCTTTTTAGCCAAGTCTTACAGTTAAAAATAAACTGAGTCAGTTCGGTGAGTATGATATTATGGACAGCATTGTGATATTTGGATAATAGGCTTACTAGAGTTAGTAAAGATTGTTGGATTGGTTTAAATGTAGTAGATAACAAAAGACCTAAATATATGTGTTGTATTGGATGCATATGAGGGCCAGTTTTAAAAAGTTAGCCATTTATGATGTAGCAGGTTGGCTGGGATTATATCATGGGTTAGCATAAAAGAAAAGATTGGCACTTATGAGCCACTACTGGTTGCCACTGGAGGGGGAAAAGCTGGTAAATACACAGGCCTTCTCTATACTTCAGCAGATGCTTTCATAAGTATATGACGTTTGGGAGCAAATGAAGAAGGGGTTGCCTATCTGCTGACTTAGAATTGACGCTGGCATGTTGCCAAAGAGGACAGAGCAGTAAAGGGTGTCTCACAAGAAACCCATTTGAAAGATGAAGACAGCCCAGCATCCCACTGAGCCAAGAATGTAACCACTCTGCAAAATGATTCAAAGAATTCAAATTCTATGCAGGTTTTGTGGACTACTGCATTCTACAGAGTCTTTATATGGTGACACTTCCTGAAATACTAAGCGGATGTACTTTAACCCCTTTCCAAGTTATAATGTACTTTCTATATTATAATGGAACGTAAAGTACATTATAAGGTACTAGCACAGCACTTTCACTAATACATACACACACACACAAAACTTTGCATGTTATGTTATTTTTTTAATGTTGATGACAGGCTACCCTGTGGCTGTTTCAACTCGAAAAAAGGGCACTAGATGAAACACTGAAACCTCTCTGCTCATGAGAAGAAACCAGCTTTGCAGGACTTGGAACAACTGTGCCCAGATATGGCCCATACTCTGAGTTGGGTCACGGGACCCAGTCAGGAGTTGGGTCACACATGATGTTGAGCCAGTTTATCTCCTGTGGATGATGTGTCAGTTCCCTTTCAGCACAACACCTTTTATGGAGATCCTTGTCTTTTTTTGTCAGATATCATTTTGATTGTCTTCCTTCCCCTATTATCTTGCACTTGGTTCTGTAGGCTGTGGATTGCAGGTATGCTGTGCAGGCCCGTAGCTACAGTGGGGCATTTCGGGGCTAGGCCCCCCGACTTGCTAGCAAGGCCCCCTGACTTTCCATCCAGCCCAGGGTGTCATGGCCTTCTCCCCCAGATTAAATTGATTAGCCAGTGCCCCCTGAGAAATTCAAATGCCCCCTGACTTTAAAAATCCTGGTTACGGGCCTGATGCTGTGTCAGTTTGCTGCTGCTAACAGCGGTAACTTTCTATCTATCTATCTATCTATCTATCTATCTATCTATCTATCTATCTATCTATCTATCTATCCATCCATCCATCCATCCATCCATCCATCCATCCATCCATCCATCCTCTATCTGACATATCTGGGTGATCGATTGACAATAGTGGGGTTATGTCTTTCTTTTTCTAAGGGAAAGAATGACATTTGATTCCCATTCTTCTCAGAAGAAAAGAAGGCTTAGCTGTTTTATTATAGCAGCAAAGCTTGTAATTGGCCTGCTAGACTATCTTCATCTTTTCAAACTATAAGTGGATCTACTGAAAAAATGAGTCAACACACATTATTTTCTTGATCCTGTCCTAGCCAGGTCACCCACGCCTCTGTTTCTTAGTAAGGTCATCTTTCCAGATGACAACTGGTTTTTTTTAAATTAATGTAGGCTCCTTAGGTGTTTCATGAAACAGTTTTTAAAAAGAAAGCGATAAGAAAAGAAACAATAAAGATAAAAATATTTCAGAGGAAGTTTTTGCTCCTTAGTGGGTTGTTTTGTTTTTTTAACTTTTTACTGAATCTGTCACAGGCGTACACTGGGATACATCCAGTGTTCCCTTTAAGCTGAGTTAGTGTGAGCTAGTTCACAGTTTTTTAGCCTCCGGCTCACACATTTTTGTCTTAGCTTAGGAAGGATGGCTCCAGACCAAACTAATTTAAGCAGTGGCCAAATCGCTCACTCACAGTTTCAGTGGCAGTAACTCTCAAAGTAGAATGTTTGCTTACAAGACTCCACAGTTTAGAGGGAGCATTAGATACATCATGGGCTTTTTTTCAAGAGCACTAGAAAAGGGAGATCAAATGACCTGATGTATCAGCTTAAATGTACAGCAATGTTGGCAAAAACACATTCCCCCTATACCATTATTTTTGAACATGCCACTTATTATTCTCTGTCACTTCATACAGTTTCAATGCTGTAACATCTCAATGTGGCCATCTCTTTACAACAGTCTAATGTACTGTTACATAGCAACTCAGTTACAGACAAAAATTATGGCCGAGTTCAGACTGGCAGTTTGGCCCGATACAGGCATGTTTCAGAAACGTTTCACAAATGGATTAAAGGGGCCGGTTCACACAGGCACAGCTGTCAGGCATTCCCCAGCATGGAGCTGAATCCTACAAACTGTGAGTGGATGGGTGCATGGAGATGGATCTTTACGTAACTCCCCCTTCTCCCAGTAGCCCCTAAATGTCTCTGAAAAACCAGTGCTTGGGGCCAAAGGAGCCCCATGCTACCACCTCCTTTGTTCCAACATCAGCAGGGGCAATGTCCTTCATTATAAGAAGTTCCATGATTGCATACTATCCTGGGTGAGGGCCAGGATAGTAGACAACTATTCTGGTCCCCAGCCAGGATAGTTAAGAGGGTGTGTCCACTCTAGGAACCACTTTATGGTTTTACGATAGAGATTCTAGTGGTTCCTAGAGAGGTGCATGTGACATCACACCAATGCAGATGGGGCCCCCTGCACATCCCTTCCCCCTGTCTCCTGAGTATCACCGGGTCATGCATAGCAAGCCTGTCATAGTGTTTGGTTAGCTTCATGTGGGAGTAGGTCGTCCTTAAGATATGCTGGTTCAAAGCCATATAGAGCTTCAAAGGTCAATAGCAGCACCCTGAATTGGGCCTGAAAACAAGCTAAGAGCCAGCATTGGTGGAATGAGCCTGGAGTGGTATGGTTTCAATGGCCCACTCCAGTCAGCATATATTGTGTATTGTTTTATATTTGCTGAAAACAGTCCCCCAAACTAAGATGATAGTGTGAGTTTAAAATCAGTTACAAGTATACACACACAATACAAAATATAATGGACAATGACAACCATGATGAAAAAGCATCAACATCTGCAATTAGCCATGACAGCCAAATGGAACTTCTACATTCACCGGTCAATACCTTCCATACCATGTTTGCATGCATTCATATGCTTGTACTTTCCCCAAGGTTTTAAGTTCTCAGAGGTTCACTCCAGAAACCAAAACAGAATACTTTCATTTCCCAAGATACAGCATAACCATACATCATACCCCTACTAAACAACAGCCCATGTGATACGACACAGGTTTCAGCCAACCACTCTCTTGACCCAGCGTGGTGTAGTGGTTAAGAGCGGCAGACTCTAATCCGGAGAAACGGGTATGATTCCCCACTCCTCCTCCACATGAAGCCAGTTGGGTGACGTTGGGGCAGGCACAGTTGTCTCAGAGCTCTCTCAGTCCCAGTTACCTCACAGGGTGTCTGTTGCGGGGAGAGGAAAGAAAGATGATTGTAAGCTGCTCTGAGACTCCTTCAGGTAGTGATGAGCAGGGTATAAAACCAATTCTTCTTCTTCCTCCTCCTCCTCCTCTGATAAATATGTGTGGTGCCATGGGGCTGTATCTTTTGTTGGTACTTACTGGAGTCTGGTGTTTCAAAATGATTTTGCAAACTGCCCTCTCCCTCCATTTGATTGAAAAACTGAATTTATAAGTGGTCCCTTTTTTGAAGAAGTAATAATCAGCTATTCTTTTTTGCTAACGGTCAGGTTCACACAAAAAGCTGCAATTAGTATAGCTTCATTCAGTGTTCCTAAATTAAACTCCCCTGAATCTGAGCATTTGCCTAGCAAGCAGAGCTCGGGCAGGTCAACGCCTCTGTGGGTTAATAACATTGCAAAAACTGTCAAGCCAAAGTTGAGTTTGCCAGAGCCTGAACAAGAACAAACGTCAGTATTGCAGACTGCCTCTGCAAGACTACCATCCTAAGCAAAATGAACCCATTGACTTCAGTGGGCTTAGAATGCTGTAACTCAGCTTTGGATGGGCACTGTTGGTTCCTTCATTAGCAAGCTACACAGGAGAGGCAAACAAAATGTAATACGGATTTTTAAAAACTTTCCTCGCTATCACAGAAGGCCCAGAATTAAATTAGGAGATAAAGGAGCCCAGTGCAACTGAGAATGTGGGATGGGCACCAAGGAGGGAAAGGAAGGAACCCAAACCATGGCTATTTATCTTCCCTTCTCCCATGTATTAAGAATGTTTACAAGCAACAGCAGGCACAGGTTGTTAAAAAGGTTGTAAAAGCCTTTGAGGCTGCAGACATTTATTATCAAAGGAGCCATAATTAAAAGTTATTTTCCGTTATGGATATGCCAAGAAGGTTGTCATGTAGCTAGCTCCTAATAAAAAGAAATCCATGCCCTATAGATTGGGGAGGTACCTTAACGTAGGCATCAACGGCTCATTCTGCATCTGGCACTTGCTCCACAATTCTGCATCTAGTATTTGCTCCACATTTTCTCAACTGGGAGGAAAAAGTGCAGCTGAAAACCACATTCAGATACCTTGGAGCAACGCCTTACTGACCGCAAATTCACCTCTGAACGGCCATAAAATGGCCATAAATCTATGCAGAAGGTGGAATGAAACCCAATGATCAAAGAAAGTCAAAGCGGCATGCAGTCTGGAGGGTAGACGAAAATCCGATGATCCAAGGAAGTGAACGCAGCATGCAATGCAGAGGGGAATTTCTGTTCCAATGTGGGTTTCGTAAAACAACAGAGGGAAAAGCCAGTGCAGAATCAGCCACTAAGGAAAAGGTACAGCTCAAAACCACATTCAAATACCCCGAGCCAATGCCGTACTGACTGCAAAGTCACCCCTGAATGGCCGTAAAATGGCCATAAATCTATGCAGAAGGTACCATAAAACCCGATGATCAAAGATAGTGAAGGCAGCATGCAATGCAGATAGTACCATAAAATCCAATGATCAAAGAAAGTGAAAGCGGCACGCAATGCAGAGGGGAATTTCTGTTCCAGCATGGGTTTGGTAAAACAACAGAAGGAAAAGCCAATGCAGAATCGCCCACAAACAGAGACCGGGGGGGGGATTAATTAAGTGGTACTGAGGGCTGCTGGCCTTAAAAGGATTACAACCATAAGGAGTAGATCTTTCAACCACTGTTAGCTATAACAGCTGAATGGGACTGCCCTCAACAGAGATAGTATACCTCTGAATACCAGGTGTAAGGGATAACCAACAAGGAATGGCCATTACCGAAGATACAGATGTTTTATTAGAAGGGGATGGCCAAGAGAGAGACAGAGATTTCTATTCACATTCCCTAGCAGGCCTGTAGCTACAGTGCGGTATCTCAGGGCTAGGCCCCCTGACTTGCTGGCGAGGCCCCCCCCCCGACTTTCCGTCCAGCCCAGGGCATCACGGCCTTCTCCCCTGGATTAATTGGATTAGCCAGTGCCCCCTAAGCAATTTAAATACCCCTTGACTTTAAAAATCCTGGCTACGGGCCTGTTCCCTAGTCTTAAACTTGGATGCAATGTGTCTAACTCCCCCCCCCCATTATAGTTTACAGAACACGCTGGGGGTACTGGCAATTTCACACATCACAAAGATTTACCCTGAAAAAAATATCTCTAGGTTTTGAAAAAGTAAACCATTTAAATAAACTTCAAACCATTTTCATTTAATTTTAATAATTAAATATATAGCAATTGCACCCATATCAATAATTTGAATTATGAACTTCAGATGAAACAAGAGTAAAAAAGTTTTGTTATATTGTACAACACAATGCAAATTTTCTATCCTTTAAGGTTCTTCACTTCTTGGTATTTGTTGAACAGAATAGAAAAATGTCCTTGTAGAAAATTGCCATGGAAAGTAATAATCACGTACAAGTTGTGATTTTTTGAGGACTATACAGTTTGACACGGTGGCATAACAAATGGCAAAAGTACTTTTGCGCTTTCCATTAGTGTGCCATATGGGTGCTGAAGAACACCAATTACTAATGTTTGGAAAACAACCATCAAAAACTGTGCCTTCAGTAATTACACACACAAAGTTCTGAAGTCTCTAAAAAGGTGACAGTGTTCGTTATCATGCCCCAGAGCTATGAGAATTGCTTTAATCTTTTTTAAATAGATTGTTTAAAAATGCTGAACAGCAGTGTTTATTCAAAATTATAAGCTGGAGTTTTGTGTGTGTGTGTTTTCCTAGAGCAATATACACATATGGGGAAGCATTGCTGATACTCAATTTCCATTCATTTTAATAGGTTTTCATGCACAAAAGGAATATGGGGAAGTTGGATGTAAGCACAGGAATGCCAGGAAATCACAACACAGGGATGTTACTTATACCGGAAAGCATGCATACTGGACTTCCTGCCCATGTTCTCCATGCCCCTGTATAAATCATTGGTGCGACCTCATTTGGAATACTGTGTACATTTCTGGTCACTACATCTCAAAAAGGATATTATAGCATTGGAAAAGGTGCAGAGAAGGGCAACTAGAATGATAAAAGAGTTGGAACACCTTCCCTATGAAGAAAGGTTAAAACGCTTGGGGCTCTTCAGCTTGGAGAAACGACGGCTGAGGGGTGACATGATCAAGGTTTATAAGATTATGCATGGGATAGAGCAGGTTGAGAAAGAAGTACTTTTCTCCCTTTCTCACAATACAAGAACTCATGGGCACTCCATGAAATTGCTGAGCAGTCGGGTTAGAACAGATAAAAGGAAGTACTTCTTCACCCAAAGAGTGATTAACATATGGAATTCACTGTCAAAGGAGGTGGTGGCAGCTACAAGCATGGACAGTTTCAAGAGGGAATTAGATAAACACAAGAGGCGGGACCCGCGGGGGGGGGGAAGGAATATTCCGGCCACCAAGCTTCCCCCTCCCCCCCCAGCAGCGGCGGCGGCAGCAGCGGCGAGGCCAGCCGGCCCGCCGAGATTCCCCCTCCCCAGCAGCAGCGGAGGGGCGGCGAGGCTGGCCGGCCCCTCAAGCCTCCCCCTCCCTCCCCCCCCAGCAACGGCGGCGGCAGCAGCAAGGCCAGCCGGCCCGCCGAGATTCCCCTCCCCAGCAGATTCTCCCCCCCGGCTCCGGAGATCCTCCTCCTTCCCCCCACCCCCTGGCTCCGGGGCGAGGCCCGGCGGCTTCCAGCCACCGGGCCCGCCGATCTCCTCCCCCCCCGCGATCCCCCTCCTCCCCCCACCCCCTGGCGATCCCCCTCCTCCCCCCACCCCCCAGCTCTGGAGGCGAGGCCCGAGCGGCTTCCAGCCGCTGGGCCCGCCGATCTCCTCCCCCCCTTCCAGCTCTCTCCTCTCCCCCCCGGCTCCGGTGGCGAGGACTGAGCGGCTTTTAGCCGCCAGCCGCCGCAGAGTTCCCAGAGCGTTCCCTGCGCATGCGCAGGAAACGCTCTTACTTTTTGGGGGATTCTGATATCCCCCCTAGACTTTTAAACACTTTTTAGATTTTTCTGCACACGTGGGGACTGCCCCACGTGTGCAGGAAAATCTCCCTGCTCCCCAGGTGCCCCCGATGTGCGGATTTAGATATCCGCACACAGGGGGCCACTTGGGAATTAGATATATAGATATGGAGCAGAAGTCCATCAGTGGCTATTAGCCACAGAGTATAGATGGGAATTCTAAGTCTGGGGCAGGTGATGCACTCTTGGTGCTGGAGGGGGCAGCAGTGGGAGGGCTTCTAGTGTCCTGGCCCCACTGCTGGACCTCCTGATGGCACCTGGTATATTTTGGCCGCTGTGTGACAGAGTGCTGGACTAGATGGGCCATTGGCCTGATTCAACATTGGCTTCTCTTATGTTCTTATGTTATATTCCATCATTCCCATTTCCTCCTCCATATACAACAGCAGTCTTACATTCCAGTAGTGAAGTCGGGATATCTTTGGATACTGAAACCTGGTGACTGGAACTGTGAATGGGCAAGAAAGGTCTTTCTTCAGACCTGAAAAGGGCCCTAGGCTTGCAGGAAGATATGAAATCTAAAAAAAAATAATACACTGGGCAGTTTTAAAAAGCCAAAAATGATAAAAGGAGCACCTGTAGCTTTAAAAATGATTATCTCAGTGGCTGTTGCTAGCCAACCATAATATTCCAAGCTTGGTTCTATCAGTAAAAGGCAGGGGGATACAGTTACTTTGGCCTTTGAGGGAGGGATAGGGTTGCCAACCCTGTAATAGGGGTGGGTCTCCCCCCTGACTTTTGGGCTCCCAATCAAGCAGCCCAGTGGGGGGAGCCCACCCCTGAAAAGGCTTGTCACAACCTGCGCAAGGATGTCACCCAGAGGTGCCACAAGGTAGGAGTGCCATAAACGTAATGTCAGAAAAGGGAGATAGTAATTTTACGAAGTACATAACCTTATTCAAGGAGTCCTTTGTGATTCACAGCAGATACAGACACCGTTCTAGCCATGTTCCTGCATGCTGTGCCTCCCACCACTGGCTTACATATCCGGTGCTCAGAGACGGCAATCTTTTTTTTTTAAAAAATATTAAACTGTTTATTGAAGATTAAAATAAAATACAATGCAGTACTTAGTAAAGCGTGAATGAAAAACAATTACAAAATGATCATTAAGTCTGTGGTGAATCAAGGATTGCCATTACAAGTTATAGATATGGCAATCTTTAGAATATTTTGGACAATCATTTTTAGTTGCCGAGTTACTCCAGCCTAAGCCCACTGATTTCAGACTTGAGTGTTTCTGAATATGATTGCCCTGTAAATTGTGAACTGATCTCAGTCTGCTAATAGCTCCATTTCCCCCATACCATTCCTAATCACGTCATTATTCAAACTGAAAGACAGGAATCTAATTCTTGCTTGATTACACAGTCCACTACAGAGAAGGTAATGGACAGAGTCTTCTGTTGGGGCTTGTTCGGAGACAAAACCACTAATTACTTGGGATCGTTAAAAAACAGCAACAACCCTCTCCCTTTACAGCAGCAGATGATATTGTCTGGAAATACAGCCTTATGAAAGCTTTTCTAAGAGTCAAAAAGATTACAGCCCTTGCAGTTTCCCATCTGTTTAAAACAAGCCACATCCAAAGAACATATCGCCACTGACCCCTCCCATGTCACAACTGCACCTGTGGGGGAGAATACAATCCCCAATAATCTTTTTTTTTGCGCGGGGGATCAAATAACATATTTAGGGTTTGGTATCATTGTAATAAGAGAAAATGTTTACAAATGTGCCAAGTGATTTAACAGTGCAGTCCAACATGGTCCTTCTAAGGTGGTTGGCTCCAGTGCACTTAGAATGGCGTAACTGTGCTAAAATTGCACTGTAACAAACAGCCTCACCCGAGCTTGAAAACCATACTGGACATTTTGGCCAACACAGGGGGGAAAAAACAGAGAACGACTGTTCTGCCATTATATTTGCAAAGCCTAGAACTGTCATTCACCCACATCTTCCAGAGGATATAAAGCCCATACACCTGCCTTCTCTGCTGTGGTCCCCTCCCCACCCTATGGAATGGCCTCCTTGAGGAGGTCAGGAAGGCTCCCGCTATCCTGGCTTCCCACAAATGATGCAAAACCGAATTATTCAAGAGGACTTTTCTATGCAGGCAATTGAGTGACTTAGATCAATTATTAAGGACTGTGGTCTAGACTACTGTCTTTGACTTGCTGGAACTAGGGTCCCATTATGAAATTTTTGCATCACTGAATTTGTCATGTTCATACTTAGGATTCGCTGCAGTTCTCTTTTTAGACTTCTGGTTGGTTCTACAGCCCTGATCCTATTGTTCTGTTTAGGGAACACCCACCCTGTCCATCGTATTGACTCACTCTGTGTAATCCCACTTTGAGTCTGAGTAAGAAAGATGGGCCACAGATGCTGTAAACAAAATAAATATTTCCCACTATCCGTTGCTTCTGTCGAATGCGTTAAAAGGTGGTGGCACACAATTCAAAAAACTCTGTGGAGCCAGCCCCCTGACTCTGCAGTGCAGTTTGTCAGCTCTGGCTTGGGAAATGTGTGGCAATTTGGGGGCACTGCCTGTAAAGCATGTCTTTTCACAGAAGCGTTTTAGCACCCAAGCTCCTGAAGACCCTGGGTTGTTGTTGTTGTTTTTACCAAGTTGCTTTGCAGGAAAAGGTGTTTTTATATAAATAATGAGGAAGAATATTTGGGCCAGGGGCAGTGCTCCTCTAAGCTATTGTGAGCTAGCTCGTGGTTTTTTAGCCTGCGGCTCATGCATTTTTGTCTACGCTCAGGAAGGGATGGCTCCAGAGCAAGCTAATGTATGCAGTAGCTAAACCGCTCGCTCACAACTTTAATGCCAGCGGCTCACAAAGTAGAATTTTTGCTCACAAGACTCTACAGTTTAGAGGGAACATTAGCCAGGGGTGGGATTAGGATGGGGGGGAGTGTCCTAACTCTGCCATGAAGCTCACTTGATGATTCTGTGCCCTGACTTGCCTCACAGGATTACTGTGAGAATTAAATGGGGGAGGGGACAGCAATGAACTCCTTTAAAAAAGGGCAGGATAAACATGTGTGAGAGATGGTTATCAGATAGGAGACCACTCTTCTATACCCTAGTGAATGTGAGAGGTTTACAATCTCCTTCCCTTCCTCTCCCCACAACAAATACCCTGCGAGGTAGGTGGGGCTGAGAGAGCTCTGAGAGAACTGCTCTTGAGAGAACAGCTCTGAGAGAACCATGACTGACCCAAGGTCACCCAGCTAGCTGCAAGTGGAGGAGTGGGGAATCAAACCTGGTTCTCCAGATTAGAGTCCACCACTACACCATACTACGCCATACTGAGATAAAGCACTTTCTGAAATAGACGAGAGCTTTATATTATTTCAGTTGATTTGCTGTTCCTTGAGTTCATTTACAAAATTCTATAGTAGGATGTATACATTTGTGTCTACTTTTGCCAAGTGGAAAAGGGGAAGAAGGAAAACTTGCACTTTTGCTTTCCTGGGAATTTTGCTACTGAAGCTTTCCATCTCTATTGTCTCTTTCACCAGCAACAGATGAACTGTTTTGTTGATACCCAGCACTTTCAGACCCGATCTGCATCTAGCATTTGCTCTGCTGTCTTACCAAACCCACACTGGAACAGAAATCCCCATCTACATTGCATGCCACTTTCACTTTGATTGAGTGTTGCATTCTATGGCAGTGTCCAGACTGCATGCTGCTTTTACTTCGTTTGATCGCTGGTTTAATGGTGGCTGTCTGCATAGATTTATGGCTGTTTTATGGCCATTCGGGGGTGACTCTGCAGTCAGCACAGTGCTGGCCCGGGATAGTTGAATGTGGTTTTGAACTGCATCTTTTTCTGTTCCAGTGTGGGTTTGGTAAAAATGCTAAATGCAGATTGGCCCTTAATGTCTCTAGAAACCCTGCTCTCTGTTGCACTTAAAAAAAGAGAACAACCATCAATTCCCATATCTGTCAGATGTTAATGGTCCATTAACCATCTTTGAATAAGCTGTGGGATTTTTTTTTATAGGCCATGAATTTGTTTTGGAAGTCACTCCTGTAAATCAGAAGCAGTCTTGTTTCCATCCCTACTGGATCCTGTCAAATGGCAAATGGAACATCTGAGCACATGAAATCGCCTATTTACTGGATTGGGGCATATGTTCATCTCTCCCACTCCTGCATTCTCAGATTGACAGCCACTCTGCAGAGCCTTGAAGTGGATTGTTTCCTAGCTCTCTTCTCAAAGCGCAAGCAGATATAGCCAGAGAAACATACAGGTGGCCGCAACTTGCCTTTTACAGAGAGAGACCTGAGACTGTCATCATTTCTGTATGTGTCTTTTAAGCACATGGGAGGAAGAAGAAGAAGAAGAGAGGAGGAGAAGAGGAGGAAGAAGAAGAAGAAGAAGAAGAAGAAGAAGAAGAAGAAGAAGAAGAACTGGATTTATACCCTGCCCTTCACTCAGAGTCCCCAAGTGAATTACAATCGCCTTCCCTTCCTCTTCTCACAACAGACATTCTGTGAGGTAGGTGGGGCTGAGAGCTCCGAGAGAACTGCTCTTGAGAGAACAGCTCTGAGAGAACTGTGACTGACCCAAGGTCACACCAGCAGCTGCATGTGGAGGAGTGGGTAATCAAACCCACCTCTCCAGATTAGAGTCCACAGCTACACCAACCTGGGAACCACTACACCAAACTGGGAACAAACTGGGAGCTATGACTTTTGTCCCAACCATTGCTACTGCTGTTTGGGGTGGGGGTTAGTTTTCCAGACAAGGATCTAACTGTAGTCATGTTTATATAGATTTACTGTGCCCCACTTGGAGACTGCATCTTCTTGTGCTTACCTGGACTTCTCTTTCTCTTCTCTTGAGAGACAGTTTGGTGTAGTGGTTAAGTGCACAGACTCTAATCTGGGAGAACTAGGTTTGATTCCCTACTCCTCCACTTGCACCTGCTGGATGACCTTGGGCAAGCCATAGTTCTGGCACAGCTGTTTTTGAAGAAGAGCAGTTTCTGTCAGAACTTTCTCAGCCCCACCTACCTCGCAGGGTGTCTGTTGTGGGGAGAGGAAGGGAAAGGAGTTTGTAAGCTGCTCTGAGACTCCCTTGGGTAGTGAAGGATGGAGTGTAAATCCAATCTCCTCCTCCTCCTCCTCCTCTTCTTCTTCTTCCTTTTGCATTGCCACATCCTCAGTGAGTCCCCCTACACCCCATGAATTCCCATGTCCAGACTTGTCTGTCTGTAGGCTTCTTGTCTACATTCCCTGGTGCCGCTTGACTTACTCTTGCCTTACTTCAGCCTTGCACCTTGACCTTGCCAAAGCTCTCCCCTGAAGTCTGCTGTGCTTTTGGAAATGTTCTATTGGCAAGATATGAAAGCTGGGATTAATCGTTTCTTCATCAAAACCTTTTAATATTTTGATCATGGGATAAAAATTTAGGGTAATCCTTAAATATAATGTGCTTTGGAGTCATGGACCCATTTTGATGGCCAATTGGATTATCCTGAAATACTGGAAGTCTCACATAGCCCCCTTAGTGGTCCTCTGGGTTAACGATATGCTGGATCTTTGTGCCAAGGGAGAAATATTACTTTATGATGGGCCTGATACCTTCCCAGATATAATGCAATATAATACCTTTTCAATCAGGACTCTGTGTTATCTAGATTCCTCTTGGCTGGATTTTGCTTTTACTTTCCCCTATTACCATTTTGTGTTTCTCTCTCTCTTTTTCTATTGGGAGACCAGCAGAGGAATTTAACTGCTACTTTTTAATGCCAAATAAAAATCTTAATATTGTTAATTATAGGTCCCAAGAACCAGTTTGGCACAGTGGTTAGAGTTTTGGACTAGGACCTGGGAGACCCAGGTTTGAATCCCTACTCTGCCATGGAAGATTGCTTTTTGGGATAAAATGGAGGGGAGAATATTGCAAGCTGCTTTGGGTCTGAAGTGCAGGAAAAAGTGGGGTATAAATATCTACATAAATAAGTAGTTATAAGCTAAAGCACTGTGAAGGTGCACCTGAAATGGCTTCAACCACTGGGTTTATTAACTGTAAGCACCATTTTGTCTATGAGACCTAAAAGATTTCTCAGCAGCCCACACTGCTGCAGAACAAAGCTGAGGAGATGAGAAGAGAAAAGGAAACAAGTTCTGGAGACAGAAGCAGGTACCTCTTAATAAGAAACTGGAAGAAAGGTTGAAGGGGAGAGGGAAGGAAGATCTTGAAAGGGAGCTTGTAGAGATAATAAAGAACAATGCCATGAACTGCTACACAGTTACTCATCATCTCCACAATGTTTTTGCAATTACATATTTTGTGTTAAAGATGCAATATTTTCCTCACATTTTGTTGACATACTTTAAAGCAGAGGTGTGAAACTCATTTGTTACAAGGGCTGGATCTGACATAAATGTCACTTTGTTGGGCCAGGCCATGTGTGCCATAAAATGCAACGTCAAGTACCAGAGATATAAACTTTATAAAGGACACTGGCAAACCCAACTAAGGGTTCACACAGAGCATTTGCCCCGCCAAAGGCACGGTTGCCCTGCGGAGTTTCTGTGCGCGATCACACAGGCACATCTGGGAGGCGTAGCACTCCCGTGGCCAACCCGCGGCTTCCCTCTGAAGATGCAGAGTAAAAAACTACCAGGGAAGAAGCACTAATTTCTGGAGTGCCAGTACCCCGCAGCATCTAACGCCCACCCATGTCCCGGGGTTTCCGGATGTTGTAAGTTTCCATGGGATGCGCACCAACGCCAAATGGTGCATGCGCACACGCAAGACACCGACAGTGGCCTGCCTCCCCCAACGGCACATGCTCACTGTACAACAGCACAGCTTGTGTGCTCTGCTGCGCCGCTTTTTCGCCGTGCTGCAGCAGCGCAGTGTGATCAGTGCTTGGAGCTGGAGCGTGGCAACCTGGTGGCCCCTGTGATCGGGCTACCATGCCTTATTTTGCTCCGGGGCGAATAGCGCCCCCCCCGCGTTTTCTGGCCCGTATGACCGGGGCCTAACAATATTATTTTTTTACTCAAAATACAAACAAAAGCAATTGATTCCTAACAGTGAGAACAATTGATTTACTGGGGACCCCACAAAAGCCCCAATAAATGTATTTAATCTTATGCAACACTAGGTTTTTTTCCAAGGGATACCATAAAAAGGGGAGTATCTTACATTTCCACACATACCAGCTGCTTGAACACTGGGTAAGAGCTCCGAATGGGCCGGTTCTAACCCCTGAGCCTTATGTTTGACACACCTGTTTTAAGGTCTTGTGGTCACTTTTTAAAAAGGCTTAATGTATTTAGCAGGCAACTTTTGGGGTTGTAATAATTTCTGGCACAATAGTTTTTATTCAGAGATGCTGGAACACAGACAAAAAGAAGACATTATGTTCATGGTTTCATGGTGGCACTTTCCAGTCTTCGCCACAGGTGACAAATTGCCTTTGCACTGCAAGTAGAGACTTTTTTTGTGGAGACAATGTCTGCACTCAGACACTACAATTAAACGGCGATTGGGCACAAAACCAGCTGGCTACCACACTAGCACTCTACTTTTCCCTCCTTTACTTTCTCCTTTTATGTGCTCATGAAATTTGATTCCAAAGTTGCCCAGTTCGATCAAGCTCCGATTTGCCGTGAGGCCCAAATGCAGGTCCCTCAGTTAACTGAAGTTCATTTTCTTCCTATAAACCAGGATTTCAAACATCAGGTTAATCCCAATTTTGAATCTAGCGCTAACCACAAAGGGAAGCAGGTGAAACTCATCAGCAGAGTAACAAGCTGTATTCATGTCTGATCTCAGTTTGACACAAACATACCTACAATTACACACCCAGTAAAATGTACCTGCTTTTTTTCTCACTCACATTTAGGCCTTGCCACCATCTGGTATGCAGCACTATTAGGGTCACCATGTCTGGCATGGAAAATCCCTGGAGACTTTGGGGATGGATCCAGGAGAGGGTGGGGTTTGGGGAGGGGAGGGGCCTCAGCATGGTACAATGCCATAGAGTCCACCCTTCAAAGCAGCCATTTTCTCCAGGGGAGATGATCCCTGTTAGCTGGAGATCAGTGGGAGATCCCCAGGCCTCATCTGGAGGCTGGCAGCCGTAAGCACTATGCTGCCTACTGGACCCTCCTATTGTCATAAGAACATAAGAGAACATAAGAGAAGCCAATGTTGAATCAGGCCAATGGCCTATCTAGTCCAACACTCTGTCACACAGTGGCCAAAATATACCAGGTGCCATCAGGAGGTCCAGCAGTGGGGCCAGGACACCAGAAGCCCTCCCACTGCTGCCCCCTCCAGCACCAAGAATAGAGTGCATCACCTGCCCCAGACTGAGAGTTCCCATCTATACCCTGTGGCTAATAGCCACTGATGGACTTCTGCTCCATATGTTTATCTAATTCCCTCTAGCTAGAACTAGTAGCATTTAAGAGGCAGCTGAGGTGAGGCTGGAAAGCCATTAAACTGGCTTCTCTTTTCCTGCCTGTTCTCTGCCCAGAGCCAAAAATTTTGAGAACCTCCCAGTAAAGGCTTTTCTCAGGTCAGACCTCTATGCAAAAAATGTATTTCTTCACAGTCCAGATAAACTGCTGTTTAGTAATGCAGCCAATGGGTGCACTGCCCAGGCTGCTGGAAGGCATCATCTTCACCAGTGTCAACTGCATCATCTTCACTACTGTCAACTACATAATCACAGCCCCTCATATGGATGGAAGACTCTCTACTTTTTTTCTGATTGGTGCGGGGGTAATGCTAGGAGCTGCTGCAACCACCCAGACAAGAGAATGCCTAGAAGGTGCCTTGGTCAGTGGCCATCACCACATTTGGTCCTAGCGACCTTAGGTCAGGGGTGTCAAATTCATTTGTTACGAGGGCCAGACCTGACATAAATGAGACCTTGCTGGGCCGGGCCATGTGTGTCATAAAATGTAATGCCGGGTAGCAGAGATATAAACTTTATAAAGGACACAAACACAAAGGGGTTTTTTTTTAACTTCAAATAAAAACATGCTCAAAACATCAGCACTCTTGCAATATTTTGTTTATTTAACAGTGTCTGATAACTGACACCTCTTGCTCTGAATTGTTGCATCAAAATGTCTGTGCAGTTGCAATCTTGAGTGTGCTGTTCAGGTGTGTCTCTGTAAGCTGCAAACCTACGATGACGCAGCAGCAGCAGAACTGGAAGAAGCAGCAGAAGACAGCCAGTTCCACTGTGGCCCTGATAGAAGCCCTCCGGGGGCCTGATTCGGCCCCCGGGTCGCATGTTTGACAGCCCTGCCTTAGGTGGCTTTCAAAAAAGGCTAGACTCATTTGTGGAGGACAAGTCTATCGATAGCTCAACAAAGGTTACTTACTGAAGAACATGCTCAGCACAAAAGGCATTAAAATCCTTTAGGGGCTGAAACTACCCTGTCTCAGCAGGTTTCCACCTGTTCTTTATTTCATATCCATTCTCTCCAACCCTCCTTTTAAAAAAAAGCCGTGTTATCATTAACATATACGAAACACAGCCCATTAAGCTTTCTCAATGGCCTACTTTACCACTTAGTACACTGTGCGGCTTTGTTGATCTTGTGGGAGAGCAACAAAGTCATGCCTTCAGACCCAAGGCCCAGACAAAGGGCATGACAACTGAGCCCCACCCAAGTCAAGGAACTAGGAAATCACCTGTCTCTATTTTGCTGGAGGGATAAAAAAGCACTGTGATTTTTTTTAAAGCACTCTGAAACATAAGGTTGCCAAACTCCAGGTGAGGCCTGGAGACCTCCCAGAATTACAGTTGATCTCCAGACAACATAGACCAGTTCCTTGGGTTGCCAGTCTCCAGGTGGGGCCTGGGGATCTCCCACTTTTTCAACTGATCTCCAGCTGACAGAGATCAGGTCCCCTGGAGAAAATGGCTGTTTTGAAGGGTGGACTCTAAGGCATTGTATCATACTGAAGCCCCTCCCCTCACCAAACCCCACCCTCCTCAGGCTCCACCCCCAAAGTCTCCAGGTATTTTCCAACTTATGGCTGGCAACCTTATCAGTTCCCCTGGAGAAAATGGCTGCTTTGGAGGGTGGACCTTATGGTGATATACCCTGTTAAGCTCCATCCCCTCCCCTCCCCAAACCCTCCCCTCCCCAAGCTCCACCACAAAAACCTCAAGGAATTTCCTGCTTGACAACCCTAAAACAGGAGAGCCTTTAACACATTTCATTTAAAGCCAGCATTGAAAGGCAATATGGGAGGAAGAAAGCTTCCTCACAAATGTCCAAAGTGGAGATCGCACAACCAACAGCAATTGGTACTGGATCTCTCCAAAATTATAAGCCCCACTCATACCGTCAGGCAGAATTAGATACACTTGGGGGGGGAGGCGGTTGGTCATGTGGTTTCTTGGAACAGAGAGAGAGAGAGAGAGAAAGAGAGAGCACATTGGTTTACATAAGCCACTTACAATGGAACTAATAGATGAGAAGCCTTTCAAAAGTACTTTTCCCCTTTCTCACAATACAAGAACTTGTGGGCACTCAATTAAATTGCTGAGCAGTTGACAGATAAAAGGAAGGACTTCTTCACCTAAAGAGCAATTAACACATGGAATTCACTGCCACAAGAGGTGGCGGCCGCTATAAGCATGGACAGCTTCTAGAGGGAATTTTGTTGTTGTTCAGTCGCACAGTCGAGTCCGACTCTTCGCGACCCCATGAACCAGATTATGCCAGGCCCTCCTGTCTTCCGCTGTCCGCTGAAGTTTGCTCAATTTCATGATCGTTGCATCGATGACACTGTCTAACCATCTCATTCTTTGCCGTCCCATTCTTCTTTGACCTTCAATCTTTCCCAGCATCAGGGTCTTCTCCAGTGAATGCTCCCTTCTCATTTGGTGGCCAAAGTATTTGAGCTTCAGCTTCAGGATCTGGCCTTCCAGGGAACAGTCAGGGTTGATTTCTTTTAGGATTGACTGATTTGATCTCCTTGCAGTCCAAGGGACTCTCAAGAGTCTTCTCCAGCACCATAGTTCAAAAGAATCTATTCTTCGGCGCTCGGACTTCCTTATAGTCCAACTCTCACAGCCATACATTACTACGGGGAATACCATTGCTTTGACCATGCGGACTTTTGTTGGCAAGGTGATGTCTCTGCTTTTTATCATGCTGTTTAGGTTTGCCATCGCTTTCCTCCCAAGGAGCAGGCGTCTTTTAATTTCATGGCTGCAGTCACCATCTGCAGTGATCTGGGATCCTAGGAACGTGAAGTCTGTCACTACTTCTACGACTTCCCCTTCTATTTGCCAAGGAGTGATGGGGCCAGATGCCATGATCTTAGTTTTTTTGATGTTGAGCTTCAAGCCCACTTTTGCACTCTCCTCTTTCACCCTGAGCAAGAGGCTCTTTAGATCCTCTTCACTTTCTGCCATCAGAGTGGTATCATCTGCATATCTGAGGTTATTGATCTTTTCCCCAGCAATCTTAACTCCAGCTTGTGATTCATCCAGGCCAGCATTTCGCATGATGTACTCTGCATATAAATTAAATAAGCAAGGTGACAATATACATCCTTGTCGTACTCCTTTTCCTATGCTAAACCAATCAGTTGTTCCATATCCGGTTCTAACTGTTGCTTCTTGACCCTTATACAGGTTTCTCAGGAGACATATGAGGTGGTCTGGTACTCCCATCTCTTTAAGAACCTGCCATAATTTATTGTGATCCACACAATCAAAGGCTTTAGCATAGTCAATGAAGCAGAAGTAGATGTTTTTCTGGTATTCTCTTGCTTTCTCCATAATCCAGCGAATGTTGGCAATTTGATCTCTAGTTCCTCTACCTCTTCGAAACCCAGCTTGTACTTCTGGCAGTTCTCTATCCACGTACTGTTGGAGCCTAGCTTGTAGGATTTTGAGCATGACCTTGCTAGCGTGTGAAATGAGTGCAATTGTGCGATAGTTTGAACATTCCTTGACGTTGCCCTTCTTTGGGATTGGAATGTAAACTGACCTTTTCCAATCCTGTGGCCACTGTTGTGTTTTCCAAATTTGTTGGCAAATTGAGTGCAGCACTTTAACAGCATCTTCTTTTAAGACTTTGAATAACTCAGCTGGGATACCATCACCTCCACTAGCTTTGTTGTTAGTAATGCTTTCTAAGGCCCATTTAACTTCGCTTTCCAGGATGTCTGGCTCAAGGTCAGTGATTATACCATCGTGGTTGTCAAGGACATCGAGGTCCTTCTTGTATAGTTCTTCTGTGTATTCTTGCCATCTTTTCCTAATCTCTTCTGCTTCTGTTAAGTCCCTACCGTTTTTGTCCTTTATCATGGCCAGCTTTGCATGGAACGTTCCCTTGATTTCTCCAATTTTCTTGAAGAGATCTCTAGTCCTTCCCAATCTATTGTTTTCCTCTATTACTTTGCATTGTTCATTCAGGAAAGCCTCCTTATCTCTCCTTGCTGTTCTCTGGAAGTCTGCATTCAGTTGGGCAAATCTTTCCTTTTCCCCATTGCCTTTAGCTTTCCTTCTTTCCTCTGCTATGTGTAAAGCCTCATCAGACAGCCACTTTGCTTTTTTGCATTTCTTTTTCTTTGGGATGGCGGTGAGTGCTGCCTCCTTTACAATGTCACGGACCTCTGTCCATAGTTCTTCAGGCACTCTGTCTATCAAATCTAGTCCCTTAAACCTATTCTTCACCTCTACTGTATATTCATCGGGGATGCGATCTAGGTCAAATCTGAATGGCCTTGTGGTTTTCCCAACTTTCTTCAATTTAAGACTGAATTTTGCAATGAGTAGCTCATGATCTGAGCCACAGTCAGCTCCAGGTCTTGTTTTTACTGACTGGATAGAGCTTCTCCATCTTTGACTGCAAATTATATAGTCAATCTGATTTCGGTGTTGCCCATCTGGTGATGTCCATGTGTAGAGACGCCTCTTAGGTTGTTGGAAAAGGGTGTTTGCTATGACCAGCGTGTTCTCTTGACAAAACTCTGTTAGCCTTTGCCCTGCTTCATTTTGTTCTCCAAGGCCAAACTTGTCTGTTATTCCGGTTACCTTTTGATTTCCTACTTTAGCATTCCAGTCCCCTATGATGATGAGGACATCATTTTTTGGTGTTAGTTCTACGAGCTGTTGTAGGTCTTCGTAGAACTGGTCCACTTCAGCCTCTTCTGCAGCAGTGGTTGGGGCATAGACTTGGATTACTGTGATGTTGAATGGTTTGCCTTGGATTCGGACCGAGATCATTCTGTCATTTTTGAGATTGTATCCCAATACTGCCTTTCTCACTCTCTTGTTGACTATAAAGGCCACACCATTTTTTCTACGGGATTCCTGGCCACAGTAGTAGATATAATGGTCTTCTGAGTTAAATTCGCCCATTCCTGTCCACTTTAGTTCACTGATTCCCAAGATGTCGATGTTCATTCTTGCCATCTCATTTTTGACCACGTCAAGCTTACCTTGATTCATAGATCTTACATTCCAGGTTCCTATGCAGTATTGTTCTTTGCAGCATCGAACTTTCCTTTCACCGTCAGACACATCCACAACTGAGCGTCCTTTCGGCTTTGGCCCAGCCGCTTCACTCTTTCTGGGGTTACTCGTACTTGCCCTCTGCTCTTCCTCAGTAGCATATTGGACACCTTCCGACCTGAGGGGCTCATCTTCCGGCGTCATATCTTTTAGCCTTTTGTTACTGTCCATGGGGTTTTCTTGGCAAAGATACTGGAGTGGGTTGCCATTTCCTTCTCCAGGGGATCACGCTTGGTCTGAGTTCTCTGCTGTGGCCTGTCCGTCCTGGGTGGCCCTCCACGGCATAGCCCACAGCCTCATCGAACCACGCAAGCCCCCTCGCCACGACAAGGCAGTGATCCATGAGGGAGCTAGAGGGAATTAGATAAGCACAAATGGAGACCCGCAAGAAACTTGCGGGATGGTTATCTCATTCGTCACACCTTTACTTCCTCTGCTCACCCCCTACCTCTCTCACACTATTTCTCCCCTCTGCCCTCCTTTTCTTACTCTATTTCTGCTCCATGCATGTGACTTCTTCTCTTTCTGATCTGTCATCTTTCTCTTTGTTTTTCTGCCTCCCCACTTCATCACTCTTTCTCTCTCTTTCTGCCCCCCACTCCATCATTCTTTCTTTCTGCCCCCATCACTCTCCCAGCCTCCTGCCTGCTTCCTCCCCCACTCCGCAGAGCAGCAATAGCAGTGGTGGCAGTGCTCTCAGCCACCCACCTGCTTCCTCTCCCCCACAGCAGCAGTGGCAGCACTCTGGGAATCACAACGGATCTCCCAGCTACAGAGATCAATTCACCTTAGGGCTACCAGCTCCAGGTTGGGAAATTCCTGGAGATTTGGGGGTGGAGCCTTGGGACAGTGAGGCTTGGGGAGGCAAGCAGCCTCAGCAGGGTACAATGCCATAGACTCAACCCTCCAAAACAGCCATTTTATCCAGGGGAACTGATCTCTGTCTCCTGGACAACAGTTGTAATTCTGGGTGATCTCCAGTCCTCACCTAGAGGCTAGCTAAGTGGTTCTCGTGGAGGAAATGGCTGGAGGATGGAGTCTATGGCGTTACACCAGTCCAAAGTTCCTCCCCTCCTCAAATCCCACCCTCTCCAGGCTTCACCCCTCAAATGTCCAGGGATTTCCCAACCTGGAGTTGGCAACCCTATTTCCTTCCCAACCAACAGCCAACCTACCTTTATCTGCCTCTCTGTCTTCTGCTTTCCATCTCCACCCCCCAGCCTCTACCTAGGAAAATTACAGTCTTTCTCCACAGTGAGGGCCAAAGCAGCTTTCATTATTCCCTCCTCCTTTTTATCTGCACAACAATCCTGTGAGGTTGGTTAGGCTGAAATATGTGACTGGTCCAAAATCACGCAGTCACCTTCCACTGCAAGATGGGGATCTGAACCTGGGTCATGCAGACCCTACTTTGAAGCTCTAACTGCTGCACCTCACTGGCTTTCATAGGTTGGCTGCTGATAAATGGTAGCAAGCAGCTGAGGCTAGGTGAGTCATGCAAATCAGGGGGGAACTGGCAACCCTAGACTACTGCCAGGCCTAGAGTGGCCAACCTCCAAATGGGCCCTGGAGACCCCCCAGAATTACAACTGGACTCTAGACAGCAGAAGTCTGTCTCCCTGCAGAAAATGGCTGCTTTGGAGGGTGGACTCTGTGGCAGTATACCCTGCTGAGGCCTCTCCCTTCCCAAACCCAGCCCTCCTTAGAGTCCATCACAAAATCTCTAGAAATCCCCCAGCCTGGCACTGACAACTCTTGTGAGGCATGGCCCCAAGGCTCCCTCCTCCAAGGCCAAAAGAGGCCTGGAAAGGGCCCTTCCCCCACCCTTTTACTGACAAAAGCCAATTAGAAGCCTCCCCTCCACCCCCAACATTCTAATCTCTCACCGTTGATGCCTGGAGTTAGGTCCCTGCAGAGGCCATTTCAAAAGGTTTTTTGGGGAATTCAACCATTCCTGAAAGGATTTTTTCACTTTTTGGATTTTTCTACAAACCCAGGAAGTCTACTGACTATGTAGGAAAAGCTGTTGGGGGAGAGTGAGCCCCCTGTTGGTGGGAACAGGTATCCGCACATTTTGGCAATTAGTATAACGATATGGAGCGGAGGTCCATCAGTGGCTATTAGCTGCAAGGTATAGATAGGAACCCTCAGTCTGGGGCAGGTGAGGCTCTGTATTCTTGGTGCTTGGAGGAGCAACAGTGGGAGGGTTTATAGTGTCCTAACCCCACTGGTGGACCTCCAGATGGCAGCTGGAATTTGGGCCATTGGCCTGATCCAACATTGGCTTCTCTTATGTTCTTAAAATCCACTAATTTCTAGATCTTCAAGAATACTGAATAAGCCTGGATGTTCCCAGTGAGAGAGCTTCTGTACTCATTCACTAGCTATCAATGGCAGGTCGTGGGGATAGAGAATTCCGGTCCTTTCTCCACACCACATCCCACTCACGTTTGCCACTCCCTGACACTGCTCCACCCCATTTTAAAGGCAGTGGCCCAGATACCACTATAGTTTATGCCACTGAACTCAGAAGGAGTGACTGAGAGTCATGCCCGCCTCTACCAGCACCCTTGCACGGAATCTGTTATCTAGACAATGCTAGGACAGGCAGAACCGGGAGAACTGGATTCTTTTGCTAAAGAAGAAAGACACCCGCTCTGATCATTGGGCACGGTGCCTCCATGAGAAGGACAACTTCTTCAGCTGTGGAAAACTTTGCTAGTGTTGTCAACTTCCAGGTAGGGCCTGGAGATTTCCCAGAAGTCCAACTGATCTCTGGGAATGGTTCTTCTGGAGGAAATGGTTGCTTTGAAGGGTGAACTCTAAAGCAAGGTGAACTCTATGGCGTTATACCTCACTGAAGCCCCTCCCCAGGCTCTGCCCTCAAATCTCCAGGAAATTCCCAGCCCAGAGTTGGCAACCCCATTTGCAGCAAAAGTTTAGACTCCAAAGGACTGGGCTACAGTTGTGGCTACAAAAGTATTTAAAAACCTGGAATGACACCTGATGGGGTGGGACCCTTTAAAAACTGGGCTCTCTCCATAATAAATACCTTCAAGAATAATACCTTCAAGATTGCCTCTCCCCATATGAGCCCCATAGAGCACTGAGGTCCACCAATCAACACCTTTCGGTGGTCCCTGGCCCCAGGAACGTCTGACTTGCCTTCTGCCTGGTGGAGCTCCCGAGGGAGATCAGGGCCCTGTGGGATTTATTCTGCAGGGCCTGCAAGACAGAGCTCTTCTGCCAGGCTTTCGGTTGAGGCAGCGGGCGTCTCCCCCCGCCCCCCAGGTTGGCTCCATTTACTGCATGGCCCTATTTTATAGCCTGGGTCTGAGATAGAACTGTATAGATCTCGGGGAAACTATTCCCAGTTCTATCAACCACTGAGGCATCTGGCCTTTTATAAGAGTTGTATGTATGTTTTATATGTTTTAATGTGTTTTTAAATTGTATTGTATTTATATGGATGTATTATATTTACATTGTTGGAGCCTGCAATGAGTCTGTCAAGGGGAGGGCAGGATATACATCTAAATAAATACATAAATAAAATAAATGAGTAAGCCAACAGGATAATGTGGATGCACTCAGGCACTTTTCAGCTCATGCTTATAACCACTATGTCCTGACATCTGGCAGCTGAAAAATACCAGAGGAAACTGAAGGGTTTTTTTTCCCCAACAAAAGATACTAGGTAGGAAAGATGGGGGAAGAAAAATGCTATGGCTACGACATTGTTCTCCTTGTGTTTTTCTGGTTGCTGTGCAGGCTCTCTTCTGCTGCATCACTTCCTTCCTCTGCCTCTAGCACTTCTGCATGCACAAGATCCATGCTTTTTCAAAGGAGCTCTTCTACATGTGGAAATGCAGGGAAGCTAGGGTAGCAGTGAAGGAAAGAAGAAGAAGAGATTGGACTTATACCCCATCCTTCATTACCCAAAGGAGTCTCAGAGAGGCTTACAAACTCCTTTCCCCTTCCCACAACTGACACTCTGTGAGGGGTAGATGGGGCTGAGAGAGCTCTCCCAAAAACTGCCCTTGAGAGAACAGCTCTGAGAGAACTTGTACTTGACCCAGGTTTTGAACTGCAGGCCAATCTGCGTTTAGCATTTTTACCAAACCCACATTGGAACAGAAAAAGATGCAGTTCAAAACCACATTCAACCCCAGGCCAACACCGTACTGACTGCAGTCACCCCCGAATGGCCATAAAATGGCCATAAATCTATGCAGACAACCACAATAAAACCAGAGATCAAATGAAGTGAAAGCAGCATGCAGTCTGGACACTGCCATACAATGCGACACTCAATCAAAGTGAAAGTGACATGCAATGTAGATGGGGATTTCTGTTCCAGTGTGGGTTTGGTAAGACAGCAGAGCAAATGCTAGATGTAGATCGGGCCTGCAACTTTTTCTGTTCCAGTGTGGGTTTGGTAAAATTGCTAAATGCAGATTGGCCCTAAATCAGGTGACTGGAGGGTAACAAAAAGACCTCCACATCCAACCCTCTGCTTTAAGTCAGGAGTCAGACAATTCATGCAATTGCCCAGCACACACAAACCATCCTGCTTCCTACAGATCACCACACAACAATCCTGACTTGGGAAACAGAATCTTGTACAGACATGGGCTACAAAACGCTTCATCTAAACCCGCAGGGAAAGAACATAACTGTAAAGCTGGTTAACAGATACCAAGTTCACAACCGAATCATTGCAATCCCAAACGATGTTTTGCAAGGGTGAAAAAGTCATCATGGATCAAATACCACAGACGGAGCTCACCTGTCATTTTTAACGCAGCCGCTTTACACATCCTGCCATTAGTCATCAAGGATTGGGGGACAAATCAATGAACAATGAAGCACACGCGGCCCATTGTTGTGACTGCAGCTCACGATGCCTCAGGGAGTTACAACCCCTCAGACTTGTAAACCTTGAGTCGGAAAACGTGAGCACTGAACCAATCACAGCCAGCAGTGCCAATGTATAAATATATCATGAATCATTCCTTCTGTTCACAAGACTGGTTGTTACTGCCAGTGGGATACAGGGCACTCACTGCAGTGTTCCCATGTGCCTGCTGAACCATGGGAGCCACGTTATGTGATCCATGTACAATCACTACATGGCTGAGATCTGTTTCTGCAACTATGGCACCCTTCCCCCTTTAAAGTGAGATTGCAAACATGGAAACTGGCTGTTTTTGCACTGAGAAGAATCGGGAATTACGCCAAATCACATTTTGGGTATCAGCAGGTGAGGAGGAAGAGATGGAGATGGAGGAGAAGGAGAGGGGGAGGAGGAAGAGATTGGAGTTATAAGCCGCCCTTCACTACCCAAAGGAGTCTCAGAGTGGCTTACAATCTCCTTCCCCTTCCCCTCCTCACAGCAGACACCCTGTGACGTAGAGCTGTTTCAAGGACTGCTTTTGAGAAAGAACTTGTGACTGACCCAAGGTCACACCAGCAGCTGCATGTGGAGGCATGGGGAATCAAACCAGATTAGAGTCCGCTCTCCTAATCACTACACCAAACTGGCTCTCCAGGCCCCAAGGATCCATGTCTGTGCCTTCTATCTGTGGCAATTTCTCTCTTTAGTGGTTGTGTCCCCTTCCCTATTGCTTTTATAGAATGATTGTTTGATACCTGCTGTCAAGTTGCTTCCAGTTTATGACAATCCAATGAATTTATGACCTCCCAACATTCTGTCGTTAACAGCCTTGTTCAGGTCTTGCAGGCGTTGGGCCATGGCTGCCTTTATTGAGTCAATCCATCTCATGCTGGGTCTTCCTTTTTTCCTTCAACTTTTCCTAGCATTATTGTCTTTTTTAATAGAATGTTAGAGTGAAGTCTTTACCATGCAACAACCATATGGCTGCCATTTAAGAATTGGCTGATTACTTCAGACCAGTTTGTGAATTCTGGCCTTCCTCATGCCTGTCTGGACCATGTGGGCAGTGGCGGCCCCTTAGGAAATTCACCAATAGGTACTGCCTATCGCCACCGCTCCAGGGCATTCAAGGAGAGGAAAGGAAGCATGCCCTTGCCAAACATGGGACCAGAGAAATGGGGTGAACAGCCCCCCTCCCCATTTTTGTTTCTGTTCGAGGAAGTGGGCTGAAACAGAAACTCCTTCTCCCTCTTTGCAGAACCAACCAAATGAGTTCCCCTGTTGTACATCTGACTGCAAGTTAGGTAGTGCACCTATGACCCAGCATGTGTCGGGCATATTGTGCATTTTGGCCCTTTGGATCTGAGCTGCTCTACCAGCGGCCCCTCTAGGCCCCTTTAACTGTTCCACTTCTCTGTAACAGCCAGGGAGCTGAGCCAGTCGCTCTGCTTCTCTGCTAGGATCTCCTAGAGCAGAGGCGTCGAACTCTTTTGTTATGAGGGCCAGATCTGACATAAATTACGCTTTGTTGGGCCAGGCCACATGGGCCATAAAATGTAACGCTGGGTACTGGAGATATAAACTGTATGAAGGACAGCAGCTGGCAAGCTCCAAGTTGGTGTCTCCTCACTGCAAGGCTCCAAGGGCTGGGAGTGTTATGCAAGGAAAACCCATGTGGGCGGACTGGAGAGCCAGCGGTGCAGCGCTGGGTAGATGCTCTATGCCGCTTGACTGCTGCAGACGAGGTTATTCTGCCGTGCTGAAGCCACAATTGGAGCGGCTCCACCCACTCCCCCTGAGCAGTCTCCTGTTCCCTCCCTTGCACTAGTTGCTTTCGAGCCACATAAGAGCCCTGGACAGCCTGCATCGGGCCTCCGGGCCTTATGTTTGACACCAGTGTTCCCTCTAAGCTGAGTTAGTGTGAGCTAGCTCACAGTTTTCTAGCCTCCAGCTCACACATTTTTGTCTCAGCTCAGGAGGGATGGCTCCAGAGCAAACTAATCTATGCAGCAGCCAAATCGCTCACTCACAACTTTAATGCCAGCAGCTCACAAAGTAGAATTTTTGCTCACGAGACTCCACAGCTTAGAGGGAACATTGTTTGACACCCCTGTCCTAGAGCATCTACTATTTTCTTTTGGGAGTTCGTGGTCTTGATACTCTAGGTGAGAACTGTGTGTGCAAGGAAAAGTTTCTGGGTCTAAAAATACTATGCAATTCAACAGAGTAGCTGACATTTCACACGATGCACTTATTTTACGGTATTGTTGCATTTCATTTGATGACAACCGTCACTGAGATTTTTAATTTTTTTTTAAAAAAAGAATACTTAAAGCCTACAGCCTGACTTCGAAGAGGCAGCATCAAGTGCTGTAAATACCTATTTTTAAAAATCTTGGTTAGGAGGGAAAAAAATTAAAAAGCTAAATAAAATCTATGTAATCAGGTACAACATAAATGACTAGAAGATTTATTTTGTTTCCTGAAAGCATTTATAAATTTTGGTTCCTTTAAACCAAGGAGGGAAATGGACTTCCACTTTCTATTAAGAAATCTTCAAAGGGCATTTAAAAAAATCATAATTTCCTTATTGAGCACCATATATAATTTTCTTTGAAATGGAAGTGTCAGGCAGGCCAAGTTAATTATGGACCCCTCCACAGATGTAGAAATGATGCAGAAAAGAAATGACGGTAACAATCATACATTATGTAGCCAGTGTAGGCAATTATGTGTTCTTTGGCTTCAAGAGAAGCTGTTGGGATGTAATTGGACATACGTTGTTAATGAAAAGCCGTGCCTGAGACTTTATCAACTTAGCCTTTAAAGTTTTTCTTCTCGACCTGAACTTTCTCTGGCAGTATTTACAATTTCCTTCCTGTGGTTCAGAAGAATGTTTAAAAAGAAAGATTTCACAGGGAGGAGCAACAATAAGGGCTAGTTTTGGGCAGGAACATACAGGAACAGAGTTCCAGCTAGCTCCCGAGTTGGCCATGCCCAGCAGGAACTCATTAGCATAATAGGCCACACCCAACAGCAAAAACTCATTAGGATTGGCTACATTTGTGGTGTGTGGCCTAACATGCAAAGGAGTTCCTGCTCCAAAAAAAGCCCTAGGTTTTGATAACAAACAAGGTAAAGAGGATAAGAAGGAAAAGGTAGGTGTGGCTGGGTGACCACATTTCTGGTAACAAGGGGGTGTGGCCTAATAGGCTAATGAGTTTGCACTGTCAGGGTGTGGCCTATTATGCTAATGAGTTCCTGCTGGGCTTTTTCTCCAAAAAAAAAAGCCCTGGCAAAAACTCTGCACCCCAATCCAGTAACTGAAGTTGAGGGTAGACTCAAACCTTGTATGATGGATCTTTGGGGGTGGAGCCTGGGGTAGGCGGGGTTGAGGAAGGGAGGGACCTCAGTGGGGCACAATGCCACAGAGTCCACCTTCCAAAGCAGCCATTTTCTCTGGGGGAATTGTTCTCCTGAAGACCGGTTCTAATTCCAGGAGATATCTAGCCACCACCTGGGGACTGGAAGCCCTAGGAGGAGGGAGAGATCTCTAGAAGGGATGCCCCATGGCAAACCTGCACAGTCTCACGACTGTCCATGGCAATGACGTATAGCCTTTTTGAGATGGTAGTGAAGACTGTGACATATGAACCCTCCATGAGCTATGCCGAAAGTAGGATCGCCAGGTCCTCCCCTGGCCACTGGCAGGGGATGGAGGGGTAAGGTTGCCAGATCCAGGCTGGGGAACTCCTGGAGGTTTGGGGATGGAGCCTGGGGAGGACAGGGACCTCAGTAGGGGACAATGCCAGAGAGTCCATCCTCCAAAGCATCCATTTTCTCCAGGGGGACTGATCTCTGCAGTCTGGAGAGGAGCTGTAATTCTGGGGAACCCCCAAGTGCCACCTGGAGATTGGCATCCATAGCTGGAATTTCAGTCCTTTTGCAGTTCTACTTGTCACACTTACCACACCTTTCTTTCAAGGACTCCAGAATGGTATAGAAGGAGAAGAGAAGAGATTGGATTTATACCCCGCCCTTCACTACGCATGGGAGTCTCAGAGCAGCTTACAAACTCCTTTCCCTTCCCCTCCACACAACAGACACCCTGTGTGGTAGGTGGGGCCGAGAGAGCTCTGACAGAAACTGCTCTTTTTCAAGAACAGCTGTGCCAGAACTACGGCTTGCCCAAGGTCATCCAGCAGGTGTAACTGGAGGAGTGGGGAATCAAACCTGGTTCTCCCAGATTAGAGTCTGTGCACTTAACCACTACACCAAACTGGCTCTTTCATTCATTTCTGTCCTTCCTTTCTCTTCAATAGGAACCCAAAGCAGCTTATATTGTTCTCCTCTCCTCCATTTCTTCCTCACATCCACAACCCTGTGAGGTAGGCTTGGCTAGGGGAAACTGACTGGCCCAAGGTCACCCAGCAAGCTTCCGTAACAGGGCAGGGGATTTGAACCTGTGTCACTCAGACCCTAGGCCAGTGCTCTAAGTAGTATACCGCTCTGGCTATACATGGTCCTCCCTCTTCCATTTTGTCTCTACAATGCCACTGTGAACTACATTAGACTGAACAAAGTTTGACTCCAGTGGCACCTTTAAGATCAACACAGTTTTATTCTGGGTATAAGCTTTTGTGTGCAGAGCTCTCTCAGCACCACTTGCCTCACAAGGTGCCTGTTGTGGGGAGAGGAAGGGAAGGCAATTATAAGCCTCTTCGAGACTCCTCCAGGTAGTGAAGGGCGGGGTATAAAAACAACTCTTCTTGTCTCTGCAGCTCTGCTATTTGTTGGTCTGCAGCCTCTGCTCATCCTTCTGGAGCCCTTCCCTGGTCCAGCAGGCTCTGCTTGGCTTCCCCATTCTATCCAGTCCTGCTGCCTGCTTCCTTCTCTCGACCCATCTGACCTGCTTGGCTGCCTCCACTATATTCTGGTTTTCGTTTTACTCAGAGCAAACTTTAAGGGCAGTGTTCAGGGTTCAGCTTTTGCACCTCCTCAAGCTCGAGCATGTCCAGAAGAGGACAACCAGGATGGTGAGAGGGTTGGAATCCAAGTCTTATGAGGAAAGGCTGAAAGAGTTGGGTATGTTTAGCCAGGGAAAGAGAAGGCTTCAAGGGGACATGATTGCAGTCTTCAAATATTTGAAGGGCTGTCATGTAGAAGATGGAGCAGATCTATTCTCTCTTGCTCTGGATTGCAAGACTAGATCTAATGGGTGGAAAGTACAAGGCAGTCGTTACCAGCTAAATATCAGGAGAAACTTCCTAACTGTAAGAGTGGTTGAGCAGTGGAACAGACTGCCTCGGGAGGTGGTGGATGCTCCTTCGCTGGACATTTTCAAACAGAGACTGGACGACCATCTTTTGGGTATATTGTAGGGCTATCCTTCGGCTATGCTCCTGCGGAGTGCAGGGTTTGGATTAGATGACCTGCAAGGTCCCTTCCGACTCTAACATTCTATGATTCTATATGCAAACCTCTGAAGTGAGGACAGCCTGAAAATCTCAGAGTTATATCCCCTTCCCAACATTTCTCCTTTTCAGCTTGGTCAGGCAGGACCTGAGATGAGAATGAAGAGCTCTGATTAACAATAACAAATGCAATCTCAACCCTGATGAGGCTAGGTTGTTGGTTGAGAGCCAATGAGGTGTAGTAGTTAAGAGCGGCTGCCAGTTTGATTCCCTATTCCCCCACATGAATCTTCTGGTTTACCCTGGGCCAGTCACAATTCTCTCAAGACTCTTTCAGCCCCGCCTACCTCACAAGGTGCCTGTTATGCGGAGAGGAAGGGAAGGCGATTGTAAACCTCTCTGAGACTCCTTAAGGTAGAGAAAAGCAGGGCATAAAAACCAACTCTTCTTCTTCTTGTTCTGGATCACAGAAGCAATTCAGGATAATAAACATGAGTTGTCTGAATATGGTTGCACTTCCCTCAAAGGAGACAATATGTGGCTCAGGAATACTTGTAGATCCGCCTTCAGAGATAACAAACATACACTTGGACACAGATAGCTCTTTCTTTGTCCCACACTTTGCTTTTGTGAGATCTGCAATGTGGGGACAGAAATGTAAGTTTCACTCCAAGTGGGAAACCCACGACACATGCGTCACTTGGATTTTCTGTCTGTCCATTCTCCAGATAGGCAGCCATGGATTCCCTTCCCACACTCCCAAATCACTTGCTAGAGTGACATTAACTGACTGGTTCAGTCCAGCTCACCCATTAAGTCTCACCCTCCAGAAAAATGCCGTAGCAACCTGACATCTAGCAAAGCATCGTAAGTGGGAACAACAAACACCAAAGTTCCTTGTAAGATTTTATCCGGGATGGCAATATAGCCATGAACAAACATAATTAGATGTGAATCCTCACTCCCGGTATGACTCACCAGCTACCCAAGAGGTGATAAAAACGTATATGCTTTTTTATAAGGCACTTCCAAAGTAACCTTTCAGTCACGGACACCGTTTCCAATGACACAAGTTAATTAAGAAGGACAAAAAAGAACGAAGGTCTCTCACCCATCCACCCCTGGAAGAAAAAAGACCCTAATGATGTGAAAAGGAAGATTGCATGCTGGGAAATGAAAAGAAACTGGGATAATTTGAAATGAAAGGCATTTACCATCATGGCAGGTGGGAATAGCTAGCTGATTTAGGTAGCAATCACATTATGCCCAAGGTGGGGGCGTGAGGGGTACATGGAAATCATTAGCTCGGAAAATTAGAGTAGGTAGAGAAACATTTCCTCCTTTAGAATTCTAGAATTTGGAGCTTCCCAATCATGTAGATCAGTATTACTGATGAAAGGAACTCTTTTCTTCACCCAATGCAAAAAGCAACCTAGCTAAGATTTTTTTTTTAATTATCTGACACATTTATCAAGGTCAGATGTTTCACTGAGTATTAGCTATGGACACTCCATGTCCAGAAGCAGGATAATTCTGATTTGCTTTGCTGAGAGGAACACTTGATGGAGAAGGGCAAGTTTTGCATATCCTAGTCCAGAGGCATCAGTTTGATTGCTGTTGAAAACAAGGGAGAGCCCTTGACTCCATGGCTACAGCTGTCAGTCTCCAGGTGGGGCCCGGAGATCTCTTGGAGTTACAACTGATCTCCAGACAACACAGGTCAGTTCCCCTGGAGAAGGTGGCTGCTTTGGAGGGTGGACTCTATGGCATTGTACCCCCACTGAGGTCCGTCCCCTCCCCAAACACTGACCTACCCAGACTCCACTCCCAAATCGCTAGGAATTTCCAAGAGCTGGCAACCCAGTCAGTGGCAGAGCACATGATATTGTATGCAAAATGTCCTGTGCTCTGTTGCTGGCATCTCCAGTAACAAATGTCAGGTTGTAGGCATTAGGAAAGACCTTTCCCTACCCAAAACCATCTGTGCAGGACAACATTGAGGCAGAAGGACCAACAGTTTTGTCTGATAGGAGGCACCTAAGGTTGATGGACCTGCCATCCCAAACAATAAGGCAATCCTGATGTTCAGGGCTATTTTTGGGCAGGAACGCACAGGAACGGAGTTCTGGCTGGCTCCTGAGTTGGCCACGCCCAGCAGGAACTCATTAGCATAATAGGTCACACCCAACAGCAGAAACTCATTAGGATTGGCTACATTAGGGGTGTGTGGCCTAACATGCAAAGGAGTTCCTGCTCTAAAAAAAGCCCTGGGTTTTGACAAGAAACGAGGTAAACAGAATAAGAAGCAAAAGGTGGGTGTGGCTGGATGACTACACTTCTGGTAACATGGGGGCGTGGCCTAATAGGCTAATGAGCTGTGCTGTTGGGATGTGGCCTAATATGTTAATGAGTTTCTGCTGATGGGTGTGTCCTATTATGCTAATGAGTTCCTGCTGGGCTTTTTCTACAAAAAAAGCCCTGCTTATGTTAATGGAACTGACTTCAAAACTCCATGTTTGTTCGTTGCTTGCTTGCTTCTGGCACATCAGTTTACCTCCAGCAAGAGATTTCTGTTGAAAATGAAATACCGGGGGGCAGAGAAACAAAACAACCCCCCCCAAGTCTTTCCATTATCAGGCACCTGTGAGGCAGCAAAGCCGGTGACTTACCCAAGATGAAGGGTGAGCCTTGCCAAATCTTCAAAATGAGGATGTGGGGGGAGTCTCAGAAAAAGCAGTGCAGGACCATAAGGTATGAAGGCAAGAAACAGGCCAGAGGAGAGTGAGAATTATGTGTGTGGGAGGAAGTGGAGCAAGGTAGGGAGTCAGCGTGTGGGAGGATGTGGGATGAGGAGGAAAGAGCAGCAGATCTGGACTGCTAATGGACCACCGTTGCTCAACTCCATCCCACAGCCACATGTGCTGCTGAATAAGATGAAGTATGTTTGTCCAAATAGTGTATGTCTCCCAACAAAGCAGCTGCTGCTGTGTCTTTCTGCAAACCAACCCAGTCTGCCTGCTCCCCGGGCAGCAGACAATGGGTGGGGAATCCTGAAGCTAATCATTAACCCTTCCCCACTACCAGAGGAATATGATCAGGCACAGAAAAGGCAGTCTCTCCATGTAAAGCTGAGCCAGCACCCTTGTTGAGCCATCACTGGCTGCCCGTATTATACAGAAGTAAGAAGTTGTCTGACCCTAACCCTAACAATTTGGTGTAGCGGTTAGGAGCACGGACTCTAATCTGGGAGAACTGGATTTGATTCCCCACTCCTCCACTTGCAGCTGCTGGTGTGACCCTAGGTCAGTTACAAGTTCTCTCAGAGCTCTCTCAGCCCCACCTACCTCACAGGGTGTCTGTTTTGAGGAGGGGAAGGGAAAGGAGATTGTAAGCTGCTCTGAGATTCCTTCGGGTAGTGAAGGGCAGGGTATAAATCCAATCTTCTACTACTACTACTACTACTACTACTACTACTCCCCCATCTTCATCAGGATATAAGGTCCATTTCCCCCTTGTTTTTAATTTTTTTTAACAAGCGGCATGAGTCTAGGATATGAGACTATTGCCAGTCTCAGATCGCTGAATAAAAAAAAAATTAAAACAATGGGGGAAGTTTTAAAAGGAGCTGCACAAGATTTAGTTCCCTGCTGGTATTGACTTGAAATCGGATCGGAGAGGAGGCAAATGGCAGTGTCCCCAGTGCTGCATGCAAACAAAATAAAGGGGGAATGAAATTGACATGAGATGTAAAGAGAGAAAGACTGGGATACCAGGGTCCCAGCACAGAAGCAGGCAATGGCAAACCACTTCTGAGCATTTCTTGCCTTGAAAACCTTATGGGGTCACCATAAGTCAGATGTGACTTGACAACATTTTCCACCACTACCAAATCAGGATGGTATTGGGATCAGCAGTGGCACGGGCAGCCAGGAAATGACTGACAGAACTTCATGCTCTAGCATCAAGTACAATTGTGAGCCGCTGTGGTGTAGTAGTTAGAGTGTTGGACCAGGATTTGAGAGATCCAGGTTCAAATCCCCACTCTGCCATGGAAGCTTGCCAGGTGTCCTACAGCCAATCACACACTCTCAGCTTAACCTACCTCACAAATTTTTGTGAGGATAATGTGGAGGAGAGGAGAACAATATAAGCTGCTTTTGGTCCCCCCATTGGGGAGAAAGGCAGGATATAAACCCTAACCCAACCCAGAGTTGGCAACTCTATCCAATGGTGAAGAAGGAGGAAGAAGAAGGAGGAGAAGGAGAAGAAGCAGAGGCAGTAGCATTGGTTTTTATACCCTGCTTTTCTCTACCTTAAGGATTCTTTAAAACATAAGAACAGAAGAGAAGCCAATGTTGGATCAAACCAATGGCCCATCCAGGCCAACACTCTGTCACACAGTGGCCAAAAATACCAGGTGCCATACCAAAAATACCAGTCTTAAAGCGGCTTACAAGACCCTTCCCTTCCCCTCCTCATAGCAGGCACCTTATGAGGTAGGTGGGGCTGAGAGAGAACCGTGACTGGCCCAGAGTCACCAAGCAGGCTTCATGGGAGGAGTGGGGAATCAAGCCCAGTTCTCCAGAGGACAGTCTGCCGCTCTGGACCACTCCACTGCTCTGGTGCGGAGGCAAGTTGTGTGGAAGCTACTGCAAATGCCGGACCTGCTCTCAGACATCACTGTGAGCCTAAGGAACTATTCATCACCTCGAGAAGTTTCCCGGCAAGCTCTGCTGAAATTAGGTGGGTGTAACAGGCATCTCAGACAAGGGACTCTGACAGATAGACACAGGCTTATTAGAAGTGCGAGTTGCCCACCTGCTGTCTGCAGTGATTAGGCACTCCAGAGGTAGTTAGTCAGACAGCTTTTAGTTCAGAAACTGTCAGATGACACAAGAGAACTAACAGTGCTCCAAAACTTTCGGTTCTGGCTTCAGATGGTCCTCAGATGGTTCATACCTGTTTGTCTGCTCAGCCTCAAGACCACCAGCCTAGACAGGGAGACAAGGAACGGCCTACTAGTACCCTTTTGCAGCATATCTGCCTCGTAGATTAACAAATGGATTTTCGAGAATTTGCTTGTGGCATGTTGAAAAGCCAGCCCAGACTGAATTCTGTTCACAGCAAGACCAAATCCAGGTTGGGAAATTCCTGGAGATTTTGAGGTGGAGCCTGGAGAGGGAAGGGAGGGGCCTGAGCAGGGTACAAGGCCATAGACTCCACCCTCCAACGCAGCCATTTTCTCCACGGTAGCTGATCTCTGTATGGAGATTGGTCGTAATTCTGGCATAGTCCCTTCGTTAGTCTCTAGAGCCATCTTGCAGTTGGAAGGCACCATGGACTGACTGAAAACCACAAGCTCAGCCCCTAATTTTATCTCCCAAGTCTCCTCCGTGACTTGTGCTTTTTTGTTCCTTTCACCCCTGCCATAGCCTTCCCTCTTCTTAAGTCCAGCTACTTTCTCTGTCTAGAGCCAAGGGTCAAGAATGGCCTTTTTACAAATGTACAGAATGCAGTAAATTAACATTTGTTCCATTACTTCGTAATGTTGCACTGCGCAAGGTGGTGGTCTACAGCATAGGGGGGGCTTCAGCTGTAATCAGAGGGAGACCGCTTCCAATGGTATACTCTTACAGTCTTTAGAATAACTTGGGCAACAGAAGTGTGGTAACTGAATCACCTGCTTGGGGCTTTTGTGCAGGAATCAGACAGCTGGAATTGCCGTAGAAACCGAGGACACACGAGCAAATGAGCGTATGTTGGAACACAGAGAAGGCAGAGGTTGCAGATTTTTAAAAAAATAGCTAGAACACATCGAATTATATATTTGGGGTTGGAGGCAGTTTAGTTAATCATGCCTTTGAATCCAGGCCAGGCACATAAATAGCCAGCTGTCTCATTGCGTGCAGAGAGAACGAATGTCCTCCAGATGATCGGTAGGTGATCCTCTACCCACCGTGCGTCTTGTTTTCCTCTCCAGCTCACAAATCATTTGATCTGTGTGACTAAAGTATTGTGTCGGTTATTAAAAATTTCGACAGCTTGTCAGTTTTGTTTATTTGTGTTTTATTTACTTCATTTATATCCTGTCTTTTCCCCAATGGGGACCTAAAGCGGCGTCCATTGTTATTTGTAGAGCTGAGCAAAGCAATCGTCCACCAGACATGTTTTCTCTCTTTCCCTCCCAATGGAGTAATATATCTCGACCCTGTCAATTTCAGGATGTTTTACTGTTCGCTGCCCCTGGAATTTGTGGCTGAGATGTAGTATACGAATTTTCTGAAGAATCCTTTAAAACACCTCATAAAAATAATAAAGCCCTAAAGCATTGATTAAATACAGAAGAACTGCCATAAAATGAGGTGAATGTAAGAGCAGCCCTGCAGTTAGGGTTACCTACCAACACTGGGGAAATTCCTGAAGATTTGGGGTGGTGGAGCCTGGGGAAGGGGCTTGGGGAAGGGAGGGACCTCAGTGTAGTAAAATGCCATAATGTTCACCCTCCAAAGCAGCCATTTTTCTGCAGGGGAATTGATCTCTGGCATCTGGAGATCAATTGTAATTGTGGGAGATCTCCAGGCTCCATCTGGAGGTTGGGAAACCTAACATCAGTGGCCATTGTGTGGGGGGGGTTGCTAAGTAACCAAAACAGTATTGTCAGGCTTCAAACCTTGGTTTCTGTCAGTAAAAGTTAGAAGACAGGGCTCTTTCGGTCTCTCAAGTCACCCCTGCTTCTGTCTCTTCTGTCCCAGAAGGTGAATACATTACACAATTCAATGGTGATTGATTTATTCATTTCTTTAACCGGTTGCCTTCTATAGTCGCTCCAACATTTCAATTAAATGGCACTTTTTAAAGCAATAACTGAATTTTAAGAAATTGAGGAGTTAGGTTAGGGTTAGAGGTTAACTTTTTTGTTGTGGTGATGACAACCAGTGCTACCCCTAAATTTATTTATATACTGCACCAGTTTTGTCATAGCTTTAATAAAATTGTGAGAAACTGTGCTCAGTTTATCCCAGAATTAGGTTCGGTGGCAGCAAAAATTAGAAAATATGGTCATTAAATTAGGAATCCCCCCAAAATGAGCCTGTCTCCTGAATTTTGGGGCTGGCACCAAAGGCAAAGAATTTTATTATGGCCTGATCTAGTCAGATCTGACTAGGCTAAGCCTATTACATGTAAGTAGGGTTGCCAGTCTTCAGGTGGTGGCTGGAGAGCTCCTGCAATTATAACTGCTCTCCAGGTGACAGAGGTCAGTTCCTCTGGAGAAAATTACTGCTTTGGAGGGTGGACTACATGGCATTATACCCCACTGACATCCCTCCCCTCCTCTCCACAAACTCTGTTCTCTCTAGGCTCCATCCCCCAAATCTCCAAGAATTCCCCAACCCAGAGCTTGCAACCCTAAGCATAAGAGAAGTCTTTCTGTCCTTACTCTGATTTGGCTTTATGATGTTGACACACGGCCAAGTTTGACTGGCTACGTGATCACATGACCACATGACATGAGATGCCTAGGCAATTCCTAATTAACTGGGATTGCCTCAGAAAGATGCTCCTATTTTATTTTAAATGGTGTGGAAATTGCACATAAAGAAACAAAGCAGTTGTGAACGACAGGCAAATCTATGCAAAGATGGCAAACATGAGCATTTGTGATGCTCTTTGGCTCCAACAAAACTCCACCTTTTCCCTGAAAAATCATGTGTGTCAAAAACTAATGCCATGCTAATGAAATTTCACAGAACTAGGGCCCGGTCACACTGACGTTTTGATCGGGGTTCGCTGCTGTTCCCTCACGAATGTCAGTTTCACATTCACACACGCCAATCCGCCTCCCGCCCCGAAGCAGGCTCACTCTCGCAATGCTGCTGGGTTTTCCTGACCCCTGGAAAATCAGGTGTTTTCCTGGCACTTGCGGTTTGAATGCGCGATTTCGCCCATCTGGACAGCCCATCTTTCGCAATGATTGCAATTAGGGCCGTCTGACCGCTCTTTGTGCATTTTTAAAGCTTCCGGTTTGAGCGCTTGAGCAAACATGCGCTTAATAAATCCATTTAACGTTTAATAATGGATTTATTAAGTATATGTTTAGTCAAGCGCTCAAACTGGAAGCTTTAAAAAAACGCACAAAGACGACCCTGGAGGCGGGAACAAGAGGTGGGGGCTCCGGCAGCCTGGACGGGGCTGGCAAGGAGGATGGTGGAGATGGTGGACATGGCGGAGCCTGTTTTCATGGGGCAATGGCGGCAGCAGCAGCGGCACCCCCCCCCCTCAAGTGGCAGCAGAAGCAGCAGCTGCCCGAGCCTACCCTGTGGCCAGCAGCAGGTGAGCGGGTGCTGTAAGAGAGGGGCTGGCTGCATCTAGTCAGCCCAATGCGAAGAAAAATGTTCCCGATTTAAACAAAGCGGGAACAAAGCACAATTACTTTTGCAGTGTGACCACGGCTCTATATTACTCGTCCCAGCAAAACAGGATCAGTGTTCAAACCAAACACAAAGGTGTGCAGATCCTAAATACGCTTACTTTGAAATAAACGTTATCTCAGCCCAAATGCAGTGGAATAGTGTCGAAGAACAAATGTGCATAAATGACTATGCCAAACTAAATGAAAGTCTCAAACAAAGTAAAATTTTTGTTGGCATTTGTGGAGGTCTTAAAACGACAGGTTTTGTCTGTAAAAGACAAATGTTCTGTATACTTGCAGAAAGAAGATGGGGCTTTTCGCCTGTTCTAATTTTAGACTATTTGTAGCCACTAGATCTTGCGCTGAAGCATTCTAAAAGCCTTCCAAGTAGGACAGACAAGAATGACTGGTTCTTTATTTACTACCAGGAAAGACAGCAGGCATCCTTCCAGCTCAGTCAATATCAGGTAAAACATATCCACCAGCATCAAATGAAAGGTCTGAGCATCCAAAGATCCCTTTCAACCCTGAGATACAAAAAAATCCCAGAAACAAACCCTCAACCCCTTTAAGTGCAACAAAAACCTATCTGAATCCACAAAGCAAAGTCCATTTATAAAAGTATCATGCCTGAACTGTAAATTATATCTCAGACTCTTCTTCTCTTTCTTCTTGCAAATGCAAGTGTAAGGCCTGGACCATAGTGAGATCTCCAGAATTCAAAAATAGACTGGCCAGTAGACACAATAGTAATGTCAAGGCTATGTCATTTCTATGTAAGACTCAGCATGCCTGGACATTAAGGGGTGCTACATCACTCCAAGGGTGTATAGGTGTTATCTCTTTTAATAGGGTGCCTCTCTTTGTCTTAACCTGGGAGCTGCCCCCGGCCCCTCCTATCTCACTTTGCCTCTTACTGACTTCACATGGCCTTCCATGGAGACACATGTCTCTGCAGGTCTTTCCTGTAGATACAAAGCCTTCATACTCCCACATACATCATGCTGGACAAGCTGGCCATTTGTGATAGAGAAGAGAGAAGAGAAGAAGATTGAACATAAGAGAAACCAATGTTGAATCAGGCCAATGGCCCATCTAGTCCAACACTCTGTCACACAGCGGCCAAAAATACCACGTGCTATCAGGAGGTCCAGCAGTGGGGCCAGGACACTAGAAGCCCTCCCATTGCTGCCCCCTCCAGCACCAAGAATAGAGTGCATCATCTGCCCCAGACTGAGAATTCCCCTCTATACCCTGTGGCTAATAGCCACTGATGGACTTCTGCTCCATATGTTTATCTAATTCCCTCTTGAAACTGTCCATGCTTGTAGCTGCCACCACCTCGCCCTTCACTACCCCGCCCTTCACTACCCAAAGGTGTCTCAGAGGGGCTTCCAAACTCCTTTCCCTTCTCCTCCCCACAACAGACACCCTGTGAGGTAGGTGGGGCTGAGAGAGCTCTTGACAGAAACTGCTCTTTTTTCAAGAACAGCTGTGCCAGAGCTATGGCTTGCCCAAGGTCATCCAGCCAGGTGCAAGTGGAGGAGTGGGGAATCAAACCCGGTTCTCTCAGATTAGAGTCCGTGCACTTAACCACTACACCAAACTGGCTCTAAAGTACTCTTTAGATTAGGCTTCTCCGTCTCTTTTCGACTGCAACCTGAGTGTGAACTTGACCTACTTGAATAAATGTAAGTTTACCTCTCTTTTTTTCAGAATATACTTCCTAGGAGTTTTATTTACTGCACTCTGTATCACACTTTTATGACTGTGAAAAATTCTGCTATATTAACCAACTATCCCAAGACTTAGCACATTGCCGAAGTTCATGCAAAGCAAAACTGTAGGTCTAGTGGCTATCACTGGCACCTACTGGATAAGGTCAGAGATGTTCTTATAGAGATTTTTAAATAATTCATTACAAGAACAAAACAGTGCCTCGGTCATTTTATTAGAAACGTAGAAAGGTAGAAAATAGATAAACATATCTGCCTATATAGACTGTCCTTTCTAAGGTCACGGTCATTTTGTTTTAATCTCATACAGAGTCTGAGAACAGGACAAATTAAGTGCTGTTGATAAGAAAGGAGGAGGCTGGGTTGGGAGGCCCTGTGGCTCAGGAAAGGTCATGAAGGTATGTGCTGAAGGAAGGGATGAGGATATTTACATACCAATTTGCGAACAGTGTAATGAAGTACTGATGTTTACAGGCTAGCCCAATCTCATCAGATCTCAGAAACTAAGCAGGGTCTGCCCCGGTCATTGTTTGGATGGGAGACCAGCAGAAAGTCTAGTTCCTCTATGCAGAGGCAGGTAATGGCAAACCACCTCTGAAAAATCTCTTGCTGTGAAAACCTTACGGGGTTGCCATAAATTCTTTCAAACGTGCTAAATAATGCACTTTTAACCCACTTTCAATGTTGCTGCAACGTGCATTGAAAATGGATCAAACGTCCATTATTCAGCATGTGTGAAAGTGCCTTTTATGGGGGGAGGCAGGAAAGAAGAAAACTGCAGGACACATTTCTGACATTAGTTAATACATATTAAGCGTTCCAAAAATAAACAAACAAAACCCTGACAGGAGAGTTATATAGATAGGGTGCTTTCGTGCATGCTAAATAATGCCATTTCCATCCACTTCAGTGACTGTTTGCAAGCTCATACAGTAAAATCCAGTTGCAAAGTGCATTGAAAGTGGATTGAAAGTGTGTTATTGTGTGAAAGTATCCATAGGCCCATTCCGCATCTAGCATTCGCTTCGTTGTTTTACCAAACCCACACTGGAACAGAAAAAGATGCAGTTCAAAACCAAATTCATCAAATACCCCAGGCCAATGACTGCAGAGTCACCCCTGAATGGCCATAAAACAGCCATAAATCTATGCAGACGGTACCATAAAGCTGAGAGATCAAAGGAAGTGAAACCGGCGTGCAGTGTGGAGGCTTCCTTAAAATCTGACAATCAAAGAAAGTGAAAGTGGCATGCAATGTAGAAGGGAATTTCTGTTCCAACATGGGTTTGGTAAAACAGCAGAGCAAATGCTAGATGCAGAATGGGCCATAGTTTTGTAACATGAGAGGTCATCTTCAAATCAAAGAGGGGAAATCCACGAATGTATCTCACCTTAAGAACTCCAACAAACTATTTTTCTCCATGATCATTAGTGCGAGGGCATATTTACTTTCAGATTTAATAGGAGAGTAACAAGCATGGGGTGGGGGGAGGAAGTGCTATGCGTACAGTCTTGCCAATTACTCTCCTATCAAATTCAGTGGGGCTTAAATTGCCTGTTGAAATCAATAGGACGAAAGTGCTTATTAACTCTGACTAGATTACACCCATGTTCATAGCATAATTGGTGTGATTTTATTGGCTTGCAACCGGTCCTTAATAGCCCCTCGATAGGAAGCAGATTCACAAAGGGATAAGACTTATCAAAAGGCTAGTATAGCCCCCAAATCTACGCTTCGCTTTGCTTACAAATAACCTGCTGCCATCTCTAGATGTAAATTTGTTCAAGTTTTGGGTGTCCTGGGGGAAAGTGGTCCTTTGAAGAGTTAGGGATCTCTCTAATCCTAAACAGAGTTACACACTTTTAGACCCATTGAAGAAGGATTCTACTATCCTGTTTAGGACTGCAGTGTCAGAATCTTAGAACACCTGTGGCATGCTATTAATTCTAGTGCTCCACAAAACTCACCAGCACACACTGTAAAGACAGGAATAAAGTCAAATGAAAATATTGAGAACTTGTCTAAACACAAAAGAAAACTAAAAGAAGCGCAGCAAGGAAAGTCAATGCCTAGGCAGACCACGTAAATCAATACGCAGAACACTTTGTACAACTGGTCCCCTCTCTATAGATCTTCTCACAGCTCAGAAACGACGTACGTTTCTCTTCTATGCTTATTAGAATTTAGCAGCTAAGCTTTATAGCCTTTCATCCTATGAGATCACTCAGCCTCATGATGAAATTGACTTGTTCAAGCCTATTTCAGCACATTATACAAGACAAGTCTCTAGTTCATATTCAGGAATGAAATACTGTATCACAGAAAAATCAGGGCTAATCTACTCCATTGTATTTCCGAGCTCTTAATATTTGTCTCTGTTCTTGGCACAACACCTCAACAAGACTGCACGAGGTCACACGAGATCCCAAAGCTTGCCAAAGCTTGTCACAACTAATTGGACTTCTGTTTTAAGAAGCTGGCAAGAACATAATTTTTAAAATTTGCCATTAAAAAAAATCATGCCCATCAACACTTTCTAAAAAGACGTTTTCACTCATTGTCAGTAAACGCATTTAATAAAAACATGCATGTTTAATTTTCTTTACAAAGAACCGGTCATTTATAGTACTGTTTTACTTACCCAAAGTGTGCTCTTTAATTCATCTTGTTGGGAAAAGCAGTCAGTTGTGCGTATAATCCACCTCCAACATTTTCGTCAGATTCACAGCACGAGGGTGCTTGCCTAGTCTGCCCATATCTTCCTTCTTGCAGAGGGGCTACCTGCACAGGAGAGACTATAAAGACCGGACTGTGTTGCTTTCTGATAAGGTCACTGAGGCTTAGCTAGAACCTAGCAATACTTAATCCTCATTGGTGTCGTCAGCTGAGCACAAGGCTGTTTCCTTGACAACGCAATTGCAGTTGCTACAGCATCCTCGGCCACATGTGATGTCAAGGTTTGATGTCAACATAACAGATCTACTACTCTGTTTATTTCCCGCAGATTCTTTCCAACTTTGGAAGTTATTTGTATCTTGTTTGCATGAGCAACACACTACAAGCTTAGTGAATAGAACACATACAACAAAGTTGTTGCTGTTGTCCAGTGATACACTCCATTGCTCAGACAAGATTGCTTATTTATTTCAGAGGGCCTTGTTTTTCAAATAAGCATGCATAGGAATGCAAACAGGAAATACTGACTGAGGGCCAAACTAGGATAGTATACAAAGGATGCTGTTGAAAATGGCAGCCATATACCTGGTCTGCCCTACTACCTCTGTAATATCTAGTCAAACTAAGGTTGCCAGGTCCCTTCATCGTGCTGGTGGGGGGATTTGGGGGTGTTCTGGGGGTGGGTAAGGATGTCACATGAATGCTGACATCACCCAGAAGTGATATCAGCATGTCGGTGACGTCAGGGGCAACGCTCTGCTTTTTGGGCAAAACTCTATGGTAAAAATGGCCTCAAACCATAGAGTTTTGCCCAAAAAGCAGAGCATCACCTCCCGACATCACTGATGCACTGACATCACTTCCAGGTGATGATGTCAGTGCATCACACATGGCATCAGGGGTGGGGGGAATTTCCTCCCAGGCAGGAGCTTGTGAAAGCAGGGGGCCCCCTGCCCCCACCCAGGGAATGGTATCCCTAAGTAAAACTAGCCCTAAGATATTTTTATTTTATTTATTTGATTTATATACCACCCTCCCCGTGGATGGGCTCAGGGTGGTTTACATCAATCATAGTAAATACCAATAAAACCACTATTAAAATACCAATTTAAAACAGTAGCTGATTTGTGGACCTCAGTGCCCTCTGGGGCTCATATGGGGAGAGGTGGTCTCAAAGGTATGCTGGCCCCTGGCCATATAGGGCTTTAAAGGTAAGCACCAGCACCTTGAACCAGATCCAAAATGTGATAGGCAACCAGTGCAGTTCATGCAGCACTGGGTGGATACGAGCCCGCGCAGGCATTGCCGTCAACACCTGTGGTGCCACATTTATTTAGCATCTCTCTACTAAACTATTGAAAGCAAGCAATTTCTTGTGGGGGAAATACTGAATGCCAAGACATCAACACACAGTTAGTACTATTTAGGGTTGCCAACTCCAAGTTCAGAAAAAGCTGGAGATTTGAGTGTGGAGCCTGGGAAAGTGGGGTTTAGGGAGGGGAGAGAACTCAGTAGGAAATAATGCCATACAGTCTGTTAAATACTGGGTTCCATGGGTGGTTTGACCCCTCAGCATAGTGATCAGCTCTGCTTTATTAGTGATTCAGCAGGAACAAGATAAAGACAAAAGACAAATTGCCAGGGCAACGGCCCTGTTAAATATCATGCAACTCCACACACTTCCCAAACAACTACCAATGATAGGCCATTATCAGAACCATGGCTTTTTTTGTAGAAAAAGCCCAGCAGGAACTCATTAGCATAATAGGCCACACCCCCATGTTACCAGAAGTGTGGTCATCCAGCCACACCCACCTTTTGCTTCTTATTGTTTACCTTGTTTATTGTCAAAACCCAGGGCTTTTTTTGGAGCAGGAACTCCTTTGCATGTTAGACCACACACCCCTAATGTAGCCAGTCCCAATGAGTTTCTGCTGTTGGGTGTGGCCTTTTATGCTAATGAGTTCCTGCTGGGCGTGGCCAACTTGGGAGCCAGCCGGAACTCCGTTCCTGTGCATTCCTGCCCAAAAATAGCCCTGATCAGAACCATTCATTCCCCACTGGCCACCTCCAGAGTCCTGGTGGGCTTTTGTTCCAAGCTCAGCCTGTCTCTGGTAGAAACAGTCCTGGAATGTTCCAGTCCAAATAACATAACACAGTTCACCATCCAAAGCAGACATTTTCTCCAGGAGAAGTGGAATAACAAAGTGGAAAAAACAAATAAATAAGCAAGCAATCTATGTAGTCTGGAAATCAATTGCAATTCTCGGAGATCCTCCCAAACATTGGTTGTTGGACAGACTCTTGTTTACCATTTTTGGCAGAATCTATGTGTTTACTATCACACATTTAGATTATTGATTGAGTGGTGTTATCCTAATTATTCTGAGATCAAAGGAATGCATATCTTACACAAACATATCTCGAATTAGTGAGTAACAGAAGGACTCTGCAACCAAAATCTGCTTATGCTATTTAAGCATTACATTCTTTCCCCCATGTTACTGCTCAAAAATAATTATAATTATGTATAAGAATATAAGATTCAAGATATATTCAGCAAGGAGTCCAAAAAGACAAAAGGCAGAACAAAATGACAGAAGCAAGCAATATATAATCCATTTCCTCAATGAGGTTTTATCAAAGATCCTATTAAGATCAAAATAACTTTTATGAAATTGTGGAAGAAAGGTAAATTTCCCTCCCTCTCTCATAACATTTAAATTTGGGCAAACACATTTCCATACAACACATAAATAATGTCATATATACAATTAATTTCCAGATTTTTGTGGTCACAAGATGTGGTGGTGGTGGCCACTGGCCTAGATGGTTTAAAAAAGGATTAACAAAATTCAAAGAGGCTATACTTAGCAGGAGCTATTACACATGATAGAGCTGCCAACTCCAGGATGAGAAATTCCTGGAGCCTGAGGATAGTGGGGTTTGAGGCAGGCAGGGACATTATACCCTGCTGAGCTCCCTTCCCTCCCCAAATCCTGCCCTCCCCAGGCTCTGCCCCTGAAATCTCGAGGAGTTTCCGAACATGGAACTGGCAACTCTACTTGGAACCTACTGTTTAGTCCCTGCCTCTGTGGCAGCCATATTATGATTGTTTGTGCCTCCCTTCTGTGGCAGCCATTTTGGGATGGCACCCACTACCCATTCTCAAAATTCCAACAGGGACCACTGCAGGCCCGTAGCCAGGATTTTTAAAGTTGGGGGGGGGCATTTAAACCTCTTATGGGGTGCTGGCTAATCAAATTAAAGGAATACCCGGCTCCTTCCCCGCACCTGCCGCCGCTCAGGGGTCCTAGGGTGGATGGGAAGTCGTGGGGCCTCAGTGGTAAGTTAGGGGGCCTGGCCCCGAGATGCCCCACTGTAGGTACAGGCCTGGACCACTGGCTGAACTTTGTGAGAGATCTCATTCTAGCATGAGGCCCCACATCTAGTCATTCTGACCAGCATCCCAAACAATATACACAGACTTGAGTGTGTATGGGGGGGGGGGCAGATGTGGCCTCCTTTCCCCATTGTAGCTTTTCACTTACCACAAAAGATTGCTTCTAAAAGTAAGGGGACTCTTCAGGGAAGGATTTGATACACCACAAAGGGTTACACCACAAAGCAATATTGGCAATCCATCTCTCCCAGGAGAAGTAGGTTTTGCTTGTGCATAATTTCATACGAGCAATTCCTACAGAAATAATAATAATAATAATAATACACATTCTCCACCTGCTTCCCCCTTCTCCATCAGAATGCAGAATACACTGCCAAACATATGCATCAGTTTTGTCTTTTTTATTACTGCATTTATTAACTGTTTTTCTAGTAAAAGTCTCCAAAACAGAACACAAAATAAAACATCCTGTTAACCGCTTATGGGTTATGATGGGGGAATTAGCTAAGAGACCGTTTGCTTAATAGGTGCACGAGCTAGGGATTGTACTCCAATTATACCAGAGTCAGAACCCTCTCGGAGCGGCACAGACGACAGACATGAAATATCTTTTATGAAATTTATTAAGAAAATAACCCTAATACATTCAGCTGATTCATAAAAGTATCACACACACACACACACGCCCCAGAGTTAGGAAATAAAGGGGTGAAGCGATCTAAAGAGATCTGAGATAAACGAGGGTGAAGCGTTCATGAGGATGGGGATCATAACTACCTGTCCAGAGGTGCAAAAGTCCATGGAGAAGGGATTATGGCCCAAAACAAAGTTTGGGGATGAATTGCAACTTGGCGTCCTGGGGCAGACATACAGTTTGAGGTCATGTGCTTTGGAGGATATAGACACTGGAAAACAATGTGGACCAACTAGAGGCCTGGAGGGGCTTGTCTCAGGCAAAGACAAAAGACTACCTGGAACAATAAGAGATCCCAGGGGGTGTGACGCCAGGAGGAGCAAAACCTAGGTTTGACCAATGAAGTTTCAGAGGGGCAGAGTCTAGATGCACAATAGTGTTGATGGGATTACTGGAGATGGCTGAATAGGTGTGATGACCGCTGATGGTCCTGCCAAGGCAGGTTGAATAGGTTCCCAGGTTTAGACAAAAGGTGGGAAATAGGTCCCTGATAGATGTCAGGAAGGATCGTTAATAATTTGAATGTTTGATTTGTTATCTCAGTATCTTGAGGGATGGGGCAGGAAAGATCTAGACAATACAGTTTTCGCATAGGTATAGGAGTCACAAAAGGTACTACATGCAGAGCTGGAGACAGAAGAGCTATTTGCAAGGTGGCCACTGAATAGCTTTAGAAATGCAGATTCTGTTCCTGGTGGAACTCAACATTATTTCACATGCATACCTTGCTGGGTGGAGGGGGGGAGACTGGAGATTGTCTTGGAGGGCTGCCTTGTGCAACCTGAAATGGAAACCCTTTTGCAGAGCTGTGGCTAGCTCTGTGTTTCAGAACCAAGAGTGTCTTCCTTGGCCTCAGTTTGTGGGTCTCTGGTTCAGGTCAGGAGTGGGGTGCCCCTGCTGTTGGGGCTACCCTAGAGTACGGCAGCGCCTCCGGATAACAACAGCTGACACATGAAATGTAAGCAGCACAATAAAATAACCACATCAGTAAAAGACACAATAAAATTAAAATTGCACTAAAAGAAGCAGTGAACTACAAATGTCAACCGCTGCACAGCAGTCTGCATCCATCAGCATGCAGAGAAGGCCTTCCGAAAAAAGAAAAGGAAAGACTGTACCTGCTTGCAAAACTAGGGATGTTACCATATACCACTACTAATACTAATACTAATAATAACGCACCGCCAAGTCACAGCAACCAACTCATGGCAGCCTTGGGACCATGGGGTTTTCAAGTCAAGAGACATTCAGAGGTGATTTGTCATTGCTTTCCTCTGCATAGAAACCCTAGACTTTCTTGGTGGCCTCCCAGCCCAGTACGATTTATATACATTATTTATAGTCTGCCTTTCTCACTGGGACTCAAGGCAGATTACACAAATTGAATGGGACTTTCAATAAATAATGAAATAGGATTTGGGCTGCAGATCCAACCAGGAGTCTAAAAACAGAACTGAAGCAAAGCATAAGTGTTACCATGGCACAGGCCCGTAGCCAGAAAAATTTTATTGGAGGGGGCAAGAGAGTACAGTGGTGGCGAGCACGCCATTATTTATTTACTTTATTATGTATTTATACCTTATCATTTATTTAGCAGTTCTCTCCTCGAGGCTCAAGGTGGATAGCATGGCCTAAAACAATGCAATTGAACAGCATGAAAGACCTAAAAAGGAATAAGGAGATCTCCCAGAATTTCAAGTGAATATCGAACTACAGCGGTCACTTCCCTTGGAGAACATGGCTACTTCAGAGGATAGATTCTATGGGTATCATTCCTGATTAATGTTCCTTCCCCCACCTTCCCCAAGCTCCATCCCCCAAATCTACAGGAATTTCCCAACATGGAGTTGGTAACCCTAGCGAGCATGTGCACACACACACTTCCTTCACAGTTACAGCCTGCCTGGCGTGCAGGGGAAGTGTTAAGTATGCAACTCAACAAGGTTAGATTTCAGCAAAAGTGATTTCAGCTTTATTGTAACAGCAAACTCAACTCAACAACACACAACAGACAAGTGGAGCTCAGCTCCCTTTTTAAATGATCCAGGCTGTCAAAGCCACGCCCATAAATAAGTTAACAACCAATAAGAAAACAAGGATAAAGACCAATGACGTCTGTTCCCTCCAAAATACATATATACAGTTGTGATGGGTTATTTACAAGGTTTCACAGAAACCGACCAATGGGAATGTTACAGCTTACAATCCCTTCTTATGTCTGAAGCTTAACATAGGAAAAGACAGGACAGATTCCACCTTCAGGACATAACAGGAAGGGTAGCTTCTTTGCTTCACGCAGTTGGAATGGGAAGTGGGGGGGCTCTGTGAGAGTGACTCCCCTCTCCTCTGCTGAGCCCAGTTAAAAGAGAAGGCAAAACTGTTGCCGTCAGCAATTCACTATCACCATTTTACAGTGATTTTAAAAGGCCTTGATCCACTGCGAGCTTGTGGGGCAGAGCTCTTCCCTCCCACCGTGTTTTCAAGGCCCTTGGGCCAGTCACTCTCACCCAGCCTTATCTGCCTCACTGGGTTATTGAGAAGGTAAAATGGAGGAGAGAATGGGGGGGGCACTGCTTTGATTCCCCATCGGGGAGGAAAGTGTTGTATAAATGATAGAAACGAATAATAAAGCTGGAGGCTGAGGGTGTAGAGAAAATAAAGGTTGGCTGGTTTTAAGTATTGAGAGGTGGGAGACGATCATCAATACAAAGCTTTTATTCAGAACATTACTCAGCTCTAATCTGCTCTGCTAAGAGCGGCATCCAAACTTATACTGTTCCATATACTGTTCCATAACTGTTCCATATGGCCCTGGTCACACGGAGCAGCTGCCCCGTCGAAGGCACGGTAGCCCTGCATAGTTTCTGAGTGCAATCACACCAGCACATCTGGGAGGCGTAGCACTCCTGTGGCCAACGCACAGCTTCCTGCCAAAGATGTGGAGTAAAAAACTACCAAGGAAGGAGCACTAGTTTCTGGAAAATCCGGGGCAAAGGCGGGCATCTGATTGCGGGAGCGCCAGTATCCCGTGGCATCTGGCACTCGCCCTCGTCCTGGAGCAAACCAGATGTTGTAAGTTTCCATAGGATGTGCACCAACGCAAAACGGCGCATGCGCACAAACAAGACACCAACAGCAGCCCGCCCCCCCAAACGGCGCATGCGCACATAAGAACAGTGCAGCTTGTGTGATCGCACTGTGCTGCTTTTTTGCCACGCTTCAGCATCGCCGTGTGATCGGCGCTAACAGCCAGAGTGTAGCAACTCGGGGGACTGTGTGATTGGGCTACCGCGCTTTATTTTGCTCTGGGGCGAACAGCCATACCTCCCCCCCAGATTTTCTGGCCCTTATGACCGGGGCCTATATACAATGTAACTACTTTCATAGTACCTGATTGGACCTAAGTGGAGCTTCATGATAGGATCCTCTGTATGGTTTTAGGACCAATAGAGAGTCTTTATGAGGCAGCCAATCACAACAGAGGAAGCTAGGATACTTAGACACGGACCATAACTTAGAAAATAACTCAGAACATAACAGCTGGTGAGTGGGAAGGAGAGAAGGAAGCAGGGATAGGATAGAGGATGGGTGTGTGTGTGTGGCTGCCAGGATAAGGAAAAGAGGAAATAGAGTGAGGAGATTTGAGGCATGGAGCCTGGGGATGGTGGTGCTTGGGGAAGAAGAAGAAGAGTTGGTTTTATACCCTGCCCTTCACTACCTTAAGGAGTCTTGGAGCAGCTTACAATCGCCCTCTCCCCATAACAGACACCCTGTGAGGTAAGTGGGGCTGAGAGAGCTCTGAGAGAACTGTGACTGACCCAAGATCACCCAGCTGGCTTCAGGTGGAGGAGGAGTGGGGAATCAAACCCGGTTCTCCAGATTAGAGTCCTGCTGCTCTTAACCACTACACCAAGCTGGGAGGGGAGGGACCTCAGCAGGGTACAATGCCATACAGTCCACCCTCCAATGCAGCCGTTTTCTCCAGGGAACTGAACTTGGCCATCTGGAGATCAGCTGTAATCCATCCAGGCCTCACCTGGAGGCTGGCAACCCTAACTTCAGTGGCCATTGTGAGGGCTGCTAAGCAACCACCACAATATTGTCTAATAATGGGAGATCACCAGGTACCACCTGGAGATTGGCAACCCTAGTGGGGAAGGAGATTCCTCAGAAGAAAATTAAGTGCACCCCCCACAAATCCTTGCAGATGCCCTGCTTGTTTTTTATGGCTTCCAGAGTGCAACATCTACCATTTCGATCCGTTTGCGCTCTTTAACACGCTTCAGATTTTAAAAAGTGGCCTTGATCAACCAAGCAGCGGATGTCTAAAAAAACCAAAGAGCTGTTCAGGATTTTTAAAGCAAGTAAAGCAAAGGTAGCTGCACCTCTCCTCTTCTTTCGCAGACAGGAATCCCTTGTCTAAGATGGTACCTATCGAGAAACGTGCATCATCTAAAACAAAATCCTTCAGAACAACTGTTATGTTCATAAGCGGATTTACTCTCTTAAAACATGATCAGTCAATGAAAGACTTCTCTAATTGAGCAACTAGCCATGGTTTTTACTGTTACTGCCTCCTTACATCTTTTGTGTGGCTCAGCCTTGCCCGGAGCTCAGTGTACGTCTCCCTCTTTCATAAAGAACATTTCTTAATTAGTTTCTCACAGAGAGCGCATGGGCTGATTTAGCTGCATCAGCAATGAAATGCAACATGAATGCTCACACCATCCCGCTCCCACGATTTCAATCCTAATACTGTAATATTTAGAAACAATCCAGTTCTGTTCTTTCCCCTGAAGACAGCAAGATTTCATAATAGACTGTTCTTAGACCACATGGGGTAGAGGATATAGGGGCTGCTGGGAAGAGGGAAAGAGGAAATGGAGTAGGAAATTCTTCTTGCATGCAGAAAAGAAGCCATCCGAAAGACTGACACTCACTAGGGAGATCAAATATTTATTATTTTCAGACTCTTTGTTGATTGGTTTCTGTCAGTTTTCATCTTTAAGGAATACAAAAATCAAGGAAATCTATCACTGGAAGAGAAACTGTGAAGTGGAATGGGATTCCCCCTGGTATATTAGATATCTAGGTATACATTCATTAAATATACAACCAATATATTATTGAAGGGAAGGATGAGGTGTTGAGGAAGAAAGACTGCCTGAGCTACACTGTTAAAAGACCGAGGGGCTCTGCTTGTTATAAAAGCTGAAACAAAAGAAAAATGGTCTGTCAGCTGGACAAGTCCAAGTGCAAGAAGAAGAAGAGGAGGAGGAGGAGGAGGAGGACCCTTCCCTTCACTTGGAGTCTCAGAGCGGCTTACAAACTCCTTTCTCTTCCCCTCCCCACAACAGACACCCTGTGAGGTAGGAGGGGCTGAGAGAGCTCTGACAGAAACTGCTCCTTTTCAAGAACAGCTCTGACAGAACTATGGCTGTCATCCAGCAGCTGTGAGTGAAGGAGTGGGGAATCAAACCTGGTTCTCCCAGATTAAAGTCCGCACACTTAACCACTACACTAAACTGGCTCATGTTTCCCCTAGCAGCAAGTTTGTCCACAGGGAGGGAGCGGAACCGATCTGGGAGCGTCATCAACCCCCAAACCAAGAATTAAGATTGCCAATCTCCAGGTGAGGTCTGGAGATCTCCCAGAATAATAGCTGATCACCAGACTCCAGGGATCAGTTCCTCTGGATAAAATGGCTGCTTTAGAAGGGTAGACTGTATGGTGTTATACCCCACACTCCCACCCCCAATATCCAGAAATTTCCCAGCCTGGAATTGGCAACCCAAACTCTCTGGGATTACTTGCTTTCCAGGACCAAGTAGGCTTTGGGTTTTGGTGCTAGTGGTTTTAGCTTAAACTACCTCTTCCAGCCAGCAGTGTGCTGAATCTAAGGCACGATGCAGCCACTTCAAGACACTGATATAACCTGTGAGGGTCGTGGTGTAGCGGTGGACTCTAATCTGGAGAATCAGGGCTGATTCACCACTCCTCCACATGTAGCCTGGTGGGTACCCTGGGCCAGTCATAGTCCTTTCAGAACTACTTAAGGCCCACCTACCTCACATTGTGCTTGTTGTGGGGAGAAGTACCATCAGGGCAAAAGGGAAGGGCGAGCGTGGAGCAGTGCTTGTGGGAAATCGGCCTACTTAAGCTGCTTTGAGTCTCCTTAGGGTAGAAAAAAGTGGGATAAAAACTAACTCTTCTTCCTCTTTTTCACATGTCTAGCAGGTGACCTTGGGTCAGTCACAGTTCTCTCCCCCACCTACCTCACAAGGTGCCTGTTGTGGGGAGAGGAAGGGAAGGCAATTGTAAGCTGCTTTGAGACTCCTTAAGGTAGAGAAAAGCAGGGTATACAACTATTCTTCTTTAGGGCTAAATCGGGAAGAAAAAATTGCAAGATGAATTAATTTAAAAATAAATGTCTTTACCTCAATCCCCTGCACCACATGCAACAATACAACAAAGATTTTTATAGCTCAACATAGGCATAAAAGCAAACAGGAACTTGCAAGAGATGAAACTGGTTCTGGCTTGCAAAAAGCTTTGTTGTGAGCCAACTCTAACATCTCTGGTCCAAAAAGTACTGGATTATTCTAGTGCATTCTTCTTGCAGGAATTCAGTTCCAATAAACTGGGCTATATAAAAACCAGGCTACAACGCGCAGCCTGAAAGATGGAGCATGAAATAACAATACCACCAGTTATCCAAAGTCAATTCCCCTCACTTTTTACATGCATACTTTTCCAATTACCTAATACAACAGAAGCCTATAGAGCTTGGTTATCAAACTGTTTTGCCATTTGGTGTAATGGTTTGGTGTATTGGTTTGTGGTTAAGTGCGCGGACTCTAATCTGGGAGAACCGGGTTTGATTCCCCACTCCTCCACTTGCACCTGGCTGGATGACCTTGGACAAGCCATAGTTCTGATAAGAGCTGTTCTTGAAAAAGAGCAGTTTCTGTCAAGAGCTCTCTCAGCCCCACCTACCTCACAGGGTGTCTGTTGTGGGGAGGGGAAGAGAAAGGAGTTTGCAAGCCGCTCTGAGACACCTTTGGGTAGTGAAGGGTGGGGTATAAATCCAATCTCTTCTTCTTCTTCTATTATCCTCCATTAAACCCTCAATGGGGGATTTATCCCTCAGATGGTTATATTTCAAGGAAAATGCCTAAATGGTGCCTAATCTGAAGACTCTAAAATAATAATGGTCTCATTTGGTGTAGTAGTTAAGAGCACGAACTCTAATCTGGGAGAACTGAGTTTTATTCCCCACTCCTCCACAAGCAGCTACTGGTGTGACCTTGGGCCAGTCACAAGTTCTCTCAGCGCTGTTCTCTCAAGAGCAGTCCTTTGTACTTGCACGTTTACCTATCTAGGTTTCTAGTCACCTCAGAAGGTTTCTATCACCTTAGAACAGTGTTTTTCAACCACTGTGCCGTGGCACACTAGTGTGCCGTGAGATATTGTCTGGTGTGCCGTGGGAAAAATTCCAATTTCATCCCTAACATATGAACAATTATAAAATAAAGTATTATTATTTCATAATAAAGTAATTCTAAAATAATTTCTTTGTGTTTATTTGATTCCTATTCAAGAGAATTACTTTATATATAGTCAATATAGTCACAGAGTTAATTTTTTTTTAACATTTTCTAATGGTGGTGTGCCTCGTGATTTTTTTCATGAAAAAAGTGTGCCTTTGCACAAAAAGGTTGAAAAACACTGCCTTAGAAGTTGACAGAATTAATTTTTTCTGGAATGTGACAGAATTTTTTAGAAGGTGACAGAATTAAAAGGGGGAAGAAGAAGCCCTCAATATGGATCTGCCCGGGGCGCAGAAGAACTGGACTTGTCACAATCCAATCTTTAGTGTATTTTTACAAGAATGACAGATAAGAAAAGGGCGAGAGCTAAATATGATGTAGTAAGGTGAAAATTAATGTTTGTGGGAAATTTCTGGCAGGGGCGGTGGCGGACCTACATTTTTGGAACCCTGAAACTTGAACTGTTATGGCCACCCACAAAATGTTTTTTGAAATTTGACCTCTGTTGAGGCCATATGAAACAGGTATTAGAGCATATTCTAAGGTCAATATTAAGTACTTCAACCCATTGGCTTTTGATTCTGTCACTAAAATAGCCTTATTTTAATAACAGACACTTTAAAAAAACTCCATCAATTCTGTTGAAAAATTCACACACAAACAAAAAAAAGTTGCTTCAGGGGCCCTCCAGGATTAGGGGCCCTGAAGCTTAAGCTTCATTCGTTTCATAGTAGATCCGCCTCAGGCGGGGGGGTGGGATATTGAGAGGATGAGGAAGATTGGAGCAGCCTCATCCCTCTCTTTTCACCCCCCTCAGAAGAAAAGTGGCGGGCTGTTCAGTATTGCAGTCAGGGCCCTGTGCCTTTGTGGCAAAAGTCCTGCCCTGTCAGCTTCCCCGCCTCAGTGGCTGCTCCTCCCCCATATTCCTGATGGCTGCTGGTGGGAATGACCTGTCCGTTGGCAACTCAGTAAGGAGGAGGCACCACTTCAAGCACTGCAAAGCCCATCATTTCTCCACATGCTGGACTCTGACATCAGGAGACCCCTATGTGAGCCACAGCTGGCCCGTGCCTGTGAGAGAGGAAGATTTCTTGGCATGCATGATAGGCTCATGTGTGTGCAACACCCCTAGTTTCATACAGCTCTGAATGCAACATACTTTCCTCCTAGGAACTCCCATTTCTCCTATTCTTCCAAAGACAACGGCAGTTCTCAAGATAATGGATACAGGGGGGAAATGTCTGTAGACATCTAGAGCCCAAATGGAAGAAGACTTGTAATGAATCTGACCAAATATGGTTTAGAACATATAATCATACTTATTGTCCTGGCAACTATGGTGACAAAGCATTTATACTTCTCTGCTGGTATCGTGTCTGTGCACAGCTGTCTCTGGAGCCATTTCATTCAGGCTTCAGGTCTCGTAATGGAACAGAAATGGCATTGGTCACCCTATCCGAAAAGCTTTGCAAACAGAGGAGAAGGAGAAGGAGAAGGAGAAGGAGAAGGAGAAGGAGAAGGAGAAGGAGAAGGAGAAGAGATTGGATTTATACCCCGCCCTTCTCAGAGCAGCTTACAAACTCCTTTCCCTTCCCCTCCCGACAACAGACAACCTGTGAGGTAGGTGGGGGTGAGAGAGCTCTGACAGAAACTGCTCTTTTTTCAAGAACAGCCATGCCAGATCTTATGGCTTGCCCAAGGTCACACCAGCAGCTGCATGTGGAAGAATGGGGTCAAACCCGGTTCTCCCAGATTAGAGTCCGCGCACTTAACCACTACAGAGGCAATGTTGTGACGGACAGCAAGCAATTGCAGGCTTTTAGGCAATGCTGCTGGAGAAAGGGTGAGCTAGCTGAAAAATGATGGACAGCTCACGGAGCTCATTCTGATTAGGTGAAATCTGCTTACACTGGAATGGAACACCGAGCTGTTTAAAAAATTCAAGTGGGAAGGAGTTGGCGGGGATCAGTTGGAGTTGGAACTAGGGAAGAGAGTTAACAGAAAACAGAAGAGAAAATGGGTCTGATAAGCCCTGCTTGGAGCAGAGCAAGTGTGTTGTGGCTGCTGCAAATAACAGACTTAGGGTGGAGACAGTGGTCAAATCAGCATTTGCATTTTTAAATCAGTTTCGTACTGCTGTGACACTGTCTTTCTCTATGCTTGACGGCATCACAGCAGCACGAAACTGATTTAAAAGTGCAAATACAGCATGAAACTGATTCAAAAATTCAAATACAGATTCAACCAGTGAGTCTGGCAAAGAAGTGTCAGAACCTCACCTATTCAAGGAGTGGATAGAAATCTCCTTGTGTGAAACACAGAAACACTACTTGAGTGGAGAATTAGACATTTTCAGTAAGGAAGCTGATTAACCAGTTTACAGAAACTGTTCTTCCGGAAGGCAGGAGTTTGACCAAAAGTTTTGAGGAGGCACAGAGGTCCCTCAAGCAAGTCAAAAGAGCTTATTGTACTTAAGAGCTTGTTCTTAACAGCTTGTTATTCTTAAGAGAATAACAATATGGCCAGAGGAAGAGGGGGCAGATAGGAGAACCCCTGGTCTATAAACATAGGGGTAAAACATAATGAAATCTCCAGTCTGTGTGACCATCCAGAAACAAGTTCAAAAGAGGGTATAAGGGACTCCAGTAAACTCTGTATCACAGTAAAAGCAGTGAAACATCTTGAACAGCATCAAGCCAAAATAAAACTTAGAAAATAACTCACTAAACATCTCTAGTGTTGTATAAAAGCAGTTTCGGATATATATTTGAACCTTTCTCTACCAAACCTACCCAAAGTTCACTTATAGATATAATTTTCCAACCTTGTTTGTTTATTCCATTAGATTTTGATTTCTGTGTCAACTTTCAATGTGCCTAGGTGCCTATTTCTGAGGGAGAATTCATAGAGGTACAGACCCTCCTCGATCACAGTTCCTTATTCAGGGTGTAAGCCGATAAAGTATCAAACAGTAAAAAGGTGGGACAACAGTATTATAATAAAAGTTTATTTACTGCATAAGAAGAGTGACACACTACCTAAAGGCTACCCTGTTATCAGATGGGGAACTGAAAATTCATAGGGAGGTTGGAGGGGAAAGCTGAGACCTTATAAGGGTGATTGTTTGATGGGAGCGCCTGTCTGGTACAAATGTCTACAGACATTGTGTGCAGAATGGAAAGACAGTCATGCAACATAAAATAAAATTATGAACAAAAAAAACTTTGGCTAACATAAATGCTGGGCTAAAGCAGTTAGATGTGTCTCACACTACAACTAAACACACAAAAGCCACTTTCATCTGATGCCTCAGGAAATATCTCATGAACAGAATTTAAGAAGCAAGCAACAATGCCTTACATTGTTCCTGTATGCCCTGAAACTCGTCTAAAAGCCTGAGAAACTCTGCTCATTATTTCGAAATGCTTTTGGCCTTCTGTGAAATTACTCGCATGTTTTGCTTGAGGACAAATACTTCCACAGAAAAACTGGATTCAAATTAGGGTTGCCAATCCCCAGTTGGGGGGTGGATCCCGCAGTTTGGAGCCCCTCCCTTGCTTCAGGACGATCAGAAAGTGGGGGGAAGGCTACTGGGTGCTCCATTATACCTTATGGAGACCAGTCCCTATAGGGTATAATAGAGAATTGATCTGTGGTTATCTGGGGCACTATAGGAGCTGTTTTCTGAGGTAAAGGTAAAGGTAAAGGTAAAGGTTCCCTTGCTCGAAAGCCAGTCGAATCCGACTCTAGGGTTGCGGTGCTCATCTCCGTTTCAAAGCCGAAGAGCCAGCGCTGTCCGAAGACGTTTCCATGGTCATGTGGCCGGCATGACTAAACACCAAGGCGCACGGAACGCTGTTACCTTCCCACCAAAGTGGTACCTATTTATCTACTTGCAATTTCTTGCTTTCGAACTGCTAGGTTGGCAGGAGCTGGAACTAGAGACGGGAGCTCACCCTGTCATGCGGCACCAAATTTTCAGCATAGCTGCTGGTATCTCTCCTCAAAAAAACCCCCCAAGTTTCAAAAGTTTGGACCAGGGGTCCAGTTCTATGAGCCCCAAAAGCCTCCATCCTCCATTATTTCCAATGGAGGGAAAGCATCTAAAAGGAATTTAAAAACGCCAGTTGCCTCATCCAGAAACTACTCCTCTACATTACACTTATTGATGTTCACTTGAAGTTAAACTTACATTTATAACAATTTTTTCCTGCCTTCCGGGGATGCTACCAATCGCCACCGTCCTTCTATGTCTGACAATATAGCTTGTTTCAGAATATGTTTCTGGCTAGAGACGGTATTTTTCTCTGATCCATAGAACTTTCCTGACAGCTCATGCTGTAAATTGTAGTTTCTGAAAAAGACTCTCTCAGTTACTGCAGACATAGAAATAATAATAGGTAAGGTTTGCTCATTATTTATTTATTTATTTATTTAAAGCATGTGTATGACTCTCTTCTGTTATGTATTGGGATGTGAATCCTTGCTATACATTTCCATGTTAAGCTTGAGTTTGAATGTGGCTCTTCAGCTGTCACATTACCATTGGCTGGTTTCGGTGAAACCATTGTAAATGCCCAATCACTGTGTGAGAATGTTGCAAAGAGGGAACGGTCCTGATTGGCCTTTATCCCTGTGTTATGATTGGCCTTTATCTCTGTGTTGTGATTGGCCTTTAACTAACTGTGGGTGTGGCTTTGACAGCCCGGGAGAGTTTAAAAAGGGAGCTGTGCTCCACTTGATTGTTGTGTGTTCCTGAGTTGAAGTCTTGCTGTTAAATAAAGCTGAATCACTTTTGAAGCTGAAATCGTTGTTGATACTTAACATCTTCCATCCAATTTGAGCCCTCATGGTAGCAAACAATAAAAAGAGATTAAAAATAAACATTTAAAGTTATATAATTATATAACTAAGCCCCCACCTGTATGTAATATTTGAGGAAATCTGTCTCTATGATTCTGAAGGAGTGTACATACTAAGGCCCTTTCTGTACTCCTTTTGTAATCCATGTTCAGTGTGGTGTCCTCCAAGCAATTCTGCACTAATAGTCAAATTCAACCTTCTTTTTAATCCAGCCCCACCCCCCCAATTCTGCACTAAAATTGAGTTCAACCTTCTTTTTATTCTGGATTTTCCCTCCACTCTGCATTACATTACCTCTCTTCAGTGATCAGCCTGGTTTCAGCCTCCTATTACCCCAGGTTATTTGGATGCTGTTTTGCTGTGGACTTATTTAAATTGCCTCAACAACACCACTGAGGAAATCTGGAGTGGCAGGCAAATGCGGAAAGGACCTCAGTCTCTCAGTTCTCTTGCTTGTACCCAGAATTGAACTTTGTTTGTCTTGTAGGTGCCACGGGACTCAAACCTCACTCTTACATCTGTTTGTATTTGTACACTAATTTACCACCATTCACAAATCTTTCTTACATCCAGTCTCAGCTATAATCATCCAGTACTTCTGCATCTTGACTCTAAATGGTGCTCCCTGACAACAACCCCCCCCCATAACTAATGGTTGAGGAGGTTCTTTCCGCTGTATCTGATGAAATGTGCTTGCACACAAAAGTTTATACCGTGAATAAAACTTTGTTGGTCTTAAAGGTGCCACTGGAGTCAAACTATTTATCATACGATGATATGACAATTAAAAACAAACAAAGAAGGAAGGTCAGTAAGGGCAAGGTCAATAAAACAAAAACATTTCCACCAGCTGGTGGAAGATGGCAGGGAGACAAATGAATCTCCCTGGGGAGGGAATTCCATAATTTTAGTACCATGACATACTGGGATATTTAGTTAAAATTGCAGTAAATAAAATCTCCCCAAAAGTATATTACAAAAGATAAAAACTTACAGTTATTCAGGGGGGGTTGTAGAAAAAGCCGAGCAGGAACTCATTAGCATAATAGACCACACCCAACAGCAGAAACTCATTAGCATATTAGGCCACGGGGTTTTCTTGGCAAAGATACTGGAGTGGGTTGCCATTTCCTTCTCCAGGGCATCACACTTGGTCTGAGTTCTCTGCTGTGGCCTGTCCGTCCTGGGTGGCCTTCCACGGCATAGCCTACAGCCTCATCGAACCATGCAAGCCCCCTCGCCACAACAAGGCAGTGACCCATTCCCCGTAGTAATGTATGGCTGTGAGAGTTGGACTGTAAGGAAGGCCGAGCACCGAAGAATAGATTCTTTTGAACTATGGTGCTGGAGAAGACTCTTGAGAGTCCCTTGGACTGCAAAGAGATCAAATCAGTCAATCCTAAAAGAAATCAACCCTGACTGTTCCCTGGAAGGCCAGATCCTGAAGTTGAAGCTCAAATACTTTGGCCACCAAATGAGAAGGGAGCATTCACTGGAGAAGACCCTGATGCTGGGAAAGATTGAAGGTCAAAGAAGAAGGGGACGGCAAAGGATGAGATGGTTAGACAGTGTCATCGATGCAACGAACATGACATTGAGCAAACTTCAGCAGACAGCGGAAGACAGGAGGGCCTGGCGTGATCTGGTCCATGGGGTCGCGAAGAGTCGGACGCGACTGTGCGACTGAACAACAACAAATTAGGCCACACCGCTGACAGCACAGTTCATTAGCATATCAGACCACACCCCCATGTTACCAGAAGTGTGGTCATCCAGCCACATCCACGTTTTGCTTCTTATTCTGTTTACCTTGTTTGTTGTCAAAACTCAGGGCTTTTTTTGGAGCAGGAACTCCTTTGCATATTAGGCCACACACCCCTAATGTAGCCAGTCCTAATGAGTTTCTGCTGCTAGGTGTGGCCTATTATGCTAATGAGTTCCTGCTGGGCATGGCCAACTTCGGAGCCAGCCAGAACTCCGTTCCTATGTGTTCCTGCCCAAAAATAGCCCTGCATTTATACCAGTAGATTCAGTTCACATTCAGGTTGCATTCAAAAGAAGAGAGAAAAGCCTAATCTGAAAGAGTATTTTTCCTTACCACAAGTGGCCAGCTAATCCAGCATCATGGTTATGTGGGAGTATGAAGGCATTGTTTCTGCAGGAGGGATCTGTAGAGACATGTGACCCTATGAAAAGCCATGTGAAGAATGGGAAGAACAAAGCTGCACAGAGAGAGGAGAGATCTCAGAGGGCAGCACTCAGGTTAGAGGCATCCTATTCAAGGAGATAACAGCTATAACACTTAGGAAGAAGAAGAAGAAGAGTTGGTTTTATACCCTGCCCTTCACTACTTGAAGGAGTCTTGGAGTGGCTTACAATCGTCTTCTCTTCCTCTCCCCACAACAGACACCATGTGAGATAGGTGAGGCTGAGAGAGCTCTGGGAGCATCACCCAGCTGGCTTCATGTGGAGAAGTGGGGAATCTCCTGCCACTCTTAACCACTACACCAAACTGGCTTTCTTAGAGTGATGTAGCATGCCTCCCCTCCCTCAGTATCCAGGAATGCTGAGTTGCTCACTCCAATATGACCAAGAAGGCTGTTCCTTGGGCTGTCACCCATCTAGCTTCAGATAGCAAGGGTGCCCAAAGCAGTGCCTCCAGAGATGATCGTAATGGCTGGGTAAGTCTGAGTACATGTTAATTGTTTACTTTAAAAAAAAAAGTGTCTGCTCCAATTGGCTTGTCAGAAGCCAAGAAGTTTATAGAAGATGTAATGAGGAGTTAGTTTCAGTATTTGTGGTTACTTTTATTCAGAATGAAATCTTCCAGAGATGTTTTGAAGTAAAATCTCGTAGACGCTGTTCCCTTCTATCTTGCAACAGAGGAGAATATGCCAATTCAAATTTTGTTTTAATGGACTTATCTGAGTGCCTGGGGCACCAACACTCCTCTATAGAAGTGTCTTGGCAAATCAATGGCTTATTCTCCTTTTTGGGGAGAAGTGGGGCTTTTTGGGATAGAATTTAAGACTGTAGCTTGATTTAAAACAGCAGGCAAGTGATACTCTGGGTCATAAATCTTACTTAGCCAAAGTTCTCAGATGCCTGCCATTAATGGCTGTTGAACACAACAGGGAAAATATGAGCATTGTGTGGCCACACCCCTGACACAGAACGAGATGAGACAAACAGCGGAAATAAGAAGCCTGAAGAAGAAGGGTTGGTTTTTATACCTCACTTTTCTCTACCTTAAGGAGTCTCAGAGTGGCTCATAGTCACGTTCCCTTCCTCTCCCTCTTGAGGTAGGTGGGGCTGAGAGAGCCCTGAAAGAACTGTGACTGACCCAAGGTCACCCAGTTCTCCAGATTAGAGTCCACTGCTCTTAACTGCTACACCACGCTGGTTTGGTGCCCTCGTTGCTCAGACCAAAGAGCAAACCAGACTTATTTTAGGACTAGGGTTGCCATCTGAACTGGGAAAATATGGTGGCTTGCTCTTGTGCCTTCAGCAGCAGATTTTCACAGCACAGAGGGAAACAGTATTGTTTGCTAATGTCTGCAACCATGCCACTTCTAAAAGCACAGCTATGTAGCATAGTTGAGTTGGCAACTGTACCCAGAATCTGCCGTAGCGTATTGGCACTCAAGGGGTTCTTCATTAAATACTTACCTAATGTTCTCCAAGATCTGCTGTGAGCTCAAATTTATTTACGAGTGAATTTGAGTTTTGGAGAATTATAATGTTGTCTGTTAAAAAAAAAAGAAAGAAGGAAGGAAAAGCACATTCTGGAGGAAAGTACAAAATGATCATGACCGGACTTTGCTCTGGGAATTGGCAGGCATCCCCCTCATCATTAAAACCAGATGCTCCAGACTTCCGGTCGGAGAAAATGGCGAATTGACACACTTTGCGATTTGTGCAGAGTGTACTGCGGCATCTGACGACAGTCTGGGCTCTATCTGGCCCAGCGCAGCACTCTCCAGGCGGGGGAGTGGCAAGCAAGCAGCGAAGCCTGAGGGGGGGTTGAGATCGGTGTGGATAAGCTTCGGAGGAAGCTTGTTTACACTTTGATCTCCCTCCGTGAAGAGGGCAGTTGCAAATCAACTCTACAGATGCCAGCCGGGCTGAGAATTCAGCATAAATTCGCCATTTACCGATCTCTTTATCATCTGATTAACATCGTTTACAGAAGAAGCACCGCGAAACCCCGAGACTACAAGCAAGGTAACAAACAAACGATTAAGCGCTTACCGGTTTAAAGGAGACTGTGATATTGAAACGTATGGATAAGCGTTGAAACCTTTAAGGAACTATTTCGCTTGAATTAAAAGTAAAAAGAAAGCTTTCCGTTAGTGAAAAAAGGCTGAAAAGAGACTTTGTTTTGCATTCCTGTGGTCAGCCAAGTCTAAACGCTACGTAGTAGAAACGAAACTAACTGTGACTCTGTGATACAGGAAGTGGGCTAGAGTGGAGGCTTTTAGAGGCTGCTGTGTTTGAAGCGGAGGGACACTTTATTGTGTGACACCACCCTTATCGGAAGTTGGATTACAGAGACGGACCGGTGAGCAGGAAGTTTGAAAGGAGCCTACTCTAGCCAAAAAAACCACAGAGAAATTGCGCCCGACATTTTGGGGAGGACTAAAATTTAAAATGTTATTTTCAAGCCGAAAAAGCGTTTAAACAAGTTCTAAAGGTGGCGATTTGGCTTGAAGATTGTTAATATAAAGTCTGATTAACATTGAAGTGGCCTCCAAGACGGATTTGAGAACAAGACCTAGAGCTGCTTCATCACCCAGTCCAAGAATGACTGCAAAGGAAAAAAAGAGTGGCAAGCAGCTATAGAAGCGATGGAGAAACGGATGACGGAGAATCTTGGAAAACAAATAGAATCACAGTTGCAACAACAATTGGAGCAAATAGAGCAAGTGCAAATCCAAGTACAGAAAAAAATATGGAAGAATTGAAAGAACTGGTACTTGCAGAAGTGTCAGGGATTAAAAAAGATACAGAAGAACTTAAAAAGGAAGTCAAAAGTCTGGTGACAAAATCTGAAGATATGGAACAAAAGGTTAAAAAAACCTTGTCAGAGAATGCAAGGTTGGAGACCATGATGGATTACAGGGCTACTCAGAATCACTTGAGATTGAGAGGGATAGAAGAGGAGGAAGATCAAGATCTACGGGCCCTAGTAATTAAAACATTGACAACTTACATAAGGGAAGATGAAGGAGATTTGGATGCAGACTTTGACTTGATTTACAGAGTAAATTCGGCTTATGCCAAAAGAAAGCAATTACCCAGAGATGTAATTGTTCAATTTGTGACAACAAAGATGAAGGAAGACGTTTTCAAGAAACAATTTTCACAACCGTTGGAAATTAATGGAAAGAAAATAATAATCTTGAGAGAAATTCCGAGATCAATTTTACAAGATAGAAAGAAATTCAAGAAATTGACAGACAGGCTAAAAGAAATGAATATTAGATTCAGATGGGAGATTCCATATGGACTTACATTTATGTACAACTCGGTGAGATCAACTCTTAAAACTGAAGGAGACTTATATAGATTCAAAGCGAACAATCTGGACGATTTTAAAGATATTTAATTTAACACCATTATGGATTACAAATTTTTATCTTGGAACGTAAATGGATTAAATTCACCAGGTAAAAGAAGACTGGTGAATCATTGGCTGGAAAAACAAAAATGTAATATAATTTGTTTACAAGAAACACACATAAGAAAACAAGACGACAAATATCTGACTAATAAAAAATTGGGAGAAGAAATTCATTCTTCAGCAGTTAACAAGAAAAAAGGAACAGTGATTTATATTTCAAAAGATTTGGATCCTAAACAAATTTTTTCCGACAAAGAAGGAAGGTATGTTGGCGTGGAAATCTGTATGGATAGAAAAAAGACATTGCTTGTTAATATATATGCACCCAATGGTGCAAAAGAGACCTTTTTCAATGATTTGACTAAAGAGTTGGAATGTTTAAATTATGACCAAATTGTTCTTGCGGGAGACTTTAATGGTACAGTGAACAACACATTGGATAGAAAGTCCAAAGCAAGTGGAGAGACAGTGGGAAAGTTACCAAAAAATTTCTTTCAATTGATGAAGCAAGAAAAGTTAGAAGATGTTTGGAGGAAGTGGAATCCTAAGACTAAGGATTACACGTTTTATTCGAATAGACATAATTCTTTTTCTCGAATTGACATGATTTGGATGTCAGAGGAGATGGCGCAAAAAACTTATAAAATACAAATTCTACCGAAAACTAACTCGGATCATAATCCCCTACTTTGGATATCTAAAGCAAAACCTAAACAGCTATTCTGGAGAATTAACGAAGATTTACTGGATCAAAAACAAATTAATGAAATCTTAAAAAAGGAAACGAAAAGCTTTTTTGAACTGAATTTGAATAAAGGCACGGACATACAAGTTGTATGGGATACCTACAAAGCAGTAATCAGAGGCATGCTTATCTCTCTGAACTCCAAAGATAAAAAGCAAAAGATTCAGCAACAGAAAGATCTTCATGAAAAAATTCGACAAAAAGAAAAGGAACTAAAAAAAAGACCAGGGAAGAAGAAAATTGTTAAAGAGATCCACTTCCTGCAAGATCAGCTGAATGTTCTTTTAAACAGAGAATTATATTGGAACTTAAAAAAATTACAGCAAAAAGCATTCGAGGGTGCAAATAAACCAGGAAAGTTTTTGGCATGGCAATTGAAAAGTAGAAAAGATAGGAACTTTATATCCAAGATTGTTGAAGATGGAAAGGAGGTGATGAGCCTGAATGGTATAAAAAGAGCTTTTTTTAAATACTACGCCAAATTATTTCAAAAGAAAGGAATTGACCAACAGAGAATCAAGAAATACTTGGACACGATTGAAGTTCCAGAGCTGGGAAAACAAATTAAAGAACTATTAAATGGTTTAGTAACGAAAGAAGAAGTGACAATGGCGATAGAAGATGCAAAGTTGGGCAAAGCTCCAGGACCAGATGGCTTTACAGCAAAATTTTATAAGAAATTTAAAGAGGAGCTAACCCCTATTTTAGTACTTCTGTCAAATGAGATAAGACAGACCAAGCGGATCCCAGATTCATGGAAGGAAGCAAATATTTCATTGATACCTAAAGAAGGTTTGGATTTGACTCAAGTAAAGAACTATAGACCAATATCGCTATTAAATAATGACTACAAATTATTTGCAAAAATAATTTCAGAGAGACTGAAAAAATATTTGAAAGATACGATAAGCGGAAGAACAAGCGGGATTTTTACCAAATAGACAAATCAGAGATAATCTAAGAGTGGTGATAGACGCAATTGAATATTATGACAAGCATCCTGAAAAAGAAGTTGGATTCCTTTTCTTAGATGCGGAAAAAGCTTTTGATAATTTAAATTGGGAGTTTATGCTGCAAGTTATTGAAAAAATGAATATTGGACAGTCCTTTTTAAACATGATTGTGGCAATATATTCAGAACAAAAAGCGGCTTTGAATATAAACAAAGAAAAGACGGACTTCTTCCGAGTCCAAAAGGGAACACGTCAAGGCTGCCCGTTATCCCCGTTGTTGTTTATTTGGATATTGGAAATATTATTGACAGCGATAAGAAATGATGACAGTATTGAAGGACTTACAGTGAAAGGTTTCGCCTATAAATATAGGGCATTTGCAGATGATGTAATGTTTATGATTCAAGACCCAATTGAGAAAATACCACAATTGATGGAAAAAATTGAAGAATTTGGTTCAGTTGCGGGATTTTATGTTAATAAAAATAAAACTAAAGTGATGTGTAAAAATATGACGAAACAAAGACAAACAGAACTTCAAGAGAAAATACAATGTGAAGTAGTTACAAAGACTAAATATCTTGGAATTGATCTAACCATGAAAAATATTGACTTGTTTAAAAACAATTATGAAAAGGTGTGGCATAAGATTCAGCAAGATATGAAGAAATGGGATACTTTGAATTTATCATTGATGGGAAGAATCGCGACTGTAAAAATGAATATCTTGCCGCGTTTGATGTTTTTGTTTCAGACTATTCCAATACTAAAACAAAGGAAAATACTGGATTCGTGGCAGAAAGAATTATCCAAATTTGTATGGGCAGGAAGAAAGCCAAGGATTAAAATGAAAATTTTATGTGACGCAAGAGAGAGAGGAGGCTTACAACTACCAAACTTAAGACTGTATTATGATGCCGTCTGTTTAACATGGTTGCAACAGTGGATTAATTTGGAGAATAAGAAGTTATTGGCCCTTGAAGGACATGATAATAAATTCGGATGGCATGCATATTTATGGTATGGAAAAGTAAAAATGGATAAATTTTTTAAACACCACTTTGTAAGACAATCACTGTTCGAGACATGGACGAGATATAGAAAATTCTTCTCGGAAGAAAGACCACTTTGGATTGTACCAGCTGAAGTGATTAATCCATATTCAAGAAACCAAGGACTAGACTGGCTACCTTACAAAAATCTTTTAAAATCTGAAGGGAAAAATTTTGTGTTAAAAGATAGATTTGATGTTGAATTTGAATATGATTGGTTGAAGTATAGACAGATTTATGACTTATTTAAGACCGATAAAAGAGAACATGGTTTTAGAGAAAAGAATATTGAAATTGAAACTGTATGGCTTGAGAAAGACAAAAAAATGATTTCTAAACTCTACAAGGTGTTATTGAAATGGTATACTGAGGATGAAGTTGTAAAGGAGCAAATGATAAAATGGGCAGTAAATGTTAATAATGAGATATTAATGACATCTTGGGAATACTTGTGGAAAAAATCAATGAAAATTTCAACGTGTGTAAATGTTAAAGAGAATTGCTATAAAATGATGTATAGATGGTATATGACGCCTAAAAAAATTGCTATTATAAATGAAAGTATGTCCAACAAATGTTGGAAATGTAAAAAACATGAGGGGTCTTTTTACCATATGTGGTGGACATGTGATAAAGCAGTAAAGTATTGGACAGAGATCCACAATGAGATACAAAAAATTTTGAATTGTACTTTTAAGAAAGACCCACAGATGTTATTGTTAGGTCTTAAAATGGAAGAAATAAATGTAGCCAAGAGAACATTATTATGGTACTTGACTACAGCAGCAAGACTGACTTTTGCTCAATGTTGGAAACAAGATAAAGTACCTGAAACATGGGAATGGATTAAAAAGACGTTGTTCTTAGCAGAAATGGATAAATTAACAAGAAAATTAAACAACGAAGAAGATGAAACTTTTTTTGAAGACTGGAAAGACTTTCAAAAATACTTGTTGAAAAATTGGGTCATTAAGCGTGGTTTGGTTTGTTTTGATAGTTATTAAGTGGAAAATGAAATAGAATTAGATTTTTGAATTGTTACCGTTTGATAGAGAAAATAAGTTTAGAAATAATTGTAACAGAATAAGAGAGATATTAATGGGGTTGGAGCGGTGCGGGAAGTCTTGTTTGGGGGGGGGAGGAAAATTAGAGAAATGGGTATGTAGGTGGATTGAAAATGTTTGACCGTGTGATATATCCAATAATAAATTGTATTTACAAAAAAAAAAAAACCAGATGCTCCAAAACCAATTTTCATATTTAACCAAAAGCAAATATGATGCCAGAATAAAAATGCAAAAATAAAACACATGTCCATATGCTACTCAGCTGTATGTGTTTTAGTTTGTTTAGATTACATCTAATTAGGCAAGCAAAAAAGCTTGAATAATAATTTTAAAAAGCCTTCTAAGGCTTGTCTGCATACGAAGCACAATTTTTAAGGTAGTTCTGCTAATTTAGGTCCCCTTGAAATAAGTGGAGCATAAGCATCCACAGCTATGGGAGTTGCTAGGAGATAATCCCGCACTGAACCCTACGCAAGTGGCACAAACAAGTCAGTAATAAAAATGAAGATAATATTAGGGGACTTGGGTCTCACAGTGGATTTCAAATGATGGAAGGGGCCACAACTGCTGCCAATCTTTTGCCATTTCCATCCTCCTGCTGCAGAAGAGGTTGCCAACTCTGGCTTCGGAAATTCCTGGATGGTGGTGTCTGGAAATGGTGGAATTTGGGGAGAGGAGGGAGCGCAGCAGGGTTCACATTGGGAAGGAGCCCTGTTACCTTCCCACTGAAGTGGTACCTATTTATCTACTTGCAATTTCTTGCTTTCGAACTGCTAGGTTGGCAGGAGCTGGGGCCAGAGACGGCACTAGGATCTCAAACTGCTGAGCTACAGACAATGCAATGGAAGGCACGATTGTGGATCTTTCCCGCTCTAGTCTTCCTGCAGTAGTCCTTCCCAGCTCTGGGAATGCCAGTTCCCCAGGATGTGGGACACATATGTTCTAACAGCTACATGGGCCAGGAAGCTGCAGTGGGGAGTGGGAAGGGGATGAGAGGAGAAGGTAATTTTATCCTTTTCTCCACTGTAGCCCCCTGGCTCACTTGGCTACTAGATCATACAGGTTCCACGACCCTGGGAATTAACTTTCTCAGTCTCAGAAAGAACTTTGGGAAGGAGAATAACATGGGAAAGATCTGTAATTTCTGAGTATGTGATTCATTGGCTGGTATACCCTGTTCAGCCTTTAACAGACCAGGTCGGAGTACTGGGGTCAGTTCTGCATATCACTGTTGAAGAAGGATATATGTTATGGTGTAGCGCTGAACATTAAATAATTTTATTAATTTCTGTAAACCCCCTTCAACACCCAGAAAGATGGGGACATACATATATAAACAAAACAAACAAAAGTCATTCATTTCTTCTTTCTCAGGGCCCAGGTCTCTGTTTGGTTCAGGAGAATACACAATAGAAAAGCAGCAGACAGAATTTCAGACAATATATTCCGGTTCAGGAACTGTTCCCTAACAGTTTCTGCTCTGACATTTCAGACAGAACCGTTTCAGTAATGGTTCCCTACCGGAATATATTTTCACTTTCAGACAGAAACGCTTCTGTCCCATTAGGGAAGCATTTCTGAACCGTTTTACCTGCAAACTGCTTCCAAGCGGTCTTTGCTTTTCTATACTGTTTCTGAAGCGCTACGAGGTGCTGTGTAAAATGCCCTGTAGCGCTTCTTCCTGCGCTGCTTTGTTTTCCCACCCTTTTTTGCCCACGTAGGCAATAGCAACCCATTAGAATGCCTGGACTCCACTGGGATACATGAGATGGCTGCACCTGCCACCTGGAAACAAGTACCCCATTGGATACAGGTTTCAAGTGGGAAATCAGGGCATCAGTGATTGGTGTGACAGATGTTGCTAACCCTTCCATGCCCATGCGGGCGAAAAAGGGCGGGAAAACAAAGCGGCGCAGTTTGAAATGACAAACCGCTTCAGAGATGACTCCTTACTGGTAGGGGAAAGGCTGTGTGAAATGGCAGCCCTGTACCAGTTTACTCCAAGACGGTACAGTAACGGTTTTAAAAACAGCTTAAAAAGGGTAATGTGAAATATTTCATATGTGGTGGACTTGTGATAGAGCAGTAGCTTTTTGGACAGAGGTCCACAATGAAATACAGAAAATCCTGAAATGTACCTTGAAAAAAGAACCAGAAGTATTACTTTTAGGTCTCAAAATGGAAGAAGTGAATGTGAAAAAGAGAACATTGTTATGATATTTGATTACAACAGCTAGAATGACTTATGCTCAATTTTGGAAGCAAGAAAGAGTTCCGGAAAAATGGGATTGGATAAAGAAGATGCTTTTTATGGCAGAAATGAACAAACTGACAAAGAAACTTAATGATAAAGAAGATGAAGAATTTCTTGCAGAATGGAAGGATTTTAAAGACTATGTTGAACAGAATTGGGATGTAAAAAATAATTTACTTTGCTTTGATAACTATTGAGAGTAGAATATAGAAAATAATGATTGAATAAAGGTTACCTCAGAATTAGACAGAGAAAATGAACATGTTAGAAAGGAAGAACTGAAAAATTGAGAAGTTTTATTGTAAATGAAAATTGAATTAATAAAGGGTTAATGAAGGGGTGGGAGCATTGCTGGAAGCCATGAGGGGGGGATGAAGGGGACACTAGAAAAGGATGTATTTAAAAATATTTTGAAATATGGAATATGTTATTATATCCTATTAATATTTTTTTTAAAAAAAAAGGCTTAAAAAGGGTAATGTGAAATTCCCCAAGAGTGATGTAACAACACAAGGAACAGATGTAGGCAACATCAGCCCCAGAAGCTGACATCCAATATGAAGCCTCCATATCAGCCAGCCCTAACAGGCACACTCAGATCCTCCAACATTTGTAATATATTATTATGCATGTGTGTGCCTTTGGTGGGGTGGCTCACAGAGCATGCAGTAGTTATGTGTCTCTTTCGGTTTATGGTAATTGCAAGTGTGCCCTGACCTGGATAGCCCAATCTTGTCAGATCTTGGAAGCTAAGCAGGATCGGCCCTTCCTAGTATTAGGATGGGATACCTCCAAGGAATACCAGGGTTGTGAAACAGAGGCAGGCAATGGCAAACCACCTCTGAATGTCTCTTGTCTTGAAAAACCTGTGGGGTCTCCATAAGACAGCTGTGCCTTGATGGCACTTTCCATCACACAGCTGCAAGTGTGACTCTCTACAAGCTGCTGAGTGAGTTCCACTGGTATAGTGGGTATGGTAATAGTGGGTGGGCACTGGGAAAAGAACTGTGAAGACCAATTTGGTGTAATGGTTAGGAGCACGGACTCTAATCTCAGAAAACGGGTTTGATTCCCCACATCCCCACATGCAGCCAGCTGGGAAACCTTGGGCAAGCCACTGTTCTCTCAAGAGCAGTTCTCTTAGAGCTCTCTCAGCCCCATCTACTGCACAGGGTATCTGTTGGGAGAGGAAGGGAAGGAAATTGTAAGCTGCTCTGAGACTCTGAGTGAAGAGCGGGGTATAAATCCAATCTTCTCTTCTTCCTCCTCCTCCTCCTCACCCAGAAAACGTGATGAGCTTCAGTTAGATTAGAGTCCAGTAGCACCTTAGAGACCAATAAGATTTGGGGGGGGTATAAGAGCCAATGTGGTGTAGTGGTTAATGGATGTCCATCCATCTTCTTTTCCCGGAAAGCTGGGTGAGGCGTTGGAAGCTGTGGCTGGAGTCAGTTGAAGTTAAACCCATCAAAGATGGAGGTCCTGTACCTGGGTCGAGGGGGCATGGGTGTGGGCATCTGGCTCCCCACACTGGAAGGGGCACCTTTGGTGCCAGCCTATACAGTAAGGAGCCTGGGAGTAGCACCGGATGCCTCTTTACCCATGGAGGCCCAGGTTGCCGCAGTTGCCAGATCTGCATTCTTCCATCTTAGGCAGATTAGGCTACTGAAGCCCTATCTCTGCCCCCAAGACCTAGCTACGGTGATCCATGCAACGGTCACTTCCAGGCTTGATTACTGCAGTTCACTCTATGCAGGCTTACGTCTGAGGCTGATCTGGAAATTACAGCTGGTACAAAATGCGGCAGCGTGCCTGCTGATGTTGACGCCTGTGCGGGCTCACGTTCGGCATGTGCTTTGCCAGCTGCATTGGTTGCCAGTTGAGTACTGTATCCACCTCAAGGTGTTGGTAATAACCTTTAAAGCTTTTTATACCTTAAGGACCGCCTCTTCCCATATATACCTTGAAGAGCTTTATGCTCTAATAATCAATAAACCTGGTGGTCCCTGGCCCCAAAGATGTCCATCTAGCCTTGATCAGGGGCCAGGGCCTTCTCTGCCCTGGCCCCCGCCTGGTGGAACATGCTCCCCATCGAGATCAGGGCCCTGCAGGATCTTACTCAGTTCCACAGGGATTGCAAGATGGAGCTGTTCTGTCAGGCTTTTGGTTGAAGCAGCGGGCATCTACATATGGCCTCCCTGAGGTTGCTGTTTCCTACCTGCCAGCCATCCATCTATTGACAACCGGCCATATCCATCTGTATTAACAGGTCAGAACTTTCACCAGTAGCTATAACTATTGATTTTAAATGTTTATACTGTGCTTTTAAACTTTATTGTATTGTTGAAAGATGATGTGACCCGCCCTGAGTCCGCTTCCGGGATGGGCGGGATACAAATATAAAGAATAACTAATAAATAAATAAGAGTTATGGGCTCTAATCTGGAGAACTGGGTTTGAGTCCCCACTCCTCCTCCACATGAAGCCTGCTGGGTGACCTTGGGGGCAGTCACAGTTCTCTCAGGACTCTCTCAGCCCCCCCTGCCTCACAAGGTGTCTCCTGTGGGGAGAGGAAGTGAAGGCTATTGTAAGCTGCTTTGAGACTCTTTAAGGTAGAGAAAAGTGGAGTATAAAAACCAACTCTTCTTCAAGAGTTTTTGTCAGGTATCTAAGGGAGCTTTGACTAAGGTCTGTCTCTAGTTTGCCATGATGTCTGGGGATGAAAAATTCCTGAGGAGGGTGTGAGTGTTGGAGTGTGTGAACCGGGGTGTTGTAGAAGCTGTAACTTTCTCCAAGATACCTCCCTGAATGCCAGGGACGACCTTGAAGTCAAAGCTGTGCTTTTCTCACTTTCATAGACAGATATATTCCCAGGTGTTAGGTAAAGGTAAAGGTTTCCCTTGCTCGAAAGCTAGTTGATTCCGACTCTAGGGTTGCGGTGCTCATCTCCGTTTCAAAGCCGAAGAGCTAGCGCTGTCTGAAGACGTTTCCGTGGTCATGTGGCTGGCATGACTAAACACCAAGGCGCACGGAACGCTGTTACCTTCCCACCAAAGTGGTACCTATTTATCTACTTGCAATTTCTTGCTTTCGAACTGCTAGGTTGGCAGGAGCTGGAACTAGAGACGGGAGCTCACTCCGTCATGCGGCGCTCTCGGGTCTCGAACTGCTGAACTACTGACCTTCCACAGCTTGCAGTTCAGCGTCTTAACCACTTGAGCCACCACAGCTCCATTCCCAGGTGTTAGAAGTGTGAAATTTAGGTGGGAGGTTGACAATGTGTGATTGGTGCACTTTGGTTTGAACTGTCTATAACTATGGAATTTCCCACATGAACCTTAGTTTTGACACGGTACTGTTCCACTTGGACCATGCAGATATCTCAATAAACAAATCACTGCCAAAGAGAGTGTTGTTGAGAGTCTCTTGACCAGGGGTCTGACAGCTACCCTCGGAAGTATGCTTCAATTGCATCATAACAAGGTTCTCTGGAAAAGTCTGCAATGTCTCTCACCTTGTCTCTCGTGCTTTGTCTCCTTTTGTTGCTTATGAATACTGCATGCCACACAAGTCTTCAATTCAGGATCGCTTTGGGGAAAACCTGCAAATGAAATAACTCTCAATGGTAGTGTATTAAGTTGTTATTTCCTCATGGGAAGAAATCCATTCCTAGTTTAAAGCAATTCCCCCTGTCATATCTGTAACAGCATAATCCATTATTGCACAAAGATTATTGCAATGGGACTTTGTGCTCAAATGCACCCTAACTTCAGCTACATTTGGTAGAGCTAACGGATCTGATTGAAACAGCATCCCTGAGAGAATCTCTGACATTCTGCTCTGTAACAGAGACAAAACTTGCACTAATTGCTTGTGACAACCCAATCTGTGTTGCATTGTGTAATCCCTTTCAGGTTTTAAAAAAACCCTTAAGTACTTAAAATCAATGTTAGTGAACACATGGATCTAAAAACGTAACATCTAACATAATATAACAGCTTAATCTGTCATGGTTTGGTCCATCTGACGAGCTGGCAGCAGAGTAAGAGAGCTTCTTCCTCATGTTGCGAGTTTAAATAACCCCTCTGTCTTTCTCCCTCCCACATTGGGGATGACCTTACTGTCCCTTTGTGTCTCAACAGTTTTCATTCTCTCACTAGTCTTCCTAGCTTTATACCTCTAGGTGTGACTTACTAGCAGGGTGTGAGATGGTAAACTATTGTCCTGCTTTGGCCAGTCATTAGGTTAACCAAGAGGTTGAGTGCTCTGTGCTCACCCTGAATGTGGTTTTGAGCCACATCTTTTTCTGTTCCAGTGTGGGTTTGGTAAAACAGCAGAGCAAATGCTAGATGCAGGCCCCACTGCTGGACCTCCTGATGGCACCTGGTATTTTTGGCCACTGTGTGACAGAGTGTTGGACTGGATAGGCCATTGGCCTGATCCAACATTGGCTTCTCTTATGTTCTTATGTTCAGATTGGGCCAAAGTGTTATATGAGAAAGAGCAACATTTACCAAGAGGTGTCAGGAGGATGGAGTAATGGACAGAGCTTTCTTAACTGCATGGCATCTATTTGCTGAACACTATAATTATGAGACATTAAAGAAGCACTCATGAGAGACAGAATTAATGTCAGCACACCTTCACCTGCATCCTGCTCTCACACTGGCCAATGCCAGAGGAAAAAGAGCTGGATTTACCAGCTAGCTGAGGACCAAAACGCCCTATCAAATAATATGGATGCAATACACTCACGATAATTGCTTGTGAAATTTCTGGGTCTTATATACTCTGACTCTGTTGTGGTTTCCTCTGATGGTTCTTTCTCCCTACTCATCTACATTTATTTAAAAACTAGGAATAAGGCCCACTGTGGAAATAGATACAATGAGCTCTAGAAAGAGGCTCTGGGCGGGTGCCCCTGCCTTGGGCACTCAGCATCAATTTGCTGTGGTGACCTCAGCAGGGTATAATGACACAGAATCCACTGTTTTCTCCAGGGGAACTAATCTCTGCCATCTGAAGAGCAGTGGTAATTCTGAGTGATCACCAGCCCTCACCTGGAGTCTGACAACAATGGTTCTCCAGGAGGTAAAGTACAGTCTTTCTCCACAGTGGGGACCAAAGCAGCTTACATCATTCTCCTCTCCCCCTTTTGATCTGCACAACAACCCTGTGAGGTAGGTTAGGCTGAAAGTCTGTGACTGGTTCAAAATCACCCACTCAGCTTCCACAGCAAGAACCTGAGTCTGGCAAACCCTGCTCTGAAGTGCTAACTACTACTGGCTGCTCTAGGGGGGCTGCTGCTGCTGCTGCTCAACAAGAACATGCAGCCAGGCCTTTAAGTCATGCCAGTCAGGTGGCATCAAGTCACTCAGAGGGCACTGCCAGGCCTAGAGTAGCCAACCTCCAGGTGGAGCCTGAAAATCACCTGGTATCACAACAGATCTCGTTCCCCCTGGAGAAAATAACTGCTTTGGAGGGTTTACTCTATGGCATTCTATTCAGCTGAGGCCTCTCCCCTCCCCAAATTCTGGCTTCCATAGACTCCACTACAAAATCTCCAAGAATTTTCCAACTTGGAGCTGGCAACCCCAGTCAGGACTGGCCCCAATGAGTTCCCAACAAAGGCCAAAGTAGGTCTGGAAAGGGCCTGCTGCCCCTGCCTTTTTACTGACAGAACCAAGCTTGGTTGCTTAACAACAGCTACTGAGAGGAAAGTGAGCCCCACAGCAGAAGAGAATGGTTTGATGGCTGGTGGCTCACCTCAGTAGCCAGTCAGCTGTGGTGAAGCCAAGCAGGAGAAGTGGCAGCTGTAGAAACCTCTTCCTGAACAGGGAACAGCTGTTTCAGTAGCCAGTCAGACACAGACGAGTGAAACAACAGCAGTAGAAGAGTCTTCATCAGGAGAGACCGTCATTTGGGTAGTTTATTCAAACAGGGAAGAGTGGCCATGTGCTGTCTTGGCTGGTTGCCACAGAGACTACACAGTGGAAACACGGTCCAGAATCAAGGTAAGCAACAAAGCCAGAGGTCGGATAGCCGGGGAGTTAATTCAAGGTTGCAGGGTTCAAGGACAAGGAACAGCTGCTACACACACAGAGGGAGGCCTGAGTATGCAGAGTTGCTGCCATGCTGAAGCAGGTGCACGGAGTGTTTTTGAACAGGTCCTCCCTTCCCTGGGAGTTGAGCCTGCAAAGACTTACAGCTTCTCCTGTTGCCTTTGCAGGAGCTGCAGTCTGGCACTCCTTCTTCGCTCCTGCATAGTCAGCCTCTGGCGTGCCCTACATTTGGGGCACTCAGGAGAACTAGGCGGGGAATCTGGCCTCAGGGTGTCTGCAACTGGGGGTGCTGGGCCAGGCTCAGGCTCAGTCTCTCCTTCTGGCTGTACCTCCTGTGCAGCTGCTGGGGACTCTTCTATTGAGGGTTTTTCTTCTGGGCTGACTCCAGAGGAGGCTGGGTTGCTCCCTGCCTCTTCCTGATCTGAGGAATAGTCAGCCCCAGCAGGCCAAGCTGGCAGTGGGCAAGGGAGAGGAGTGGACTGAGCATCCAGCCAGTGGCATGAGAGTACTTTTGAGTGGTGGTTGATGGGCCAATGGCTGATGGAGTGTACAGCACAGCCAATGGGAGAGCCAGAAAGTGCCAATATACTAGGTCTTTCGGGATAGCTGGCTATGTAGCAGATACAGCTAGTAGAGAGTATTATGCAAGACAAATAATGATAAATAAGCATGATCAATAATTAATTAGCAGGTGTAGAGAGTATTGTGCAAGACAAATAATGATAAATAAGCATGATAAATAATAATAAAATAAATAATAAGCACTCAATATAGGTCTTCTGTCATCTCAGAAACTCTAGTTAGTGAAGAATATTATGGCTCGGTTATTATCAGGAACTAGGCACTGCATGCATCTTCTCCAGTCACTCCACTGGCTGCCTGTTAGTTACCGGGTTCGACTCAAGGTACTGGCTGTCACATACAAAGGCCTTCGTGGCCTTGGACCCTTATACCTGTTGGAGCACCTCTTCTCCTATGCCCTGCCACAACCACTTCACTCATCTGAAATACCACCCCGCAAATGGGCAAAATCAACACACACAAATTCTCTGTCGTGGCCTCCACCCTGTGGAATGGCCTGCCTGAGGAGGTCAGGAAGACTCTCACACTTCTGGCTTCCCTTTTTTTTTTTTTTTTTGGGCCCCCGAAGGGGAATTTTTTATTTGCATTTTTTAACACTACAAAAACTACAACAGAAAAGGGGATGGGTAAACTCTATACTAAGGATAAAGAAAAGACAACCACTACTGACTAAAAACCCAAGAGATGGAGATCTTCCGTACTGCTTGTAACCGTGTAAGTCCAAAAATAAGCTTTAGAAAACAATGAGTGTATTCTACAAAAAGGGAACCCACTACTGCATCGGCTTAACTAATTTCCCATTTCAAGAGCATCACTCAGTAATTGCTTTAGATTCTTATTTGGGGCTTCTGCCACCCCTTGGAACCGGAGCACCATGTTAGCTCTTTCCATTTGTAGTTGTAGAAATTGCGTTTCCGACATAGTCTGCTTCTTCTCTAGCATTTGCATCTTTTTCCCTGCTTTTATGGAGCTGACATCAAGTTCCCTCACTTTTTCAACCACCTGCTCTGTTTTCTTGGTGGTTTCTGCCAATTGTAATTGCTGTGCTGCGAAATTCTGGTTCAAAGTTGTCAGTGGCTGGTTGATGTTAGTCATCTGGTCCAGCAGGGGGTGAAGTGAGTCCAATAAAAGCCTTGAGAACTCCATGGTATCTTCTGGCTGGGGACTTTGACTGCCTAATGGTTTTGCTTTCTGTCCCTTATCGGGTCGCCTCCCCACCATGTTTTAGAATTGTTTACTTTAACTGAGAGTTTGCAAAGTCTCTAAAAGCCTCCAATCTGCTCAAACTTGAACTGGTAAGGCTCTTAAAATCAGTTTCAGCACTTATTCTTTCACTCCCCCTTGTTATTCTGTTTTAAAGTCTTTGTGTATGGGAGGGGCCCCTCCCCGCTTGCTTCCCACGCTGTTATCAAGGGGGGGTTCCGCTTGTATCGCCAATTCAATGCTCTTTAAACTCACATCTCTTTGTTCATCTTCCGATGCTGCTTAGAATCGCCTGGTCGCTTGATCTCCGCTGCTAGTCCCGGCCGACATCTTTAAGTCCATGCAAACGCACAGAGCGCACAGCGGCTGGACCACTGGGGCAAAGGAGCGCCTCGATCCTCCAGCATCACGCTGGAGAAGAGGACATCCCCTCCCAAGCCCCTTGGCTGGGAGCCTTTACCCCAAGGCTCCTGAGGGGATAGCAATTGCTCGCCACCCCTCCAATCCGCTGGCGATCAGATTGTGTCCCGGGAGTATCCCGGAGACACGTCTGACTTGCAAGTCGCCATTACCGGAAGTCTCACCCCCCATGCTAATATAAACTGGGGGGAGGTCAGAACTTTGCACTACGGCCCCATGTGAATGTTAGGTTTTATGGATCTGCACTTTTAGATTATTTATTGTGTATATATATATATATATATATATATATATATATATATATATATATAATTACATGAACTTGTGCACCACCCTGAGCCCACTCATGGAGAGGGTGGTATAGAAGCTTAAAATAATAATAATAACAATTAGGACTTTCTAATAAACATGCTTAGGTTGCAGCCAATGAGTAGCTAAAGGTTCGGCAAATTGGCAGGAGATTATGGAATCAATTGGATTCTTTCAGGCATCTCTTTTGTTCTTAGAGGGTCCAAATTCTCTGTAAATGAAGGTGAGAGATGAATTTGCCAGAACTGAAAATTCTGTGTAGGAGATTTGTTACAGCCTATGGCTAACACAATAAATTCTATTGGTATTGGTGCAGGAGATTTTCCAGATAACGTGAGCTCATTGACTGCGAACAATCAGAAAAGACGCTGATGTCAAGGTCTGGGGCGCAGGCAGAGGGAAGTCCAAGTTCAGTCTGAGGTCTTTAGCCAAAAGGAACCAAGAGCGAAAGTCCAAATCACAAACCAGGAGCAAGGCCTTTCAAGCCAGAGTCAGAAGCCAGAGGAGGGTAGCAGGAATGAGGTCTTGGAATCAGGAGGTGGAGTAAACGCGTCATGGAGTTTTGACGAGTTTGCTTCCACAAAGGAGCCAGCTTAGATCCTGAAGCTAAATAGCCCTCTGCTGCTGTTTCCAATTAGCCCAGCGACACTAGCAGCCAAGCGTCTGTCAAAACTCAGGACTAACAGATTGTCTGCTCTGTAGCTGAGCTACACGTCGCCTCGTTGCTAAGTCCTGCCAGAGTTGGTCTCGTAAGCGAGCAACTCTTGGGGGTGAGTCGGGAGGGCTTCCCATCTGTGTCTGCTCCTCATCAGCCATCTCTGAGCCAGGTGCCAGTGCAGGCAGTGATGGTAAATTGCCGATCTCTGCAGCTTCAGAGGGGCCAGCTGTGGGTTTTGCTGGAGCTGGCAACGGCCCTTCCTCAGCATCCATGGCAGCTGCAGACTGGAAGGTCTGTAGTTTGGCAGTTCAAGACCCGAGTGCCGCATGATGGAGTGAGCTCCCGTCTCTGGCCTCAGTTCCTGCCAACCTAGTAGTTCGAAAGCAAGAAATTGCTAGTTGATAAATAGGTACTGCTGCAGTGGGAAGGTAACAGTGTTTCATGTGCCTTGGCGTTTAGTCATGCTGGCCAGATAACCACGGAGAAGTCTCCAGACAGCACTGGCTCTTCAGCTTGGAAACGGAGATGAGCACCGCCCCCTAGAGTCAGATTCTACTAGTTTTTGAGCAAGGGAAACCTTTACCTTTACTTAATACAACAAAAGCATTTACAGTGAAAGATGTATATGCTTCCAGTAGCTGATCAAACATCGGCCCAGTTATCAGGAGCCAAGTTATTTTCCAGGCTTGAGGCAAAAACCAGTGTTTGCCAGATTCCCCTTTTCCAAAGATTCTGGATCACTCCCTTCCAGAATGATTGTTTAAATTGGCTCCCATTTGCCCTGGCATCTGCCCCACAGCACTTTCGGAAGCAGATTTCTCAGAATGTATCCTGATTTCCAGATATCCTTGGCCTTACGGATGATACACTGATTCATGGAAAAGATAATTAGGAACATGTTGAGTGATTACATGGTATGTTGAGATGCTTCTGACAAATGCAACAAATGATGAATGTGAATTCAATTAAATAACGGATCAAATTTGTTGGACATGGGATAGGTAGCAAACAGGATATCACACTTGGCAGTGATTGCACTTCTGGACTTAACCCAAATCTCAGTGTCTCTGGCAAAAGAAAATTTCTAGGAGTGGCAAATTATTTTCAGAAACCTGAATCAAGTTTTAGCCCAAGTAACTTGGGGCCAAACTAGATGTTATGGTGGCCAAGGGTTAGACCCATGGCTGCTGCTGCCATTTTAGGGAAGAATTTTACCATTTAAAAGATGCTAAGAGAGCCCGATCGAGCATATGATGCAGGGGAGACTAGGTAATTTTATTTCCCTCCCTCCTGCTCTGTTTCAAGTACCAAAACAGGTGTGTGGGGATGTTTTGGTACTTGAACAGGCATGCAGGGGGGGACAACAAGATCAACTTGTTCCCCCCACTTTGCAGGCCTCAGAATTACAGCTTATCTCCAGAATACAGAGAGGTTGGGTTCAGAGTATGGACTCTATGACACCACATCCCTTCTGAGGTCCCTCACCTTTCCAAACTCCACCCTCCACAGGCAGTGCCCTCAAATCTCCAGGAATTTTCCAACCTGGAGTTGGCAGCTGTGATGGACTGTCAAGTATTAATGTCTACCAGAGGCAGAGAACCTTTGAGTGACAGGGTAGTCAAAAGAATTCTGTGGAGAGTGTCAGTTAAGAAATGCCAGTTGGGAACTGACAGTTGAAGAAGAGACAGTTTAGCACAGACTGGGAGGGAGGCTTAAAGAGTATCAGGAGCAGGGCTCTTTTTGTAGCAGGAACTCCTTTGCATATTAGGCAACACACCCCTAATGTAGCCAATCCTCCAAGAGCTTACAGTAGCCCATGTAAGAAGAGCTCTGTAAGCTCTTGGGGGATTGACTACATTAGGGGTGTGTCACCTAATATGCAAAGGAGTTCCTGCTACAAAAAGAGCCCTGATCAGGAGGATCATAAAAGATCACCATTTGAGCCGAAGGGACAGAGCTTCTAGTCTAGAGAAGTAATCCCTGCCCAGTGAAAAGGGAGATGTCTCTTAATTGAGGAGTGATCCCTTGGTTGGTGTGTAAAGAAGGATTTTGGGAACTTGGTTGTGTGTGTCTGCCTTCAAAACCTTAAGAGTCAGTGAAACTCAGGAACTTATTCTTGAGTGTTTAGGCAGACATGAAAGAAAGCCTCTCTCCTCAGAGTTTCAGAGACCTTGTTGAAAAGCAAAAACACCTACTTGTTGGCAACAAATTATCTTGAGACTGTGTGATTACAAAGTTAGCTCAATTATTATCATCTGTTTACCTCATACATCTCACCCCTGAATCCACCTGACCTTACCCCCTCCAAGTAAAATAAAATATTTTATTTTGAAATTCAAAAGCCTCTCTCGTTTGCTATTATAGAAGTAGAATATAAGCAGTTGATTTTCTCTCTTATCTCAAGGCCCTGGGCTAGGCCAGCATCAAAATGTATAATAACATAAAAGAGTGGGGCAACCATAGACCAACAAAAAGGAAGAAAATAGAAGTAGGGGCTGCTCAGCAAGAAAGAAGAAACAAAGGGAAAATCCTGAGTGTGGCAGAGGGGAGGTCTTCATGTCCTGACCTTGTCTTCATGTCCTGACCTTGAGTGGGCCCTCGCATGCCTGGGAACTGAGTGTGAGGGAGGGAAGAGGGTGAGATCACCACAGCAACCTAGGAGCCTCTTATGGCATGTGGCAGAGGGGAGGTCTTCATGTCCTGACCATGTCTTCATGTCCTGACCTTGAGTGGGACCTCGCATGCCTGGGAACTGAGTGCCCAGTAGGGAACTCGCAAAGGAATCTGATTAAAAATATTCATGGTAGATCTGGACATGAACCAAAGACTAGATAAGCTGGTCTTCGGGCATCAGCGCCTTCTTCTGCTGCCAGGTCCTTGTCCGTCTTGGAGGGAACAGAGCCCCTCGAACCAGTTTCACCATCTTCTTTAGTCCCCAGGTGACGTTTGAGAAATTCCTTGGCTTTAAACACAGAATCGATCTTCTCTCTCTTACCATTCATCTTTTTTTTTTTTTTTTTTGGCAAAACTCTCCTAAAGAGGAGAGAATTTTATTCTTTTTATAAGAAAAGGAAGGGGTAGACAGATGGAGAAAGAAAAAAGATGGAGTGAAGTTTTCTCTGTTAAAATGGGTTAGTTTTAGTTAGTGTTTAATACCGTTTTTCGGCATCCATCATGGTTAGAAGATCTTCTTTTTAACTTTGCAAAGTCCAAAGATACTCTGTTAATACAGTTAGTAAAGTCCATTGGGGTTAGTAATTAAACAGCTCCTTACAGATGCAACACAAACAATCCTTAAGATGTCTTCTCTTATCATTCATCTTAAAGACCACTCCTTCTGGGTCTACCCATTTGTATCTAATTTGGTTGGTTTGGAGAAAGAGTGTCAAGTCCTTATAACTTTTCCGCTTCTGACGAATCTCAAATGGTATGTCCTTTAGAACCTTGATACTATCGTTCCCCATTTTCAATGGAGCTGCTGAAGTTGCTCATAAAATTGCATCCCTAGTTTGTCTTCTTGAAAATCTGACTGATATTTCACCAGGTAGGCTATTCTTTTTGGTGTAGTTTGAATACACCCTATACGCTGCTTCCATATCGTGCATAATTTCTTCCACTTTTAAGCCTACAACTGATGCGAGAAGATCACTAAGGAGCTTCTTTAAATCTTCCTTCGAAGACTCTGGCACCCCTTGAAATCTGAGGATCATATTAGCTTTTTCCATTTGCAAGGACAAAAGCCTATATTCTTGATGGTTTTGCTTATTCACCACTTGATCCACTCTTTTCTTCAACTTTCTGTGTTCTGAGTGCATCTCCTTCACTTCTGCAATCATCTGCTCTGTTTGTTTAACCGTTTCTGCCACTTGGAGCTGTTGTGCTGCCATTGTCTGATTCAAAACGGCTAACTGTTGGTTAATACCAGCGAGTTGATCCATGACTGGTTTGAGCGTATCCGCTAGTAGTCTTATGACATCTGGCCCCTCCTCCTGCCTGGGACTCTGACTGCCCGGAGGTTTCAGTTTTGTCCCCTTCTTCCCAATGCCCGACATCTTGGATTATTGTTTACAGGAACCAACCGCTCCTTCACCACCTCTGAATTCGCTTATGTGTAAAATCCGCTCTGGTAAGTCTCTCAAAACCAAACTACTTTTCTCTTTTCCCTGCGCCCACCCTTTTTCTTCTATTTGCTGCTCATGTGGTGGGGGAGCTCCCTCCAAACCGGTGAGACAAAGGGGCAGGGAATTTGCCGTTTCTTCCTTAAATCGCTTGCATTGAACTCATGTTCATCCTCGGCTGCCTGCAGCCTCGCCTCAGTTGTTGCATCTTGCCCGATCTCCTCCGCTTGCCCCGATCAGCCTAGCTCGTGCCATTCAGCCACCAGTGGTAGGACCGTTAGGGCGAAGAAGCGCCTCAATTCCGCGGCATTCCACCGCCGAAGAGGCAACTCCTTAAAAGCCCTCTGGCTAGGAACCCTTGCCCAGGGTTCTGTGGAGAGGCCACTTCTGTATCCCCCCTCCAAACCACTGATGTGCTAGCCACTCTCCCGAGGCTCGGGAGTAGTGGCTGCCATTGCCACGCTGTTGACCGGAAGTCAATCCCGATCTTTTTAATCCATCATCGCATGACCAGACATCCCCCAGGGAATTGCCTTACCATGCACTGCCTCCGTTGTGGATTGTCTAGACTGCATCCACTGAAGGAGGCATGCGCAGTGGTTTAAAAAAAAAAAAACTTTGTGCATGCGCATAGGTGTCACAGCAAGTCCTTGTTGAAGGAGGTGTGCAGTGGTTTTTTTTTTTAACTTTTTGCGCATGCACATAGACATGACAGCATGTCCTTGTTGAGCTGCGCATGTGTAGAGATTTTTAAAAATGGCACCCACTCGGGATGGTCTGACGTCAGACCACCCTGATGGGAGGATTGCGTGCTGGTGGAACGATCAGACAGATGAAAGTCCGCAGCTGTCCTGCAGGTAACCAAAAACCCCAGATTTAAAGTGGTATCTTTTAAGTACGGCTCCGAAGCGCGGCAAAACGGGATGCCCACAGAAGAGGGACATTTCCCAGATGTTTGTGTCTGGACATTAACTTTAGATCTGTGAGGCAATTGTGCCTCGCACGGATCTAAACAGCCGTCTGATCGGACTCTTGGATATTGATTATTTATATTCTGACATTTAGACACAGACCTGAGATTCTGTGCAACTGCAGGAGAAGTGGGGGCAACAGCAGCATTTAAAGGAGAGCTTTGGCAGGAGAAGCAGCTCTGAGTCACACAAGGCACGTTCATGGAGTGCTGGAAGATCAACCAGTGGTAGCAGAAGTAGCATCTGGATGAGGCCCCAGATTGGGGGAAGAGAGAGAGAGATGGCAAAGGAGAGTTTTTGCAGGGAGAGAAGTCTCTGATCCTGCCTGTGGTAACAAGAATCCCCTCCATTACTGAGTGGTATTCCCTAGCCATCTTTGCTGTTTCTCTCAAGTTGTTCCAAAGCTGTTCTCTCATGAGCAGTTCTCAAAAGAGCTCTCTCAGCCTCATCTACCTCATAGGGTGTCTGTTGTGGGATGGGGAAGGGAAAGGAGATTGTAAGCCACTCTGAGATTTCTTTAGGTAGTGAAGGGCGGGAAATCCAATATCCTCCTCCTCCTCCTTCTTTTTCTCTAAATTAGTACACGGAGGTGAAAGATATATGGTTACAGGTCCTTAAAAAAAGCACCCCATGGCTTCCTATGGCAGTATGCAATGATGCGCATACTGGGAAGGGGGGAGAAATGGCACAGAGTCGAGATGGCCTGATCAGACTATCCCGATGCCATGAGAGCGTGCTGGCACGATCACACAGGGGAAAGTCCGTCCATGACCCGTAGCAACCTGTTTGATAGTGGACTTCCCCTAGTGTCTTTTAACTCTGCTCTTGTGGCAGAGCAAAATGGGTTGCCGATGGGTGCAGGGTGCTGGCCAAATGTTCACGTCTGATTGCGCCTGTTAAATCCGCCCGGCATTCGTGCCTATGGCTAATTGTGCGTGTGATCGCAGCCTCTGATATTCTTTTCACCATTTATTCTCTTATATCAAGTAAAGCTGCCACAAAAGGATTTCACACTGAATGTTGTTTTTGGGGTGGAAATTAAACCCATTCTTCCCCTGGAATTTGTCGGCTCAAAATTGCTCCTCCCAGAACCTTCTTTTCTCCCCAAGAGATATTTGTTTTTTACGAGATCTAATTGTCAGATTTTATGGAAGCTTTGTGGTTTATAGGGCGTCTGTATTTGCTTCTGAGAAACTAAACAAATTGTTGATTGACATGGTTTTGCTTTGTGCTGGAGCCAAAACTGATCTGGATGGGAGCATCTTAATGAATCTATCTATATACATAATTCTACTTTTAACTTTACCGTCTCTGAAGAATTTCACAATGACTTATGGTTAAATGCAAACTAAGCTGAATGGAAACGGAGCTTTGATCTGCCTTGTTAAATTTCCTGAGGGGGTTCTGCATATCCCAGCATGAGGAATTCCACTTCCCCACGTAAATAGTTTCAGAGGGCAGCCATTTTGGTCTGCAGTAGAACAGTTAGGTTCAAATCCAGTGGCAACTTTGAGACCAACAAGAGCTTCGAGGGATAAGCTTTTGAGAATCAAAGCTCCCTTGTCAGACACTTATACCCTGAAACTCTTGCTAGCCTCTAAGGTGCTCTTGGACTCAAATCTAACCACATTCCTGCACATGTGCTTTTGTGAGTTTTGCTATATTATAGTTATGCAGGGAGAATAAAGTATGCTGTTGTGAGTAGGGATGGGCATGGTCTGGAAGACAGACCAAATTTTATCATGGACCGGGGCGTTTGCCTGGTTTGTGTGTTATATTTTCAACAGACCACCCACAGACTGCCGTGGGTTTTCTGGAGGTCTGTTTGGTCCCTGGGAGCAATCCATGGGCCAGACAACCTGGTGCTGAGGTATTAATTGTCAAGGCAACCATGGGGGGGATGTACTTCTACAGCCCTTCTACAGCCCTGGAAACACCAATACTGGTCCTCCAAAGCTTGACAGGCAGCTCTGGCTGCCAATAAGAGAGCTCCCATTCTGCTCTATGAGGGCAGACTGCAGATACAACCAGCTCACAGGTAGTTCTGTTTACTTCGAAGCAGGCAGTTAAGGAGAGAAGATCAGAAGAGAAGAAGTTAGAGAGGAAAAGTTAGACAGGCGGGGACTGGAAAGGGAGCTGGAAGGAACTAGTAGTCTTCCTCATCAGTGTGAATGGTGGGCTCTGAGCCATCCCCACCGAAGCTCACGAACTATGAACCGGTTCGTTAAATTAAACCCATGATCCACGAACCTGTATGAACCTCCATTTATTTGGTCTGTGCTCATGCCTAGTTGTGAGGTCCTATCAGGAAGATGGACTTTAAAAAATCTGCTAGATAGATGGATTCTTAGCTTTTAAAATGCAGAGATAATGGGTTGGACCCAGAGAACTGCAACTGGAGCTCTATAGAAGAGATCTTTATTACCCCTCCTGTTTCCTGAAGCTGCTCTGTCCACCAACCAACTGCTCCTGAGGGTCAGGGTAGGGGGACTCTGGGAACAGCATGGGATGCAAGAGAAGGGCTGAAATGTGAGTGGGAAATGCACAGAAATTGCATGCAAACCTATTAGTCGAGCAGAAGTGCCTTCTGCAGACGCAGGGGCTGCTTTGGATACAACCACATCTTTGTACATTAAAAACAACACACAAGTAAAGAGAAGCATAATGTAATAGAACTTCCCCCACCCCAAGCAAAGCCACAACTGCAACATTTCTGAGAATCCTTGACTCAAATAAACCCAAGAAGACATAAAAGAAGCACCCTGGAACATTTTGGGCCTTACGATTTTCAATTAATGTAAAATTGCCAACAGGATCGGTGCCAGGCTTTTTGGCGCCCTAGGCAAGGCTAACTTATGCTCACTGGCATAACAAGTGACTCTTTTCCATTTTGGTTTTCTACATGGAGAATGAACAGAAGCTGAGGTTTAAACCACACATGAGGTTTAAACCACACATGTGGAAACATACTAGAATGAGATTGCCTGGGCTCATATCCATCTGGCATCACTGCCTGGTTTGTGGTCTGGTCTCTGTCACCTGGGGATCCGTTATAATAATGGGAGATCTCCAGCCACCATCTGGAGGCTGAGTAAACCAAAAAAAGGATCACAGTTACAGGAAACTGTATCAATCAAAGAAACACTGTGATCGAAATGACAATAACATTTAATAATTCCTAAGAACATCAATTTGCATATCAATTAAAACTTTTACAATATTGCTAAGGAAATTCTAACATTTTCAAAGAAAAGTCCAACATCCTCAATGAGCACCCGGTTATACACTCATTTCACCAATCTTCCTCAGGAGTAATACTATTATGTTGGAAGGCGTCAGCCTCTTCATACAGCTTAACTTTAGTTTCCTCAAATTATCTTCCAGTTCCATTTCAAGTGTTTGAATTAGAAGCAAGCCAGTTAATTAATTTCTAACAGTAGCAACCAGTCCTCTTTTTTTTATCTGGCTAGAAGCCTTCTTCTACTATTAGAAATTTCAATCCACTTTGCCCCTGGATTTTACTAAGTGAAATGGCAAACTCCACTTGGAAACGATCACTAAAGTGCCTTGAAAGTGGTTGAAAGTGCATCAGTATTCTGGGCATGTGAAAGCACTTAAAATGGGGTCAATGCACTGGGGAGGTGTTCCAGCTTCTTTCAGTTCAAAATCAGACTGGCATGGACTTCCCAGCAAAAATGGTCTCTACCCCAAGCAGGAGCAACTCAATTGAGTGACAAAAAAGGTTCCTGACAAAGGGATTTCATCGCAAGGAGAGAGAGATGTGTGAGAGTGTCTTTGTTAGGAACTGGCCTGTTGGGTTATCTTCTATGCCCATCCCCAAAGTAGCAGGTATCTTTCTGGGCCACAGAAGTGTCCTTCTGTCTCCCATCTTGAAGGGTGATGTCTCTCATCTCCAGATGTTCTTCTTGTAAGGAGATTTCTTTTACATCCAGATGTGTCTCTTTTGTTACTCAAAACCATACTGAAATTTTCAAAGTGGTACAACTTCTAGGAAAGTGCAGAAGAAAGTTTTAAAGGTTTTTTTTAATGTATTACCTTTTCAATTTAGGCGGTATTGGCTTTTCAGTTTGCTGCCAGAAAGGAAAACGCAATGCATACCCACCTCCCAAAAATACAAGCCATGTAAGTTCCATCTGGTAAGCACAACATTATTTTACTATAGATTCAGGTGGGTAGCCTTGTTGGTCTGAAGCAACAGAACAAAGTTTGTGTCCAGTGGCACCTTTAAGACCAACGAAGTTTTATTCTAGATATAAGCTTTTGTGTGCACGCACGTGGCTTCAGATACATCTGAAGACGCTTACATGCAAACAGAAGCTTATACTCAGAATTCAACTTTGTTGTTCTTAAAGGTGCCACTGGACACAAACTTTGTTCTGTTATTTTACTATTTTCAGGAATGGCTTCCATGTTGAACCACACTTACTGTACCTATAGTGCTTCTTCTATTGGAAGCTATTTTCTTTTTTTAATAATTAAATCTAAAAGACCCCAAGTTGTGCCCTTGGGGTAACATCTCACCTTCTAATTTTTGCAAGACAATATGTTTAAGTAGCAGCTGTTACTTTTGCAAGCTAGAATTTACTGTCTTTGGAATCAGCCCAGGAAAGAGCCTAAATCCCAGGACAGAGTGACCAAATGGAAATGCAGTTTTCTGAGATAAGGTCATGGTAACAATGTGAAGTCTTCACTGATGTTTTAGATGCCAATCCAAAATCTCTGATCAGGGACTCCCACAGCACATCAGAAAACATTTTTGCCTAACCACATCTAACAATATTTTTGCATAACAGGGATTTTTGAATGCTAACCAATGACAAAAGCAGTTAATAGGAAAGGGTTGTGAGTCTGCATTTTCTAAATTACTAGAATACTAGCTGTGCAATCCTAAACAGAGTTATGCCTGTCTAAGGCCATTGAACTGAGTGGCCTTAGAATGTCTCCTTATATATAATTATATTCTGGTGGTGGCACTTTGTGAACATTCCACACATTCCCAAATCAGTTGGCTCCCTGATCTGTCACTCACAAGGTGTCCCTATCCACTGGCTGCGTTGCCTTGGTCCCGCCCACAGAAGCAGCGCCCAGCATCTCAGCCTCAGTGTGCTGGGAGGCAACGGACGGGCTGGACGCTCTGACAGGTGGAGGGTGATGAGGCCGAGGTTGATCATGGCGCGCCGCAATGATCATTGTTGGCTGCGGCTGGCTGCAGGTAGCTGGGTGGGCTGTGGGCAGATGAGGGCCAGTGCCATAGAGAAGGCGGCCAAGGAGGAAGGTGAGGCCAAGATCCAGAAACTGCATGGGCCTGAGCAGTGGTTCAGCAAACTCCGCCACCTCTGAAGCCCATCTCAACAAGGCTGCGTGCACCGCCGGGGTGGAGGGCAGTGGAGGTGGCTGAGAGGCCGGCGGAGGTGGCCAGGTGGGGAGGCAGTGGCGGGGTGTTCCGCCAGCCCTTGGCCCCGGGGTCTGAGGAGTGGAGAGAAGGCAGAGTGGTGGAGAGGGGCCTGTGTGCAGGCAGACATATAGATAGACACGTCACATCTTTCTAGAGCTTGTTGTATTGTTTCTACAACGGGCTTTGCTGCTAGTTAATATATGTAAGTGGAATGGAACAGCCACCCGGTCAGGTAACAAAGACAAGAATTTCGGCTTCTGCTCCCTTGTTGTTCTACTTCTAACTGATTAATAATGAAATGATGGATGTCTTCACTTTCATGTCAAAAAGATCGATGGCTTTGTCTCTAAAGCTGACAGGTTTTTCTATTAGCGCTTCTCATTAATGTGCTGTGTCTCTAATTACTGTGTCTTTTGGGGACAGATGCACAAATCATTTTAATATTATACACAAATGCTTTTGCAAAAATGACTTACATACAGTTTCGATGGCTTGATAACAGCCTTTGGGGGAAAACCTTTCATTCTATCATTTGTTCCCCACCCAAGTTGTGCGCAGTGTATCATGGGTTACCAAATGTTCCTAGTGTTAAAGAACCACCTACCAAAACTCCCAAAGGCCTGTTTCCCAAGAACGTCGCACCAAACAAACCCTCTTTCTTTCACCTCCCTATTGCTATTGATGAAACCTTCACAGGGAAACAGCCAGTTTCACATCTGAAACAAGGGGCATCTCAGGACCATGTCCCCTCCAGCTTTCAAATAGGGCTGCAAAATCAGGGTTAGGAAATTTTTGGAGATCTGAAGGCAGAGCCGGAGGTGGGGCAGAGTTTGAGGAGAGAAGGGAGCTCAGGAGGGATTTGATGCTGTAGAGCCCACCCTCTGAGGCAACTGTCGTCTCCAGGGGAATTGATCTTTGTAGTTGGTAGATCAGTTCCAGGAAATCTCCAGGCCCCACCTCCAGGCCCCACAGTGGGAGGACAGGGAACAGCCAGGGACTCCTTCCTGCATGGCTGGATTCACTCTAGGTGAGGAGCCCTCCCTCCCTCCATACCCACTGCAATTGGTGAAGTGATCAAAAGCATCCACAGAATAAAAACGAGTAACAAGAAAAGACAATATACAGCTCCTCCACACACACACACACAAGAACATAAGAAGAGATCTGCTGGATCAGACTAGGGGTTCATCTAGTTGGGCATCCTGTCTCACACAGTGGCCAGCCAGTTCCACTGGAAGGCCAGGAACAGGGCATGGAGGCCGAGACCTTCCCCTGATGTTGCCTCCTGGCTCTGAGATTCAGGGGATTAGTGTCTCTAGGTTCCCCTCCGTAGCTAGTAGCCACTGATAGATCTATCCTCCATGAATCTAATTCTCTTTTGAAGTGGTTTATTTCTGTGGCCATCACTACATTCTCTGGCAATGAATTCCACATTTTCATCACTCTCTGTGTCAAGAAGTATTTCCTTTTGTCCGTCCTGAAGCTGCAGGCATCAGCTTCATTCTAGTATTTGGGGAGAGGGAGAAAAATTCCTCTTAGTCAACTCTCTCCACTCCTTGCATAATTTTATAAACCTCTATCATGCCTCCCTTTAGTCATCTCTTTTCTCAATGGAAAAGTCCCAGACTCTTCAGCCTTTCCTCATTGGGAAGGTGCTCCGACCCCCTAATCATCTTGGTTGCCCTCCTCTGTACTTTCCTGGGTCTGTGATGTCCTTTATGAGATACCGTGACCAGAACTGTGCACAGTATTCCAAATAAGGCTGCACCATAGATCTATACAGCAGCATTATGATACCAGCTAGCTATTTTATTTTCAGTCCCTTTCCTAATAATCCATAACACTGACTTTGTGTTTTTCACCACTGCAGCACACTGGGTTGACACTTTCATTGAGCTATCCACTACGATCCCAAGATCTTTTTCCCTCTCAGTCTCAGCAAGTTCAGACCCCATTAGCTTATACTTGAAGCTGGGTTGTTGTTTTTTTGTCCCAATGTATGTGTGTCCACACACACACACACACACACACACACACCCTACTAATTCCCAAATCACCCAGACAGCTCACAACAACTAGATAATAAACATGGGATGGGTTGAGATGAGTTTTAAACTATGGTAGCCATGGGAAAGGGGGGGATAATACAACTTCTTGGCATTGCGGGAGTTACACGAATAACAGCTTTTGAAGGCAATGTAAATTGGGGGGGGGGGGCGGAGGAAAGTGCTGCCTCCCCTCCCATCCCCACAATCCAATCTTCCCTTTTCACCTTTAAACAAATGGGAGGTCTTGATCATTGATCTCCCATGCATCCTTTAGTTTGGCCTTTAGAAAGCTGGCCTGAGCAGATGTGTCTTGCAACCCTTCCCAAAGGTAAGTAAGAGTTGCAGATCCATGTGGGGCAAGGGATCTTTCCACTGCCTCAATCAGAGCAATTATTGTAAAGGTCTCGTTTCTAGTAGCTAGGGTTGCCAGCCTCCAGGTAGTAGCTGGAGATCTCCCACTGTTACAACTGATCTCCAGGTGACAGAGATCAGTTCACCTGGAGAAAATGGCAAATTTGGAAGTTGGACTCTATGGCATTATGCTCCAAACCCCACCCTACTGAGACTCCACCCCCCAATCTCCAGGTATTTCCCAACTTGGAACTGGCAGCCCTACTAGCAACTGAGGTTCTCACCTCCCTACTGAAGGAATGCAAACCAGGTTCTACTGTAGGCACACAGTTGGCATAGAGAATGGTAGAAAATGTGTGATGGGTCATTCAGATGGTGTGAGATTTGAGGGCCATTGAGGTTCATTCTCACTTCCGTCAAGGGTGCCTTTTGTCCCAAGTTACCACCACAACCCAGATTCAGGTTTATCTAATTGCTAGTACATACATCCAGTTTTTAATGAGGAACCACATGAATGGACGCCTCCCAGTTTATGAGGCCTCATCTTAGAAGATGTTGTGTCATTGAGAGGACCAGTGTTCCCTCTTAGCTGAGTTAGTGTGAGCTAGCTCACAGTTTTTTAGCATCTGGCTCACACATTTTTGTCTGAGCTCAGGAAGGATGGCTCCAGAGCAAACTGATTTATGCAGTAGCCAAATCACCTGCTCACAACTTTAATGCCAGTAGCTCACAAAGTAGATTATTTGCTCACAGGACTTCACAGCTTAGAGGGAGCATTGGAGAGGACAAGTACCAGACAACCTTCATGCATGTCCTCCTACTTCTATGACTTTATATGACCTTCGTAATGTGACTTTCCTAGGCTGGATCCCTTTTTTAAAATCACAATTACAAAGCCTTGTTATTTTGTCATTGCAGCTTCGAGCCAGGGGATGCCTGTGCTTCAGCGAGAAAGTGTTGTTGAGAGTCTGAAAGCCCATATGTTCCTCTAGAAACTAGGGAAAAAACATGGCTTCACAGGCAGTAAATAATCACATCAATATTTTGACAGCTGAGATTTTTTTTTTCATTTATTTTGTGCCAACTTTGTATCTCTTTTAGACACAACACTGCATCGGCAAAGGGATTTAGTATGGTAAAATAAAGGAGATGCTGAAGGTGGAGAGTGGAAATCATCAATACTGGCCTTTGTGCATATAATATGAAAGTATGGGTAATGTGCACAAATTGGCTGCACAAAGAGGGAATTGTGTACATTGTGTAGCCTCCATATTATATGCGAGGCTTCATAGCTTTTGTGATGTCTAAAGAAAAACCAAGCCAGTTTGGTGTAGGGGGTAAGTGCATGGACCCTAATCTGAGAGAACCAGGTTTGATACCCCACTCCTCCACTTGCAGCTGCTGGATGACCTTGGGCAAGCCATAGTTCTCAGAGTTGTTCTCTCAAGGACAGTTCTGGAAAGAGCTTTCTCAGGGTGTCTGCTGTGGGGGGGGAAGGGGAAGGAGTTTATAAACTGCTTTGAGACACCGAGTAAAGGATGCCGTATAAATCCAATCTCCTCCTCCTCCTCCTCCTCTTCTAATATCAAACAGTGTTGTTGTTTTTTTAAAAAAAAACACCCTGTCAACTTTTCAATGAATTAGTGACTTTGCCTCTTCCTATAAATTCCTCAGACTTTACAGAGGAAGGGCTGTGGCTCAGTGGCAGAGCATCTGCTTGGCATGCAGAAGGTCCCAGGTTCAATTCCCAGCATATCGAGTTAAAAGGATCAGGTCGTACCAGTAGGTGATATGAAAGACTTCTGCCTGAGGCCCTGAGAGCTGCTGCCAGTCTGAGCAGACAATATGGACCATGATGCACCAACGGTCTGATTTAGTATAAGGCAGCTTCATGCGCACTTGCAGTCAGATGGCAGCTGCAAGTTTCCCCACAGGGACTCTTTTGCTTTTTAAAACAATATTCATACATGAATACTCTGCCTTCCCAGATCTGCCCCCAAATCTCCAGGACTTTCCCAGCCTAGAGTTGGCAACCTGGAACGCTGGGTGAAAATGGCTACAAATGGTTTGTCAAAAAGAGAGAGTCTTGTTATACTTTAGAGAGACAGAGGAGGTTTCTCTTTACAACCTAATCATAAAACGGGTGTCTTCCAGCTTTTAACAGCAGTGTTGTGTTTTTGCAGGTATTGGGTTGGTGGTGGTGCAAATGTTCTTTTTGTATCTATTGTGTGACCGAGAGCTTCTCTTGCAGTCAAAGCGCACATACACAAAAACCAGCAGTGAATGTATATAAAGCTGTAGCAGAAACAGGATTTTGCTAGTCTGCTTCGTCTCCAAGTGGCTGGTGCGCCGAGGCAGGTTTGGAAGCTCCCCAGCCTCAGGCACAAAGGCACTGCACCGGCTCTGAGCAAAAGCTCAAAAAGCCCAGACTGGAATTTGATAACAGCGTCTAATTATTATTATAATGATGCAGTTCTCCACCCAACCTGCCCATTAAGATTTGCAATGCAATTTATTTTGGTCTCTATTGTTGTTGCTGTCGGCATAATAAAGGATTTTCTGGAAGAATCTCCCCGCCTCAGATTCTTGGAGACGTTGAACCAGTAACCAAAGTGTTTTACCCCTAGATGGAATATTAAACCATTAAGTCTTCATTTCCAATCTCAAACCTAGGTCTTTATGGGGAACATTTACCATCTCTAGGGTTGTCCAGCCCTGATTTCAGTAGCCCAGGCCAGATCTCATAAGCTAAGCAGGCTTGGCTCTGGTTAGTATTTGGATGGGAGACCACCAAGGAATACCAGGGTTGCTATGCAGAGGCAAGTAGTGGCAAAACCACCTCCGAACATCTCTTGCCTTGAAAACCGTACTGGATCACTATAAATCAGCTGCAACTTGATGGCAAAAAGAAGAAGTTGTCAAATGGTCATAATTTTCAGTGAAACCTAATAGTGGAAAGGCTGAAAAACCAGAAATGCAAGATTTTGCTTGGTTCCACCCTGGCTTTGCCTCTGAAATACCAGATTCCATCTTGGCACCATATCTGAGCCACCAAACTCCTTCAGCTTTTGCATCTGGTCCTCCAGGTTCTATCCTGTTTCTGTCTGCCTGGACTCTATCCCCAGACGAGACCTGGAGGTCAGCATTGTCACAAACTAAGCCAGCAATCCTAATCGTCTCCCCAACTGGATTGTCTAATTGGAGGAATAATGTAAATCCTAACTAAGCAGGGAACTTCAGTCAGCATGTCAAATGTTGGCTTTCGGTAGATGGATGATCGTATCCTTTATTGTTTTCATATTTTGTTGGGAGCCTTTGTCATTTTTACAGCCAGTCTTCCTGGTTTGTTTCTTTTACATCATTTTATATCACTGACGTATTATGCACCATTATGTGCAACTGATGCAAAGATAACTTCAAAAATGTGTGAATGGAAGAAGGAAAAATTGACATGAGAAAACAGCATGAAAATATTACTGGGTTCACACTTATTTGATGCAAAACTGAAGCAGGAGCTTTTGAGCCAAAATAGCAGGGCTGCAAAATTTGTCGTTGTCCTACCCTACAGGGGAGGTGGCACTTGCTGCTGAGTAGGCTGCTGTGGCCATTGGGCAAACAGATTATCTTCAGCTAGGATCAGAGCCTGTTCTGTATTCCTGTCTAGTGGGTTCTACTTCCCAACCCCTCCTGCACTTCCTTTCCTCAACTCTTGGCTCTTCCAAATGTATATAGAACTCCCTCTCAGGGAGTGATTGCTCTCTTTCTCACTTCTTCCTACAAGTGGGTTTTAAAGGCAGAAGCCTGCTAAAGAGTAAAGGATGTTACGGTAACGAGCATGCAATTGAGAAACTGCTAAAAAGTAAAGGATGTCATGGAACATGTTGCAATCTAGAAGTTTGGGGAATGATATTTACAGTAACAACTGCCTGCAACTGTGTTGTAAGTATTAAAACTTTGCCACATATCAGGTCCCCCAAAAGATGGAAAGATGACACAGAAAACAATGAAATGCAAGAGGTTGTTAAAAACGGAGTCAACAAATGATGGCTGCTCTGGACTAACAGGCTATAGAGGAATCACCCAATAAGTGAGAATGACATGCCAAACTGTTCTCCTCTTTCACTATTATCCTGGGTCACCAGGGTCAGTCAAAACATGTGTGTGTATGTGTGTGTAATGGACTGCACATAAAACAGGTTCCCTAGTGCTGCTATTTCAGAGAGCTGGGAGGTAAAGAGTTGATGTCTCATTGTAATGCAGAGCTTGAGTGACAGGCTGCTGCCTGTGTGTAGCTGAGCCAGCTGAGGAGAACTTTAAGAGCAGCTGAGTGCTGAGAAAAAGGTTCTTTCTCAGCTAGTAGCCAGACAGTTGGAGCTGGTGTGTCTGTCAGAAGGACTCAGCCAAAGTTACTTTTAAACTGACAGTACACAACTCCTGCCCCTTATAGAATACTACCAGAAACTGAGGGAAAGTTCAAAATAGGAACTTTAGTCTAAGTGTCAGTCAAACTAAACAACTGTTTATTAACAGTGTTAAGAACTGAGGATCAAGTTTGGCAGAAGAGATTGGTCAGAAGGTCGAAACTGCCAGTCTAGCCAAACAGAAAAGGAATATTGCTTCTAGGATATGGAGAATTTTTCCTTCTCAGTTATTCAGTGTGTCCAACTCAGAAGGGACCCTTGGTTGGTGTGAAAAAGGAAATGGTCTTAAGCTCCTCAGGTTATAGAAATATACTGTGGTTTCCAGAAGACACACACATAAAAGTAACCTTCAGGAAACCTGAACAGTAACAGGAAACTTTGAAGAATCTTTCCAACTGTAACTAAAATATTTGGTCAATCATTTCTCACTGCTAAGACCCAAGAATATTGAGAAACTAGCTTCAACATGTCATTCACACTTACTGATTCCTCTGTAGCCCATTAGTCCAGAATTCAAACTATTATATCCTGTAAATACTTCAAAATTTACCTCAGTTTTCTCGTCCCCTGCCTATTCCTACCCAACTGTGCCTGTTTAATAAAATCAACATTCCCATTTGATCTTTACTTCATGTCAAGTGCCATTTACAAGTGGAATATTAAGGGGACCCCTGCTTTTCTACAATAAATCATTGCCCTGGGCAAAAGCCAAATAACTTCACTATCACAAGGTGGGACATGCAAAAAGTTATAATTTATGTATTAACAAACGCTACAAGCTGGCTGCTCAGGTTAAAGTGGAGATCAGCGGTTTTGGTAGGAAAAAATCTGCCTCACAGTAAAGAAGCAGCAGGGGTCCATCATAGGGTGCTTCCTGTTTGGTGCAGCAAACAATATGGAGTCGTGAGCCATCCCAGGCAGTGCCCTTTTTCTCTGAGAAGTGCTTCTGTCCCCATTTGGAGATACCAGTAGTTATGGCCGCTGGCCAATAGGAGAGGCTGGGTTTGCCTCTCTCCAATTATGAGCTACACAGAAAGAAGCCTTCACTACCAATGGTCCTAACAAATTGTACAAATTTTAAAATATTTCAACTTTACTCATAGACAAAAAAAAAATGTACTCCCCTCTTGCTTTTCCTTAAGAAAGCTCTGAGCATCTACATGGGCCTCTCAGAGGTCCAGAAACTAATCAAATCCTTCAGTATTTATGCTACAGCTCCCCATCATTTGCTAGACTTGCCATCCTCCAGGTGGGGACTGGAGATCTCCTGTTTTTACAATTGATCTCCGGATGACTTTGGAAAATCAACTCTACAGCATTAGACCTGCTGAGGTCCCTCCCTTCCCAAATCCTGCCCTCTCCAGGATCTACTCCCCAAAATCTCCAGGTATTTTCTAACCCAGAGCTGGCAACCTTAACTATGGGCAGAGCTATGGACAGAGCCAGTTTGGTGTAGTGGTTAAGTGTGTGGACTCTAATCTGGGAGAACCAGGTTTGATTCCCCACTTCTCCACTTGCAGCTGCTGATGTGACCTTGGGTCAGTCACAAGCTCTGGCACAGCTGTTCCTGAAAGAGCAGTTTGTGTCAGAGTTCTCTCAGCACCACCTACCTCACAGGGTGTCTGTTGTGAGGAGGGGAAGGGAAAGGAGTTTGTAAGCCGTTCTGAGACTCCGAGTGAAGGGCGGGGTATAAATCCAATCTCTTCTTCTTCTTCTCTTCTACATACTATATGGGGCATATGCTGCTATAAAGAGTATGCTGTGTTCTCCCTTGCTACTTACCTCCTGATCTGATGTCTTCTCATTGCACATTTGAAGTCATATCCCTTGATCCAAGGGATTTTTCATCAAGGCAGTGTGAACCATTTCCAGCTATAGACAGCTGGGCAATACTTAAGTATTGCTAATCCAATACAGCCACTGATAAAGGCAGCCTAACATCTGATCCACCCAGGATGGGCCACCAAGAAGACATTTAAACGGTGGCCCATCCTGGGTGGATCAGATGTTAGGCTGCCTTTATCAGTGGCTGTATTGGATTAGCAATACTTAAGTATTGCCCAGCTGTCTATAGCTGGAAATGGTTCACGCTGCCTTGATGAAAAATTCATGGTTCTTTGTCAATATGCTAAAACCATCCAACAATTGTCCCACCTTGGAATGTCAGGTATTTCCCTACTAATCTTCCTGCCAGATTTTGACAGCAGTTATCTTCAAACTGCCTAGTCAAATTCAAGGTCTGTATCTTGGACCAATCATGTTCCTGGAAAAGTGGGTTCCCATGTCTAGCTATGGGACTCTTCCCCATGAACAGACCATCCCAAGTCAGTGGAAAGTGTGCCAGGTTATCTCACTACTTGAACTCTCCTGCAACTGCTTTGGCAGGCTCCTTTTCCCCCTCTCTGCTACTTGGACATCCTTGGACGTCCACTGTGTCTCACCCTGGACCTCTCCAGACCCTAAACCCTGGATTTAAGGTAGTATGTCCCTTTCCTAAAACTTCACAATTTCCTCCTTTCTACCTTTTATAAGTGCGCTCTTGTTGGAGCGTGTGTGTGTACGTGTGTGATTACATTTTACTTTTTATTTTATTTTGAATAAAATAAAGCTATTTGTTTGTGTTTACAATCACTGTCTCTCACTCTCTGTCTTCAAAATTTCTTTTTTAGTATCCCCACCAAGATCCACCCTAGTATAAACAGAATACAAGACCCTGCATTATTCCTTTTTGGAACCCTTTTAAAAGCTAATTTCCCCTTCTCTGGGTCCTGTTTGGGTAACAACCCTCAACTACCCAACTAGTAAACCAAAGTTAAGTAGTTAGGGTTTACAGTGTGCATTTGCATAAATTAGGGAAAGAGACTATTATGATCCATGACTCACAACAGAAATTGTTACAGTCAGTGATTAGACAAGGACATCCACATCCAAGATATCTTGTCCTTATTTTTTAAAAAATGCCACAGTGTGGTACATTCAGCTACAATGCCATAACTCATCTCATCCATTAATGTACTATGTAAACAGAGCATGTCTGGGGAGGGCACATTATAATTATAGTCTCTCCTTTGCTCATGAGCGAGGTATATTTTAATCCTTCTATGCTCATCACATCAATTTTATCTGAAATACCTAACCACTGATCTGTGAGAAATTACCCAAGGGTAATATTCCCACCCACCGCCACCAGTTTGCCAAGCAATAACGTGAGTTCCTGCCTTTCGCTATAATGAAGATTGAGAACTGGTATTTAGTACTCGACTGTATTCCCAAGAGGCCGAACAAATTACCACTCGCTTAATTCCACCAACTCTGTTTGTATTCCCTTAATGGTTTCCAATGCAAACATTATTCCTCCTCACTAGACCGTTCTTTGTTTTAGTTTTGCCCAGGATTCTTATTACAGGATCCACCACATGCAGACCGGTCCTCTGTATGTGTTTTCAGAAGCAAGTCCCACTAGACTTTATAGACTTTGGTCCCAAATAAAGTATACACACTGGGTACAATCTGTAACTGTTAGTGCACTTGAGATGTATTGTTCAAGTCAGATCAAAGAACAGCAACATGTGTTAGAGACTGGTGAATGCCACAAGAGGGGTGGACTGGAGGGGGTTTACTTTCATCTCTTTTCAATTCTCAAATGCTGGTCAGGTAAGCATTGATTTTTGGCAATATGCCAATGTACTCTTGCCATATCTCCTAATATTTGTGAGTGGAGAGCCTGTTTGGTGTAGTGGTTAAGTGTGTGGACTCTTAATTTGGGAGAACCTGGTTTGATTCCCCACTCCTCCACTTGCAGCTGCTGGATGACCTTGGGCAAGTCATAGTCCCATCAGAACTGTTCTTAAAAAACAGCAGTTTCTGTCAGAGCTCTCTCAGCCCTACATACCTCACAAGTTGTCTGTTGTGGAGAGGGGAAGGGAAAGGAGTTTGTAAGCTGCTCTGAGACTCTGAGTGAAGGGCGGGGTATAAATCCAATCTCCTCCTCTTCCTCCTTACCATTTGCCTGGAACTGAACTATTTCTGAATCCATAAACATCCCAGACAAACATTTTAAAGCGATAGCTTCTTGAAGGTGTAGGTGTACTCTTTGAATGGCAATTCATTTTCAACAAGGGCTGTGTAGTATATGGAACCTGTCTCTTTAAGAGACTGGCTTTGGTCCTAGGTAGAATTCCTTATCTTCACATGAACGGGTGTGTCTTCTAAAATATACCAGTTAGAACTGGGTTGTTGGTAGTTAGGACTCCAGCACTTGATAAATCTGAGGCTGTGGTCAGACGGCGTGCTTATTGTATTGTGGGCACACCCCTGGGTTTATTTGTTCTGCAGAGATTCAATCAGACATCCCACCTTTCACCTGCTTCACTGCACACTCAACCATGGGCAACCGTCCAGACCATGGATCCAGTGTACAAGTGGTGTTTTTCTAGCCTCCTCACTCACGCATGTGCATAAACACTTATTTGAGGTATTGGGCAGGGGTTTTTTTTAATTCATTGTCAGTGCATGCACCTAAGCACATATTCGAAGCACCGCTCCTTTTTGTCAGCCTAGCAATCCCTCCGCCAAGTACTGTACTCTAATTAGTTCTTATGCAACTAAATTTCTCCACCAGTAATCACTCCCTTTCCCGTTCATATTTGAATTGTCTGTTCAGGTTGGTGAGCATCAGAAAAATGGACCCTCAGGATCCCTGAGAGAACTCTTTGGGACTTCTCATGTTTACCTTTAAACATGGCTTGGTGTTCCCTGCCTTGCTGTTCTGAACATTAAAGGAACAGTTACCATATTCTGAAAAACCAAAAGACAACATATTTCCAAACCCACTACTTCAAAAAAAGTGATTACTATGACCAGGGCTGTAGCCAGGATTTTGTAATTCAGGGGGCCTGACTATGACAAATCTCATCTTCCCAGTGGTGACAGAAAGTGGCTTACAGCGTTCTCCTCTCCATCATTTTATCTTCACAATAACCTTGTGAGATAGGGTAAGCAGAGTATGTGTGACTAACCCAAGATCAACCCACAGATCTCCTTGGTAGGGATTTGAACCTGGTCTCCCAGATCCTAGTCTGACACCCTAACTATTACATCTACTCCAGAGCCTGAACGGCAGCCTTAAGTGTTATGCAGTATGAAATATATTGGCATTCTTCACAGGCTGCACAATCTGATGCCCAGTTGTCATAAGTAGTTCTAATGGGGCAAAGGGAATGTATGAATCACATCCCATTTGAACACTTGAACACTAACTTTCAGGCATGTAGCTTAACTCCCTTAAGGACAGTAAAAACCTGAGATGCATAATTTCAAAGCTCTCAGCAGGTCATATGAGTAATGCATGTCTGCTTTTCAGGGGCAAGCTAAATATAACAGTGGAGATCCATGTCTGGCGCTCCTGATTTATTAATTTTCTGAAATGCTTTTGAGGTGATAGAGCCATTGTTGTTCTTTGTGCATATACTGGGTTCTTTTTGTCTTACTTGTGTCTGGCCAAACTGGCTTTGCAGTCTGGGTTTTGTTATTTTGCAAAAAGAGCTTTCACACCTCGTTAACCATGCCATCTTCAATTGTCTGAAACATTATTGTCTCTTTACAGCCACAGGGGCATCAAGAGACATAAAGGAGAAGGACTGTGCTATTCCAACCACAGAAAATTTCATGGTTATCCAGGAAAGGTTTTCAGGAAGAGAGATACAAAGGAGGAGAGAGAAGGGTAATGGGAGATCAAAACTGAGGCAGATGCTAAAAAGAAGCACCCATCTGGACCCATATTATTTCCTAACTTTTTAGAGATTGTATGCTGCCTTTTTACCAACAGGCACTGTGCTGGCTCTGGCTGGTTGCCACGGATACCCTTCACTGAAAGCTGGATACGCAGTCCAAAAGCAAGCCGAGATACAGAGCCAAAGATCAGAATGCTGGGAAATCAGTCAGAGTTTTCAGGAGCAAGGAGTGGAGGCTGGCAGCCAGGACTAGGTCTGAGAACACACGGCTGCTTCCGTGCCAAGGCAGGTGAGCGGGGTTGTTTATGACCAAATCCTCCCTTCCCTGGGAGGCAATCTGCAAAGACTCACAGCCCCTCACGTTGCCTTTGCAACAGCTGAAGTCTGGCACTCCTCCTCCTCTCTTGCACATTCAGACGCTGGCGTGCCCTGCGTCTGGGACAATCAGGTGAGCTAGGTGGGGATTCTGGCCTCGGGGTGTCTCCAACTGGGGGTGCTGGGCCAGGCTCTGGAGCAGACTCTCCCTCTGACTGTACCTCAGTCTCTTCACCTTGCCTCCTGCGTAGATGCTGGGGCCTCTTCCCCCTCAGGTGCTGGTATAGGTTCCTCTTCTGGGCTGACTCCAGAGGAGGCTGGGTCGCTCCATGCCTCTTCCTTATCTGAGGAATAATCAGCCTCAGCACAGCCAGGACCCATGACAGGCATTTAACTTTCAATAAGATGGTAAACAAAATTTAACCAATAAAACAGCAATAAATTGAACTTAAAGGGGGGTAGCAGCATATAAAAACTGTTTTCAAAGCAGCCACACAGTTTATCACAATGGGACAGAAAAATTCCTCCCGATCTTGTTTGGGGTAACAGTGCAATATGTATAGGTGTTGATGGTCCTTCTGCACATGTACCGTTGGCCAGTCCAGAGTGAGGACAATGCATGGGGGAATAGAGGAGAACAGGTGAATCATGTAGTACAGAGGTTGGTCGCATTATCTCTTCCAGTGAATTCTGTCCCCTGGAAATCAAGGAAATCAAAAGAAATCAGGACCAACTTCCAGGGAACATGGTGACCCCATATGAAGCGCTTTCAAAGGCTCCAGTCCTTTCTCACTATGGGGTGAACAATGACACAAAAGGAGGGAATTTACTTCTTTATCCTTACCTCCCCCCCATGGGAGAGACCCAACTGACATATAAACCTGTGTTTCTCAGTTTCCACCTGTGTCCTGGAAATATTAAAGACAGTTGAAATGAGTAGGGCCTTTTGCCGATACAGTCAGTCAACCCCAACCAATCTTTTTCTTTTTATTCCTTTTTTTCTAAACAAATCTGCATTCAGTAGTTCTTTGCAATCTTTGCAATCTTTTGAACTCCCAGAACTGTGATATTTTAGTTATTTTGGGACCCCTGGAACTGTGATGTTTTGGTTATTTTTGGACTCCTGGAACTGTGATATTTTGGTTATTTTTTGGACTTCTGGAACTGTGATTGTAATTGAAAAGAATGGCAGTCTTCCAGCAGTGTTTGAAGTCAGCTTCCAAAATATAGTGGCAAGAGGGATCCTCGTCGAAAATTTATGGCTTTTGAAGCAAGGCTTCTGATAAACTTTGATCTTTAATTACTGCTATTCAGCAAAAGATTTATGTAGCCAGTTTTACAGAACTTTATTTTGGCAGAACAGCACTTGGCTGCTTCAATGATAGAGCAAAAATACTCAGTGAAGCTCTTTTTTATATTATTTACTTTGAGGAATATCTAATTGGTTGTTTTCATTTGTACTTTTACTCTTTCTTATCTTTTTATTTTATTTTTTATCTTTGACTAAAGATGCGTGTTTGAAGTTTTCAGTTTTTTGGCTGTGATGTGACTCTACAGGGATTAATGAAATTCAGTTTCGCCAGACAGTCGGCTCATCGGAAAGACAAGATTTATTTTTCTCTGTTATATATTTTCCTATTTGGACATGTGACATTTCTCAGAATGAAACACAACATAAAAACATTATGTTTCCCCTCCTGAAGACCTTAGATGTATCAGCACACCAGGAAACAAAGCTAAGACAAGGCTTCCCCCCATTTTCTTGTTGCTCCCCCTTTCTTCTCCCCCTTCCCCCCTTTCATTTATCACCTCCATCCCATGCTTTACTATAATTTTAATGGGGAGGAAGAATTTTTCTATTGGTGACAGATGGATGTTTTTTGTGATTTAATGATTAGAATGATTAGAACATAAGGTACCTTTCTCATCTATACTATATCTATTCAGAATATTCATTACTTGCTACATTTAGCCCTTTTTTATAAGAACTATACAGAATATTTTTATTCTAACAGACATATGCTTCAGTTGAGTTATTCAAACAATATAAACTTTGATTGTTGTGCATTTGATATATGCACAGAAAACAGTATATGGAAATAATAGATGGAAAGTGTGTACAATATTTTTAAAAAATAGAAGAGGAAAAATGAAAATGTCAACAGGAACACATCAAAAAGACAAAGAAAAAATGAGTACAGGTGAAATGGATGAAGAACAGGGAACTGAAGAAATGGTGGGAAAGTTATCACAAATATTGGTTCACCAAATGCAACAATTTGAAGAAAGAACTCAAAAGACTATTCAAGATTCAGAGAAAAGAACCTTGAGGAATATCCAGAGTATTCAGAGAAATATTCAAGAATCTGAGGAAAGAACCCAGAAGAACATTCAAGAACTGTGTCAAGAGATATTGGCTGGACTATCATAAATTAATTTAAAATTACATGAACAAACACAAGAAATTATAAATATCAAAAGGGAAGCAAAAAGATAATGGCGCATATTTAGAAAGGCCGGATCTTCTGATTGAGAATTGAAATCCAGGAAACTCAATGCAGATCTAATAATCTGTGTTTTAGAGGAATCCCAGAGGATTCTGGGAGGCCAAAATTGGGGAAAAGCTTTTGTGATTTACTTCAGAATTATTTGAATGTAGAGGAAGACTTTCCTGACATTGACCAGATTTTTAGAGTGAATTCAAGATTTGCATTAAAAATAAGCTACCTTGAGATATACTGGTTTGAGTCACCTACAAGAAAACACAAGACATACACTAAAAAACTAAAGGGGATCACCATTCAAGATTGTGGGAAGATGCAGAGCTTTCAGGATTTACCAACAAGTGTGTTAAAGAAAAGGAAAGATTTTGACTTTTTGGGAGATTTTATGAAAGAAAGAAATGAAATATTGTAGGAAAATACCATTTGCAATAGAGGCATTTTTACCAAAAGGAAGAAAAATAATCGCAGCAGAGGAACAAGCCAAGCAATTGGCTGAAAAGCTGCAAACAGAGGTCTTACATAGAGGAATGGAAGGAGAATCTCCAAGTAATTCAAAGCAATCTGCTAGTAGCTTAAAGCAAAGTTAACAGACCAAAAACTCTGAAGAAGAAACAAGCATAGAAAAGGATAAGTTGGACGTGGCAACAACATCAGGGCAAAATGAATAAATTAAAAATAGTATAAATAATTATCAATGGACTGAATTAAGAACATAAGAACATAAGAGAAGCCAATGTTGAATCAGGCCAATGGCCCATCTAGTCCAACACTCTGTCACACAGCGGCCAAAATATACCAGGTGCCATCAGGAGGTCCAGCAGTGGGGCCAGGACACTAGAAGCCCTCCCACTGCTGCCCCCCCCAAGCACCAAGAATAGAGTGCCCCAGACTGAGAGTTCCCATCTATACTCTGTGGCTAATAGCCACTGGTGGACTTCTGCTCCATATGTTTATCTAATTTCCTCTTGAAACTGTCCATGCTTGCAGCTGCCACGACCTCCTGTGGCAGTGAATTCCATATGTTAATCACTCTTTGGGTGAAGAAGTATTTCCTTTTATCTGTTCTAACCCGACTGCTCAGCAATTTCATAGAGTGCCCACGAGTTCTTGTATTGTGAGAAAGGGAGAAAAGTACTTCTTTCTCAACCTGCTCAATCCCATTCATAATCTTATAAACCTCGATCATGTCACCTCTCAGCCGTCGTTTCTCCAAGCTAAAGAGCCCCAAGCATTTTAACCTTTCTTCATAGGGAAGGTGTTCCAACCCTTTTATCATTCTAGTTGCCCTTCTCTGCACTTTTTCCAATGCTATAATATCCTTTTTGAGATGTGGTGACCAGAACTGTACACAGTATTCCAAATGAGGTCGCACCAATGATTTATACAGGGGCATGATGATACTGGCTGATTTGTTATCAATTCCCTTCCTAATAATCCCCAGCATAGCGTTGGCCTTCTTTATTGCAGCTACACATTGTGTAGACATTTTCAGCGAGTTATCCACTACGACTCCAAGATCTCTCTCTTGGTCCGTCTCTGCCAGATCAGACCCCATCAACGTGTATTTATATTTAGGGTTTTTGGCTCCAATGTGCATCACTTTGCACTTGGCCACATTGAACCCCATTTGCCACATTGACGCCCACTCACCCATCCTCAACAGATCCCTTTGGAGTGCCTCACAATCCTCCCTGGTTTTCACCACCCTGAACAACTTTGTGTCATCTGCAAATTTAGCCACATCACTGCTTACTCCCAATTCCAAATCGTTAATAAACAAGTTAAAAAGCATTGGACCGAGTACTGATCCCTGTGGTACTCCACTGCTTACCACCCTCCACTGAGAAAGTTTCCCATTTATACTCACTCTCTGTTTCCTATTTATAAGCCAGTTTTTGATCCACAAGAGGACTTGTCCTTTTATCCCATAACTATTGAGCTTACTTAGGAGCCTTTGATGAGGAACTGTATCAAAAGCTTTCCGGAAGTCAAGGTAAATAATATCTATTGGGTCCCCGTTGTCCACATGTTTGTTCACTCCCTCAAAAAACACTAACAGGTTAGTGAGACAAGATCTTCCCTTACAGAACCCATGCTGAGTCTGCCTCAATAGTTTTTGTTCATCAATGTGCCTACTAATTCTTTCCTTAATAACAGTTTCCACCAACTTACCCGGTATCGATGTCAGACTGACTGGCCTGTAATTTCCCGGATCTCCCCTGGAGCCCTTTTTAAAGATGGGAGTGACATTAGCTACCTTCCAGTCCTCAGGAATGGAGGCAGATTTTAAAGAAAGATTACATATTTTTGTCAGGTGATCCACAAGTTCACATTTGAGTTCTTTCAGAACTCTCGGATGAATCCCATCCGGGCCTGGTGATTTATTAGTTTTTAAATTGTCCATCAGTCGGAGGACTTCCTCTCTTGTTACCGCAATCTGATTCAGGTCTTTCAAACCCCATCCCGAAATCGGTGCTTCTGGAGTGGGCAAACACTTCTCCTTTTCCACAGTGAAGACAGAGGCAAAAAATGCATTCAGCTTCTCAGCCATTTCCTTATCATCCTTCACTACTCCTTTTACCCCTTGGTCATCCAAGGGCCCCACTGCCTCCCTGGCTGGCTTCCTACTTCTACTGTATTTGAAGAAAGTTTTATTGTTGGTCTTTATGTTTTTTGCGATATGCTCCTCATATTCCCTTTTTGCTTGCCTGATCACAGACTTGCATTTTATTTGCCATAGTCTGTGTTCCTTTTTATTAACCTCACTAAGACTAGCTTTCCACCGCTTAAAGGAATCCTTCTTACCTTTTACAGCTTCCATTACTTTATTTGTTAACCATGCAGGCTTTTTTCTATACCTATTTGTGCCTTTCCTAACCTGCGGTATATATTTTTTCTGAGCTTCTAGGACTGTATTTTTGAATAGTCTCCAAGCTTCCCCAATGGTTTTGACCTTCTCCACTCTTCCTTTCAATTTCTTCCTCACATGTCCCCTCAAACCAGAGAAGTTACCCCTTTTAAAGTTAAAAGTGGTTGCGTCAGTCTTTTTGGGCAACTCCCTATCTGTACAAATGTTAAACTCAATGACATTATGGTCACTGTTCCCAAGTGGTGCAATCACTTTTACATCTCTCACCAGGTCTTGGGTGTTACTTAGGACCAAATCCAGGATCGCCTCTCCCCTGGTAGGATCTGTGACCATCTGTTCCACAGCACAGTCATTGAGAGCGTCTAAGAACGCAATCTCTTTTTCCCGACTAGAACTCATATTGACCCAATCAATGTGTGGGTAGTTAAAGTCGCCTATTACAACACAGTTATTTCGTCTAGCCGCTATCTTTAATTCATTCATCATTTTATAATCCTCCTCTATCTTTTGATCTGGTGGGCAATAACAAACTCCCACTGTTAAGCCTCCTTTTGGACCCACTATTTCAACCCATAGCATTTCCAGAAGTGAATCCAATTCTCTTACCCTCTCAATTCTCCTTCAAAATGCTTGAAAATCTTCAATCAGCTGTGTGGCGGAATGTGCCTGCTCTGGCCTACAAACCCTATTCTGGCCTGCCCTCCTAGGCGTTTTTTCACACCTGGAGGGGATTTTCTTCCATTCTCAGGGTAGCCTACCACTGCCATCTGACTTTTGTATGGAATTGCCCACTGAGGGGGACAGGATTTCCAACTTCCCTTCCCATTTCTGAGGCCTTGCCTCCTTGTCTCCCACTGCCCAGTGCCTGGTCACCATGGGGACATTTTACAGCCTTGCACACCCCTGGAGGAATAGCCACTTGCCAACTGCCCGCCTTCCTCCTGGCACTCCTTTTAAAATAGCGTGTCTGAGATGGTGGAAGTCTGTGTGGTACAGAGAACCACTGCCAGCCTCAAAAGTTATGAAGTATTTATTAAAAGGAAAATGTTTACAAACATACTTTTAGCAGAGCACCAGATTTGAGCAAAGGATACAAAAGGAATTGGTAAAACACAAATCTTCTGTCCCTCTCTCTATACATGCCCTGTTAGATGGTAAGACAGGACAGACTCCTTAGCTTAGGAAGTTACCAACCTCTACAGAATTTCCAGTACCTTACAGTTTCCTTCAGCTGTCCAGACCAGCCCATTGTCAAAATGACTGCCTGCTCCACAGGAGTGGTCTGCATGTCCAGAGGAGAGGTCACAGCACCCAAGAAAAAGAGAGCTACTTGCCGTTGCAAGGAGGTTTTATCATCTCCTTTCCCCCAACCCTCTGACCCAGGTCAGGCCAGGTCAGAGAAGTGTTTCCTCAGAATTCTAAACATTTATTTCCTGGAATTTGTTCTAGTCTAAAGTCCTCCAAATCTCTGTTCCCTGCTTGGAGGGGGGAAGAAGGGGGAAGCTGGACCATCCCATTGTCTCTAGTTAGACCTATTAGCATTTGTTAAGAGGTAGCTGAGGTGAGCTCGGGAAGCCATTGATGGACTTCCTCTTCCCTGCTTGTTCTCTGTCAAGAGGGCAAAAAACAGATAAAATGCAAAGTGGGGGGTTTGCCCATTGCCAAGCTCCCAGGAGACAAAAAACAATTTCTTCACAAACTGAAAAAACAAAACACTGATATATTAGCCTTCAATAATGCATATAAAGAAGAAATACCAACATATTTTAAACAATAAAAAATTAGGCAAAGCATATCTTGTTTAGCACAAAATAAAAAATGTGGACTATTTACATAAACAACCCACAATTATTAGTATTAGAAGAATTAAGAGACTCAGATGGAAGATACCTAATTTTAAAAATGGGACTCTTGGAAGGCAAAATATGCACAATAGCAACAATATATGCACCCAATGAGGCCAAAATTCAATTTTTTGGAGATTTTTTCCCAAACTATGCTAGACTTCCAAGATGAGGAAATAATTATTCTTGGATATATGAACAAAGTCCTAGACCCCAAAAAAGACCAAGGAATATTAAAGGCAGAAAATTACCTTAAAAAGTACTTCAGTACATGGAAATGCTGGAATCAGAAGACTCCTGGACGACCAAACTTCCAAAGGGTAGAGACTTTACCTTCTTTTCGGACAGGCATCAAACATAAGAATAGACATGCATTGGATATAAAAAAGTTTGAGAATGAATTTAGAAAAAGTAGAGATTCGACTGATGATATTTACAGACCATAATCCCATGGAAATAGTCTTGCAATGGAATAGAAAATCAAGAAGAAAATGAAGATTAAATTATACTCCTTTAGTATAAGAAGATGTAGTAAATAAGTATAAAAAAGATTTAGAAGAGTTTTTTAAAATAAACAACACAGAAGGAATGTGTCCAGCTACAACGTGGGAAGCAAGTAAAGCTTCTATCACAGGGATTATACTAGCAGCTGCTGCTAAAAAAAAAAAAAGCAAGCAAGATCCGAACAAAGATAGTAACAGAAAAAATTCAGAGACTGGAACAAGAACATAAAAACAATCATAATAAAAACACTAGCAGAGATTAAACAATTAAAAAACCAATTAGATACGTTAGAAGTAGAAGAGGTACAGAAAAAATTGAAATTTCTAAAACAAAGATTTATTGAACATGCAAATAAACCTGCCAGATATCTGGCATATTGTCTCCTCCTCCTCCCCCCTAGCCTCCTGTGACTAATCCACAATAAGCGGTCTTAAAGATGCCAAATGCTGCGGTCAGACCCACTAAATAATCCACTTTCAGTGCACTTTCCAACTGGATTTTTACTGTGTGAACTGACAAAATCCAGTTGGAAAGTGCAATGAAAGTGCAATGAAAGTGGATTATTTAGTGGGTGTGACCACAGCCTTGGTGTCCATGGCTGTAAAGGGGAAAAGGTATGGTTGTGTATTTTATGTATCTTTGTATTTTATATTTCTTTTCATTGTTTGTTTCATTGTTTAAAAAATAATGCAGGAACCATACCTGTTCTATAACCACCTTAAATAGAGCATTCCTTTAAATGCCCGGCAGAGAAAGAGTTTATTCTTTGTCCTACTAATTACGCAAAAGCCAAAGAAATGTATTTACTAATGATGGGCTCTGCTAAGCGCAAACAGAAGGGGAAAACGTCAGAAAGGAATTCTTCATTGTCTTTTGTAAAGCAACTCCAGTTTGGTGTTTTAACTCTCAGTGACACTGTCCCCGCTCAGGACAGTGACAGGTGGCTAAGTCAGAAGGCCAATGTAAACAAACACAACCTAATCAGAGAACAAGTATAAAGAAAACAGTCGTGAGAGTCTGACCCACAAATCAAACAGTCAACAAGACTTGCAAAAAAATACTTCCTGTGTATTACAATCTAAATTCCTTCAAATCATAAGAAAATCCTAGAACAAAGATACATCATCAACGTTGTCTCTGGATTATATAACAACGTTACAAAATTGGATCTTCCGCAGGAATATCAGAGTGTTACAAAAGCTTTCTTGCTCTTAAAGTGCCTTACAACAAGTCATGAAAGATAATTACAATTCATTCAAGCAGGACGCTGATCTCGATATTTTCAGGCTCAGATATGCTGCTAAGATTCTAATGGATCCCAGGCGTCTCGGGATTTTCTTATAATTTGAAGGAATTTAGATTGTAATACACAGGAAGTATTTTTTGCAAGTCTTGTTGACTGTTTGATTTGTGGGTCAGACTCTCACAACTGTTTTCTTTATACTTGTTCTCTAAGTCAGAAGGCCACAATCTATGGCTGGTGATGTCTGTTCGTTGGTCTGATGGGTTACAACTCAGGCCAGTCTGATCGACTTGACACCTTGAAAGCCTGCTCTGCAGCTTGCTTTGGAAAGCAAACCTGAGTTTCTGCGCAGCGGAATTCTGTACTCCAGCTGCTTGAGGAATAAGTTCACACTGAGGTTTGTTACTTAGAAAAGAAACCAAAGTTCTTTATTGTAAGAGAATTCCGTACTTTAAAGGAAAGGCAGAGATAGATTGTAGGAAGCATATCCAGCCCCCATGGTGGACTGAGAGATGGGGAGAGAGAAAAGGGAAGTAATTGGAAGGAAATAAACCCTAAGGAGAGCATTCTGGGTAACAAAAGGACAGGAAAGGTCAGGGAGCACCTTACCTAGTCTTTACTGACTCTCTACTTATTGATTTTATTTTACTTTATTTATTACATCTTTCTCCTCGGTAGGGGCCCAAAGTGGCTTACATTGTTCTCTCCTCTGTTTTATCCTCACAACAACCCTGTGAGGTAGGTTAGGCTAAGAGTGAGTGACTGGCCCAAGGTCACCCAGCGAGCTTCCATGGCAGAATTGGGCTTCCAGCCTGGGTTTCCCAGATCCTAGTCTGACACTTTAAATACTACACCACACTACTAGGGATGCCAGGCTCCAGGTGGGACCTGGGGATCCCCCAGAATTACAGCTCATCTCTAGACTACAGAAAGCAGTTCCCTTGAGAAAATGGATACTTTGGAGAGTGGACCCTGGCACTGTACCCCACTGAGGTCCCTGTCCACCCCATAGTTGCATCTCCAAATCCCCAGGAGTTTCCCAGTATTGATCCAGTAATGTACCCCTCCATCCCCTGCTGGCAACCCAAGACCTGGGGATCCCCCAGAATTATAGCTCATCTCCAGACTACAGAGATCAATTCCCCTGGAGAAAAGGGATGAAGAAAGAAAAATTTCCATTACCAACCATGTGGTCAGTCTTTCCATTGTTGTACTTGTAACACTAAGGATGTAGTCTTAAGTGTTTGTTGTTTTGTGGATTTCCTGTGTACCTTTTTCTCTTTATTTCTAAAGGGAAAGGTACATGGGAAATCTACAAAACAACAAACACTTAAGATTACATCCTTACTGTTACAAGTACAACAACAGACAGACTGACCACATGGTTGGTAATGGAGATTCTTCTTTCTTCTTGACCCTAGAAGAAAATCACCTGAATACATTAACCAATGATTAATAGGCTCCAGTTTCCCAGGCTTTCTCCCCATTGGCTTTGTGCCAGGTTACCTTCCAAGTCAGTCTAAACAATAGCACACAAGGTAAACACATTAACCCTATAATGACTGAATTTAGACCTTGTAACACACATATTTTGAACACTTTGGAGGGTGGACTGTATGGCACTGTACCCCACTGAGGTCCCTGTCCTCCCTAAGTTCCATTCCCAAATCTCCAGGAGCTCCCCAACATGGATTTGGCAATCCCATCTCCTGCGGGAGGCCAGAGGGGACCTGGCAACCTACATACCACACTATACCATTCTGCTCTCTCCCAAGACGCCCATGCCTGTACTAGCAGCATTAAACGACTTTGCACAATCCGTTCCTTTCAACAAGGTTCCCATGGGCTGCTAACACAAACAAAAAGATAAGAAAAAAAGAACAAGGCAGCCAAACAAACGCATCAGGCTTAACTCCCAATTTTTTAAAAATGTGATAGAAAAAGCAGTGAGTCACATCTGCTGCGTAGGAAGCCCTCTCACCTTATCCCAGATATTTGTACATATTCAAAGGAAAAGCTAGCTGTACATACTGTTTTTTCCCCCAGATATTGAAAGATTATTTACTTTATTTGCTGCATTTATTGTCCGTCTGCCATTCTTGTTGCCCAATAGGGTAATAGGCTAATTTTAATTGCCTGTGAATTTTTAGGCAATTTTTTTGTTTCCTCCCTCTTTATAAATGCATTGTTTTATTGACTACATTAGGCTGCATTTTTTTCATTGTTCCCTAATTGTGAAATCCAGTTTACAGCATGTATTATACCGGTTTTATTTTATTGTTTGTTCATTGTGTGATCTAGTTTTATTACATTGTTCCTTGTTAGGTTTATACTGGTCTTTGCTGGATTGTTTTTATAATTCTGGGGTTGCTGTGCAGAGGAAGGCAATGGTAAACCACCTCTGGTCACTTCTTGCCTTGAAAACCCTTTGAGGGGTTGCTGTAACTCAGGTGCAACACGACAAGACTTAAATTACTAGTATTAATTCACGTTGAGTCTTAACAAGAAAGGCAGGCAATAAATTAAGTAAAGAAAGAAATTAATCCTCGTATACAGTATATTAGGATTAATTTCTTTCTTTGCTTAATTTACTCATTGAAGTTTAGCACTGAGTGCTCCAACATTAAATGACAGGCAGCATAAGAGCCAGAGTGAAAGCTGGGATATCTTGGCTCAGATGACAGGAGTCTCTCTCTCTCAAACTAACCTTCCACACATGTATTGTTGCCTACCTCCAAGTCAGATCTGGAGTTCTCCTGGAATTACAACTGTTCACCAGACTAGAAAGAGCAGTTTTTATGGAGAAATGGCCACTTTGGAGGGTAGACTCTATACTGGCACCACACCACATCCCCAAACCCTGCCCTCCAGATCTCTAGGAATTTCCCAATCAAGAGATGGCAACCCTGGGGTCGCTTTAAGAATACTGCAGTGGGGGGAGAAGCCCTGAATTCCGTGGAGGAAGGTCAGGATAAAACAAGACAGCAAAACCCCCAGAGACGCCTTTCTCCATCATAACAATGCCATGGCAAGAAAAGCTGCATCTGTTGTACTTCTGACTGCCCTATATGCAGCTCTTCAAGACTCAGGAGCCCTGCCAGAAAACTGAATGACTAAAAAGCATTCTGCACACGCTGATTGGCTCCCCGTGTCCCAGGACTGACCCCCCCCCCACAGCTAATGAACCAATCAAACCCCAGGATTCAAATCCAGTCAAATAAATCACGACGACTCCGCTAAGTTTTGCACTCTTCAGAGCGTAACTCCGGAATCACGCGTGCGCTCACCGAACTCAGTTCTCAAGCTTCGCGGCCAAGAAGAAACTCCACTGCGCAGGCGCACACCGTTGCCCTCGCTTCTTGTGTGCCGGGTGACGTTTCTCCGCCTTGCCGTCCGCGCATGTGTGTGTTGGGGGGGAGTCGGTAGCCATGGTTACGGGACGCGGAGCGCTGCTCGAGCCGGTCTCGAGCCCCGTGCAAAGAAGGTGAGAAGTGGAGCCCGCCTGCGGCCATGACTGACATCTTGTGCGACTGGCTGAACAGAGAAGTGAAGCTCTCGCGGGTAGTGGGTGAGTCCGGAGATATGCAAACGGGTGGGAAGGAGGGTTTGCGTTGCAAAGAGGGGAAGGGGGGGGGCTTCCTCTCTGCCCCGCCACGGGCACGGAGAACGAGTAGCAGTGAGAGCTCGGTTCTTGGACAAAGAGTTACCGCGGCTTAAACTTGCCTGGCAAAAATGTACCCCTTTTGTCCTGAATTTTGCCCTTGGTCCCAGTCCCAGAGGTGTGAAGCTCTTTGTCTAGTTAGTTTTTGGTTATGCAGCCTTGATGAAGGAAAAAGTACTTTGCGCGTGTGTCCAGAGGCATTCTGTTAAACGAAAAAGGGGAGGAAAAACAGGAGTCTTGGGGCACTTTAAACAAGTTTTTGTTGTAACGTAAAGCTCTCTCGTTTTTATTTTACTTTAGGCGGACAGGCTAGAGCCCACTTTGTCAGATAACCAGGCTATCTGTTGATGTAGCTTCTAATCCACGAACGTTTGTCTTATACTAAAAGTTAGTCTTTAAATTGTTACAAGTCTCTTGTTTATTTCTTCTGCAACAGACAAATGCCGCTTCTCCTATGGATCTATTAAGTACATTAATACCTATTCTGTATCTATTGATCAACTATGTATTTCCAGGATAGACTCGGGTGGGTAGCTGTGTTGGTCTGAAGCAACAGAACAAAGTTTGAGTCCAGTGGCACTTTTAAGACCCAACGAAGTATCTGACGAAAGCTTATACCCAGAATTAAACTTTGTTGGTCTTAAATGTGCCATTGGACTCAAACTTTGTTCTGTATTTCCAGGGTGTTCTTTGACGCTGTAAATGGGTGCAGGACTCAGTATCGCCAGTGAATGGTGCATCCCTTTGCCTCAGTCCCAGATGTATAAATCCTTGGGGGGAGGGGGTAGTCAACCTTGTCCTTACCTGGATGGCCTAGGCTAGCCCAATCTCATCAGATCTCAGAAGCTCAGCAGGGTCAGCCCTGATTAGTAGTGGGATGAGAGACCCCCAAGGATGTCTAGGGTTGCTACACAGAGCCAGGCAGTGACAAACTGCCTCTGTGTCTCTCGCCTTGCAAACTATGGTGTAGCCATGTGTCGGCTGTGATGGTCCTTTCCACCACCAGTCAGCCTTGGTGAAGGAAAAGTTAATTTGCCCAAGGAGTTCATATTAAATCACACACTCCCACACTTGGTTTTAGCACTGAAAGCAGGCTCTGGGATTCTGTTTTTAGCAGACGTTTAGATTGTGTCTCTCCTCCAGTTCCTCCGGAGGGCCAACAACAGGGCATTGAGGCTGAGGCCTTCCATTGATGTTGCCTCCTGGCTCTGGGATTCAGAGGCTTAGTGCCTCTGAATGTGGGGGTTCCCCTCAGTCACCCTGGCTAGTAGCCACTGACAGACTTATCCTCCATGAATCTATCTAATCCCCTTTTAAAGCAGATTATTCCTGTGGGATAAGAGGATGGATTCTCTTATGGATTAAAAACTGGTTAAATGACAAGGAGCAAAGATAGGAATAAATTGGCAGCTCTCACAGTGGAGGGAAGTAAGCCGTGGGGACCCACAAGGGTTAATACTGAGGTTGGTACTATTTAATTTATTCATAAATAATCTGGAATGAGGGGTGAGTGGTATAGTGGCCAGGTTTGCAGATGACATCAAATTATTCAGGATGGTGAAAACCAAGGCTGACTGTGAAGAGCTCCAAGAGGACCTTCACAAACTGGGTGAATGGGCGACAGTGTGGCAAATAAAGTTCACTGTTGGTAAGGGTCAGGTGATGCACATTGGGAGAAAAAAATCCCAACTCCCCCCCCCCCCAATATTTTATTATTTATTTATCCAAGTTCATATTAAATCACACACTCCTACGATTGGTTTTAGCGCTGAAAGAAGGCTCTGGGATTCTGTTTTCAGCAGACATTTAGATTGTCTCTCTGCTCCAGTTACAGTTCATATATTTATTTAAATATAAACAAGTAACATATCGATAAACATAACAAAGTCCTAATGACTTAGGTAAAGGTAAAGGTTCCCTTGCTCGAAAGCCAGTCGAATCCGACTCTAGGGTTGCGGTGCTCATCTCCGTTTCAAAGCCGAAGAGCCAGCGCTGTCCAAAGACGTTTCCGTGGTCATGTGCGCACGGAACGCTGTTACCTTCCCACCAAAGTGGTACCTATTTATCTACTTGCAATTTCTTGCTTTCGAACTGCTAGGTTGGCAGGAGCTGGAACTAGAGACGGGAGCTCACTCCGTCTTGCGGCACTCGGGTCTTGAACTGCTGAACTACTGACCTTCCATAGCCTGCAGTTCAGCGTCTTAACCACTTGAGCCAAATACAACAACCCAAATAAAAGTTATTTGCCAACTGGAAAACAAATACAATTACTACATTAGAATGAATACAAACAACAAATCCAGACTTCAGATATTGGGTAATGGGGTCTGAACTTGCTGAGACTGAGAGGGGAAAGATTTTGGGGTTGTAGTGGATGACTAAATGAAAGTGACAACCCCGTGTGTGCAGTGGTAAAAAAAGGCAGTCTCTATGTTAGGGATTATTAGGAAAAGGATTGAGAATAAAATGGCCAAAATTGTAATGCCCCTGTATAGATCTATGGTGTAGCCTCATTTGGAATACTTTGTACAGTTCTGGTCACCATATCTCAAAAAGGACATTGCAGAACTGGAAAAAAGTACGGAAGAGGGCAACCAAGATGATTACAGGTTTGGAGCACCTTCCCTATGAGGAAAGTCTGAAAAGTGTGGGGGTTTTCAGGAACATGATAGAGGTTTATAATATTATGCATGGGATGGAGACAGTTGACAAAGAGAACTTTTTGTCCCTTTCCCAAAATACTAGAACTCGAGGGCATCAAATGAAGCTGATGGGCAGTAGGTTCAAGACAGACAAAAGGAAATACTACTTGACACACAAAGTGATTAAAATGTGGGATTTGCTGCCAGAGGATATAATGATGGCCATAGGAATACACAGCTTTAAAATGGGATTAGAGAGATTCATGGAGGATAAGTCTGTCAGTGGCTATTAGCCATGGTGACTGAGGGGAACATCCACATTCAGAGGCACTAAACTTCTATATGCCAGAGCCAGGAGGCAACCTCAGGGGAAGGCCTTGGCCTCTATGTCCTATTGTTGGCCACTGTGTGAGACAGGATGCTGGGCTAGATGGACCACTGGTCTGATCCAGCAGGGCTCTTCTTATGTTCTTATCCTAGTTACAGTCCAAGCTCCTGGATTCAAGGCCACTTAATGCTATTCTTTGGCTATTTTTGCAGTTGGATCTGAATAAAGACCTGTTCCACTGTTCATTTATTATCCTCTATCATATTTTATAGCAGCTGGTAGATAAAAATGCAGGCAAAATTGGAAGCCAAAAAGGAGGTGGTGAGTACTAGGTCTGCCAACTCTGGTTTGGGAAATTCCTGGAGATTTAGGGGTGGAAGTTGGGGAAGGTGGGGTTTGGTGAGGAGAGGGACCTCAGTGGGATATTCATTTCATCCAGCCTCCAAAGCTGCCATTTTGCCCGGGGGAACAGATCTGCATCAAATGTCATTCTGGAAGCTCTCCAGGTTCCACCTGGAGGTTGACAACCCTAGGGGTCTTTGCTAGAGACAAGAAAGGACACTTGAAAAATTAGCTTGTAGTTGGGAACCTTCCTCATATGCTTCTGGGTAGCTAGTAGCAAGCATTTACCTTTTGCACGTGTCTTTTATAAAGGCCCATGGGGTTGCTTTGACATCTACCCATCCTCTGCTCATTGCTTATCCTCTGACGTGGTACTAAAATCTCTGTTTGTTATGGCAGGTAGGGGAAGTGGATAGGATTAGGGGGACAGCAGAGCGGGAGTAAAAGTGTCCTTGTCCTCTCTTGGACCTTTCAAAGGTCCAGGCACATTTGAGATGTTTGGCCATCTATATTGGAGACATATATAACCATGAATTAGGTCATAGAATCATAGAGTTGGAAGGGACCTCCAGGGTCATCTAGTCAAGCCCTCTGCACAATGCAGGAAATTCATAAATACTTCCCCCTCCACTCCCACCCCACTGACCAGTGTTCCACGCCCAGAAGATGACAAAAAACCTCCATGATCTCTATCCAAACTGACCTGGAGAAAAATTGCTTCCTGACCCCAAAGCGGCAATCAGCACTTCCCTGGGTGTGTAAGAAAGGGCCACAAGAACTAAGCACTGATGCAACCCTTCCTGCCCTCCCTCTCATGATCTGCCTAAGTTCACGGAATCAGCATTGCTGTCAGATGGCCATCTAGCCTTTGAAAACCTCCAAAGAAGGAGAGCCCACCACTTCCCGAGGAAGCCTGTTCCACTAAGGAACCGCTCTGTCAGGAAGTTCTTCCTAATGTTTAGCTGAAAATTCTTCTGATTTAATTTCAACCCGTTGGTTCTGGTCCAACCTTCTGGAGCAACAGAAAACAACTTCGTGGCATCCTCTATATGACAATGTTTCAGGTACCTGAAGATGGTTATCATATCACCTCTCAGTCATCTCCTCTCCAGGCTAAACATACCCAACTCCTTCAACCTTTCCTCACAGGATGATCTCCAGACCCCTCACCATCTTCGTTGCCCTCCTCCAGACATGTTCCAGCTTGTCTATATCCTTCTTAAATCGTGGTGGCCAAAACTGAATGCAATACTCTAGGTGAGGTCTAACCAGAGCAGAGTAAAGCGATACCACCACTTCACGTGATCCGGACACTATACTTCTGTTGATACAGCCCAAAATGGTATTTGCCTTTTTAGCTACCGTATCACATTGCTGACTCATGTTCCGTGTATGGTCTACTAAGACCCCTAGATCCTTTTCACATGTACTACTGCCAAGACAAGTCTCCCCCACCCTATAATTAGGCATTTGATTTTTCCTACCTAAATGGAGAACTTTACATTCATCTCCACTGAAATTTATTTAATTTGTTTTAGCCCAGTCTTCCAGCCTTTCAAGATCATCCTGTATCCTGACTCTGTCTTCTACTGTATCTGCTACCTCTCCCAATTTAATATCATCTGCAGATTTAATAAGCATTCCCTCTCTCCCTGCATCCAAATAATTTATAAAGATTTTGAACAAAACAGGTCCCAGGACAGATCCTTGAGGCACTCCACTTGTCACTCCCCTTCAAGAGGACGAGGAACCATTAACAAGCACTCTTTGGGTGCGATCTGTCAACCAGTTACAGATCCACCTAAGAGTCATAGGATCCAAACCACATTTTACCAATTTGTCAGCAAGAATATTATGTGAAACCTTATCAAAAGCCTTACTGAAATCAAGATAAACTATGACTACAGCATTCCCCTGATCCAGCAAGGTAGTAAGTTTCTCAAAAAATTAGATAAGGTTAGTGTCTCAAATAGCATTGTCTAACTGTGTGATAAGTATATATTGTGGCTTCCAAGGGTGCTCCCCCTCCCCTGTTTTGCAGGATCAAGAAGGCAGTAGAATAGGTGGTTTTTCAAGCACCCCCTGCCCTCCTGATGTTCTACTGTACACAGCTAGTAGGCTACATCTGACCCTGCTGGTGGACTGCCTGATGGCACCTGGGTTTTGGCCAATGTGTGACACAGAGTGTTGGACTAGGTGGGCCATTGGCTTAATCCAACATGGTGTCTCTTATGCTCTTATGTTCATTTGGCTCTGTGGCTCACAGGTTGAGCAGGCTTGCCAAACGCTTTGGGAAGGAGATTTGTATGTACCTGGATATGTTTTCTCAGTTCGTAAGTGAAATGCCTTTGTAGATGGCACTTGTTCTGAGTTACACAACACTCCCTTCACGTTCCCAGAACTCCCCTTGGGGGGAAAAACAACAACAACAGGGAGGGTTTTCGTCAGCCAGAAGTCTTATGAGGATTCAAGAGACACAAAGCGGTTGGGTTTCCTCAATTAACAAGGACTCTGGAGGGGCAGACCTCCCTTGTACGTATGTGTTTATCCAGCAGTTCTTACTGTTTCAACTACAAATGCCTTTCCCTCGGGATAAAAATCATATCCACGCTGAGCAATGAAAATTCTCTAATGGAAAGCAGGACTAGCAGATTTCTAGCTCTCTTTGGGCTGTGGGAAGGTACAATTATATAAACACTTAAATTGCCCTATATCGCCCAGCTTCTCTACACCACGGATTGGATTGAAATTACTGTGCCACTTCTACAAGTGAACAGAGCCTTGAAAACACTTAGAAATTAAGTGCCTGGTCCTTCTACTTGTGTCCTACATGTAGGACTAATTCATATATTAAAGACAGAGGGGTAGGTTGCCAACCTCCAGGTGGTCTAGAATAAATAAATGGAAGTACAGCAAAGAGGATTGTGCATATAACAACACAGTCAAAAACTGTAACACTGTACCCAAAAATACTTGAAGCTTGATTCAAAACATTCTTATATTAACAGTGTAGTACTCTAAATAACCATTCAGATCCATTCCAAAGACACCAATGTAAATAGTCCAATATAGTTCAACAAATTCCTAACTGTTGATAAATGTCCACAATACTAAGAGGAGTAACAGTTGATAGATGCCCATAAGACACAGTTAGCTAAGAGGTGTGGCGACGGACTGCCCAGGTTCCCATCCGTTTCCTTTCAGGACTTCCTCAGGCCACCTCCAGTGATGGAGCTATAATGAAAAAATGTATCACTTAACAGATACACATCCTGTATCAAGCAGGGGAACCCCAAAAGCTCTCTATACCAAGGAGAACTTACCACCAAGCGCCACATATTTCTCTTGACTTTATACAGCAGTCTATATCTATTCCAGTTTGGTGTAGTGGTTCAGTGTGCGGACTCTAATCTGGGTTTGATTCCTCACTCCTCCACTTGCAGCTGCTGATGTGACCTTGGGTCAGTCACAAACTCTGGCACAGCTGTTCCTGAAAGAGCAGTTTGTGTTAGAGTTCTCTCAGCCCCACCTACCTCACAAGGGTGTCTGTTGTGCGGAGGGGAAGGGAAAGGAGTTTGTAAGCTGCTCTGAGACTCAAAAGTGAAGGGCAGAGTATAAATCCAATATCTTCTTCTCCTCCTTCTATTCCAACTGGATTGAATAATAGAGGCTCTAAAGTTTCAGAAAACCAAACACCCTGCTAAAAGCCTTCCAATGTTTCCTGATTCAGCACAGCTGGAGCTGATCTTAAAGGGACATACATTACATCACAAAAATATAGACAGGTCCAATGCCAAATTCAAGCCATAAGGAAACATAAGTGTGAAACTTAAAAATAAAATACATTTCTTTTTGTAGCAGCACTCTGCCAATATCAATTTTGTGTGATCGTTCAGTTATCACTTTATAAAATATAGTAAACGATCATAAGAATATAAGAGAAGCCAATGTTGGATCAGGCTAATCGCCCATCTAGTCCAACACTCTGCCACACAGTGGCCAAAAATACCAGGTGCCATCAGGAGGTCCATCAGTGGGGCCAGGACACTAGAAGCCCTCCCACTGCTGTCCCCCCCAGCACCAAGAATAGAGTGCATCACTTGCCCCAGATTGAGAGTTCCCATCTATATCTTGAGGCTAATAGCCACTGATGGACTTCTGCTCCATATGTTCATCCAGTTCCCTCTTGAAACTGTCCATGCTTGTAGCTGCCACTACCTCCTGTGGCAGTGAATTCCATATACAAACCTAATACATCCAGGTGGTGGCTGGAGATCTCCCGCTATTACAACTGATCTCCAGGTAACAGAGATCAGTTCACTTGGAGAAAATGGCTGCTTTGGAAGGTGGACTGTGGCATTATAACCCATTGAAGTCCCTCGACTCCCCAAACCCCACCGTCCTGAGGCTCCACCCCCAAATCTCCAGATATTTCCCAACTTGGAACTGGCAACCCTAGGTAGGTCCCCTGGAGATTCTTTCCAAAAAATTATAGCAAAATGTGGTTTGGGCTTATATTTCATCTGATCCACCGAGGCTCATTCAAAAAAAATACATGTGATAGTTCTTCAGTTGGTTTTTTGGCAGGCTTGCCATCCCGTCGCCCCCCCCCGGCCGCTGTGAGTGGAAGATCCCCACTACCAGTGGGCGCTTCCCTCTGGCAGAATTTAAAATGTTGGGAAACGGGGCAGTACGGAAGGGGGAGGAGACATTCTGATGTACTGACATAACTCCTTGTGTTACTTCCGGAAGCGACATCAGCCTGTTGCCAGCAACATCATTACCATACCAGCAAGGACCCCCGCAAAGGCCATTTCTACACGGGTTATCTGCCCTGGGTTCAACGCTGTGGGGAAGCAGATGTTTTTCCTGCTTTTCCATAGCATCGTGGTACTTTCATACTCCTCTGGAGGTTTCCCTGGTTTTTCTCCAGTCTTTCTGAAACCTGCTTCACTCTGAAGTTTTGGGAAAGATTGCAGTGGAATTTGGACGGCTGCCGTGTGAGCGGGAGAACTTGGATTTTCCTCCTCTCATGACATTCATTTTTCTTCATTCTGCAGCAGCCATTTCCTCCCCCATGCCACTTGGGGGGCATTTTTTTAAAAATTGGCGCTAGAATATCATTAAAGCAACATACTATTGCAACAGAAGGTATAAGAATTCTCCATTTTCATTGTTTTAAAAAAGTAAGTCTCTAGCTGTTTCCCTTGCCGAGTTCTAAGGAAAAAGGCACATCTTCACAACAAACAAAGCATTTTTTTCCTTTAAAAAAAAAAAGAAAGCAGAGACTTCACAGAACTCATTACATCTATTGCTATGACATCGTATCATTATAATAGTATTCTAGCGCCTCATTAGAGAGATTGACGCTGTGCCAGAATCAGGAGCTTCAGCCCTGGAAATTGAGTTTGCAGGCATGGCTTCAATATAAGTCCAGCCTTGAGAAAGGATTCTCAAAAAGTTTGTATAGCCGGTACATCTTCGACTGCTTTTAATGATTTATTTATTTTAAAAGGCAAAAGTCCTGACAGCTCGGTGGACCCACTGCTGTAGGTCTGAGGCAGGGAGACTGCAGGGGTAACCTGCCACGTGGGAGCCCTGTTGCCACTGTGTTTTATGTATGTTTTAAGCTCCATCCTACGTTGCCTCCTAAATTCAAGCAGTGATCACTTGATTTCCTCTGGGGGCTCATTCTGTCATAATGATGGAGCTGTTGGAGTCATGTAAGATCAGCTGCAGGGTCAGTATTGTTTGCTCAGACTGGCAGTGGCTCTCCAGGGTATCAGACAAAAGTCTTTCACATCACTTGCTACTTCGTCATAGAATCATAGAATGTTAGAATTGGAAGTGACCTTGCAGGTCATCTTGTCCAACCCCCTGCACTCTGCAGGTCCTTTGAGCTGAAGGTGCCAGGGATTGAACCTGGGGCCTCCTGCACGCAAAGCAAATGCTTTACCACTTAGCCACAGCTTCTCTCCTGGTCCTATTGTAACCAGGCTGAACTTCCTTTTCCAGTACTCAATTTGTCCATCGCCTTCACTCAAGGACATTAAGAACCATCTTTCTGGATCAGACCAAGGATCATTCCGTCCACTGCACCCTGTTTCCAAGACAAACCAGATGGACAGAAATAAAGGAGGAGGAGGAGGAGGAAGAAGAAATTTTATTACGGCATCCAGCCAGAACAATCCAAACGCTTCAGCAAGGGGCACCAAAAGAAGATATTACAAAATATACAGTATAGAAATATAAAATACATAGAGTCACTAAAAGACACACAAAAAAGAGAGATTTGCAGTTTTACAAATTAAGCTGTTCCTTTCGAATGCAACAGTATGCCACCCAAAATTTAGCTGCAATTTAGCCACAATCTTGTGCCAAGATAGAGATAGTATGATGGCATATTTTGTAGGAACTGCTGGGCAGAGTGTATTTGATGCTCAGGTTGGTAAAGGGAAAGGCAGTCCAACAAATATATTGGTTCCATGACATGAAAGGCCTTAAAAGTCAAAATCATCACCCTATTTATTTATTTGAAATATTTATCAGCCATCTTTCTGCTTGATGGAAATCAGGGCAGTTTACAATGTAAATAGAACATAAAAATACATAAAACACCATGAATTAAAATCAAAGTTTAAAACTGCTGATAGGTAGGAGAACTAAACTAATGGAATTCTCTCCAGAATAAAACCATCTGTCAGCTGCCTGCTAAAGATCAAGACAGTGTTTTATGTACAGCCACATCAGCAACAGGGAAACTACAATAGCCTGTCCCCTTGTGGAAACGTCCTTTGTCTGTTATACCAAAATAAAACAGAAGTCCAGTAGCACTTTAAAGACTTACATATTTAAGATGCTACTGGACATTTCTTTGGCTGCCTGCTTCATCTTGCAAAACAAGAATATTGTTTGGTTGTTGTGGATCAGAAGTAGATGGTTGATCGGTGGTTCCTTGCCAAGCCAACATCCCCTGCCTACCCCTGAGAACAGTAGCTGTGCTACCTGAACTGCATGGGAATAGACCATGGGGAAACAGCTTTCATTCCCCAGTGGTCACATACCAATCAACCCTTATGTTTGAGAGAAGAGAGAGACAGGCTGGATTTATACCCTGCCCTTCACTACCCGAAGGAATCTCAGAGTGGCTTACAATCTCCTTTCCCTTCCCTTCCCCACAACAGACACCCTGTAAGGTAGGGGGGCTGAGAACAGCTCTGAGAGAGCTATGACTGACCCAAGGTCACACCAGCAGCTGCACGTGGGTGGGGAATCAAACTTGGTTCTAGATTAGAGCCCACACTCCTAATCACTACACCAAACAAATTGGTGACGAGTCTGGCTAAGCCAAGTAAGCCTTGATTGATATTTCTTCATAGAATAATTGAAAAGTCAATGGCAAAAACAGCTGTCTCTTTTTTTTTTTTACATGACCAGATCCAGAATCTTTTCCTAGAGAATTTGCCTCTGGATACCTCATTGGAGAACTTCTACACAAGTATGAACTTCAGGATGACTTTGACCAGTTTTCGCAAAGCAGGTTAGTAGTTTTAAGGTAGCTCTAATGCAGCGTTTCTGGGCATCAGATCATTGACAGGTGTTACACTGAGATTCTATTGATTTTAGTTTGTACGAATCACAATATTACCACCCATGCTGCAATTCCTGTAAGATGGAGCGCTGCTGGTTAATGGGGGTTGCTGCTGCTAACTATCCTCAGCGCCTTCAAACCTGTTGCTGGAAAGTGGGGGTGAGTTATGCCATCTGCATAACAATGGCATGTGCCCAAACACATTGGGCGCATATCACCTAGAAGATACATCATATATGGGTAGAGGGATATAACATGGTAACTCCCATGCAGCCAGCCTTGGAAAGAGAGATGACTGAAATCAGAAGTTCCCGGATCAGGATGATTATAGCTCAGTGGCAAAGCACCTTTATTTGTTTCAAAATGTATATACTACGTTTTCAGTTTTACAGAATTCGAAGTGGTTCACAATTTCATACAGACATTATCTACAAATAAGTCAGTCACGTCCATCCACAGACACAAAATCATAACAGATGTTGCCCCTACATATCAAATGCCTTTTTAAAAAGCTCCATCCTGCATTGCCTCCTAAATTCTAGCAGCGCTCACTTGACTTACTCTGGGGGGCTCATTCTGACATGATGATGGAGCTGTTACTGAGAATGCTGGTATCCAGGCTGCAGCTGATCTTAAACGATGGCATATTTTGTAGGAACTCCTGGGCAGAGCACAGTTGATGTTGGGTTTAATGATTTTTCAAAGTGTGATTTTTATTATGTACATTTTAATTTGTTAGCCACCATAGTGGCCCTTATGAGGGCAGAAGGGTGGGTTATAAATTTGATAGAATAAAATAAAGAATATGCAACATACAAAATAAAGGCACAAACATCCCCTGGCCCAATTTGCCTGGATTAGAACATAAGAACATAAGAGAAGCCAATGTTGAATCAGGCCAACGGCCCATCTAGTCCAACACTCTGTCACACAGCGGCCAAAATATACCAGGTGCCATCAGGAGGTCCAGCAGCGGGCCAGGGCACCAGAAGCCCTGCCACTGCTGCCCTCTCCAGCACCAAGAATAGAGTGCATCACCTGCCCCAGACTGAGAGTTCCCATCTATACCTTGTGGCTAATAGCCACTGATGGACTTCTGCTCCATATGTTTATCTAATTCCCTCTTGAAACTGTCCATGCTTGTAGCTGCCACCACCTCCTGTGGCAGTGAATTCCATATGTTAATCACTCTTTGGGTGAAGAAGTATTTCCTTTTATCTGTTCTAACCCGACTGCTCAACAATTTCATGCAGTGCCCACGAGTTCTTGTATTGTGAGAAAGGGAGAAAAGTACTTCTTTCTCAACCTGCTCAATCCCATTCATAATCTTATAAACCTAAATCATGTCACCCCTCAGCCGTCGTTTCTCCAAGCCAAAGAGCCCCAAGCATTTTAACCTTTCTTCATAGGGAAGGTGTTCCACCCCTTTTATCATTCTAGTTGCTCTTGTCTGCACTTTTTCCAATGCTATAATATCCTTTTTGAGATGTGGTGACCAGAACTGTACACAGTATTCCAAATGAGGTCGCACCAATGATTTATACAGGGGCATGATGATACTGGCTGATTTGTTTTCAGTTCCCTTCCTAATAACCCCCAGCATAGCGTTGGCCTTCTTTATTGCAGCTACACACTGTCTAGACATTTTCATTGAGTTATCCACTACGACTCCAAGATCTCTCTCTTGGTCCGTCTCTGCCAGATCAGACCCCATCAACGTGTATTTATATTTAGGATTTTTGGCTCCAATGTGCATCACTTTGCACTTGGCCACACTGAACCCCATTTGCCACGTTGACGCCCACTCACCCATCCTCGACAGATCCCTTTGGAGTGCCTCACACTCCTCCCTGGTTTTCACCACCCGGAACAACTTCGTGTCATCTGCAAAATTAGCCACTTCACTGCTTACTCCCAATTCCAAATCATTAATAAACAAGTTAAAAAGCATCGGTCCGAGTACTGATCCCTGTGGTACCCCACTGCTTACCACCCTCCACTGAGAAAGTTTCCCATTTATACTCACTCTCTGTTTCCTATTTATAAGCCAGTTTTTGATCCACAAGAGGACTTGTCCTTTTATCCCCTGACTATTGAGCTTACTTAGGAGCCTTTGATGAGGAAATGTATCAAAAGCTTTCCAGAAGTCAAGGTAAATAATATCTATTGGATCCCCGTTGTCCACATGTTTGTTCACTCCTTCAAAAAACACTAACAGGTTAGTGAGACAAGATCTTCCCTTACAGAACCCATGCTGAGTCTGCCTCAATAGTTTTTGTTCATCAATGTGCCTACTAATTCTTTCCTTAATAACAGTTTCCACCAACTTACCCGGTATCGATGTCAGACTGACTGGCCTATAATTTCCCGGATCTCCCCTGGAGCCCTTTTTAAAGATGGGAGTGACATTAGCTACCTTCCAGTCCTCAGGAATGGAGGCAGATTTTAAAGAAAGATTACATATTTTTGTCAGGAGATCCACAAGTTCACATTTGAGTTCTTTCAGAACTCTCGGATGAATGCCATCCGGGCCTGGTGATTTATTAGTTTTTAAATTGTCCATCAGTCGGAGGACTTCCTCTCTTGTCACCGCAATCTGATTCAGGTCTTTCAAACCCCCTCCCAAAATCGGTGCTTCTGGAGTGGGCAAGCACTTCTCCTCTTCCACAGTGAAGACAGAGGCAGAAAATGCATTCAGCTTCTCCGCCATTTCCCTATCATCCTTCACTACTCCTTTTACCCCTTGGTCATCCAAGGGCCCCACTGCCTCCCTGGCTGGCTTCCTACTTCTACTGTATTTGAAGAAAGTTTTATTGTTGGTCTTTATGTTTTTTGCGATATGCTCCTCATATTCCCTTTTTGCTTGCCTGATCACAGACTTGCATTTTATTTGCCATAGTCTGTGTTCCCTTTTATCAACCTCACTAAGACTAGCTTTCCACCGCTTAAAGGAATCCTTCTTACCTTTTACAGCTTCCATTACTTTATTTGTTAACCATGAAGGCTTTTTTCTATACCTATTTGTACCTTTCCTAACCTGCGGTATATATTTTTTCTGAGCTTCTAGGACTGTATTTTTGAATAGTCTCCAAGCTTCCCCAATGGTTTTGACCTTCTCCACTCTTCCTTTCAATTTCTTCCTCACATGTCCCCAAACCAGAGAAGTTACCCCTTTTAAAGTTAAAAGTGGTTGCGTCAGTCTTTTTGGGCAACTCCCTATCTGTACAAATGTTAAACTCAGTGACATTATGGTCACTGTTCCCAAGTGGTGCAATTACTTTTACATCTCTCACCAGGTCTTGGGTGTTACTTAGGACCAAATCCAGGATCGCCTCTCCCCTGGTAGGATCTGTGACCATCTGTTCCATAGCACAGTCATTGAGAGTGTCTAAAAACTCAATCTCTTTTTCCTGACTAGAACTCATATTGACCCAATCAATATGTGGGTAGTTAAAGTCGCCTACTACGACACAGTTATTTCGTCTAGCCGCTATCTTTAATTCATTCATCATTTTATAATCCTCCTCTATCTTTTGATCTGGTGGGCGATAACAAACTCCCACTGTTAAGCTTCCTTTTGGACTCACTATTTCAACCCATAGCATTTCCAGAAGCGAATCCAGTTCTCTTACCCTCTCAATCTTACTGGACGGTATACCCTCTCTGACATACAGAGCCACCCCACCTCCAACCCTTCCCCCTATCCTTCCGATATAATTTTTAACCAGGAATCACCGTATCCCACTGATTTTCCTCATCCCACCAAGTTTCTGAAATACCCACAATGTCTATTTCCCCCCCAACACCAAGCATTCCAACTCCCCGATTTTACCTCGGAGACTTCTAGCATTTGTGTATAAACACTTATAGTTTCCCACATTTGTTAAGCCCACAGCCTTCCTCTTGCTGCCTCGAGACCTTGCCAGACAGTTCCTATCATTAGCCACAGTCTCAGTGGACAATTGTAATCCATTTCCTTGTACAAAAGTAATAACTACCCCTTCATCTCTTTGAGATGAGCCATCCTGAACCAGAGACTTTTCATCTCCTGTCGGCTTTCCCCCAGTATTCAGTTTAAAAACTGCTCTACCACCTTTTTGATTTTGATCGCCAGCAGTCTGGTTCCTTCTCGTGACAAGTGGAGACCGTCCCTTTTGTACAGCTCCCTCTTGTCCCAAAAAGCATCCCAGTGCCTAACAAACTTGAACCCTTCCCCCCTACACCACCGTCTCATCCACGCATTGAGACTCCTGATCTGTGCCTGTCTCTCTGACCCTGCGCGTGGAACAGGTAGCACTTCTGAGAAGGCTACCTTGGAGGTCCTGGCCTTGAGTTTCCTGCCCAGCAGCCTAAATTTCTCCTCCAGGACCTCACGACTGCATTTCCCCACATCGTTGGTGCCGACGTGCACCACGACCACTGGCTCCTCCCCAGCACTATCTACCAGCCTATCTAAGACACGCGTAATGTCCGCTACCTTCGCACCAGGCAGGCAAGTCACCATACGGTCAGTACGCGGGTTCGCCACCCAGCTGTCTACCTGCCTAAGGATCGATTCTGTATCCTATTAAAAGCCATGCCAAATTAGATGGCCTTTCAGCAGTTTCACCCCCTAAGAGAGCTTGTTCTACAGGCTGGGTGCTACAATAGAAAAAGCATGGATGATGAAGAAGAAGACTTGGTTTTTAGGCCCGCTTTTCTCTTACCCAAAGTAGTCTCAAAGTGGCTTACAATTGTCTTCCCTTCCTCTCCCCACAACAGTGAGGTACTTGGGGCTGAGAAAGCTCTAAGAGAACTGTGACTGGACCAAGGTCACCCAGCAGACTTCATGTGGAGGAGGAGTGGGGAATCAAATGCAGTTCTGCAGATTAGAGTCTGCTGCTCTTAACCACCAACACCATCCTGGCTCCAGGAAAGGATACTTTAAGTGGGGGAACAGCCAGTAGGTGGCAGTCTGAGGACTGCTGCAGTTGGGATTGGAAATAATCCGAATCCAGGGCAGCTGCCCCAGAACAGGAGTCACATGTGTCAAACAACTGGCCTCCTGTTAAGAGACAAGTGCTGCCTTTTGCAGTAGCACAAAAGTTACATGCCTTGCATGCAAGAGCTCTGTGGTTTGATCCTGAGCATCCCTAGTTAATAAAGCATCTTTTTAAACAGTGCTATGAAAGCCCTCAGTCTGATGTCATGGATTCTGGGGGTACGTCGGCCAATAGTATGATTCAGTACATCAGTTTTGACTGGTCTAAGGACCATAACTGAACTGAAGTGCATCAGTTTTATTTGTTCATCTGGGATGGGAAGTAACTTCAGACTGCAAAGGTTCTGATCTGTACCAGATGGCAATTTGCCTTTAGCTCTGTTACCTGCCGTGGCTTATGTTTGTTGTAGAATGATGAGCTTTCCGGGTTAAGTGTCTGGAAATGCCTTCCCTTTTTCAGACAGTTCGGAAGCCTTGTGCAATGACTTTGTCTGTTGTGTAAACTTCCAGGGTTGCCAATGCAAAACTCAACAACTTCTCTCGTATGGAGCCCACCCTGCAACTCCTGGGCGTGCAATTTGATCAAAATGTGGCCCGAAACATCATGACTGAGCAGCGTGGGGCTGCCACCAAGCTAGTGTACCAGCTGTACGTGGCTCTGGAGAAAAAGAAGAAAGCCGGACTCACTGGAGTTGCCATGGACGCCATGAGGCCCTCAGCTCCTGCAAAGCTCAAGAGCGTTGGGACGGAGATGTATCGAGAGGTGAGCTATTATGTATGCGCACCGTGCTTGGCAAGAAGTCCCATTAGGTGGGGTGTAGCATCTGAACGTCAAAAGAGAATGTGAGAAGTGCAAACCCAAATTCTATTCAAATTCATTCAGTATCATTGTGGAAAGGATTGACTGACTGACTTCATTTCTATCAAACACCTAGGTTGATTTTTTTTAGAAAATGTAAATGCCAGCTCTCTGGAGATCTGCTCACAAGGTTAAAGAGAAAGTATGATAAAATCATAAAAACAACTACTATAAAAACCACCAATATTAAAATAAGCCTGTCAGGGGCGTAAAGACAGTGTAAAACAACATCCAGTAGGCTAAAATGATATCCATAAAACAGAGTAGAGGAAGACCATAAAAACAACTTAAAGCGAAGGAACCCTTTGGTTAAGGAGCCTGAGCGAACAGTAATGCTTTGGCCTGGCACCTAAAGGGCAATGAATTAAGCACTAGGTGAGTCTCAAAGAGGAGGGCATTTCAAAGGTGAGGTGCCACCACTGGAAAACCCCTGTCTGTGGTTGTCACTACCCCTGCCTCTTCAGGTGAAGACACAGAGAACTGAGCTTGGGAGGAAGAACTTAATGGGCACAGGATGAGGCAGTCTTGGATTGAATATAAGGCCTTAAGAAAGCAGGAATAACTGCTCTTCTGTGTTCATCCTGAGAAGCTTTTCTCTGGATGCTTCTACCTTTGCAGGTTAGGCAGGTATCTGTAAAGGGGTGAGGAATGGGACTATTCTTACAGAACTGTTCACCTTTGGGGAACTAGCTAAAGGCATTTGATTACTTTCAATACTGACTCAATTTTATTTTGAATGGTTACTGAGGTGATTTGGTTTTTAAAAAAGCCTATTTTAAATGGTTTTAATTTGACAGCACATTTATATGGCAAGCTGCTTCAAGAGCTCTTTGGGGGCTAGTAAATGGAATGTATGTTTTGAAATAAAACTGTAATAAATATTGAGAATGAGGAATAAACGACAAATACTTAAAGGAACAGAGATGAAAGTTTTAAAATTAGGAATAAATAACTAATATGTAAAGCACCAGAAATAAATAAAAACATATAATCAATTGGTTAGAATTATACCATTAATAATAATAGATAATAAATCTGCCACTAATCAAAACTAGTATTTAGGGTTTTGTTATTGTTAAAGAAAAGGCCTTACAAAGTTTTCTGAAGGCCAAGAAATCAGCTCCGTGGCCCTGGCAGGCAAGAGCCCATATCTAGAGATTGGGGGTGGGTGGGGGTGTCCACCGCACACATGAAATTCCCCTAGCTACATGGACTATCTTGGATATGTGTATCAATTCGCATACAGGATTCTCCATGGTACTTTGGGAGTCAGTTCCACAGGTGTTGATCATAGTAAACATCCCGTCTTATGTGCTGGTTTAACCACTCTGGGAGATTCCCAAAGCTTTGTCACATTAGTTCAGTCCAATATTCAGCATTTTAATTACATTCCATTCTCCTTGCTTTGTCTTCTCCCAGCAGGTGCCTGAGTAGCTCTTCCTACTCTCCCGGTCTCGAAGCAAACAGCTGTTGGGCAAAAGCTCACACTGTTCAGCCATATTGGGAAGCTGAAACCGGGCAAAATGCCCGGGAAGTTAACTAAGGAGATCCGAACTGTGACTCCCCCTGAACATATGTTTCTCTCGTCTCATGTAGATACACTCACAACTAAGCTGGCCGTGTTCCCTCTATCTGGGCAAGAGTTACTTTAAACGAGCCACTTAATGGCAGGGCCAAATTCACACTGAGATGGCTGCTGTTCTTTCCACACACACACAAGCCCTTGCTTCATCATACGTTCCTCTTGGCTTGTACTGGGCTGCAGCACCACGCAACTATAAAAATTCCTTGCCCGGATTTATGGGCCTCATATTGTTGAGAAAGCCTGCTGAAAGCGAATAGCCTTGACAGCTAGATTCAAGCATCTTAGAGACCAACAAGATTTTCCAGGTTTAAGGTTTCCACAGTCAAAACTCCCTTCGTCAGATACGAGTAGGAAGGGAGAGATCCCTGAGTCCTTATATCCCAGTCAAATGGAAGGGGTGTTGCGGAGAAGGGAGTCTGGGTGCAAAGGTAGAACGCACAATGCAATAACCTAGTTTAGAGCTGGAGAGAAATGCTTAGGAGCAGAAAATTAGCATCTGTCGTGAGATCGGATAGATTGGAGCCCAGGAGCAGCTTAGAGACCAAGAAGATTTTCGGGGTTGATGCTTTTGAGACTCAAAGTCCCTTCTTCAGATCTGACGAAGAGAGCTGTGACTGTCAGAAGGGTATACCCTGAAAATCTTGTCAATCTCAAAGGTGCTCCTGGACTCAAATCTAGATGTAGGGGAGTAAGATTCCAAGCACGTGGCTCTGGCCTGGATGAAGAGGTCAGTGCTGTTATCTGCTGCTTCTTGCCTGATGCAGCCGTTGGGGCTCTTCGTATGTAAATGTCGTCAATGATAGCAGGGGGGAAGGGAAGGGAAGGGGGAACCGTTTCCCCCTCCACGCCGAACATCTGGGGTATGTAGCTAGACAGAGCTGCCTGCTTCCTGACAGTGAGGAGTCTCCACGTTGCATTCATCGCTACTCTGAATGCAGAGTCATGTGCTTTGTGGATGGAGCTTCCATATGCAGGAGGTTCCAGCACATGTTTCCCTCCATCTTGTTTCTGCTTCCCCCCCACCTTCCATATGTGCTCAGTAGCAACTCTACATTGGCTCTCAAAGGTGTGCGGGGCTGTATTATGACTTTTGTGGGCCCTAGGAGGCGCTTTTGCTCTTGTGGGCCCTGCCCCCTTCCTCCATTAAAAAAACATTAAAATTATATTTTATGATTGCGTTGGTATAAAGACAAATATACTTGTATTCAGGGCTATTTTTGGGCAGGAACGCACAGGAATGGAATTCCGGCTGGCTCCTGAGTTGGCCACGCCCAGCAGGAGCTCATTAGCATAACAGGCCACACCCAACTGGAGAAACTCATTAGGATTGGCTACATTAGGGGTGTGTGGCATAACATGCAAAGGAGTTCCTGCTCCAAAAAAAGCCCTGGGTTTTGACTACAAACAGGGTAAACAGAATAAGAAGCAAAAGGTGGATGTGGCTGGATGACTAATGAGCTGTGCTGTCAGGGGTGTGGCCTAATATGCTAATGAGTTTCTGCTGTTGGGTGTGGCCTATTCTAATGAGTTGCTGCTAGGCTTTTTCTACAAAAAAAGTCCTGCTTGTATTTTCAAAGTCTAATGGGGTGAAAATACATTAGTACTATTACATCTTTTTTTTCTTATTTAAGAAAAAATAAAACATTTTTGTGGGCCATAAAAGTTTCATGGACCCCTCCCACCGTAAGAAAGAGAGAGTCCAGTGAGAGAGCCAGTTTGGTATAGTGGTTAAGAGTATGGACTGTAATCTGGGAGAACTGGGTTTGGTTCCCCGCTCCTCCACATGCAGCTGCTGATGTGACCTTGGGTCAATCATAAGTTCTTTCAGAGCTGTTCTCTCAAGGGCAGTTCTCGAAAGAGCCCTCTCAGCCCCACCTACCTCACAGGCAGTGTTCCCTCTAAACTGGGTTAGTGTGAGTTTTTTAGCCTCCAACCTCCAGCTCCAGAGCAAACTAATTTATGCGGTAGCCAAGTTGCTCACTCACAACTTTAATGCCAGTAGCTCACAAAGTAGAATTTTTGATCACAAGACTCCACAACTTAGAGGGAGCATTGCTCACAGGGTGTCTGTTGTGGGAAGGGGAAAGGAAAGGGATTGTAAGCCACTCTGAGACTACAATCTCTCCTCTTCTCTTCTTCATAATAACAGCAATATTTTTTAAAAAATTATGTAACTTTAAATACGTGACTTTAATTTTTTCCTGTTTTAGACAAAACGTAATAGATTTTGTGACCCTAAACATTTTGTGTTTTTTTCCTGATGTGAGAAAAAGATTAAAACTTTTTCTTCATCCCTGAAAGTTCGATTTTTTTCTTCTGATTTTAAAAGAAATTAAAACATTTTTGTGGGCCCCTAAACGTATCATGGGCTCTAGGCACTGTGCCTACTGTGCCTAATGGATAAATTGGCCCTGGGGGTGTGGTTGTCATGCTGTAGAGCAACTTAACTGCCTTTCTTTTTGCTGTTCTTTTCCTTATGCGTGCACATATACAAATAGTGTCCCACCCCTGCTTTAGTTTCCCATAGCTGGTATGCAGAGACATCTCTGCATAGTGGATTAGCTGAGCCATGGATTCTTGTGTGCCCCCTCCACACACTTTTTACCTCATGATGCACATGCGCTCTAGTGTTAGAGTGGTTCTGTTAAAATTTGAAATAGGTGTAGCTTTGCCACTATAGCTATTCCTGGTTTTAAAACAAAAAAGCTGGTTAGGCTAGGTAAAAAAGTGCTGGCAGAGGGCCACCCGTTGGCAGTTGGCAGAAGGGAAAGTGCCACCAATGTGGGCAAGATTGTTACAAGGCAGGAAAAGATGCACCATGCTTTCCACAGGATGTGCTAATGCCCTTGGACTGCTTTCTTTCCAAAAAGATTGGAATACAGCAGGTTTAGGAAAGAGACTTCTGGGGACAAGAAAAACATGGAAACAGGATGATTATAGCATGACATCACATAGAAGCTCTGAAAAAAAAAACATTCCAGGAAATGAAAGGGGCTCTTCCTCTCTCTTGCACCAGTGGGATAGTTGGTAGGATCCAACCCAGAATATTTTAATGTCAGGAATGTTTGTTTTTGTTCCTTAGTTGTCACTTGGTCTGAACCGTAGGGGTGTGTTCTCTCTCTCTGTGAAAGTTTCAGGGTCCCGTGTTAGTGTGTGGTAGTAGAACAGCATTTAAGTTGAGTGGCACCTTAAAGACCGACAAAAATTTCCAAGGTGTAAGCTTTCATGAATGAGCTTCGACTCATGAAGGCTTATACCTTGGAATATCTTGTTGGCCTTTAAGGTGCTACCGGACTTGAATGTTGCTCTGTCTGTGAGAAAAAACTAGAGAACTTCACTCCGAATCTGGATGTTATTCCACGGCTGATCCCTCAGAAACCTTGTTGGAGCTGGTTGTTAAGATTACATCATAGTGGTTCTCGATCTACAGAACCAAAGGTCTCGGCCACATTGGGTCTTTCCTTCCCACCAAATCAATGAAACCGATTCATTTTATAGCTGTGAGCCATCCAGTACTAGATCAAGGTGAACTTGGTTTCCTAAACCTCTAGCATTAAGGCAACTCTTGTGATTGCATCAAGTTACATATAGTCGTGCATCCAACCCCGCAGTTCCTCTGACATAAGAGGATTTATGTTTGTGGAAGAGGAGGCAGCAATTTCTGCTGATTTCCCCCCCTCCCATCACAGACCCCCACACTTTTCTTCCAAAGTTGTTTCTGAGGGTCCCTCATGGGGTTCAGTGGTATGCAGCCGAAAGGGGATGTGGGAGAGCCTCGCTCTGCAAAGTCCATGGACAGCTGGATGCGAACTAATACTTTCTTCCCACATTTTTGAAAATCTCATTTCAGCGCTTGAAGACCTTAGTTCCGCGTCAAGCAGACCTGTCTCTCCAGCAGATTTCGGACAACTTCCAGAACAAAGCCAAGGACATGGACACTAAGAAAGGTCAGATGCTACTTGCGGAGCAAGAGAAAGCCAAGAAATTGCAAGAGGAGAGAAAAATTAAAGACATGGAAAAGGTGAAAAGCTGGTTTTCGTCACTTTGGCATGGCTCGCCTCCTGACAGATGTATTTATTTATTTACTTCATTTTTACCCTGTCTTTTTTCCTCATTGGGAGCCCCAAGCAACTGACATCATTCTTGTCTTCGCCATTTAATCTTCAGTGTTCCCTCTAAACTGAGTTAGTGTGAGATAGCTCACAGTTTTTTAGCCTCCAGCTCACAGATTTTTGTCTTAGCTTGGGAAGAATGGCTCCAGAGCAAACCAATTTATGCAGTAGCCGAATGGCTTGCTCACAACTTTAATGCCAGTAGCTCACAAAGTAGAATATTTGCTCACAAGACTACACAGCTTAGAGGGAGCATTGCTCAACAACAAACCTGTGAGGTAAATTAGGCTGACAGAGAGCGACTGCTGAAGGCCACCCAGCAAGCTTCCATGACATAAGTGCGGGGATTCTGACCACTGTGCCATATTGGAAATGAGAGCATATTGTCCTAATTTTGTAGCAGTTGCACTAGCCACAAGTTTTCTTTTGAGCTGCATTCAGGGTGATTTTGCTTACTTGGAAAGCTCTTCGTGGCCCTAAGTGCCAAGGTGGAGCTATGCAGTACGTTTGGGCCCTGTGGCTCTTTTAAGGCCTCTCTTTTTTTGGCGTGTAGGGGGGTCCAAAATGTGGCTGCTGAAGCTGCAGCTTCAACCAGGAAACTGACCCTGGGGGGTGGGGAAGGACAATAGTTTAGATTACCTGTGTGAATTTTGTGGCCTAAATGCTCAAATACCACAATGAGTTTCATCAGCTAGGTTAACAGAACACCATCTTTTCTTGCAGTTACACTTCAGAGGACACAGAAAAATTCCAAGTCATGTGCAGTTTTGGGAACTGTCAGAACTTACCCATGTTAAAGTCTCATTGGCACCCACCCCAGTGTGAGCTGGAGGCTGCCCTCTCTTCTGCATTTTATCTTCACAATTCTGTGAGGTAGCTTAGGCAGAGAGAGAGAGTGACCGGCCTAAATTCCCCCAGGTAGCTTTGCTTGACCCTATGTCTCCCAATTCCTAATGCGGTACTCTTTTTTTAAAAAAATATTTTTTACATACACGAAACAAATAACCACAACAAAACCAGCAAACAAAACCATCATATCTGGTATAGAATAATGCTGTCTTATTATGCTAATGTTCCAACAAAAGGGAACTCAAAAACACTAATAACAAAACAAAAGTGAGAATAAATAGAGGGGGAAGGGAGTGCTTCCATCTAGCTGCATGTAATTTTATATAATTTTCATTGATATCATTTCTATAAAACAATATCCTCTGATATGTCTTAGTCTTAGTCAAAATTTCAAATAAAGGTTTCCATCCAGTTGGGGACAATTTTTAAATGAGCGATATTCTGGAAATTCAATTAAATAATTAATAAAACGATTCCAAGTGGCCTTAAAATTGTCTTTCTTTTTTCTTCCCTAGATTAATCCAATCTTGATTTTTCAAGTACCGCTATATACCCGAGTCTTTCTTTCAAGATAGTTTTATTAAATGTTTTCCTCTCCATTTTTTTCATGGGAAACCCACCCAGATTCTTACTTCTACACATGCACTGCTAAAAACCTCAAAAGCAATTTAATCCAAGGAGCTGTCATTTCTGAATGCTGCTCCAGAGCACGTGGTCTGAGCCTTTTGCTGATTACTTTTCGTGTGTGGCGGAGCTTTGGCCCCAGTGTGGGTTCATGATTCCTGAAGTAGGTTTTAACCTAAAGCTTCACTGTGACCATGAAGAAATTGGTGCAGTCGTGCTGAGCTGTAATCTTATAGCTGATTCTGTTTTCCTTCAGCTTGTGCTGACCCCAAAGACAGTTGGTTCCTAATTCTCCATTGTAAGTGAGCTTGTTAGGTTTTTGGTAGATTTACTTTAAGGTGAGCTTCTTATTTTGCAGTTATGCTGTGATTGACAACTCGTGTTGTAGAGTGGTTAAGTATTCCAAACCAGGGCTCGGGGGACCCAGGCTTGAATTCCTGCTGGGCCATGAAAGTTGGCTGGGTGACTTCAGATCAGTCTCTCTCTCTCTCTCTCTCTCTCTCTCTCTCTCTCTCTCTCTCTCTCTCTCTCTCTCTCTCTCGGCCTAAGCTACCTCACAGGGTCATTGTCAGGATAAAAATGAATGACAGGAGAACTGTATACGCCACCCCCACACAAAGCTCCTTTGAGAATAAAAACCTGACAGATAAACTGTTTGCACAGGTCTTGATGATTAAATTGGGGAAGGCAGCAGGAGATCTGCAGGAAGTGATGTAATTCCATCCCACATCCATAACTTGTGGCTCGATGTCCTAACCTAGTTATGGGGAGAACTTTGGGGCGGAAAGGTTGTGGGGCTAAGTAGGACTTCTCATTAACGTATGCCTTGGACTTCTGTTTAGAATCATAGAGTTGGAAGGGATCTCCAGGGTCATCTAGTCCAACCCCCTGCCATCTGTGGAGGGTGCCTTTCACAAATGCCAAATAGTATTTGCCATTTGCAAAAGGGAAGGGTTTGTTTTCCCCTACCTACAGCTGCCCTGACCTGGGTAGCCCAGGCTAGTCTGACCTCGTTAGACCTCAGAAGCTAAGCAGGGACAGCCCAGGTCAGTCCTTGGATGGGAGACCATCTTGGAATTGCTTGCAGAGGCAGGCAAATGGCAAAATACTTCTCACCATCTCTTGCCTTGAAAACCCTACAGGGTTGTCATAAGTCAGCTTTGACAGCAAAATAAACACAATAAAATCCATGGCTGACAAAACCCATTGGGGATGCAGTCTGTGTTTATAATGATTAACATCTCTGCACTCTCTCTCTGCTTCCATTTCCTATTGTTCTAAAGCCTCTGTCTGAAAGAACAGCAAAAATGCCTGCTTTAACCCCACCAATTTTGTTTATGTACTAGTGTACTTGTGAAGTCTGCGTGGGCAGACACTGACTCTCTTGTTAATTTGCTGTAATACAATACTGCTTTGTGAGGATGATTAATACTTCTTTCCTAGCCTTTCTGTTTTTAAAATGCTCATTAGCTTTTCATTGGGTATTTAGAAAGTTGTGGAGAGACGGAGACAACATGAAATAATGGCCAAGATTCAAGCAGCCATCATCCAGATCCCAAAACCGTTGCCTCAGCACACCATGCAGGCGATTGAAGCCCAGAAATTGCTGAGAAAGAAAAGGGAGGCAGAAGTAAGTGCCGGGACTTGTTTTGTTTCTGATCTTTGGTGAAAACAAACACTACAAACAGTGTAATGTGTCACATCACAAAATGGTCGCCACGGGCTACAGTTCCAAAATGGCTGCCTCAGGTTACCGTCAGTCACACAGGGAAGATTATAAGAACATAAGAACATAAGAGAAGCCAATGTTGAATCAGGCCAATGGCCCATCTAGTCCAACACTCTGTCACACAGCGGCCAAAATATACCAGGTGCCATCAGGAGGTCTAGCAGTGGGGCCAGGACACTAGAAGCCCTCCCACTGCTACCCCCTCCAGCACCAAGAATAGCGTGCATCACCTGCCCCAGACTGAGAGTTCCCATCTATACCCTGTGGCTAATAGCCACTGATGGACTCCTGCTCCATATGTTTATCTAATTCCCTCTTGAAACTGTCCATGCTTGTAGCTGCCACCACCTCCTGTGGCAGTGAATTCCATATGTTAATCACTCTTTGGGTGAAGAAGTACTTCTTGAGCTGTGGTGGCAGCTGCTGTCAAAGGAACATTTTAAAAAATCAGCACAGTCAGTCAGAAGCTGTGATGGGCAAAAGCCCCACCTGGTTGCACTCCCTTTAAAAAACACTTGACCGGAACCGTGAAAGATGTCATTGGGTGCCATGGTGCCCATGGGGACATTTGTTTCAGCAGTTAGTTTGGACTTGTTAACAGTAGGGTAGATTGTGGTAAACATATTGAACAGAAGGAAGGTGGGTCAGGTGAGCTTGCTTATTTTCCAGAGTACATACACAGAAATCCGGAAGTTTGAACAGCAGATGAGGAAAGAGACATCCATGCACACCATCACCAAACTCAATGACAGGTAAGACTGGGAAGGGTAACTTCTGAGCAAAATGAACTCCATTGTTCTGTTGTGATGTGCAGAAACAGAAGCAAGGAACTGCTTTCCAAGCTTGAACTTGTGAGTCATCTTTGGTTAATCAGCATTCCTTGTAGGCAATGCTCCCTCTAAGCTGTTGGAGTCTTGTGAGCAAAAATTCTTCTTTGTGACCTACTGGCATTAAAGTTGTGAGTGAGCAATTTGGCTGCTGCATAAATTAGTTTGCTCTGGAGCCATCATTCCTGAGCTAAGACAAAAAATGTGTGAGCCAGAGTCTAAAAAACTGTGAGCTAGCTCACACTAACTCAGCTTAGAGGGAACACTGCTTGCAGGTAACTCATTTGTCGTACCGGTGGGCAGATTAAATGTTTTCATCGCTTATCTATTGAGGTTGCTTCATTAAGTGCACTCTGTTCCCTGTTTGCATGTTGCACAGCAAGCAATGCCTCAGTGTATAATGCCCAGAGTGTAGTTACACAAATGCTTTCCCTATTGCAGATATGCCAATGCATCCAATCTGGAAAATTAGCATGTATTTCCATTCCAGAAGTTCTGGGGATTTCATAAGAACATAAGAAGAGCCCTGCTGGATCAGACCAATGGTCCATCTAGTCCAGCATCCTGTCTCACACAGTAGCTAACCAGTTCCTCTGGAGGTCAAACAACAGGGCATAGAGGCTGATGCCTTCCCTTGATGTTACCTCCAGGCTCTGGGATTAAGATGACTAGTGCCTCTGAATGTGGAGGTTCCCCTCAGTCACCACGGCTAATAGCCATTGATAGACTTATCCTCCGTGAATCTGTCTAGTCCTCTTTCAAAGCAGGTTATTCCTGTGGCCATCACTACATCCTCTGGCAGTGAATTTCCTGTAACAGCTGCAGGATTTGATTTCTCGTTTAGGGCAAAACCAGACATAACCCAAGACACAGGCTGCAGCTGAAACCACCGGCCCCATATCTAGTCCCTCTTCCTCCCCTTCCCCCAGTAGTGCATAGTCATGAAATATGTGGCATGATACCAGAGATGGACCGGGAGGCCAAAATAGCCCTGGAAAGGGCTACACCCCTCCCATCACCAGGTCCCCTCCCCTGATGGAGGGCTGGAGAACCAGCCAGGGGGAAGAGATCCACTGCTGTGCTCCTCCTTGTCAGCTCCACCATGGTGGCAGCCAGGGGCCCTTCCAGGGAGGGGCCCCCCAGGATTTTCCCCAGTTGAGTAAATAGCCCATCTGCTGCTGCACTGCATCATCAAACCAAACCAAGCATTTTTCTACCCCTACCACCACTTTGTCCTATCTGGCATGAAATAGGGTTGCCAGGTCCCCTGTAGCCACCAGTGAGGGGTGGGGGGCAGGGTTGCCAGAAATTTGGGGGTGGAGCCTAGGGAGGACAGGGACCTCAGTGGGGCACTATGGCATAGAGGCCACCCTCCAAAGCAGCCATTTTCTCCAGGGGGACTGATTTTTGTAGTCTGGAGATGAGCTGTAATTCTGGGGGCTCCTCAGGTCCCAGTATGGAGGCTGGCATCCCTGAGCATGGGGGGGACGGACAAACAAATGCACAACGGGTGCTTGATGTCACGTGTCTCATTGCTGGACATTATACAGGACTTGAAGCAAAAGAGGCTGCTGCTTGCGGGCAACAGTTCCCTGTTTAGAGTGGGTGTTTAATTCCACCATTGAGATGCAGGAATGTTGTGGGGCAAGATCTGAGTCCAGTAGCAACTTGAAGACCAGCAAGATTCACCAGATGAAGGGAGCTCTGACTGTCGAAAACTTACACCCTAGAAGTCTCGTGGGTCTTTAAGGTGCTACCGGACTCCGATCTTGCTCTTCTACTGCAGAACAACACGGCTATCTGCTTGAGAAATGTTGTAGGCTATCCAGGCGTTTACCATGTTGCCGAATTCCTCCTCTGTACCTGTTCCTAAGGAAGGAACTGGGCCGATCTCCAGACATGGCATTCAGTTTGGTTTCGTCTCGAAATCTCCAGGCTCCATCGCGAGTTCCGTAATGCTCATGACCTGACCCGGATGGCCCAGGCTAGCCCAATCTTCTCAGATCCCAGAAGTTAAGCAGGCCTGGCTCGGGTTAGTACCTGGATGGGAGCTCACCCAGGAAGTCCAGGGTCGCCACACAGAGGCAGGCAGTGGCAGACTCCTCGGTTCATCTCTTGCCTTGACAACTGTATGGATTTACTACGTCGGCTGTGATGGGCAGCCCTTTCCATCACTAGTATAATGCTCAGCCTCAGTGGAGGAATCCAAAAAGGAGGGGGGGGGTATTTGTTTTGTGTATTTATTAAGAGAGTGTACATGCTGCCTCTCCAGAGATCCACTTAACGTGGCTCTCAAACTAATCAGCACAATAAAATCATAGAAAAGTGATGTTAAGAAATGATGAATAAAAAACAAGCTATATAAAAACCAGCAGTCTCACAACTGAAGGTTTTTAAAAATAATCTCTTGGGTGGGTATCTCAGCTTAATGGGGCCTATTCTGTAAAGCCTTTGAGGTATCCCCTTAAGTTCTCGTCCCAGCCCAGTGTGGCCTTCGCATCAGCATTCGTGGTGTGTTGAGAACATTTTTCAAGCCAGTTTGGTGTAGTGGCTAAGTGTGCGGACTCTAATCTGGGAGAAGTGGGTTTGCTTCCCCACTCCTCCACTTGCAGCTGTTGGATGACCTTGGGCAAGCCATAGTTCTGACAAGAGCTGTCCTTGAAAGGGCAGTTCTTGAAAGAGCTCTCTCAGCCCCACCTCACCTCAGCCCTACCTCACCGGGTGTTTGTTGTGGGGAGGGGAAGGGAAAGGAGTTTGTAAGCTACTCCGAGACTCCTAAGTGAAGGGCAGGGTATAAATCCAATCTCTTCCTCCGCTTGTTCTTCTTCCTCCTCTTCTTCCTCCTTCTCTTCCTCTTCCTCCTCCTCCTTCTTTCCCACCCAAGAGCTTAAGGCAGCAGTGTATATAGTTCTCCCTTCCTCCTTTTATCCTCACAACAGCCCTGAGTGGTAGGCTGCACTGTATGTATCATTTGTGTGTGTGTGTGTGTGTGTGTGTGTGTGTGTGAGAGAGAGAGAGAGAGAGTTGTGTGTGTGAGAGAGACTGGCCCAAGGTCCTGTAGCAAATTTCATGGCAGAGTGAGGATTTGAACCCAGGCTGTCCAGATTCTAGTCCAAACTTTAAACATCGCACCACACCAGCTCTTGTTATCCTTCCAACGTCTGGTCCTCCGTCATGAAAAATTGACTCTCCTCTGCCTCCCTTCTGTAGCTGCCTCCCCACCCTGTTGAGATGTAGATTGTAAACCTCTTTCTATCCTTTTGGCTGTTTTGGCCCCTTACATTACTCCGTAAAGGACCTCAGTGGTACTCTGTCAACTGCTAATAATAGTAAGGAGCAGAAAAGCAGCCGTTCCCCCTGTCGCCTTGTGCAAAACCTATGACGCCTGCCGCCTCTCCTCTGTCCTTAGCATGATGCAGATGGTACTGCAGACAAAAGACATGGATGCTATGGCTCCAGGGATCACGCAGCTGCTGAACACCTACTCGGATGATGAATATATAAGGAAGATTCAGAAACGGCTCGAGGAAAACACCTTTGCCCGTGAGCAGCGGGAGAAAAGGCGAAGGAAGATGCTACAGGAGCAACTGGTAGCCCATGAAGCACAAGAAGTGAGTTGGGTTGGTCTGCAGTGAAACCGCTAGATCGAGTCCAGTAGCACCCTAGAGACCCACAAGATTTTCGGGGTAGCTTAGAGTACTCTTGAGTTGACTCTGAAGCGGGAGGCGTGCGGGAAACGAGGAAGATGGATTGACTCCACCAAGGAAGCCACGGCCCTCAGTTTGCAAGTGAACACTTACTCATATCTTATGAGATACAGATTTGTAAAGACACTCAAATCAGTATCTGTACTTGCACCTGTCATCGAATTCATAAATACAAGGTGTACAACCATTTTTGTGTGCATCGATTACTTCTACAATACTAAGACGGTAGATTCCAATACAGATTTGTAATGATACTCAAACCAATATCTGGCAACCAGTCACAGTAAAGTGCAAAAAACATTCAGTTCAAGTGTACTAATTTCAGAGGAAATGTAGAAATTCCGTGTGAATCCAGCTGATGGAGGGCTAGCTTGTGAAGAACTCTGTTTCAGGGATCCTCTTTCATCAAAGCCGGTATCACTGAAGAATCCATTCATTCAAAATTTACTCCGTTGGTTTCGAAAAGGACTGGTGCAAGTCTGTCAGCGTAATGCAATGAAAGGTGCAAGCACAGAGAATGGTTTGCATGTCTTTACAAATCTGTATTGGAATCTACAGTCTTAGTATTGTATGAGTAATCAATACACACAAAAATCGTACAGCTTGTATTTATTCATGCACAAGACAAGCCTTTATTGGCATATACATGTAGATACAATAATCTAAATACAAAATCCATGCAGAGTAAAATTAGAGTTACAGATTAATATAATATATGAGTTTATAATTAGTAAGCTTTCACGGCATAATTTTTTTGGTCGCTCATTTCCGTGATTCTCCCTTTATTCCTTGTTTCCTCCGTTTACAAGACCTGAACAAAGTTCTTAACAATAGGATGTTTTGGAGGACATTCATTCATAGAGTCTCCATAAGTCTGTTTGGTGTAGTGGTTAAGTGCGTGGACTCTAATCTGGGAGAACCGGGTTTGATTCCCCACTCCTCCACTTGCACCTGCTGATGTGACCTTGGGTCAGTCACAAGCTCTGGCACAGCTGTTCTCTCAAGGACAGTTTCTGTCAAGAGTTCTCTCAGCCCCGCCTACCTCACAAGGTGTCTGTTGTGGGGAGGGGAAGGGAAAGGAGTTTGTAAGCCGCTCTGAGACGCCTTTGGGCAGTGAAGGGCGGGGTATAAATCCAAACTCTTCTTCTTCTTCTTCTCTAATCTGGGAGAACTGGGTTTGATTCCCCACTCCTCCACTTGCACCTGCTGATGTGACCTTGGGTCAGTCACAAGCTCTGGCACAGCTGTTCTTGAAAAAGAGCAGTTTCTGTCAGAAGTTTTCTCAGCCCCACCTACTTCACAGGGTGTCTGTTGTGGGGAGGTGAAGGGAAAAGAGTTTGTAAGCCGCTCTGAGACGCCTTTGGGCAGTGAAGGGCGGGGTATAAATCCAATCTCTTCTCTTCTTCTTCTTCTTCTAAGTGGGAAGTGACTTGACAGCACTTCACACACACACACAGACTGTCTTGACCAAAAGCAATCTGGGGCTTCCCCCCCACGCTTCTGCAATGTTTGTGCTTGTAATTAGTAACCTAGTTATGATGTGAGTCATGGGGGGGGAGTTCATCCTTTGCTATTTCTAACGGGTGAAAATTAGTTCCGTGTGTTCTGCCTGTAAAGCTTGTATCTAGTTAAACCTTTCGATTGTGGGTTGCTCTTCACTTTCTTTAGGAGGCGTACAGAGAGGAGCAGCTCATCAACCGGCTGATGAGACAGTCTCAGCAGGAGCGGAGAATCGCCGTGCAGCTGATGCACGTGCGGCACGAGAAAGAAGTGTTGTGGCAGAACAGGATCTACAGAGAAAAACAGTTTGAGGAAAGGCGCCTGAAAGAATTCCAAGAAGCCCTGGACAGAGAGGCAGTAAGCACTGGTTATCGTCTTCCTTCCTTTTCTTGTTTTTTCCCCAAAGGCTACTTTGCCTGTGTGTTATAACCACAAGTGGAATGCATTCATTCTTTTTTAAATTAAAACAATCAGAACATCAGTATAAGGGTTATAACAGTAATACAATATTACACCAACAGCACCTTACGAAAACAGTCTTTAAACAACCTGTAAGCAATAATCATACAAAACCAACGCAACTGTTACCGAGCAACTATAGGAAAAGGCAGTCTAAATAACATATCTGTAGAGCCAAAAAGAAAACGAGAATATAGAAGAATGTGATTATAGTACTTCTATTCCACATCGCTTCAGAGAAGAGACAATACATAGTGGTACTGATGTTCCAGACTGTAATTTTCCGACTTCACATCCTGACCTGTGAAATCCAATGCATTTATTCTGACATTGATTTGATTCTAAAGATTTCCAAAAGCATGGAGATAAAAGGTCTCACCTGTTGCTAGAGAAGCTGCAGTCGTCAGCACACTTCAAATGCTCAGAGACACTTGGTGCTGGGAAGTGTTTTCGCAAGACAGGATCTTTCGTATATTAGCATCCCTAAGATTTTTGAACAGGATTGCCCCTTTGTTACAACTTCACAGGCCTGACAAGAATGTTACCTTGTTGTCCTCTTGCCAGAAATGGAAGCTGCAAAGCGAGAACAAAAAAACAGTGACAGCCAAGCCTCTTTGGCAGCTAACATTGAGGCATGAACCATCATAGTACCTGCATGCGCACTAAGGCATTTACATAGGGAAGGTAGCTGCACTGAAGTGTAGGGTGTGTCTGCATGCTGTGAATGCACTTGGGTTGGGCTGACTTCCCCTTAACAACGGGATGTGTGGAAGTTCCTAGTGCAGTTTTTGCAGGGTGGGTCCAGTGAGGCTGCCTTAGGTGTGTGTCTAGGTTTTTTGTCTGTCGTCCCCTAGCTGTGGCTGTGCAGTCCGCCCCAAATAGTACAGAGCAGAATCTAAGCCCTCTCCTGTTACAGTAGAAAAGAGCCAAGATTCCAGTAGCATCTTAAAGATGAAAAAAAATTGTGGCAAGGTTATGAGCTTTCCGTTGGAACATGCAAAGTCTATAATGCAGCCTTATGAAGAAGATCTGAAGATCACCCTACAGAGGGACGGCTGAAGGAGTGCTAGTTAGCAAAGCTAGATTAGGGATGGCCCAAAATTTCAAATTATGTCCTTGCTGTTTCCTGATTGGGTTTTCTGGAGACTTCCTGCCCCTGCAGAGCTTCCTTCTTGTTGTTGTTCCTCCTTCAGCAGTTGAGAGCCAGTTTGGTATAGTGGTTGAGAGCCAGTTTGGCGTAGTGGTTAAGTGCACAGACTCTAATCTGGGAGAACTGGGTTTGATTCCCCACTCTTCCACTTGCACCTGCTGATGTGACCTTGGGTCAGTCACAAGCTCTGGCACAGCTGTTCCTGAAAGAGCAGTTTGTGTTAGAGTTCTCTCCGTCCCACCTACACCTCACCGGGTGTTTGTTGTGGGGAGGGGAATGGAAAGGAGTTTGTAAGCCACTCCGAGACTCCTAACTGAAGGGCAGGGTATAAATCCAATCTCCCCCCCCCCCTCCTCCTTCTCCTTCTTCTGTGTGTGGACTCTAATCTGGGAGAACTGGGTTTGATTCCCCACTTCTCCACTTGCAGGTGCTGGATGACCTTGGGCAAGCCATAGTTCTGTCAGAGCTGTTCTCTCAAGAGCAGTTCTCTCAGAACTCTCTCAGCCTCACCTACCTGTCTGTTGTGGGGAGGGGAAGGGAAAGGAGTTTGTAAGCCATTCTGAGACACCAAGTGAAGGGTGGGGTATAAATCCAATCTCCTCTTCTTCTTAGGTTTGACAGTTAAGCTTCTCTCTCTTCTGTGTTCTATAACAGTTTGTTCTTCTTTAATAAACCTGCTTATTTTTCTCTAAACAGTCAGTGCTCCACTTCCCTTGCGTATTTAAACTCTGCCGACCCTTTTGTGAGTCAGCTGCTCACTTCTTCCAATACTCACTTCTTTGGTGAGTCCTGAAAGCTCATCCCCTGACACAAATGTTGTTAGTCTTTGGCTGTGGTCACACACACTAAATAATCCACTTTCAATCCACTTTCGATGCCCTTTCCAACTGGATTTTGCCAGTTCACACAGTAAAACCCAGCTGGGAAGTGGGCTGAAAGTGGATTGAAAATGGATTATTTAGTGTGTGTGAACGCAGCCTCTGAGGAGCTACCAGACTCTTGCTCTTTTCTACCGCTACAGAAGACTAACATGGCACCCCATAACTGACTGCCCACCATCTCTTCCCAGGATACTTTTAAGCTGGCTACCCCATTTGAATTTATTTATTATTTATTATTATTTTCCATTTATATCCCGCCTTGCCGAAAAGGCAGCTAACAACATGCAATCAATAAAACAATGCATTAAAATACACTCAAATAGATGAATCCAACATCTAGAAGGCGAGGTCTAGGGAACCAGATTCTAGGGTATGCTAAGCAAAGTTACGCCCTTCTCAGTCTATGGAAGTCTATTGAAGTCACTGTGCTTGAAGGTGTAACTCTGCTTAGGATTGTGCCATCAGAGCCAAACTATATGTGTTCCCTGCAGACACACAGCAGCTGTGGGGAACGACTTTTAAAAGAGAGAGAGAGAGAGCATAGATGGGCTTGGAATGGCACCGGGGGGGACGGACTCCTGCCTCCTCCTCCTCCTCCTCCTCCTCCAAGCAGTTTTCTTGCTGATTTTGGTGTTCCATGGGTGGTATCTGTACAGAAAAACTCCCCTGCACGGTTTTTGTGTGAGAAAACTGCTGGGGAGGGCAGGTGTTCTTCTGTCCCGTGCAGCACCATTCTGAGCTCATTTGACCTCTCCCTTTAAAAAAGAAGAAGCAGTTGTCACACAGCAGCTGTGGAAATGCATGAAAACTCGTGAGGAAAAAGTAATATGGTCTGGCGCTCCATCTGCAGGCAGGAGAGAGTACATTTTCTCCATGGAAAAATGTGCACTGCACACGATCAGGGACATGTCCGTGTTGCCTAGATTTAAACAAAAGCCAGCTTTACTGTTGGAACTGGGGGTGGGGAGCTCTGAGAGGAGCTAGGTGCAACATGCCAGAATATTTAAGAATGAAATGTAGCAACATAATGCAGAACAGAGTTCCCCATCCCGCTAAGTTTCTGCATTCAAGGTACAGATGCTGTTTTGATGAATTTCCCAGTGAACCTCTGCACCTGCTGCAAGGATTCTGGGGCATACGCAAGAGTGTACACAGGGCGCTGGTCAGACCTCCTGGGTCTCTCTGTAACTCTGCATGAATTAAGCTTGTCACTGGGAACATACCAGATGCTCCCCAGGAGCTCTGAGGTTTAAAGGCAGGTGGAAGGCTTGATTTTTACCATTCATGTCATTGAGGAGCCTTAAATGGCCTGAAAACAGCCTTCAATTTTCCTGGAAAGCTATTTTGCAAACCTCTGCTTTAGACTAGATAACTGTGGCAGAGAGCAAGCTGCCTCCAAAGCAGAGCAGTCCACACTCTTTGAAGCAGGGACGCAAGACTTTATAGGAGGAAGCGCACATGGTTTAATTTACATCCTCAAAGTGCCAGCTCCTGTACCTTTCTGTTCTGGTTTCTGGTGTACTAGTGCCAGAGTTGAACGCTGTTGCTCTGAAGTAAAGCATCTTCAACTGTGCAAAGTGAAAAAATGTAAAAAGTGACATGATACAATGAGAAATTAATGACTGTGGCACACCCTGTTTGCATAACACAAAAAAAGACCGGATGAAGTCGCCGGCTGCAATGGAGTCCCAGGCAGTCAGGCTTTGGAAACTGTACATGTACATCCTGACCACTAGAGGTCAATATTGTACTGTAACTTGGCATGTCAGAAAGGATGGCCGACACCGTGGAAGTCTGGGAGGAGGCTGTGGCTCCGTGGTAGAGCATCTGCTCAGCATGCCGAAGGTCTCAGTGTCAATCCCTGGCATCCCCAGTTAAAATAAGCAGGCGGCAGGGGTGTGAAAGCTCTCCACTTGAGACACTGGAGAGCTACTGCTGGACAGAGTAGACAGAGTAGTCTTATCAACCTACCAAACCGTATGCTCCATCTTAGTATTGGTTCAGAAGTCAAACCTTCTCAGAAAAAAAGTCACCGTAAGCATTCTATAAATAAACAGACTGTATCCACATAGTTTATTTCTCAAAGTTCTCCTGACAATTGAACATTATTTAAGAACATACTGTATATACAGATATGAGGAAATATACAAAATGTTTTAAATGATGTACAACAAAATCCAGCAGTATAAAAGAATGCATGTGAACCCCTGCTGACTGCTCAAGCTAAATTTAATCACTTGTTTAAATAGTAATAAAAATACGATCTCTCATGGATCTTGTGCATACTACAAAAGAGGAAAATTATTACCATGTATGATTTGTATTAGGCAGTTTTCTTTGATGAGTTGTATCACCAACTCCAAATACAGAGGCAGAAGGCTGTGTGTTTTCCTTTATAAGAGTTAATAATGTTGGGTTATTAGAGACTTTACACAGTTCTACCACTGGGACTTTTCACCATATTTTTGTACACATCACATGGTCACCTTATATAACATTACATTTAAAAATATATCTAAGTATGTGTTCATTTATGTTTCTTCAGTAGATAGGGTCCATCGATACGCTGTATCTTGTTGGTTAAAAGCTTCAAGCCAGGATCAGCTAGAGAAAGGATTGTGAAAATGAGGACATAATGAAGTTGCAGGGTAGGAGTGGCTGCATAAAGGGATACGACAAATGCGGAAAAGCCTAGGAAATACTAAACATGGCCCAATTGCTGGGTACCACGTAATAAAATAGACCCAGATAATGAAATCATATACCACAGTTTAACATAACTATTGGGGGGAAGGTTTGCCTTTGAAGGACCTTGACAATGGTGCTTGCCACCTTTATAGGGTGCAAGGCATTAACCAAGATTGCAGCCATTGAATCTCCTGTCCTGTTGTTCCACCAGTCCTCTTAAGCCTGTCAACCTCTGCCTCGTGCCATTGGCTCCACAATACAAGGGGGAAGACCAAGGTCATGGAAGCTGATGGAGGCGTAACAGCAGCGGGAAAGCCAGGGTGCTGCTTAACATTTCTGTGGAGAGAATTTTTCTGATCAGCCCTATTAATATTTGTAGGTTTGGGCCCACAACAATGGATTCACTCACTCCTATAAAAAGAGAAACAAAAATCATCTCCTGCTCTGCTGTCAATCCGTTGACAAAAAACAGAGACACCCAGGGCGCCAGGAAAACAACTGATCATTATCTTGTGGCCAGGAAAGATTTACATTATAGGGGCTATTCAGAGGAAAACCTAAACCCATAAACCCGGAGATGTAGCTAGTCTACATATAGCAAACAACTGTGGCCTTTCACACCTCTGCTTACCCAGGACACCAGGAATGATTCAGTTTTGTTATGACAGCATGAGAACTTCGAGTCTGTTTTGTCAAGATCCGCTCAGAATGCAATATACCGATCATTTACATCCTAAGTAACGATTGGTGTTTTCCTGATGTCAGAATTGAAAAGAACCATGTTATGCACATCAATTGAATGTTTGATGGTGTACTTGGTGTAATTGTCTAAGGTGTGAAGTCTTGGGAGACCCCTTTGAAAGATCCTGTATAAAAGATCCCTGGTTTCTGACAGGCCTTGTCTGATTTTGGGGAAACCTTGAAAGGCTCACCTTTCAGTGGTTGCCCTATCTCGAGTCTGGAGGCCTCTGTGTTTTGTGTTCTGTGTTATGGGCTTGCTGTTCTGTTGCTGTCTTGTCTGTCTGTCTTGTTAAGCTGTTGAATGCAATGTTTGTCTCTGTCTTCTTGGGTTAGGAAGAGTGCGGTCTAGCGTCTGGCAGCCGCTCTCCTTCCTCTATAGAATAAAAGAAACGCTATATAGTTTCACCTCTTGGTATAAGTGTGTTACCTTGTCTTGGAGCCTAGTGGTTCCCTTTCCTTTCCTCCACCCTGGTGCCTTTGGTGAGTGGGCCGTTTACCATAGCCTAAACGAACCTTGAAAGGGGGAAGGGTTGCCCCAGGAAAATTCTCACAACAATTTCTCTGCCTCCCCCCAACCAGGGGAAAAGCAATCTGGGATGAAGGTGTTCTTGCGGGGGGAGCACTCTCTGCCCAATGATCCTCCCCTGCAGACATGAGTTTGGAGGCATGTATTTGCCAAGGTAACCGGTTGCTTTGGCTTGAAGATACAGTTTATGCAGGGCTTTTTTTGTAGAAAAAGCCCAGCAAGAACTCATTAGCATATTAGGCCACACCCCTGACAGCACAGCTCATTAGCATATTGGACCACACCCCCATGTTACCAGAAGCGTGGTCATCCAGCCACACCCACCTTTTGCTTCTTATTCTATTTACCTTGTTTGTTGTCAAAACCCAGGAACTCCTTTACATGTTAGGCCACACACCCCTAATGTAGCCAATCCTAATGATTTTCTGCTGTTTTGTGTGGCCTGTTATGCTAATGAGTTCTTACTGGGTGTGGCCAACTCAGGAGCCAGCCGGAACTCCGTTCCTGTGCGTTCCTGCCCAAAAATAGCCCTGAGTTTATGTAAAATTACACTAATTTGGTATGTGTGGTGGGGAGGGAACAAATGTAAAATCTGAGTGACAAGGTTTTGCTGCACTAAGTATTTAGGTCTGAGTTCGGTATTAACAAGGGCTTTTTTGGTTTTGTCGCTAACGCAAGTTACTTGACAGTCAGTTTAAAGACAAAGACAAAAAACAACCCTTCTCTACAAACAATTCCTTCTAGGCTCTTGCAAAACAAGAGAAAATTGAGCTTGAGGATGAAGCCCTCAAAGAGAAGCAGCTGCACGCCAAACTTGCCGCTGAAAGAGCCGAGGCTCGCTATAAGAAGCATTATTCTATTTGTTGGGAAGTGGTTGAACAAATCATTGATTTAGTGACCAAAACAGGAGAGTACCGAATGCTGACAAACAAGTAAGTGGTTTTAACTTTCCTCAGTTCAGCACACACACACAAAGTTCCTTTTCTGAAGTTGCAGGAATAGCCTTCCCTTAAATGTGGTCTTTGTGGTGGAGAGAAAACAGCAGAGCAGGGGCGGGTGGAACAAACAGCAACCAAATCCAGATTCTTCGGATTTCTTCATTTACTTTGTTTATACCCCGCTTTCCTCCCCAGTGGGGACCCAAAGTACTTTACATCGTTCCCTGTTTCATCCTCACAACAACCCTGTGAGGTGGGGGTAGGCTGAGAATGTGTGACTGGCCCAGTGTTACCCAGCACACTTCAGTGGCAAAGTGTGGGTTTGAGCCTGGGGTCTCCCAGATCCTAGTCTAACCACTACAACCACACAGACTTCCTTCTGACCCCTTCCTGATCATCCAGGGGTCATGCATTTTAATCAATTTCACTGCTGCCATGCCGGTTTCAAGAAGGATCCATTCCACCCCAATTCCTGAACCACAGCTGTGTGCAAAAGATGAGACAGGGTGCAGTGGAGGCCTCTTCGGATCATAGAATCGCAGAGCTGGAAGGGGCCATACAGGACATCGAGTCCAACCCCCTGCTCAGTGCAGGATCAGCCTACAGCATCCCTGACAAGTGTTTGTCCAGCAGCTGCTTAAAGAGGGGGAGCTCACCGCCTCCCTAGGCAGCTGATTCCACTGCTGCACAACTCTTACTGTAAAAAGGTTGTCCTCATATCCAGCCGGTACCTTCCCGCTCTTAATTTAGACCCATTATTGCAAGTCCTCTCATCCTCTGCTGCCCACAGGAACAGCTCCCTGCCCTCCTTTAAGTGACAGACCTTCAGATACTTGAAGAGAGCAATCATGCCCCTCCTCAACCTCCCCTTCTCCAGACTGAACATTCCCAGGTCCCTCAGCCTTTCATCGTAGGGCTCGGGCTCTAGGCCCCCAATCATCCTTGTCTGCCCAATTTGCTCCCCAATGTCATTGTCTGACGAAGTGTGCATGCACATGAAAACTCACACCTTGAATAAAACTTTGTTGGTCCTAAAGGTGCCAATGGCCTCCTCTGCACCCGTGCCATTCTGTCCACATCCTTTTTGAAGTGAGGCCTCCGGAACTGCACACAATATCTCTTCTCTTCCCCCACTTCTTGGTGTGGGAGGCCAGTGCTTACTTCCTTGCCACGCTGATGGTCTGAGTGCTTCTTGTTGAAAGGACCAGCTATGGCACAGGGCCGGGCTTTTTCCATAGCCATCCTTTGTCTTGCGGACTAGTCTACCAGAGGTGGTGAGGAAAGGTATCTGTACAGTCTCATTGGAAGCACTGGGTTGGATCCAGTGCTAAAGTTCTGTTTGTGCCAGAGCTCTAGTGGAAGCGGAAATGCAAGAAAAAGACCGTGCTGGCCGTTTATGCCAAGTCATGCCTTTTGTTTCCCTGCTTGCATTTCCAATGGGTAAGCTCTTGTGCAAAGAATTTCTGGGCACTGTAATATACAGGGAGGCAAGTGCCACGTGCTGCACAAGATCTTGTACAAGCGGAACTGCACCAAATCCATTTGTGTTCCCACTTGTGCATTGGTGGATCCAAGCCATAGTGAAGCTGAACTGTTCAAAAGAACCTTTGAGAAATTAGGAATATATTTTTATTAATGGATGTAGGCTGGCAGGCTGCTTCTGTTGGTTATTCAGGGTGGCTAATGGGTTTTGCTCACTGCTTTTATGTCCTGTGCGCAGGATAGGAATGTTTTAAATACATGAACAAAAATAAATATCCTGTCCAGCCAAGCTGCCCAGGCCATGCACACAAATTACTCCTGCTTTAGAATAGGAGTAATGTGTTAACAGCCTTGACCTGAGTAGCCCAAGCCAGTCCAGTCTCGTCAGATCTCAGAAGCTAAGCAGAGTCGGCCCTGGCTAGTATTTGGACGGGGGGACTTCAAGGAATACCAGGACTGCAACACGGAGGCAGGCAATGGCAAACCACCTCTGAGCGTCTCTCACCTTGAAAACCCAATGAAGTTGCCATGTCAACTGTGACTTGATGGCAGTTTCCACCAATGTGTTAACAACGCCCCAAGGAGAGTGGAAAAGGAGGTGGAGACCTGTTTGTTAGGCTAATGGTAGGTATGGAGGGATCTCTCGAAAGAGAAAGTGGACACGGCATGTCCAGCTGAGGGCCAGGGAGGGCAGAAAGAGAGCTCTGTTGTGCCTTATGCTGTTCCTCCTCCTGAACGCACAGCTGCCTCTGCATTGAGCAGGATTTTGCCCTTCATTTAGGAGTGCTTGAAGGCACCATGTGGATTTCCTCTTGGGACGGCCAGTTTGGTGTAGTGTCTAGGAGCGTGGACTCTAATCTGGACAAACCGGGTTTGATTCCCCACTCCTCCACATGCAGCTGCTGGTGTGACCTTGGGTCAGTTACAAGTTCTCTCACAGCTGTTCTCTCATGACCAGTTCTCGAGAGAGCTTTCTTAACCCCACCTACTTCACAAGGTGTCTCTTGTGGGGAGGGGAAGGGGGAAGGAAATTGTAAGCTGCTCTGAGACTCTTTCGGATAGTGAAGGGCGGGGTATAAATCCAGTCTCCTCCTCCTCTTCCTCTTTGTCTTCTTCTTCGTCTTCTTCGTCGTAATCGAGTACAAGTTCTTCCAAAAAGCATGATAGGCAATGGTACGCATTCCAGACGATGCCATTAGGCACTCTTGTTGAGGTGATACTTTTGTTGCTGAGAAGATAGCTTCAAGTGGGTAGCCTTGTTGGTCTGGAGAAGACCTAGAACTGAGGCCGGTAGCACTTCAGAGACCAACAAGATTTTCAGGGCAGAAGCTTTCGAAAGTCAAACCAAGGCAGTCAAGTGAGAGTCCGATGAAAGGAGGCATTGATTCTCGAAGGCTTATACTCTGAAAATCTTTTTGGTCTCTGAAGCGACACTGGACTCGAACCTAGCTCTTTTGTTCCCAAGCGTTTCATTTAGCCAGGTGAACTGGGGGTATTTTTCCCGGCTGCATGCTGGCTTCAACCAGTTTGGGTTTCATTTTTGAACACGACACTTGAAGAATTGGGCTGACATGGATGTGGTTATTGTACAAATGCAGTTGTGGAACCTGAGCACTCCCAGATTTCAGAATGATTGCTTTTACAAAAGCTGATAGGGCAGTACTTCATAGCTTTCCTGCGCCTCTTGGTTGCCGCAGGGATCCTTTTCACAAGCCTTGCGCAGGGGAGGTGGGTATAATGCTCTGAAGGTGTATTTTCTGAATGGGGATCAGACACAGCGGTTGACCAGCAAGTATTGTCAAACTGTAACGGTTTCTTCAAAAAGATGGAGTTCCTATGTAAAATAAAATCCCTTTGGCATCAATGGAACTTGCATTTGGCTGTGGACTGGAGACAGCTCTGTGCTGTATATGAAAAAACCTGCCCAGTTTTTGTATTTCTAATTTAGATTGTTTTCTATCCTGTCTTTCCACAACTCAAGACTCCAAGGCAGCTATCATACATGTTTAAAACAACAAAACAACAAAATAGATTGAAATAATTCTAAAGCAGGCATAATGGCAGAGTTAAACAGCTGGGCAGCTGCCAAACCACCGATCTCCAGGAGCTCTTCCCAATACGCCAGATTTGCTCAAGCCCAAAACAGAATAGAGACCAAACTCGTATGCCAGGAGAGACAGTTTCATCACCTGGGTGCCACCACTGGGGAATGGTTCAGATGTAACACCAAACAATAGTTTGGTATTCCATGAACAAAGCCGGTGTCAGCTTTCATTCCTGTACTTACCTCATTTAAAGTCAAATCTTGCCTTCCACTTCAGCACAAAACTATACCTTGCCATTGTTATCTGAACTGGCAAACAAAGATTTGCACTTTGCCTCAAGTCCACAGCATGGCTGTTGGACTGGGAAGGCAGAATCTCAGTTGTGACTCCTTTGAGCATTCAAGGCAAAGAGATAGGGGAGGAGAATTTATTCATTGGGCCTTATGTCGGAACAGCGAGAGCATGTTCATCAACCCAGTTGCCTAATCTCTGGAAGTGGGCAATCACTGGGACTAGGCCACCAGGGGTAACCTCCGCAAGTGGGCATGCCCGTGTGGGAGAAGACAGTTACTCACATACCTCAGACCTAAGCTGTTTCGAACTCAGTTGTTTTGTTGTTGTTGCTGTTATTTAACTTCAGAAAAATTGCAGATGTCTTTGTCGTACACGGAAAATGTGCTCTGCACTGTATGCACATTTCCAAGTGGAAGAATTTGTTTTCTGTAAATTCCCTGCTCTTGCAAAAGCATCAGAGACAAAATGAATGGCTGATACTGGCATTCAGAGCATTTTTGTTTCGAATCTGGTTTGCTCCTTGCTCCATTCATTGGTGCAGGAGGTTCCAGATGTGGTCCAAACACACAGAGGACAGCATTCTTCAGGATCCTCCCACCTCAGCATTTATGTGGATGCTTATGTTTATACACACTACTTATTTTCTGAAATGAGAGGTGCTGGGGCTCAAACCACCTTGGAAGGGACCCTTTATGACCTGAAGGTCTTCCTTGGGGGGGGGGAGTCGGATCTGATTGACCATGTTATTTCCTCCACCACTGTGTAAGCACAGATAACACTTTATTTTCTATTTTCTGTTATTGATTTTTTTTCTCTATAGATATATCCATACTAAAGATCTGTGTTGGTTTTATATCACTTTAACTGGTACAGCTTCCTCAAAAAGATTCCTGGAAGTAGTCACTTGAGTAATCTTTGTTACTGACACCCCCCCGCCCCGAACTGTGTCTAGTAACTCAATTTAAGTCTCTAATGATCTCAAACTGTGAGCAAGTACATAAGGGAGGAGGTGGCCTGGTTCTAGAATGTTAAGGTGTCCTGGTTCTAGAATGCTGAGAACTTTAAATATCAACACCAGCTCTGTGGACTGGACTCAGGGAGACAGTCAGGTTGGTGCACTGCCAGAAATGTATGCTCCATTTGCTAGACTCTAGTTGAAGAAGAGAAGAAGAAGACACTAGTTAATAACCTCGCAGCCATATTTTGGACCTGTTGAAATGTCTGAGTCTCTTACATAAAATTCAGTTGATCCTTCTCCATCAGCAGTTCAACAACTAAAACTCCTCCTCCTTCTTTCTTCCCCTTCACAGTTCTTCCTGTCAAGTGCTCAGTACCTGAGTCCTTGATAAGTTCTGGTCCTAATGATGGATGGATGGAGATGGAGGAGGAGGTGGTAGGTGGTGGTGGTGGTGGTGGTTGTATTTATACCCTGCCCTTCACTTGGAGTCTCAGAGTGGCTTACAAACTCCTTTCCCTTCCCCTCCCCACAACAGACACCCTGTGAGGTAGGTGGGGCTGAGAGAGCTCTTTTGAAAACTACTCATGAGAGAACAGCTCTGGCAGAACTTGGCTTGCCCAAGGTCATCCAGCAGCTGCAAGTGGAAGAGTGGGGAATCAAACCCGGTTCTTCCAGATTAGAGTCCATGCACTTAACTAATGGCTGGAAAGGCTCCATTTGATCTCACACAGAGAAGGTGTACAGGGATGGGATTTGTAGTCCAAAAAAGGAGCCGGAGCCAATTGAGCGGGACAGGACATAGACCAGGCAGGAGGACTAACTGATTGTATTTGGGGGACAGTCTGGGGGCATTTCTCAGTGATGCATTTCCTAACGTTATATGGCAAGCCCTGGAGCTGTGTATCTGGAATCAGTGCAGCGCTGGCTGTCCTTGATCACCTGACCACTAAGGACTTTGCACAGCCATGTCTGTTGCCTGGCCTGATATGCCTACAAGTTTCCATCTCCGGTCCAGTGGCCATGGTGGCAGACAGTACAGGGAATAGGAGCTGAACCTGCTGGTCTTTTGTCTTGAGTATTCTACTGTTCTACGGTTCCATGGTCTGTAACTGTCTTATAAACAGTCTGCTTCCACAGACCGTGAGGTGTTCCCCACTTTTTAAGGCATCTGAGAAGCTGGGTGCAGGTGAGGGTCTTTCCTGGACAAAGGTAGGAGGAGAGAAGAGCCAGAAATGGAACATGTGAGGTGGTTCCCTTGAGACACTGGGTTTCACCTATGAAAAGTCAATCCGTGTTGGTCCTTCCCTCAGGATCTCTGAAATTTTCTTTTTAGCTTTGTAACCTGTGGGCAATGGCTTCTTTACAGAACAAGAGAGCAGCAACTCCCTTCCTGGTTAGAGAGACATTATTAGCTTGGCTGAACATATAGAGTAGTAGGTTGGGGGTTGTTCTTTTGGTGTAGTGGTTAGGAGCACAGACTCTAATCTAGGAGAACCGGGTTTGATTCCCCACTCCTCCACATACAGCTGCTGGTGTGACCTTGGGTCAGTCATAAGTTCTTTCAGAGCTGCTCTCTCAAGGGCAGTTCTGGAGAGAACTCTTTCAGACCCACCTACCTCACAGGGTGACTGTTGTGGGAAGGGGAAGGGAAAAGGGACTGTAAGCCACTCTGAGACTCCTTTGGGTAGTGAAGGGCGGGTTATAAATCTAATCTCCTCCTCCTCCTTTGTTAGGTCTTCGATTCAGAGCAATTTGTACTTCAGCGGGTTCCTTCTTGTGTATTTGATGTTGCTATTGATCAGTTCTTTTTTTAAAAAAACACGGTCTGATTGATCTGACCACAATTTTTGGTTTCGCTTGATTTCCACAGCTTAATCCCAGCAAAGCTGATGTGTGACTGGAAGGAACTGTTCTTAAAAGGGAAACCCATTTACGAGCAAGCTGTGATCGACCCTTTGCCGACGGACCCCACTCATCAACAGCTTGTAGAACTGGACAAAATGAATTTTCTAGATGAAAAAGATTATGATGAATATAAGGTACTCCCCAATGACACGGCCTAGTGGAAGAACATAAAACGTGCTTGTAAAAAATCATGGCTCGCGACTGCCGCCTGTTGTCCAGGTTGCTGTATAGGTTTGATTGACCATTTATTATTAGAATTTTAATGCACATTTTCACATGGTTCAATGTATTTCATTCATATTCTGTCTTTCTGGGAATAGATGGTGCCTCAGGTCACTGCCATTTTGGAAGGCTGTGCCACCATCTTTTAAACATTTTTTTTTTTTGTCGTTCAGCCCAAAGTACAGTAACGACAATATGTAAGACCATCAAAATTGCAATAAGGTGATAAAGAATTTAAGCAGGTATTCAACTGTAGTACATTCCACTGTGCCAGAAAATGTAACGTAAAGGAATCTGCGAAACTGAATGTAAAATAAACACTGTCTCCCCAACATGAGTAGTCTTGTTTCATATACCCTTGGTATCTGATTTTTTTTTAAAAGTTAGTACATTAGTACTTTCTAGTCAGATTCTTGGTATTTTGTGCTCAGCTAATCTTAATATCGTGACTTATAAGATGGTTCTGAGAAATAGCTGTTATCGTCATCTCTGTAGGAATCTTACATTAAAACCATGGCTAGAGTAGGTGATGGTCTCATGAAAATAGGCTCCAATTATAAAACGAAATGCTAAACATGTGTTTCTTCTGATAAGTGTTTTTGTGTACTTCCCAAATTTCACCATTATCAACTCAGCTCCACTGGACAAAGGGATTTTTCACTGGTTTTGGGTCTTTTCTGTTTTACTTCTCTGATGTTCCTCTGCAAATAGTTTCCCCCCCTCATCTTGTTAGGGAAGTGATTACCACATCTTTATGTTCTCTTTGTGCCCACATCCTGAATTTGGTACATTTTATTTTTGTTTTATGTAGTAAACCTTTGTTATGAGTTGGTGCGCTGGATGCCTTGAATTGTTTTGTATCAATTCATTCTTTGAGGTTTTGCCTCTGCGCATGAAAGCTGTTTTCCTTGTTTATGTAAAGGGTTTATAATTCTGAATGTGCCTTTCCTTGGAAGACCAATTTTTTATATTTTTTTTAAGCTGGAGGCAATTCATTTGCCACTTAATCTTGGCATCTTGTGACCGGTAGTGCCACACTAGTGTTGACTAGAGTTGAATGGTCACCGTGAAATCAGTGGGTACATTCCTGTTGTTTCAGTAGACTTGGGCCCAGTCCACAAGTTTACTAGTTCACCATGGTCACTGCTTTCCCTGTGACTTGATCGCCTGCCGCACCGATCCGGTTTGGATAGAGTAATCAAGAGGCATGAGCAGATCCTCTTTGTGGGAACCGCATGAGTCTTGCCTGCCCCAATGAGGAACAGCACAGATGTGGTTATGTCCACATTACTGCTGCAAGCACAGGATTGAGCTGTGTGGAAGCGGCAGATCCACCACCTTGGTAACTTCCAAATCAGGTTCTTTGCAGTCTAGGAATACAGAAAAGAAATTTTACAGATAACTAACATGCTGTTGAATCCATGTGAGACATTCTTCTATTGAGTACTCTCCAGTCTGCTTCCATTCTAGTTTCTAAACTGTGAAACAATAAACATCTGTGGGTCTCCATTCTGGCAAGGATGGCTGAGATAGAAGAGCACACAGTGAGTTTAAAGTCTTCCTTATTATTGTAATGCAGGGGGGAAAGGTCCATACATGTAAAGGAGCTGCCCCATCCACTCCAGTCCACACACAGAGAAGCTTTGGGCACACCTTTCAGATCCCCCAGTGCAGTGATTAATGTACTAATGTTAAAAGACAAGTAAACATTCTCAGTCTCAATTTGGATTAATTAGCACCCATGCTGTCAGAGTCATCCGAAGTGGAACAATGCAAAGAATTTAATCTGACCTTTCTTTTCATAAAGATGTTTTATTTATGTGGATATTTGTACTGCTCTTCCATTTTATTTACTTTTCTTCCAGGCAGTTGTTTCCATTTTTGTGTGTGCACACACAGAGACAGTTTCACCATGCCATTTTATAATGAAAGATTTGCTGCTATTTTCAAAACAATTCCTTACATTTGTAGTCTTTAAAAAACATTCTTGCCTTGACCTAGCTGTAGCTGCACTTGTGTGCATCAAGTAGCTCTGCACAAGGATATGCATGAGTGGGAACAAATGAACATGGAAATGCGCATCTGCATGCAGGTCTGCATCTGTGTCAGCTGTGAGCATCGATGTCCATTGCTGACTTGGGGTGCTTGTCTAACACCTGGCTAATTCCCTGCCAGTCATTTCTTTATTAAATGCATGCAAGTTGAATTTGCCTTGCTCTTTTAGTATGAATATATATTTAAAATGAAGACTCCAAACCAATATCTCAAATATCAGGGCCCATAGTGAGTTCTACCACATCTTATCCTGTGTGCTGTACAACACAGAATGCTAAAATGAAAATGTGGTTTTTGTTGTGCCACTTGTAATCTTGATTCCACAGATTTCATGCTTAAAAATAGACTGTTGGAGCCAGTGGGTTCTCCTACAGCTAATGTCTCAAGAAGTCAAAAGTAAGAAAGAACAACGACCAGAGCCTCTCACTATTCTAGCTCCTTATCAGGAAAGAAAAGGCTCATGACTGGCCATGGCTCAGTGGTAGAGTTTCTGCTTGGCATACAGAAGGTCTCAGGTTCAATTCCCAGCATCTCCAGTTTAAAGGATCTGGTAGTAGCTGATGTGAAAGACTTCATGAGACCATGGAGGATCACTGCCAGTCCCTGAGTAGACAGTACTGACCTTGATACAACAATGGTCAGACTCTGTATCGGGCAGCATCATGTGTTCAAGCTCTTACTGTTCATAATCTGGGATGTAGAGAACATAACATGTCAGGTCAGGTGACCATTTAGACTAGTGTTCTGATACCACATTGGACACGGATAACTTCCAGGCCATGGGTACATTTCCGTCTTTCCTGCTTCTTCCGCCTAAATCCCTTTGACCATCTCCCATAACTCCTCTACTCCTTGGCAGCACCTAACTGAGAAGATTTTTAGCAAGTGTTATCAATCCAGCTTTTATCTACAGTCTTGCCTTTGAACCATTTTGAGAAGCTACTTAACAGAAGATTTTTTGATTGCTCAAGACTTTCAGCCAAGGAGCTTTGATTAGATTAAAGGAAAGGAGAAGCGAAGCGGGTTCATAAAAAGGCATATTAAATTTTCGACATGCGCGGTAGAAGTCCAAGAATAAGCATGATGTGAAGAGATAGGAAGTTGTAATTCAGCCACTGTTCGAGGATGACTACGCACAACATTTGATGAAACTCTCTGTCAAAAAGATACTGAAAAACAAGATACCAGGAGTTTATTTTCATCAGTGTCTTCGCCCCAGTTCACACTGTAGTGTGGCCTTCATTTATGTTCCAGGGATGTTGAAGTTTCTCCCCCTGGCAAAAGCCTTCTGCTGAATGTGAATTCTCACCAAGCTCTCTCGAAACTTTTTTTTCTTTTTGCTGTCTAGTCACTTATAGTGACTACATGCGGTTTTCAAGGCAAGAGACGTTCAGAGATAGTTTGCTATTGCCTGCCTCCATGTCACAACTCTGGTATTCCTTGGTGGTCTCCCTTCTAAATACTAACCAGGGCTGACCCTGTTCAGCTTCCGAGATCTGGAGACATCACGCTAGCCTGGGCCATGCAGTTCAGGGCCCATCGTGAGGCGAAAAAAGGATGGGTGGCAATCTGATGGGAAATCCGTGCATCTACTTGGTGAACTGCTTCACAAAATGGGTTTTCATAGGGGGCCAGTTTGACTAGAAGACCCTGGAGGTCCCTTCCAGCTCTATGATTCTATGACTCTATGGCGCTGTGGTTAGAGTGACAGGCTGAACTGGGGAGACCTGGACTCAACTTTTAACTGCGTTATGCAGTTTGTGGGTGATCTGGAGCCAATTGCTCTCTTGCAATCTAGCCTTCCTCACAGGGTTGTTGTATGGATAAACAGGGCAGGAATAACCCTGTGTGCTGCCCTGTTCTCCTTGCTGGCACAGTAATATAACACAGCATCTTCCATGCACTTGTCTTTTTTTAAAAAAGCCGCTCTTCTCTCTGCATGCATAAAGAAGGCATGTTCGCTACTCTAAGAAGGCAGCATTTCCTCCGATAGTCTGAGTGACATTAAACGTTAAACAGTAGCAAAAATTATCATAATTGCTACCCGGGGAATGTGCTGTATTGCAAATGAAGAGGATTGCAAATGAAAGCTGTTATAGGAAACTCAGCTGTTAAAGCGCGGGCGCTGTTACACGCTGAAAGGTCAAATTAGTCCCAAGCTTTCTGTGGAGAATGCCACATTTTGGCTGCTGAATGTTGTTACTACTTAAACCATGAAGATAGTTCCAGAGAGTAGCTGTGCCGGTCTGCAGTAGAACAGCTAGATCTGAATCCAGGAGCATCTTAGAAACCAGCAAGAGTTTCAGAGGATAAGTTTTCGAGAGTCAAAGCTCCCTTTTATCAGGTGACTCTCGAAAGCTTATACGCTGAAACTCTTGTTGGTCTCTTAAGGTGCTACTGGAGTCAAATCTAAGTATACTTAAACCATGGCTTTATTCACTATTGGGTAAAACAGTAGACTCAAATTGACCAGACCGGTTCTAGTTATATGGAATATTGTGATCCATTTGGACATTTCAACACTGTTGGGTGGCCTTGTTTACCCGACAGACACCACCCAGAATTTGGAGAATCCGTAGGATCCCACAGGTTATTGCTAGTGCAGAGTGTAGTGATCCAGAGGGCAGCCAATGAAAATATGTAATGGGCTTGGGGTCAGTGTTCCCTCTAAGCTGAGTTAGTGTGAGCTGAGTAGCTCACAGGTTTTTTTAGCCTCCGGCTCACACATTTTTGTCTTAGGTCAGGAAGGATGGCTCCAGAGCCAACTAATTTATGCAGTAGCCCCAAGCACTCGCTCACAACTTTAATACCAGTTGCTCACAAAGTAGATTTTTTCTCTTGTTCCACAGCTTAGAGGGAGCATTGACTGGGGTATTCTCTGTGTCATCGAGATTGAGGCACTGGACAGTGCAATCCCAAGAAGACTTACCATTTTCTAAACTGATTGAAATCCATGGGTTTCAAAAAGTGGCAAATTGTTTTTGGACTGCACTTCAAGGCAATGTGCTGCTGACCCCCAATTAAATCATTCCTTCCTTTTCAAGGCAGGAGGTACTGTCTTCCCTCGGCCGAATATATCAAAGTGAACACAGAAGGAGGTGCAAATGCAATCCAAGGTTATAATCAATGACCATTTTTAAGCTCTGCTCCTGACGTGCCCTCTTGGATTGAGATGCCGTTTGCTTTCCTGTGTAATGCTGAAATCTAACGGCGTGCCAGTATTTACCGGAGTTTATTCTTGATGTCGGGAAGCATAACTTTATATTCTTCCTCAAAAATGCATGAGTGAACTCAGTTCATCCTCTAAGGGGAGCAGTTATGAAAAATGCGCTGTTGGTAAATTATTTTCACATTTGTGTCATAAAAACAGAGCAGGTTTCAAGACGCCGAACTTTCCATCTTATCAATGGTGGTGGAAAGTGCTGTGAAGTGACAGCCAACTCATGGTGGCCCCATAGAGATGGACAGAGGTGGTCTGCGGTTGCCTGCTTCTGCACAGTAACCCTGGACTTCCTTGGAGATCTCCCGTCCAAGTAATAAACAGGGTTGACCCTGCTTACCTTCTGAGATCTAATAAGATCAGGCTAGCCTGGACCATCCAGCTCAGGGCACCTTGGTAAAGAGCAACCGGGAATCTGACAAAACTTTGTTGAGGAAATTAAGAATAATTTATTTAATGCTATGGATTTATGTCAATATTACTAGTCAGGATTGAGACTCGAAGTGAAGGGCAGGGTATAAAGCCAATCTCCTCCTCCTCCTCCTCCTTCTTCTTTACCACTGAAGTTTGTTAGGGCTCATGATTTCTTTTATTGATTCTGGCTTCTTGATGGGGGATCGATTTAAGTTATTTCCCCTATTTCAACTTCGGATTGATAACCTGAACAAATGTATAAAATATGTTTGAATGTCGAGACAAAAAAAACTTTGACATCCCAGGAGTTTTGCAAAATCAGGAAAGAATTAGGTTTGGAGTTTCCCCAGCTTCTTTGATTGTGTGCGTGTTAAGTGCCATCGAGTGGCTTCTGACACATTAATGTCCCCACAAACATCCTATTGTTAGCAGCCTTGCTCAGGTCTTGCCAACCAAGGGCCGTGGCATCCTTTGCTTAAGTCAGTCCATCTCATTTTGGGTTTTCCTCTTTTCCTGCTGCCTTCAATTTTTCCTAGCGTCAAGGCAGCAGGAAAAGAGGAAAACCCAACATGAGATGGATTGACTTAGTCAAGGAAGCCACGGACCTCCGTTTGCAAGACCCAAGTAATGGCCCCTCTGATGGTCCCAAAGAGTGATTAACACGTGGAATTCAGTGGCCACAGGAAGTGGTGGTGGCTACAGGCATGGATGACTTCAAGAGGGAATTAGACAAACATATGGAGCAGAGTTACATTGGTGGTTATTAGCCACAAGGTGTAGGCAGGGACTCTGGGGCAAGTGATGCTCTGTATTCTTGGTGCTTGGGGGGGATCAACAGTGGAAGGGCTTCTAGTGTCCTGGCCCCACTGCTGGACCTCCTGATGGCACCTGGTATTTTGGCCACTGTGTGACACAGAGTGTTGGACTGGATGGGCCATTGGCCTGATCCAACATTGGCTTCTCTTATGTTCTTATGTTATTCTTATTGGTAAACCACCATGATAATTCTTGTAGAAACATAGCACCCAAATGATGCAGCCAAGTTTCTGTGTGTCACCTGGGAAGCAAACCCTACGCAGTTCAGTGGGACTTGCTGCCCAATAAGGATACAGTCGATGGCCACTTTAATTTTGGACCTTTTACAGCTTGGCAAGGTGGGGGGGGGGAGTGTTCAGTTCTATATTGTTATTTGTCTTCCTGCAGACCATGATGGGAGAATGGTACCCTCCTGAAGAGATCAGTGCGAATAAACCTCCTCCCAGTAATCCGATCCTGGGTCATGTGATTTATCGGATGATGAGCATTGTCTACCCCCCGGAACCGGAGCCGCCTCCACCTGTGATTTCTCCATTTCCTATCAAGGGATGTATTTTGGGGAAGCTCTGTAGTGGGAAAACCACCTGTCTCAAGTTCTTGGAAGAAGGTAAGAAAGGATAGACATTTGATAAAGCGTGCATGCACACAAAGGTCATAACCTTGAATAAGCCTTTGTTGGTCTTAAAGGCGCCACTGGACTCTAAATTGGTTCCCCTGGAAAGGATAGTTTTACGCTGTCTCTTTTTTGTGTGCTGTGTAGAAAATGATTTCTGAGGGTAAGCGATGTTGGTCTGCAGTAGAACGGCCAGAATAGAGTCCAGGAGCACCTCAGAAACCAACAATATTGGGGGGGGTGAGTTTCCAGGAGCCAAAACTCCCTTTTGCCAGATAAGTGACGGATGAAGGAGAGATCTGATGAAGGGATCTGACAAAGGGATCTTTGACTCTCAAAAGCTCAACCCCCCCAACAAAATCATGTTGGGGTCTCTAAGGGGCTATTGGACTCGGTTCTAGACGCAGAAAACGATTAAAGCAAAACGTGTCTGTTTTTCGAAACTGATCTATCGAGGCATACTTTTCTGTGCTAGAGAAAGTCCTTGTGTGCATGAAGTGAATCTTCTGTCAGCAGGAGGGTTTGGATTGGGTCCCCAGGCAAGATTTTCATGTCCTTGTACAGGATTTCCACAATCTTGCAGCAGCCCAGTTACCCCAAGATGGTCAGATTTTGAAAGCTGAGCAGGGTTGGCCCCAATTAGAACTTGGATGGGAGACCACCAAGGAAGTCCAGACTTGCTACACAGAGGCAGGCGATGGCAAACCACCTTGGAATGTCTCTTGCCTTGAAACAGCTTGGGAAAGCCCTAGCTTTAATTCTAGGATTCTGACAAGTAAATTGAATGCCTTTAAAATTTTAAATAGATGGCATCTTACACCCGCACAGATTTCTCTATACCATCATAGCGTGGAAAAAACGTGTTGGAAGGGCTGTGGGTTATACGGAGATTGTTTACATTGTTTTTGGAGTTGCCCTGTGGTTAAGAAATTCTGGAATCAGGTACTTCCGCAAATAGAAGAAATCTCAGGTATGACAATCTCTCGACAACCTGAAGTAATCCTTCTGGAAACAGGCCAACTAAGTCACTTAGATAAATCTAGACAAACCATGATAGCAACTCCATTGTCGATTGCTAAGTAACAGGCCCCTCTTTAATGGACTGGTACAATTATATATAGACATATTTTGTTTTGGGAAAATTAGACCAATCCTCGGGACTGCAGAACTTAGATGCTTATTATAAAAAACTTTCAAGCTGTCTGGTTCCTGATCATACAGTTTCTTCAAGAAAAGGAAAGTATGTCATCCAATCTTTTCTTTTGTGAGCTACTTTATTTTTAAAGAAGGCTTTTAGAAAATACAAGTGGAGACCCACAAGAAACTTGCGGGATGGTCATCCCATTCCTCACACCTTTGCTTCCTCACCTCTACCCTTACCTTTCTCACACTCTTTCTCCCTTCTGGGGGTGGAGCCATAGACTCAACCCTCCAAAGCAGCCATTTTATCCAGGGGAACTGATCTCTGTCACCCGGACAACAGTTGTAATTCTGGGTGATCTCCAGCCCTCACCCAGAGGCTGGCAATGGTAGTTCTCATGGAGGAAACGGCTGGTTTGAAGGGTGGAGTCTATGGTATTATACCAGTCTGAAGTTCCTCCCCTCCTCAAACCCCACCATCCCCAGGATCCACCCCTTAAATGTCCAGGAGTTTCCCAATCCAGAGTTGGCAACCCTATTTCCTTCCCACCCAATAGCCAACTTAACCTTTATCTGCCTTTATCTGTCTTCAGCTTTTCGTCTCCACCCCTCTCCCCCACAGCTTCTACCAAGGAAAATTATAGTCTTTCTCCACAGTGGGGACCAAAGCAGCTTACATTATTCTCACCTCCTTTTTATCTGCACAACAACCCTGTGAGGTTAGTTAGGCGCCTGAAAGTATGTGACTGGACCAAAATCACCCAGTCAGCTTCCACCGCAATATGGGGATTTGAACCTGGGTCTTGCAGACCCTACTCTGAAGCTCTAACTGCTGCACCACTGCTGGCTTTCATAGGGTGGCTGCTGAACAGCATCAAGCAGCCAGGCCAAGTTGAGTCATGCTGATTAGGTGGTATCAAGTCACCCAGAGGGTGCTGCCTAGGGATGCCAGCCTCCAGGTGGGATCTGGGGATCCCCTGGAATTACTGCTCAGCTCCAGACTACTGAGATAACTTCACCTGGAGAAAATGGATGCTTTGGAGGGTGGACTCTAGGGCATTGTACCCCACTGAGGTCCCTGTCCTCCCCAGGCTCCATCCCCAAATCTCCAGGAGTTTCCAGACCTGGAGCTGGCAACCCCACTACCCCCATCCCCTGCCAGTGCCCATGGGGGACCTGGCAACCCTAGACTGCTGCCAGGCCTAGGGTTGGCAACCTCCAAGTGGGGCCTGGAGAGTGAACTCCAGAGATCTGTGAACAACAGAGATCTGTCTCCCAGGATAAAATGGCTTCTTTGGACGATGGATTCTGTGGCATGATACCCAGCTGAGGCCTCTCCCTTCCCCAAATCCTGCCCTCCTTGCACTCCACCCTAAAACCTCTAGGAATTCCCGAGCCTGGCCCCAAGGCTCCCTCCCCCTCCCTCCAAGGCCAAAAGAGGCCTGGAAAGAAAGGGCCTTCCCCCACCCTTTACTGACAGAGCCAGTCAGAAGCCTCCCCCCCCCCGAACGTTCTAATCTCTCACCATTGATGCCTAGAGTCAGGTCCATGCAGAGGCCATTTCAAGAGGTTTGGGGGGAATTTGAACCGTCCCTGAAGGGATTTTCTCACTTTTTGGATTTTTCTACAAACCCAGGAAGTCTACTGACTATGTAGGAAAAGCTGTTGGGGAGAGTGAGGCCCCTGTTGGTGGGAATAGGTATCCGCACACACACACAAAAAAAGTCTGGGAAATAGAATAAGGATAAGAGTAGTTGTGTCGTTTCTTAGGTAAGTTTTGTTGTAATTATTGTACTGGAATTGGATTTGTATTATCACACTGGTCTTAGTTATCGTATTGTTTTTGTTTGACGTTATAATAAATTCTTATTTTTTAAAAAAAGAAAAACCCATGGTTTGGGTTGCTATGAGTCGGTTGCACCTCAACAGCACATCCTTCTTAGGCATCCTTGCAGAAGTGCTAAAACCACCCCTTGCAGTTTGTTTGCACTCAGTTCAAAACAGAATGAAATTGAACCATATAAACATGTGGATTCCATTGCTCCATCTGCGTAGTGTTATTTTATTTTGAAAATATACATATTAAACGCTATGTGCGGTTGCCACCATCGTGCTACAGCTTGTGCCAGTGAGATTGTGCTAAGGACATTTTCCTTCCCATGTATAATATGTATATTATATATAAACGGGCAAAGGACGGGGATAAATTGTGACCAGTGTGTTGAAAAGCCATATCATGCAACAGGAACAGTTGTGACATTTCTCTGCAAAACCTGCCTTGGGTCCTGAGATGTTCAGGAGAAAGGTGGCATATAAGTGTTTCAAATAAATGAAGAGAACTCAGGAGTTTACTAAAAAAGCACAGTGAACAATTACAGTAGCCGTAATTAGCGATTACAGGTTTACCTGGTTGTGTTAAGCAACATAACACCCTGGCCAATTTCCCACAAGCTGCTGCTCCGCGCTTGCTCTTCCCTTTTGCCCCGATCGTACGTGTCAATTTCACACCATGTGCTGCGCGGCCGCATTTTGCCCCGCAGCTTCGTCCGATTTCCCCTGCGTCTACTCAGTCCTCAAAAAACAGGATTGAGTAGATGCGGGGAAATCAGGTGAAGCTGCGGGGCAAAATGTGGCCGCATGGCACATGGCGTGAAATTGACATGTATGATCGGGGCAAAGGGAAGAGCACGCGCAGAGCAGCAGCTTGTGGGAAATCAGCCCCTTAGTAGCTAAGACAGCTGTGTTCTAGCCCATGGAAGCTTATGTTTCAATAAATCTCTTAGTCTTTAAGGAGCCGCAAAGCTTCTTTTTGGATTTTGCCACAACAGACTCACTGGCCTGCTTCACCGGAATGAGAAAACAAAGCTAATAGCAAAAATCATTGGACTGAGAGATATCGTACAGAATTTGATTTGTTAGAACTAATCCTGGGGAAGTTAACAATGAATTGGATTTAAGGACTGAATAAAGTAGGCTGTATTGCCCTATCAGTCCCATCTGGATGCCTTGAAATTATTCCCAAATCTCCTACAGCAAGCTGATGGGTTCTGGTCACCATTTGGGAATCATTAGCTTTGAGCAAACTCATCAGACATGTTTTCTGTGTGTGTGTTCCACTGAAACTAAGGGGCATTCTACAAGTGCACGTCTCCTCTGTTTTTGATAATTCTGCAAGGCCAGCACTCACATGACGATGTTCACCATTGTTATGTTGTCCTAAAATATAAGCTTACGACACCGAATGTGTGCTCTCCCTGTCAGCTTGCAATATCCAGGCGTTGTTTATCGACCAGTTGATCTCAGATGCCATCGAAGCCTTTCATCAAAATGAACTGGGAAGCCTAACCTCTCTGACTCAAATGACGCCGGAGGACTCTCCCTTGAATCAAATTGACGTAAGTGAACCTTTTGTTTTCATTGAGTAGAGCCCTGAAGTATAGGAGAACTGGCAGCCTTGATCTTTGTGGAGGGGCTGTGGCTCAGTGGACAAAGAAGAAGAAGAGGAAGAGAAGGGATTGGATTTATACCCCACCCTTCACTACCCAAAGGAGACTCAGAGCAGCTTACAATCTCCTTTCCCTTCCCCTCCCCAGACATGCTGTGAGGCAGGTGGGGCTGAGAGAGCTCTCTCGAGAAGTGCCCTTGAGAGAATAGCTCTGAAAGAATTTGTGACTGGCCCAAGGTCATACCAGCAGCTGCATGTGGAGGAGTGGGGAATCAAACCCAGTTCTCCCAGCTTAGAGTCCATGTTCCTAACCACTACACCAAACTGGCCCAAGGTCACACCAGAAGCTTCCAGGGCAGAGTGAGGATTTGAACCTGGGCTTCCCAGATCCTAGTATAATGTTCCAATTGGTACCGTTTCTTGTGTGACCTTGGGCCAGTCATATACACTCTGCCTAATCTACCTCACAGGAGCTGCGGCGGCTCAAGTGGTTAAGACGCTGAACTGCAGGCTAGAAAGTCAGTAGTTCAGCAGTTCAAGACCTGAGTGCCGCATGACGGAGTGAGCTCCCGTCTCTGGTTCCAGCTCCTGCCAACCTAACAGTTCAAAAGCAAGAAATTGCTAGTAGATAAATAGGTACCGCTTCATTGGGAAGGTAATAGCATTCTGTGCGCCTTGGCATTTAGTCATGCCGGCCACATGACCACAGAAACATCTTCGGACAGCGCTGGCTTTTCAGCTTGGAAACAGAGATGAGCACCGCATCCCTAGAGTCGGATTCGACTGGCTTTCGAGGAAGGAAACCTTTACCTTTTACTTAATCTACCTCACAAAGTTGTTGTGAGAATAAGCTGGAGGAGAAAAAAAATGAAGGGAGCCATTTTGGGGACAAAAGCTGAGTATAATTTAAAGAAATAAAATGGTATGTCATGCCCCCCGATTTAATGTTACTTCAGTGAAAGATGGTGGTTCTGAAGAGAGGCATGGCTACAGCAAATCAGTATGTCAGCAATCTTCAGAATTTATTGTTTTTTCTATTGTGAATCAGATTTCCTGGGGCCCCCATCTCCCAGAGTATTTGAGGTTAGGAAAATGGTACTGGGGGAAATACCAGGTCCACCCTGGCTACCAGCAGGGCATGGGAGGTAGGTTTGCCAGATTCAGGGTGGGAAACTCCGGGAGATTTGGGAATGGAACCTGGAGAGGACAGGGACCTCAGTGGTGTATAATGGCATAGAGATCACTCTCTACAGCATCCATTTTCTGTAGCAGAACTGATCTCTAATCTGGAGTTGAGCTGTAATTTTGGGGGATCTGCAGGTCCCACCAGGAGGCTGGCATACCTAGGGAGGAAGGTTGGAGCTCCTTCTCCTTGTGCGCCATGGGCCTGACACAGATTGGACACCATACTCACAAGAACTGAGAAACCACCATTCGCCTCTGAGTTGTCTGACACGCGGGGACAGACCCCGGACCCAACCCAATAACTCTTGTTGCATTTGAATCAGCCCTTTGAGGTGATCTGTAAAATATGTAGAAGTTAAGCTTTCCTGGAATTCTTCTTTCTTTATAGCTCGACAGGACCTTGGTTTGAGGTACTTTTTGAGCAAAGGACACAGTTGCTGCCCACAGGTCCATCGGAGTTCTCGCTACACTCTTTAGCACTTTTAAAGCGATGTCTCAAACTCTGCTTCTCTTTCACAATATTAAATTTCTGTCCGATGGCTTTTCCTCCCCCCAAAACAAGGTCTTGAAGGAGGCTTCCAAGGCTTCCCTAATAGCGTTGAAGACTTTGGATGAAGAAAGCAAAGGTAAATTAAAATAACAAATTCATACTGGCATTATCTTGCCATTTTTGGCCATGCCCAACTTTAAATTTTTTAAAAAATCAAAAGGACCTTAGTGGAAGTCAATTCACATTTAAGAGATAGATTTGTATCTAAACTGATTGTATGATCACCGACTCTTGGGTTTTTAGAGGTTATCTTTTCTTTCTCCCGTAGATTGTAGTGCACCACCCTGGAATTTTCTATTGTAGTTTGTAGTAAATAGAAAAAGCAATAAAAAAATCCTCTTCGGGGGGTGGGGGGGAAAGGATTTTGCTCTGCCATTTACTTACTTACCAATCACAATTGCTGGCTGTTGCTACTTCTTACATCAGAATTTTCCTTCGATTCCTGTTCCCTTCTCCCTCCACCTTCCCAGTGGTCCTTTTAAACTAATCCTGCTCGATAAAGCCACTGTGCATATCTAGATTACAAATTTATCTTGGATACGTGCTCCACTTAGGGTTACCAACCTCCAGGTGGGGCCTGGAGATCTGGAATTACAAGTGATCTCCCAATTACAGAGATCAGTTCCCCTGGAGAAAATGACTGCTTTGGAGGGTGGACTGTATGGCCATTATGCCTCACAGAGGCCCCCCCCCCCGGCTCCACCCCTAAATCTCCAGGAATTTTCCACTAAGAGCTGGCAACCCTAACTGTCATGGCTTCCCACCTTAAATATGCTTTGGTTAGAGCCTGAGAACTCTCTTTTAGAGATTCTTAGCACAGAACTAAGCAGCTCAGGATACCTTTGTATAAGGGGATGATCTGTACTTTTGTACTTCTTGCTCTGGCCTAGCACTAACTAGCTCCTCTACAGCAGCAGCAGCCATGAGGCTAAACAAGGGGAGTGGTGCTTGAGTGTGCCACCGCAGTTACCACTCCTTGCCTCTCTCGCTCCATGTCCTACCGTTGCCCCACTGCACTGCCTCTCACTGCCCTGATGCAGGAGATAGTGCCCCTTCCTTTCTCATTTGCCAGCCATCTTTAAAAGCTATCCTACAAGCAGCACATGCTCAGTAGGGCTTGTGAGAGTTCAGAAAGCTCTAATGCGCATGTGCTGGTTGCTGCACTTTGAAAATGCCTGGAGGAGAAAGGAGGGAAGGTGTACTGTCTGATCTGCCTCTTGGGGGGTAAGTAAGAGGAAATAACAACAGGGGCAGGGCTTAGGAGAGGGGGGCCACTGTCCCTCCCCTCCCTGAATCCACCACTCAAGGTCAGCATCCCTCTTCACCACATTGATCAGCTGGCTTTTGCTACTTCTTTGATGTGGATTTCTCCCATTTTCCTATGAGTCACCTTTGTGCCACCTGTTCGAAAGAAGAAACTCCAAGTGCTCCAGAGTGACATTTGGGAACCCCTGGAGGAGGCATGATAAGGGCTGTGATTTTGTATGGCTAGTTCTTTAGCAATAAATGGAGAGAAGGAGCATTTAAAGGAAAGCCCCATGTGTTTTGCTCTGCCTGCTAAGCATTTAAGCAATAGGATGTTGCTTTAGCTTCGGCAGTGCAAATTGGTTGCACTGTTGTAGCCAAAGTGGTCTTATTTGTCTTTGCATGGTTCTTTTGCATGCTGGAGAGGGGGGGGAAAAGGGTATAACTATAATGCTGTCTCATTTGCTGTTCTGGGTAACTTGCAAACATTTCCAGCTATCGGTGAATTTGGGTTTTCAAAAGATGAATTTTTTTCTTACAAAGGAAATGTTTAACTTCTGCTCTGTATGGATAATGAAGGTCGGAATTGCGCATAAAGTGATGCACATGCTTAAATGTCTGTTTCATCGCTTCACCTTTTATGCTGTTTGCACCACTGTATGTCCAATGGGGGAGAGAAAAAAATTACATCAACTGTTGAGTGGGACTCAAGATATATGTGACTAGGAAAAGCCATTGTTTTAAATGTGCGTACGGAACAGAAGGTACAAGCATGTATCAACTGCACATTCGTGGCAGGAAGACAAGGCTGTGCAAAAACCAACCTTTGGTTTTAAATTATTTTTTTTTAATCATTAACTTTTTATTAATTTTTCATTATTCATTAAAAAACCAGTAAATTACATATAACAATGGTTGTCAGTGTTTCAAACATCAAAAAAGGTTCTTACTAGAACAGCGGGGGTTGATAGCAAAAATACAACTTTTTTAGAGAACATAAAACATTCACTTTTTGTGCACAGTCTGTCAAAGTATTGCTAACTCAAAGTTGTCCTAGGTTGACTCTGTGTGATGTGAAATGTAGCCTAGTGTATGTAACCAGCATATTGTAGGTGTAAGGTAATTGAGGAACTTGTTTATTTAAGTGTAGAGTAATTTAAGGTAAATTTGTTTATGTTGTTGAATGTCCTTTTCGGTGCTCAGTTCGAAAAAAGGAAACCATTTCGCATAAAAGGAAGTCTTCTTAGGAAACTGATCGACCCATCTGATATGGTCCGTAATTTTCTCTATTATAAAAAGGTCCCAGACTTTTGAGAACCAGAGTTCAATTGTGGGGGCGAGATGGGACTTCCATCTGGAGGCAATGCAGGATCGTGCTGCAGCTATTAAGCTCGCTAAAATTATGTGTTTTTAAGGAAATGGCTCAGTCTAAAAGGCAGAAGAGTAGAAGGGGCCCTTTGGCTTTTGCCTAGTGCAAAGGGAAGCACTCCATACACATTTTGACGATATTAACATGTTAAATCTCATGGTAAAAACAGAGGCTGTTTGCAATCCACAGATCTTGAGCAAATATCAGCCTCAAATAAGTCAACCGAGTTGAGTGAAGAAGGGAATGACTTAAGCAAGGTACGTGACTTGATTCTGAGTTCCCCTGTGCAGAGATCCCAAGCCCTGACCTGGGTGGCCCAGACTAAGGCCAATCTCATCGGTTCTTGGAAGCTAAGCAGGGTTGGCCGTGGTTAGTAACCAGATGGGAGACCACCAAGGAAGTCCAGGGTTGCTAGGCAATAGGCAGGCAGCGGCAAACCACCTCTCAACATCTCTTGTCTTGGAAAAACCCTCCAGGGGTCTCAATAAATCAGCTGTGCCTGTGGATGTGGAAGAGGGTGCAAGAGCAGCATTGTTGCCAATGCTGCACACACCTGTTCCTTTTGTCCCATGTTTTGCCTCTGTCCAAACAGGTTTTACACACAACTGATTCAAAATACTTACAGATCACTGTATCAAAATGTCAAGGCAGCTTTTCATTTTTTTTGGTGGGGGGGAGACATTAGACTTTCAGTGTCTACCTGTGTGTGTGTGGTCAGTGCCATCAAGTTGCTTCCAACTTATGGTGACCCTGTGAAATTTTCCAGATTTTTCCCCCCATATATTTTTTTAAATATGTGTAAGTGTCTGTGTTTGCATGTAAGTGTGTGTGTGTGTGTACACCGGGAAGTCATGGCAACCTCTGATGACTGACCCCACCTGGACAATATTCGGACAGGTGGCTGAATAAAGCCTGCCCCCGCCTCCCGCCTCTGGTATTCCAAGGAGGTCTCCCATCCAAGGACTTACCAGAGTCAACCCTGCTTAGCTTCCAAGATCTGATGAGATCGGGCTTGCCTGGGCTATCCAGGTAAGGGCATGACCCTGTGAATTAATGACCTACAAAATGTCCTGTTGTTAACAGTCTTCCTTAGGTTTGCAATTGCCTTCCTCTGCAGAACCCTCCTTGGTGGTCTTTGTTCCAACTACTCACCCTGCTTAGCTTCTGAGATCTCACATGCTCTGGGTATACTATGCTGGCTTCCCTCCCTTCATTCATATACTCTCTATGTTTTCTGGCATTACTGGTTCTCCAAATACCTTTCATTTCTTCCTATCAACATATGCCTTTTCCTCAAAGTCAGCCTGTGCTTCCGATAAAACTGAAGAACCCCGCTGACTCGTTGACCTTCTTTGAGCTTTTTACTGCATAAAGTATTGATCTCTTTAGGAGACTGCAGCTTTCCCCTTGAGGGTATTTTTGTCTCAGGAAATTCCCCTTCTTTTATGCAAAATAGGGAAGCGGAGTATGACAATAGAAATCCCTTTCTTTTAATAAATCTGAGAGGTTACCATCTGCAGCATATTAATCTAATCTATGCAGGGAGCTTTTAAGTTGGGAGGGTGGGAATGATTCCTTACATCTGCTGTCTGAAGTGGTACTATCCAGCATTCTAGCAGGTGCTGGCAGCCCCTGCTAGAAAAACAGCAGCCACCCCTCTCCCTCCCCTGCTGCCTCACAAAATTTTCAATGCCCTGCTTACCCAAAATTTCTGGCTACGGGACTGACCTGTAGGGTCTTCAAGGCAAGAGACGTTCAGAGGTGGTTTGCCATTGCCAGCCTCTATGTACTTCAGTTTGGTGTAGTGGTTAAGCATGCGGACTCTAATCTGAGAGAACCAGGTTTGAGTCCCCACTCTTCCACTTGCAGCTGCTGGATGACCTTGGGCAAGCCATAGTTCTGTCAGAGCTGTCCTTGAAAGGGCAGTTCTCTCAGAGCTCTCTCAGCCCCGCTTACCTCACAGGGTGTCTGTAGTGGGAAGGGGAAGGGAAAGGAGATTGTAAACCGCTCTGAGACTCCGAGTGAAGGGCAGGGTATAAATCCAATCTCTTCTTCTTCTTCTTCTTCGTCTTCGTCTTCGTCTTCGTCTTCTTCCTTGGTGGGCTCCCATCCAAGTTCTAACTAGGGCTGACCTTGCTTAGCTTCCATGATATAATACCCATAAAAGCTTTTACATAAATTTAGAATACAATCAAACAATGATAAAAAATCAAATGGGAGAGGATCAATTATAAACATATACAGAAATATTACGAAAAGGGCTAAAAGTGAGAACCCTTCCAACTTCATTGAAAGCAGCAGCCTGTGTTGCTCTTATACAACTTTGATTGGCTGATTTTTTGTGACTTTAACATTGGTTCCAGATTAATTATGCAGACTGATTTGAACTGCAATACTGAGTGCTGATTTCTTATAGCACTTCTGAAGCTGAATTTCCAAAGCTGACTTTGAGGAAGATGATGTTTTGAAAGGAGATGCGAACCAGGCTCTTGTCAGTTTTAACTCTATTCAGCCATAACTTCTAGCACTTTTCATAATATTTCTGTATGTTTGTAATAAATCATGTCAATTTGATTTCTATCATTGTTTGATGTATTCTACATTTATACAAAAGTCTTTATGGGTATTATATTATATTGTCTTTTTGGCATTTGTTTGTTGATTATTGCATAAAAATAGAATCTGAGACATTAGTCAATAGATTACCGTGAATTACAATTTTTTTTCCACTGTGGGTTTTTGCATATTTGTGTACATACACACTGTGGTCCTTTTCTATATTCTCCTTCTGAGATCTGACAAGGTCAAACTAGCCTGGCCTATCCAGGTCAGGATAACATGTTTAGCCAGTATAAAAGAACCCTGGAATAACTCCTTTATCTCTTAACATTCCAGTTCCCTTTTATTTTTTGTTAAACAGTTCATTTCTTAAGGCCAAGATACAAATGAGTGACAAACTTGCTCAATAACAAGAGACAAACTGCTTTTGAACCTGAGTGCAGTTTCAAAAATCGTTTTTGATATGACATGGGAGTCATTTATTCAAAGTAGTCAACAGTTCTGACAGTGCCGGCATTTCATAGGACATAGCTCTTTTGATCCTCTGTGGACTTTTATCTGCATAATTCATACAATTCCTGGGCAAGTTCTTTAGAAATGACTTCCACGGCACCAGTCTGGTTGGCCTTAGCCAAAGCGTTTGCCCTTTATTGGAGTTAAAGAAATATGCATATCTTTTTAAAAAGTAAACTTGCTTTGAGTTTACTGAGCATCTCCATCCCTATTTAAATGTCTCTTTTCAATTCTGCAGCTTTCTATTCGTGCTCAGCTTGGGGCAGCCGCAGAAACACTGCTGAAGAGAGGAAAAAACATTCTAGATGAATTATTGGTTGGCATCCTGGTCGAATATATTAGGTATGGAATAGCAACCTGCTGTCTTAACCGGATTTGAGTAGGGTTAGATGTATCTGCTGTTAGAGTCCGGCTTTCCATTCTTACTCATAAAGAGCACTTGATAACCACTCTGCTAATAGACTCATTCAGATAATTGAGTCTTCTTGTAGAGGCAGGAATTGTTCATCACTGAAGCAAATGTGACCTTATCTGCCATCACTAGATATTTATCTTCTTTTCTCCCATCCCTCTTCAGTGAGAATGTTAAGAACAAAAGAAGAGCCCTGCTGGATCAGACCAGTGGTCCCTCTAGTTCAGCATCCGCTGTCACACAGCGGCCAACCAGTTGCCCTGTAGGGCCAACAAACTAGTCCCAGAGGCCAAGGCCTACCCCTGAAGTTGCCTCCTAAAGTTGAGCAAAGTTTGAAGCCTTCCTTCAGCCTTAAGAAGATTTCTTGCAAATTAAGTTTGGTGTAGTGGTTAAGTGCGCGGACTCTAATCTAGGAGAACTGGGTTTGATTCCCCACTCCTTCACTTACACCTACTGGATGACCTTGGGCAAGCCATAGTTCTGGCACAGCTGTTCTTGAAAAAGAGCAGTTTCTGCCAGAGCTCTCTCAGCCCCACCTACCTCACAGGGTGTCTGTTGTGGGGAGGGGAAGGGAAAGGAGTTTGTAAGCTGCTCTGAGACTCCTTTGGGTAGTGAAGGGCGGGATATAAATCCAATCTCTTCTTCATCTGTTCTTAAGCTGGAGGAAGACTCCTTGGAGGATAGTTGAATCCACCCCAGTATTCATAGATTTCCTTTCACTGGATGTAGAAGTTCCCTTTAGTTCTAATGGCTAGTAGCCACTAATGGCTCTATCCTCCATGAATCTGTCTAATTCACTTTTAAAACCATCTGTGGCTATCAATATGTCCAGAACAATGAATCCCACAGTTGAATTACTCATTGAGTGAAGAAGTACTTGCTTTTATCTACATGTGTCTCAGTGGCAGAGCATGAACTTTACATGTAGAACATCCCAGATGCCATCAAGCAGCCTCACCCAGATTTATAGCTGTAGATTTTGGTGGTGGATCCTGAGGACAGCAGTGTTTGGGGGGAGGGACTTTAAAGGTGGGGTAATGCCATAGAGTCTACCTTCCAAAACAGCCATTTCCCCCCAGGGAACTGACTTTTGTCACCTGGAAATCGGTTGTAATCCTCAGAGGTCTCCAGCCACCACCTGGAGGTTGGCAGCTATAGTTCATGGCATTTGTGTTCATAGAATGGGAATCACCCCAGGAGGTCATGCAGCAAAGAACTGTGTTCATTCCCCCCCCCCACCACCAGCATGCAGGGTTTTGTTTTCAATTTAAAGGTGCTAAGACATCCAGACCAAGGGTGCTGCATATTTTAGGATCTCAGAATTACAGAAAAAAAATCAATGCTTAGTGATTTTTCTAAAAATGGACAATTTGGGATTCTGTTCTCACGTAGCCGGATGCCACCGGATCAAGGCTGGATCATAAATGGGTTCCCCATGACGCTGAATCAGGCCAAGCTCCTCGAAAAGGCACTGACGGGGCGAGACCCGGACCAGCCAGTAGCGAAGGATACCAGCGTGCAAAAGCCCACCTTGGTTGTCGACCCAACAGCACCGAAAGAGCCGCCCGTGTTCCCACCCGCTCTCGACTTCGCCCTATTGTTAGAGGTTTCAGACTCCACTGTTCTGGGCCGCGTGACAAACAGGAAGTGTAAGTTTAACGTTCCCGTGGGTACGATTAGGAAGAATTTATGTAACCCTGATTGCAGCTATCAGCCTCTCTTACTGACTTTAAAGGAACAAGGAGGCACATGGATTGCAGGAATCTTATTGGCTTGAGTGGATAATAAGCAGGGGGTTTTCTGTAGAAAATGCCCAGCAGGAACTAATTAGCATAATAGGCCACACCCAATACCAGGAACTCATTAGCATATTAGGCCACACCCCTGACAGTACAGCTCATTAGCATATTAGGCCACACCCTCATGTTACCAGAAGTGTGGTCATCCAGCCACACCCACCTTTTGCTTCTTATTCCATTTACCTTGTTTGTTGTCAAAATCCAGGGCTTTTTTTGGAGCAGGAACTCCTTTGCATGTTAGGCCACACACCCCTAATGTAGCCAATCCTAATGAGTTTCTGCTGTTGGGTGTGGCCTGTTATGCTAATAAGTTCCTGCTGGGCGTGGCCAACCCGGGAGCCAGCCGGAACTCCATTCCTGTGCGTTCCTGCCCCAAAATAGCCCTGATAATAAGCCAGTCTCCAATATTCTGTCGTACTCTAGATCCAGAAACAGAACCCAGCGTGGGGCTATGCAGACAGGAATAGCCTCAGTACTCAGCCCTTTTTTACCATCAAGACACCGCTGATTTATGGTGACCCTGTAGAGTTTTCAAGGCAAGAGACTAACAGAGGTGGTTTGCCATTGCCTGCCTGCCTCAGGATTGCAGCCCTGGTATTCCCTGATATTCTGCCATCTAAATACTAGCCAGGGATGACCCTCCTTAGCTTCCAAGATGGGGCTAGCCAGGTCAGGGGGTTTAATAACTATGGTATTATTTTAAAAGGGGGTTCTTCTAAGACAGCTTGCAAAAATCGAGATAATTCCAAGGCAAGCTGAGAACAGCTTGCCCATCGCTCAGGATTTCACATAGATACATGATTAGGAAGAGCTGATGGCTGTTCTTATTCCCTGAAGCCAGTCGAATCCGACTCTAGGGATGCAGTGCTCATCTCCGTTTCCAAGCTGAAGAGCCAGTATTTCCATGGTCATGTGGCCGGCATGACTAGACACCAAGGCACACAGAACGCTGTTACCTTCCCACCGAAGTGGCACCTATTTATCTACTTGCAATTTCTTGCTTTTGAGCTGGGACCAGAGACGGGAGCTCACTCCGTCATGCAGCACGCAGGTCTTGAACTGCTGAACTATCGACCTTCTGGTCTGCAGTTCAACGTCTTAACCACTTGAGCCACTGCAGCCCCTGTTCTGCTTAGTAACCTCCATCAAAGAACCGTTTAATATTTTCCGCTCAACAGCTGTCCCTGACATCTATGAAAGTGGTGATCCCGCTTCAGGCGCCAACCTCCAAGCAAGAGAGAAAGAGTATTCCATGAGAGGCCAGATGCAGCAGCGGTAAGTTGCAATCCAGCGCATGAATAGTCTCAGCCTACGTGCCCGCCTTCACTCTTCCTAGTCAATGGGACAGAGCCAGGTAGCTCTATGCCTTTCCAAAGGAATCCCTCCCTACCTAAGACTTATTACTAGGGAAAAACATGCACAGATGGTGGTGGTGGAAAGTGCCATCCGGTCGCAGTGGATTTATGGTGATGCTGTAGAGTTTTCAAGGCAAGGCATGAAGAGAGGTGGTTGGCTGATGCCCGCCTCTGCCTAGCAACCCTAGAGTTCCATGGTGATCTCTCATCCAAGTACTAGCCAGGACCAACCCTGTTTAGCTTCCAAAATCTGATGAGATCGGGCCATCAAGGCAAGGGCTATGCAGGGCTTGGTGATGGATTTCCTTAAATGTAGAGTATCTGTGGCTGCCAAGATGCTTGTGAGCAGTGACTGTTAGCAACTCTGCTTTGCCCCACATAGCAAAATGTTCCTTTCCCCTATACTACTAATCTGCCATAGAGGCTGGGGCAATTGCAGGTGTAACATTACCAAGGGCACCTCCTACCATGGAACTGGTGTTTGGCTCCTGTTTTGGTGCTTCCTTAAGAAGGCCAGCGGGTTGATTGGGTTTTTTTGCATTTTTATTTTTATCCCAGCCAGTGTGGTGTAGTGGTTAAGAGCAGCGGACTCTAATCCGGAGAACCGGGTTCAGTTCCCCACTCCTCCTGATGAAGCCAGCTGGGTGACCTTGAGCAGTCACAGCTCTCTCAGCCTGACCTACCTTACAGAGTAGTGAGGATAAAATGGAGGGAGGGGAGAAGGAGGCTAGCCACTCTGGGTTCTCACTGGAGATGAAAGTGGAGTGTAAATGAAACAAATAAGTAAATAAGTAAGTATCTGATTGTTTTGCACATAGTTCAGAGGCTGTGGTGACTCAAAACCCTGGACCTTAACTTTCATGGAATCATAGAATGTTAGAGTTGGAAGGGACCTTTGCAGGCCATCTAGTCCAGCCCCCTGCACTCTGCAGGAGCATAGCCGAAAGATAGCCCTACAACGTACCCGAAAGATGGTCGTCCGGCCTCCTCTCGAAAACATCCAGCGAAGGAGCATCCTTTTGGGTAGGGCAGGCTGCCATGAACACATGGATGGATTGAACGTTTAAAGTGTTTTTGCCACCTCTTCGAGATGGGGCCTCTCACGCAACAAAATATAAAGTAATAAAGATTTTAAAAATAATTAAAATGAACACCCATTTAAAACCAGCATGTTCATAGGTTTGCTGGAACCCATGCCTTTGCTGTTTGCTTCAGTTAAAAGGGTGATCTCACCCACATGTGACATTCTGTTACCCGAAACGACAGTACAACTGTCCTCTTGGTGGCTCCTCCTGGGTAGATCAGATGTTAGGCTGCTTTGATCAGTGTTTGGGTTGCAGGTGATACTTAATGCAGTTCCGCAGGGCCTGTAAGGCAGAGATGTTCTGCCAGGCCTTTGGTTGAGGACAGCAACCTTTCCATCATAGTTGGCACCCTTCTCCTTTCCCCCAATTTTCACTTCGGCCCCCTCCTCATCCTACCCGCGAAACGGCAACATAGTCCGTCGTGAGTCAAGAAGAAATATTGATGCCCTCTAAGATTCTGTAACTGATATAGAGATTTTATTGGTTTTAACATTGGTTTTAACTGCTATACATCACCCAGAGCCTTGTGCTTGCTGGGATCGGGCGATTCATAAATTCAATAAATAAATACATAAGAGTTGCTCAATATCTGGAAATGGTTCATATTGCTCTGATGAAGCATCTCTTGAAGCAAGGGATGTGCTCGTATTATGCATACCTTGGAGATGAAGGTATGTAAATGCCTTACGCATATCCTCACCACAACTCTGTAAGGTAGGCTGGGCTGAGAGAGACTGACCAACTGGCCCAGTGTCACCAAGCAAGCTTCCGTGGCAGAGTGGGGGATTCAAACCTGGGTCTCCTTGACAGAATGAGGCTGGGTCATGGCAAACCGGGCATGCTTTCTGAGACTCATCCAAGGGATCGCCACCACACGTAGGCATTTAAGGGGGTGTGCTTCAAAACAGCTCAGAGATGACTGAGGATCAGATGTGGGGGGTGTCTCAACAAGAGGGAGGACAGGGGTCTCACCATTCAGAAGGCCTATCTGTATTTATGTGGACAGAAATGGTGGAATGTCAATAGAGGATATAACACCGTATCACCCGTGGTGTGGATTTACTGCAGTAATCCTGCTATCACATGGAAAGGGAGACGACAACCACTTAGAATCACTAAGAAGACAGATATTCCATGGTGCTGGGTTATAGCTAAGGCAGAGAGATGGATTCAGCTATCTACCAAGCAGTTGTTCCCGGGAGGGGGGGGCATGTAGCAAGGATGGAAGAGAACCAGAATACAGTGTTGTTGAACCATGATTAACTTTCTTGCTCAAACGTAGAAAGAAGCACAACTTTTAAAGTCTGCCAGGCCACAGCAATGTAAGCCTAGGATGGCTTGGCCACATGGTAGCTGCTGCTGCTGTCACAGCCAGTGTTCCCTCTAAGCTGAGTTAGTGTGAGCTAGCTCACAGGTTTTTAGCCTCCAGCTCACTGATTTTTGTCTTCGCTCAGGAAGGATGGCTCCAGAGCAAACTAATTTATGCAGTAGCCAAATCCTTCACTCACATTTAATGCCAGTAGCCCACAAAGCAGAATTTTTGCTCACAAGACTCCACAGCTTAGAGAGAGCATTGGTCACTGCCATTAACGTGGAGTTATAAGCCTGAACGTAGAGCCCTATTGGGGTAAGAGAGAAATGGGACCCAGGAATGTCACGCTGTATGATGACTTTGCAGGTAGGCACCTTGAGGGTGTTAGTAATCTGTTTCTATCAGCCCTGACTCATTTAGGATCCGAATGCCGTTCTCATATCTGACTTTCAATTTTGCGTGGTTTTGGTTTCACAGAATCATTGGTTTCCTGGACGCTTGGCCTGCCCTCGAGACCTGGTTAGCTGAGCAGCAGAACATACTAATAAGAGTCCATGCAGAGATAGAGGAGAATCTTTTGTGTCAAAGAGTAAAAGGAATTTTGATGGAGGAGATTGAAAAGAAGAGTGAGTCATGCTGTCCCGCTGGTTTTATTTATTTATTTGCATTATTTGTAGTTCTCCTTTCTCCCAGGGGCTCAAGGTGGATTACACAGAGTGAGTCGGCTGACAAGATGGGACATTCAGTAAACAATGAAGTAGAATTTGGGTTGTCGATCCAACCAGGTCTAAAAAACAGAACTTGAAACAAAGCATAGGTGTAGTGGTTAAGTGTGTGGACAATCAGTTAGTCTTCCTGCTTGGTCTATGTCCTGTCCTGCTCAATTGGCTCTGGCTCCTTTTTTGGACTACAAATCCCATTCCTGTACACCTTCTTTGTGTGAGATTATATGGAACCTTTCCAGCCATTAGTTAAGTGCGTGGTTAAGTGCGTGGACTCTAATCAACCGGGTTTGATTCCCCACTCCTCCACTTGCAGCTGCTGGATAACCTTGGGCAAGCCATTGTTCTGGCACAGTTGTTCTTGAAAAAGAGCAGTTTCTGTCAGAGCTCTCTCAGCCCCACCTACCTCACACGGTGTCTGCTGTGGGGAGGGGAAGGGAAAGGAGATTGTAAATTGCTCTAAGTCTCCCTTGGATAGTGAAGGGCGGGGTATAAATCCAATCTCTTCTCTTCTTCTAAATGATGCAAAATCACACAATGAGAGTCATTCCTCAGCAAAGAAGAAGAGAAGAAGAGATTGGATTTATACCCTGCTCTTCACTCAGAGTCTCAGAGTGGCTTATAAACTCCTTTCCCTTCCATTCCCTACAACAGACACCCTTTGAGGGTGGTGGGGCTGAGAGAGCTCTTTTGAGAACTGCTTTTTCAAGAACAGCTCTGACAGAATGATGGCTTGCCTAAGGTCATCCAGCAGTTGCAAGTGGAGGAGTGGGGAATCAAACCCAGTCCACACACTTAACCACTACACCAAACTGGCAAACCATACAAAGTAATACAGAGCACAGTCCCCAGGAAAGTATCCAAGTAACTTTGTAACTATTTCCTGCATAGGTAAGCCCCCTGGAATAATCCTGCTTTGCAGAGCTGGCAGAAAGCCAAGAGAGTGGGGCCTTCTTGACCTCCTCAGGCAGGCCGTTCCACAAGGTGGGGGCCACAACAGAGAAGGCACTTGCACGAGCAGTTGTTGATTTTGCCCATTTGCAGGGGGGCACCTGCAGAAGTCCCTGTTGATAACATTTAAAATGCTGTTTTGTAGCCTGGGACGTTGTTATAGCCAGAATGAGATAAAAGGCTCCTGGATCTGACTTCCGTGCACCAGTTCCAAGTGCATCCTTACTGAGAGCTTCGCTCAGCTGGTGCAAAGTGCAGACCATGTGGCTTCTAGGCAGGCTCAATCCTTGACCCCATGCTGGCTGGAACCCTGCCTGAAACATTCGTAGGCACCAGGTGGGGAAATTTCCGCCAATTCTTCCCTCCCACAGAAAGACTGATGATTCCTCCTCCAGGTTATTCCTAAGGGTTCCCTGGCCCACGGGAGCGGCATTTGGGGAGGCATTTGGGGCTACTGCAGGAGGGGGGGAATTGGAAAAAAATTGCCCCTCCTTGTGCCCACGGAAGTTCTAGGCAGGAGCAAAGCCAACAGATAACTTCTCCCACCCAGGAACCCCCACAGATCGTTCTTGTCATCATCATCAGCAGCAGCAGTTGTAATGGTCAGGTTCAAGTCTAGTAGCTCCTTAAGGTAAAGGTTTCCCTTGCTCAAAAGCTAGTCGAATCCAACTCTAGGGGTGCGGTGCTCATCTCCGTTTCAAAGCTGAAGAGCCAGCACTGTCCAATGACGTTTCTGTGGTCATGTGGCCGGCATGACGGGACACCAAGGCGCATGGAATGCTGTTACCTTCCCGCCGAAGCGGTACCTATTTATCTACTTGCAATTTCTTGCTTTTAAACTGCTAGGCTGGCAGGAGCTGGGGCCAGAGATGGGAGCTCACTCCGTCACGTGGCACTCGGGTCTCGAACTGTTGAACTACTGACCTTCCAGTCTGCAGTTCAGCGTCTTAACCACTGAGCCACCGCAGTCCCTAGAGTAGCTCCTTAGAGACCAACAAAAATTTTGGAGTATGAGCTTTCGAGAAAAAGCTCCTTGCGTCAGGTACCTGATACCACTTCTCCCTCCTTTTGTCGGGTATCTGAGGAAGGGGGCTTTGATTCTTGAAAGCTTATGCCAAGGGCTGGTTGCAGGTTCCTGGGCACACATTGCCCTGGGGCCCCCATCTGGCCACTACCAGGACCCCCCATACTGTTTTCCACCCCCACCCCTGCATGCCCCCCACCTATTCATGCATCCTGCTCCCACTTTCCAGCCCAGCCTGCACCACCAGCACACCGTTGCCCTGACAGCATTGGCCTACCTATACAGCTGGGAGTGCTGCTGCTACTCCCACCAAAAGTGCCACTGCTGTCAACGGTAAAGAGCCAGTGTGGTGTCATGGTTAAGAGCAGCGGACACTCATCTGGAAAACCGGGTTTGATTCCCCACTCCTTCTTCACATGCAGCCAGCTGCGTGACCTTGGGCCAGTCACAGTTCTCTCAGAGCTCTCTCAGCCCCACCTGCCCCACAAGGTGCCTGTTGTGGGGAGAGGAGGGGAAGGCAATTTCAAGCCACTTTGAGACTTCATCGGGTAGAGAAAAGTGGGGCGTAAAAACCAACTCTTCTTCTTCAGTGAAACTGGGCAGTTGGGACCACAGCTACAGAGGGGTGAGAGGGGAGGAGGTGTATGGCTGAGGGTGAGTTTCAGGGGGCCTCACCAGAAGTCCCACCTCAGGGTATGCTGATGCTAGTCCTGCTTATACCCCGAAAATCTTGTTGATCTCCCAAGGTGCTCCTGGATGTGAATCTAGGTGTTCCACTGCAAACCAACATGGCTACCCTCTAAAGTAATAATTGTTATTATTATTAACAACAACAACAATAATTATTTCCATGTTTTTAAAAAAGCCAAATGTGCACCAATAAGCAGTGATCCACAAATGTGGTTGTGAGAGACAGTCATAAATGTAATTTTGACAGTCGTCAGGGAGAGTTCCCAGTATAAAGTTTTTCAAAACGACACTTGGCAGGACAGGAAGGTAGGAAACGGCCTTTGTCAAAATGGCACCAGTGTGCGTCTTGTGTCAGAACACAGCTTCCCAGTGTCATGAGTTCAGTCCCATATTACCTGTCCCTCCCCCCAGCGAAACCTCCTCTTCAAGAAGTAAAGCAAAAGAAATTCCTTTTTTTTTTTTCCCCTCTGAGAAGGTGGGACGCACAAGACCAAGATCCAATAAATGCTAAAATCAATTACATACTAGCTAGTCCAGTCAAAATGTATAAACCCCTACAAATGTGGCCGTTTATGTACGTAAAATCTCCGAGGTCTTATCTGTATGCTCACTCCACACTTTGTATATTCAAACTTCATAAAAATATAGGTTGTGTCCAAATGGCACTTTGGGGCAATTAAATTTTGCCGGCTACGATGTCACAGCCCGTGCTTTTCCTGAGAGTCTTCTGACACCGCCCCCCCTCCATGACCAGAAGTGTGGGGAACGGGGAGGAGAAGGTGGGGAAGCTCTGCTACAGGGCCACAGATTAGTGTGAAGTCTTTCAGATCCAACCCATTGTGTGTAGTTCTTTTTCGATCTTGCTTGGTCAAAGATATATATATATACACACACACATGTATATACACACACACATATACACACACACTTCTGTCAATTAATCTGTGTTTTGCTGTGAATTTTGTTATGAAGGAAAAGAACAGGAAAGGAAAGAAGCCGAGAAAATAGCGCAAGCGATTGCTTCCTCTGTCTCCCATGAAGAAGTGCTGTCAGTAATAGGGGGCAAATTTGAGGAACTGGAAGCTGTTTCATCTGCTGAACTCCCGGAACCAGAACCTGTAGAGCCCAAAGGAGAGCCCAAAGTAGAGCCTAAAGGTTGGTAAAGTATAAACATAGTTTAAATTGCCTGTGAGTGATGTGCCAGGACAGCTCAAGTCCTTTCATGTGCCACATTGTTACTGCATATGTTGTCAAAGGCTTTCACAGCCGGAGTTCATTCGTTGTTGTAGATTTTCCAGGCTGAATGGCTGTGGTCTTGGCATTGTAGGACCTGACATTTTGCCAGCAGCTGTGACTGGCATCCTCAGAGGTATAACACAGAAAAATGGAGTACCGTTCAAGGGTGATGTCACAGGCGTCGCCCTGGGGTATTTGAATGTGGTTTTGAGCTGTACCATTTCCTCAGTGTTGAGAAAATGTGGAGCAAATGCCAGATGCAGAATTGCCCTGTGTCACACAGTGGCCAAAATCCAGGTGCCATCAGGAGGTCCACCAATCGGGTCAGAACTCCAGAATCCCCCAACCACTGTTGCCCCCAAAGCACCACGAATACAGAGCATCACTGCCCCCGACATAGCATTCCATCTACACGTGGCAGGTAATAGCCACAGTTGGACCTCTGCTCCATATGTTTAACCAGTCTCCTCTTGAAGGTGTCCATGCTGAAATTGTCTTGCATCCCCTGCAGAATCTCCTCCACCATCACCCCCTCGTAAAGACAAAAAGAAAAAGAAAGACGATGCAGCCAAAGGGAAAGAGGCAAGCAGCAAACCAGGTGAAGTGCCGTTTCATTTATTTTTATTTTTTTGTAATGCTTATTTTGCTCACAGCCAGAAAAGATTATAGCTTTCACTTTCATCTTCACGCTTCTCTTTTAAAAAGCAACAATGGCATGTTTTCATTCGACATGGAAGAAAATGGTTCCATTGAAAAACGGGGGACAGCTATTTCACAAGTGAGGCCCAATGCAGAATTGTCCACTCTCCCTTGGGAAATTTCTGGAGATCTGGAGGCAGTGCTTGGGGGACGGCAGAGTTTGGAGATGGAAGGGAGCTCATCAGGGGCATGATGCCCTAGAATCCAGCCTCTGAAACTTCCATTGTCTCCAGCAATTTGGACCTCTGTAGTCTGGAGATCAGATGCAGTTCCAGGAGAACTCCACACCCAACCAAGAGTTGATAACCCTAGGCCCCAGGCAGTCTAGTAAAGTTGCCAGCCCCCAGTTCCCAGTGGGGGTTCTCTTGCTTTGGGGGCTCCAATCTACTGCCGGCCAGCTGGCTGGCAGGGAAAGCCCCAGCCCCAAACCTAGAAGTGGCATCATTGTGTCGGGGATGTCAGGGTGACGTTCTGGTTTTTGGGCAAACTCTATGGTTTTGAAGGCAAAAAATCAGAGTTTTGCCCAAGAACTAGAGTGTCACCCCATGATGTCCCCAACATGATGATGTCACTTCCAGGGGCGCAAGAATATCCCAGAGCGAAGACTGGATCCCCCCACCTGCAGCCAGGTAGAACCTGGCAACCCTAGTCTTTACGTATCTTAGTGGGAAAACCTACATTGCCTAGAAAAGGCCTGCCCCATTTGCAACCCACCACACCCATTACAAGGCCTTCATCTTAGGGTTGCCCAATCTCCAGGTAGGATATAGAATTCCCCTGGAATTGCAACTTATCTCCAGACTACAGACCCGCTCCCCTGGAGGAAATGGCTGCTTTGGAAGGTGGACTGTATGGCATCACACCCCTGCTGAGCTCTCCTGCCCCCAGATCTCCAGGAATTTTCCAAGCCAGTGTTGGCAACCTCACCCGGACTATATATGGTGGCCCACCATGGGTCTCTTTGCCCTCCATCACTCATGTTCTTGTCTCATTTTCTGGAGCTACAGAAGGAGGATGGGTGTCAAGTATCTGGCAGGCCATAAAAGATGGCTGGTGTGGGCTAAATTCAGCTCAGTGATTCAGACACTGGACTGGTCTACTTTCTTTCTCATATTACTCATGTTTGCAAGACTCAAAGGCATGGTATGAGAAATGCCCCAAGAGCTGGCTTACGTAAACTCTTTGCCAAGAAGATACAAGTTGAAAGATTTCATCCTGTCCATGTGCTGACCCAGTAGATTCCAGCACCCCTTTGTGCATTGTTTGCAGCCCAGAACCAGCAGAACCAACATCATGGTTCTTTAGCATCAAAATGGCATTGTGCATAAGGGGGAGGGAGGACAAGCAAGTCATACAATTCTGGGCTGTTTTAGAAGGAGACAGCAGGCAAGAAAATCAGGTGGAGGTGTGAGGAGTTATTGATGAATCTTGGTGGCTGGATGGAAGAGCAGGGCAGAGTTGGCAAGGAGAAAGGGGAGGGGCTGTGGGTCACTGGAAGAGCCTCTGCTTTGCATGCAGAAGGCCCAAGGTTCAATCCCCAGCATCTCCAGCTAAAAAAAGGACCAGGTAGGAGGTAATGTGGAAGACCCTTTTTTGTCCAAGATCCTGGAGAGTAGACAGACTGACCTTGATGAAGCAAGAGTAAGAACGTAAGAACATACGAGAAGCCAGTGTTGGATCAGGCCAATGGCCAATCCAGTCTGCCACACAGTGGCCAAAAATGCCAGGTGCCATCAGGAGGTCCAGCAGTGGAGCCAGGACACTAGAAGTCCTCCCACTGTTGCCCCCCCCAAGGACCAAGAATACAGAGCATCACTTGCCCTAGACTGAGAGTTCCTATCTATACCTTGTGGCTAATAGCCACTGATGGACCTCTGCTCCATATGTCTGAGTCAGTATAAGGCAGCTTCGTGTGTTCATATTAGGAAGGAGTGTGGCTCAGTGGAAGAGCCTTTGCTTGGCATGCAGTTAAAAGGACCTGGCAGGGGGGTGATGTGGGAGACCTCTACCTGAGACCCTGAAGAGCCACTGCCAGTCTGAGTAGACAATACTGAGCTTGATGGCCTGATTTAGTATAAAGCAGCTTCAGAGAGAGAGAGAGAGAGAGAGAGAGAGAGAGAGAGAGAGAGAGAGGAGGACTATTTGCCAGGTGGCCTCTAAATAGCTTTTAAAAATGTAGATACTTCACCTGGTGGAACTCATTGTTATTCCATAAGCATATCTGCTGGGTGGAGGGGGAAGACTGGAAGGTTGTTTTGAGGTTGCCTTTATTGTCACGTGAAAATGGAGACCCCTTTTTCAGAGCTGTGGCTAGTTCTGTGTTTCAGAACCAGGAGTGCCTTCTTTGGCCTGAGTTTTGTGGGTCTCTAGGTCAGGTTGGAAAGTGGGGTGTCCCTGCCTTGGGGCTACCCAAGAGTAAAAGGCAGTGGCTCTGGCAACACCGAAAGACTCCCATCACCTCCCATCAGCAGCAATCTAAGTTCAAATGGAGCATGTGACATCCTCCCCACTTGTGCCAACCTGGTTCCAATGGATTGCAGAAGACCTCTGTAGTCCATTGGAGCTGGGTGGGTTGTGAGATGGCATGTAAATGCTTGCATCCAGTGGCACCTTTAAGATCAACAGTGTTTAATTCTGGGTATAAGCTTTCATGTGCATGCAAAGCAAGGTTTGAGGATGTCTGTTTCAATGTATCTGAAGAACTGTGCAGGCCCACAAAAGTTTATACCCAGAATTAAACTTTGTTGGTCCTAAAGGTGCCACTGGATCCAGAGTTTGTTCTGTTGCTCCATTTCAACACAGCTGCCCACCTGAATGTAAATGCTGTAAGCCATGGGTACATGTGACAAAACAAATCTGATAAACTCAATTCTTGAAAGCAGAAAAATAAAATAGTTGACACCAATTCAAGTGAATATACAGAAACCAATAGTGCATTTTTAAACAGAACTTGTTCTGACCTGGATGTCCCAAGCTAACTGGATCTTGGAAGCTAAGGAGGGTTGACCCAGGTTGGATGGGAGGCCACCAAGGAAGTCCAAGATCACTATGCAGAGGCAGGCAATGACCTCTGGTCATCCTTTGAAAACCCTACGGGGTCGCCGTAATTTGGCTGTGACGTGATAGCAGTTTCCACCAAAGCAAACTTATGCCCTCCTAAATGCACTGACTGCCATGGACTGAGAAGGGTGCAGCTCTACTTGTCCCTAAAATTAAAGCAGCATATTTCAGCAAGTATATTCAAGCATTCTGGTTTAGCTGGTTATATCTTGGGCAGCTGATTCTGTGATGCTAAGTGTTTGTGTGTGTGTGTATGCTATGTATCTGCTTACAGTACTTTCAGAAATCCCCTACTTTCCATTTTGCAAATGAATGTGACATATGCCATATAGCTGCTGCCCCATCGATGAAGGGCGTTCCAAGAAAATAGCCAGCTTTTTGTGACTTATAAGTTATTCATGTATTCCTAGGAGATGTATATTAATCATCCGTTCATATTTAAGGTACTCCACGAGGAAAATCACCAGGGAAAGCTGCCCCGCCACCTCCTGAAGAATTACCACCTCCTGCTGCTGTAGAACCTCCTCCAATTAAACCAGGATCACCTGAATGGGTTTATGTCGATGATCCACTTCCACCTGTATGGCGGGTTTCAAATTTATTTATTTTAAATATCTGGGCGCCTGAATGTATAAAAGCTGCTTTACACTGAATCAGATCATTGGACCATCAAGGTCAGTATTGGCTGCTCTGACTAGCAGTGGCTCTCCAGGGTCACAGATCAAGGCCTTTCACATCACCTGCTACCCGATCCTTGTTACTGGAGATGCTGGGGATTGAATCTGGGACCGTCTGTATGCCAAGCAGATGCTCTCCCACTGAGCCACAGCCCCTCCCCTAATTTATAAGCCCACCTTCTTCCTGAACAACAAGCATCTAATCCTGTTGTTTTTTTCTTGCTCTTATTTTCACCCTGAACTTTCTGTTATGCTTTCTTTACCAAGGCTATTCTGACCACACCAAGTAAAATTGGTGAGAGTCTTGCAAACTTGGCTGTCCAGTCCTTCAGACTGGGCTGGTTTGTACCTTGTGATCTGAAACCTGTATGTTCAGCACTCTGTGCTCCTTGGAGGAAATCAGTAAATATAATAGATAAATCACAGGTTAATAGGAACACACAGGGCTATTTTTGGGCAGGAACGCACAGAAACGGAGTTCTGGCTGGCTCCCAAGTTGGCCACGCCCAGCAGGAACTCATTAGCATAATAGGCCACACTGAACAGCAGGAACTCATGAGGATTGGCTACATTAGGGGTGTGTGGCCTAACGTGCAAATGTGTTCCTGCTACAAAAAAGCCCTGTGTTTTGACAACAAACTAGGTAAACAGAATAAGAAGCAAAAGGTGGGTGTGGCTGGATGACCACACTTCTGGTGACATAGGGGTGTGGCCTAATATGCTAATGAGTTTCTGCTGTTTGGTGTGGCCTATTATGTTAATGAGTTCCTGCTGGGCATTTTCCTACAAAAAAAGCCCTGGGAACACACATGGGATTCTATGTGTGCATGCACTGTATGACGTATATGATGTGTGGAAATAAAGTGGGCTTGTTAGCAGGTATGTATGCCTGGAGAAGGGCTGTGTGGGCGTGTTGTCCAATAAGCACAAAACGATGATGGTGCACATCAAAAGGATTGTGGGTAATGTGTTCTACCATTGTGTGAGGGCAGCACCAAAATTGTAATGGGTGACGGGGGTAGTATGTGAGCAAATGCCCCAATGGGAATACCACTTCTAGTATTTTCTTGACTACACACATGTGCGATTTGGGGAAGATCTTGGGTTTTTTAAAAAATGCATATCGCGTTTATACCACAGCCTTCCACCAAGGAGTTCAAGAAAGTGTACACATGTCCTTACGGTAATCCTGAGAAGTGGGTTAGGTTGAAAGCTGGGTGTAGTTCGATCTTAATTCCAAACCATTGTTTGGTACCACAGGAACAATCCCTGTTCCTGCGCATTCCTTTCCTTCTCTCCTTTCACACTAGGAATCAATTGATGACTCTGCCATTACATCCAGACCAAACAAACAGTGGTTTGGATATAGGCCCTGCAAACCGCAGTTTGATAATGTTTTGCAATCTGGGATGGGAAGGCAAGCCCAGAGCATAAGTTGCCGGTTTGGGTGTAACAGCAACCAGTAGTTTGTGGCAGGGATCTTTTTGAGCTTTTGGGCCTCTTTGGAATTCTGACACAGTGTGATGGGCACAATCACAAAATGGCTGCCACAGGAGGTGGAGCCAGCCATACAATGGGCACTGCAGCTTACATGTCTTCTTCCATCATACAATGAAGTTCTTTGTGTAGCAGTGGCAGCTGCTGCCGGGGCAACATTAAAAAAGAATATGTATAGCCAATCAGAAGCCTTGCTGGGCAAAAGACCAACCTGCCCCCACCCGCTACGATGCCCACAGGCACCAGGTTGGAGATCCCTGGTTTGTGGCCAAATCAGGAGTCCAAGGGGTGGAAGGAGAAAGAGGGAAGGGAGCACATGAACAGAGAGCATCCCCTAATGAATGGATAGATGACCTGTCCCATCGTGATGCTAAATAGGTGGTATGAAAGACTGAACTTTGGAACAGATAGTGGGTTTCATTCAAGTCTTCCTGGTTAAGGCCTAGCATTCCATCCATTATAGCGCCGAGACGCTTGCCAAAAGGGAAGCTGTTTTGAGCATAATAAGGTCAGAGTCTTGGGAACGTTAAGTCTGGAGAAGGGGAGGTTGAGGGAGGGACATGATTGCTCTCTTTAAGTATTTGAAGGGCTGTCACTTAGGGGAGGGCAGGGAGCCGTTCCTATTGGCAGCAGAGGACAGGACTTGCAATAATGGGTTTAAGTTAAGGGCAGGAAGGCACCAGCTGGAACTTAGGAAAAGCTTTCTTACAGTAAGAGTTGTTCCACAGTGGAATCCGCTGCCTAGGGAGGTGGTGAGCTCCCTCTCACTGGCAGTCTTTAAGCAGCGGCTGGACAATGCTGGTCCTGCATTGAGCATGGTGTTGGACTAGATGCCCTGTATAGCCCCTTCTGTGATTCTGTACATAAAGGAAAGAGATGGAAGTGAGAGAAGTGAATGGAAAGGAGTGGAATATAGGGCAATAACTTCATATGTCCCCTTTGTCAATCCCTTTTCTCCAGCCTTCTAAGTAGTTGGCAGATGCACAATTTTTGTGTCTTTTCATACTTAACAGGAAGTGCCTGAATTCTTAGTCCCTTATTGGGAAATCGTCGAGGCATCCTACGTGAGTAACATCAAAGCTACTCTTCGGCAAATCCGGGCTGAGCAGCACGTTGTCATTCATTACCTGTCGGATATCAGGTAAGTTTCAACGAGCTTTATAAATAAAGACTGTCATTGGTCCTGCTCATTTGATTCTTAAGAAAAAGAAAAAGACAGATCAACAACACTGGGATTCGTTTGATTTTGTTTCTTTGCCAGAAATCATTTCAAGGACTATCTGAAACGTCCGGACCACAAACAGGAGTTTGTGACTCAGTGGCAAGCCGATTATAACTCGATTGCTGATGATCTATGGGATGATGATGAAACCAAACAAGAGCTGCACCAAAGGGTTACTGTAAGTAAAAACTCAAAAGACAGCCGATGAGTTACTTGGACCTGTTGTAAAATGAATGAGATCGAGGGAAGAGGAGGGAATAGGATCCTTACAGGACAGTTCCTTGTAGGATGTCCTTATAGCATCCTTATAGGACAATTCCTTATAGGAAGTCCTTATAGCATCCTTGTAGGACAGTTTCAGGTGGGTAGCAGTGCTGATCTGCAGTCGAAGAATCCAGTAGCACTTTAAGTGCTACTTAAGTGGTACTTTAAGTACTACTGTCCAAGTCCAGTAGCACTTTAAAGACCAACCAGGTTTCCAGGGTATAAGTTTTCAAGAGTCACTTCACATACAAGTAGGGACAGAGATCCCTGAGCCCTTATATCCCAGTCAGAAGGTGGGAGGGGTGTTGCAGAGAAAGGAGTCAGAATGCAAAGGTACAATGCAAGACACAATCAGCTTGATTAGAACAGGGGAGAAAGGCTTAGGGGCAGAAAATTATCATCCTTAGTGAGATAAGAATCCTACATTCCTGTCCTTAGAACAGTGATTCTGTAACTGATCTGTTGACATCTGTCTGATACGGTGTTTGGGAATGGTACCATTCATGGTAGCTTCCCAGTAGGACAGCAAATATTTATTCAGTTCTTCCTGGCCCCAGAAGAATGAATATATTATAACTATATTATAATTGTCCCCATGTATTATAATTGTCTCCATATAGCCCCATAATGACGGCGACTGATTTGTACAGCGCTGGAAATATATATATAATGCTTTGGTGTTGGAAAGTGCTGTCAAGTTGCAGCCAACTTATGGTGACCCTTAAGGCAAGAGACAAACAAGAGTTGGTTTGCCACTGCCTGCCTCTGCATAGCAACCTTGGACTTCCTTGGTGGTCTCCCATCCAAGTATTCAGAACATAGGAGAAGCCATGTTGGATCAGGCCAATGGCCCATCCAGTCCAACACTCTGTGTCACACAGTGGCCAAAACCCAGGTGTCACCAGGAGGTCCACCAGCGTGGCCAGAATTCCAGTTCTTGAAAGAGCTCACTCAGCCCCACCTACCTCACAGGGTATCTGTTGCGGGAAGGGGAAGGGAGTTTGTAAGCCGCTCTGAGACTCCTTTGGGTAGTGAAAAGTGGGGTATAAATCCAATCTCCTCCTCCTCCTTCTTCTTCCTTTCTCTCTCTCTCGAATTGTTATGGGGGCTCCTTCTCTCTCTCTTTTTTTAATTTATTAAAATAACGACATGCTACATCAAAAATACACAGTACTAAGCAGAGTATAATAACAATCAATATAAAAAACTGGGGAATAAATTTAAGCAATTTGCTTTAAAAGACTGATGACCTTCTCAACCAGCAACAATGGGTAGAAGGTCATCAGAGGGGGTGGGACTCGTTAGGATAAACAGGTGAAAATCTAATTTTAGGTGTTACAATGCACGAGCGAGACTAGTGCAGCCTGAATTGCAAATTCAGATGTCTTTTTATGGTTCTGATTGGCTAAAGGCTGAGCTGTAGAACTATTAAGCTGTGTACCAATGAAGGATTCAAGGATCCAGCTGCCAAATTGTGGGCTATGAATAGATTCCGGTGAGCTCAGTGAGCCTGTACAGCTGGGGGGTTGGGTGCTGCAAGCCCCCAAGAAAATTTTGAAATTTGACCAATTACAGGGACGTTTTGAGGCCATTTGAAACAGGTATTAGAGCATTTTCTAAGGTCAAGATTAAGTACTTCAACCCATTGGCTTATGATTCTGTCACTAAAATAGCCTTATTTTAATAACAGACACTTAAAAAACTCCATCAATTTTGTTGAAAAAAACACTCTTTAAAAAAGCTTCGGGGCCCCTCCAGGATTAGGGGCCCTGAAGCTTAAGCTTCATTCATTTCTTAGTAGATCTGCCCCTCCCCAGACCCAGGATTCAGCGTCGATCCAGTTGGGTGCCTCCTGGATTCTCTGTTCTGTTGTCTGTAAAATTATTGCAAGGCTGCCTGGACTTGCTTATGTCATTGGCTAGCCCTATGCATGGAGAACAGGGGACTATCTCTTTGGCCTTCACTGTATACTTATACTCACTGCTTAGAGCAAGTATCCAACATAAGCATAAGCCAAAAACATGAGCAAGGAGAGAAAAGGTTTAGAATCCTGCCTGCAGCGTGGCGCAAACAAAGCTTATCTCTGGAGCACACCGCTCATGTGGCTGCTGACCACAACACCTGCTCAAGTCACTACAGATGGGAGATTTATGATATCCTCCTTCTCTAGCGGCAAAATGAGTCAGATCATCAGTGGCCTAGTGAGAAACACTCGATGCTCAGTTTTGTTGCATGTTGTGGTGGTAGATACCTGTTTTTTCTAATATTGTTTCTCAGCATAAACTACTGAGATTGAGAGTCATTTAAAAAAACAACACTTGGCGCCACCTTCTCCTGAGTCCTATTGGTCAATCAAGATTCATGTGGACTAGTTTGACCTGCAGCAGCTCTTCAAGGTCTCAGGGCCTTTCATATCACCTACAACCTGAGCCTTTTAGCTGGAAATGCCGGGAATGGAACCTGGGACCTTCAGCATACAAAGTGTTGGTCCTCCCACTAAATCATGACCCCTCCCCAGTCAAGTGCTGTAGGAGATACTGGTGTCTCATTGGCCAGATGTGACCATGGGGCCATGATATCTGGTCACTGGCATCCCAACCAGGTTTTAATCAAGATGTGGTTAAGAAGTTTACCTGCCTTTTTGTGCATTAGAAGACGAATAAGAGAAGTTTTCACGCTAAGAGACAGAAGTTACAGACTGCCCCAGATAGTGTGCTCCATGGTTGTGACGTCCTTATGTCTAGACAGCACCAACTCAGGTGCTGCTTCACTTGCCAAATGATCCAAGCAACTGCTTGGGGCACCAAATTGGGGGGGGAGGGAAGCATGGCATGTGTCTCCCATACTTGTACCACCAACACCCAGCCTGGCTCCAAGGTGGGCTGGAATGGTGCTGCCTCTGGAGCCCGTCTGATCCAACAGGACTAACACAGGAGGAGGAAGATCAAGATGGGGTAGCCAAGTTAGTCTGCCTGTAGCAGTAGAAAAGAGCAAGACTCCAGTAGCACCTTAAAGACTGACAAAATATGTGACAGGGTAGGAGTTTCATGAGTCACTGTTCACTTCTTCACATGCAGCTAGAGTCCATCTGTCCTATTTAATGGAAAGTAGAGTGACTTCAGATGCTGAATGACATTAGCAGGCAAATGACAATAGCAGGTGAATAACAATAGCAGGCATGATTGGATTTAGGTGAGACATGCAGAGGGATAATAGGCGTGGAGAAATCAGCATTGGTAATGAGACAGGAAACTTAGGTCTTGATTCAGTCCAGGTGGATGCATTGTGTTTTGAGCTTCATCATCAATTGCAATTCAGCAGTCTCTCTTTCTAATCCCCCTTTGAAATTCCTTTGTAAGAGAACTGCTGCTTCTAAGTCAGCAACTTTAGGTCGGCTACTTTTAGGTCATCAACAGGAAGAGGGCGATTGGGGCAGAAATATACCTCAACCTGCTTCTGCACCAGTTTGGTTATTAAACCATATCGTATCTGAAATATGCTTCCAAACCATGAATGAAATCTGGAGAATACAGAATATAGTAGATAGCCACCCTTCAGTTACGCTTTCTGAACTCCCTACATGGCAAGGACTAAGCCCATTGTTTATATCCTCTTCTACCAGACAAAAATGAGTCTTCCCTGCGTATGAGGGTCTCTATCATTTTCTCTCCACTTGGTGACTTTTTGCACTCACCCCTTCTTAGAGATCTCAATGGAATTCAGACTTATGAATGGGCTTCAAAGTGAGGCAGTTGCACTTGAACAGAGGCCCAAGTATAGTGGCAGAACCCCCAATGCAGTTTTCGAAGTTGGCTTTTTGCAAGATGATTGCAGCAGCCAAAAGCCAAGGAATTCTTGGGAAAGCGGTCGTGAGCCATTTGCCAATTTGTGCCTTACCCTGTTTCCTTGTAGCTTATGGTTGGCTCAGCTGAACCGTCTGGAGCTGTTCGCTCTGCAGGCACCTTTGTGCAGTGCCCTTGTTCTCCACTGGTGATACCCTGTCGTCTAGACTTCCTTGTGCTACAAATGGTCCAGGGGACAATGATAGCATCTCAAATACATACCAGGCTTTATATAACTGGCTAACAACCCGTGTGGTGGCAAGCGCCATCAAGTTGCAGCTGACCTATGGCAACTCAGTGGGGTTTTCAAGGCAAGAGACATTCAGAGATGGTTTGCCATTGCATGCCTCTGTGTTACGACCCTGGTATTCCTTGGAGAACTCACAACCTAATACTGCATAGGGATGACACTGCTTAGCTTCTGAGATCTGATGAGAGTGGGCTAGCCTGGGCTATCCAGGTCAGGGCTTAGCAACCAATAAGTAGGCTCATTTCTCTTACGTGTTGGATGCCCGTCGATTATGCAAGGCACCTACATATAGGAGGCAGTGATGAAATTGTTCCTATAAATGCTGATTCATACACCAGCCTTCATATAGGAGCCTTGGACCAAACACTCCAAGCATCTGGAGCAGCTACAGCTTCCAACAGCTAATACAGGCAGCTGTTGTTGGTGAGTCCCTGCTGCCACGCTCCCTTCCAGGAGAGGCAGCTGCTGGTATTTACTCACTCTCCTGACAGGATGAATTCGGAAGGTAAACCAGCAGTGTTAGCATCTCCCTTTTTGCTGAGAGCCCAGCACACAGAGCTGGGAAGGGATTCTGCAACTGCTTCTGCCTAGAATCGGCTGCCGATACCGGCACCTGCTCCAGATGAGGCTTCTTTGTCTACTGGACCTAAAAACCAGAACGCTGTTTAATTGGCATCTGTCCTTCATTTTGTTTTGTGGTGAGGCTCTTTTGATGTATATTTTTTCAGGACCTGAGAGATCGCCTATGGGACATTTGTGAAAACAGAAGGGATGAAGCTGAGCAAGAGCGCAGCGATATCATGAACGACGGCTGGCTGCCAGATCGGATGGGGCTTCTGATTAATCACATCCTTTCACTAATGCAGGTCTGATAACAGGGGGGTTTTTTGTAAAAAAAAAATTATCAGCAGCCCAAACGATAGGGCTGATCTGCACTTCGATAAATATTGTGAAACTTTGATTTTATGCAGCACCCTGATCCTGAAGCTCTAAGCAACTAGGCAATTGAGCAAAATAACTTCAGCTAATTTCAATACTGTGGCAGGATGTGTTTGACCTATGGATGAAGTTTTTCTGCTTTGCTGTCCATTCAGTGGTTGGGCCTCAGTCCAGACATCATGTTATGTGGTGCTAGACACATCGGGTGCCTCATAGAACAGTCATAATCCAGATGTGCATCCTCATACAACCCTGTGAGTGCAGTTCCCTGATTTTTTCAGGGGATCCACATACGGTAAATACTTCTGTATGTCTATTTCCATTCCTAAACTGGGGTGTTTTTCCTAATGGCTCAAAGAGCTGAGAAGAGACACAGTCTCATTATGAAAGATTTACTGCAGTATATCAGATATCCAAGTTTGGTCATAGAGAAGTAACTGATGTGTTCATATAATGGCACCCAGAGAGGATGTTGCTGCCCACTCCTATCACCATAGCCCTGCTTATTTCTCAGCCTTTGGATGTCCGTATATGAGACAGCCATGCTGCTCTTGTGCACGTACCAGCGAGTCACAGTCCATAATGGCTGGACAACTATGGACAAATTCCTGACAGTGACACAGCAGTCCCTTGTGCCTTCCCAATTCTTCAGAAAGTCTCATGCACATCTGGAATCTTTGGTTGCCTCCAGACTCTTGTGGACTTCTCTGTGTTTTTGTGTGCGACTGTGATGCCCTCTGGGGGCAGGGGAACATCATAGCTGGGGTCCGTGGGGTCTCGAAAGCACCAGCCCAGTCCCTGCTTCCTTGCATAGATGTTTTTTATTTCCAGTTGACAGCTCCAGGTACCTGAAGGTGTGATTATTTTCACCCATCTCTGGATTACAATACATTACAAACTAAGCCAGTTTGGTGTAGTGGTTAATTTATTTATTTATTTATATTTATTTATACTTTCGATTTATATACTGCTCTAACCCCGAGGGGTCTTTGAGTGGTTTACACAATTCAGTTCAATTTCTATCTAGGGCCACAATTTATAGGGGGGAGTGACATCCTACCAGCACCCAGGCAGCAGGGCTTTGTCTCTTTTCCGGCGGGCCTCAGGTGTGGAGTCTAATCTGGGAGAACTGGGTTTGCTTTCCCACTCCTCCACTTTGGCAAGCCATAGTTCTGGCACAGCTGTTCTTGAAAAAGAGCAGTTTCGGTCAGAGCTCTCTCAGCCCCACTTACCTCACAGGCAGTGTTCCTTGTAGGCTGAGTTACTGTGAGCTAGTTCACCGTTTTTTAGCCTCCGGCTCACCCATTTTTGTCTCAGCTCAGGAAGGATGGCTCCAGAGCAAACGAATTTATGCAGTAGTGAAATTGCTCACTCACAACTTTCATGCCAGTAGCTCACAAAGTAGAATTTTTGCTCACAGGACTCCATAGCTTAGAGGGAGCATTGCTCATGGGGTGTCTGTTGCGGGGAGGGGAAGGGAAAGGGAAAGGAGATTGTAAGCCGCTCTGAGACTCCTTTGGGTAGTGGTATAAATCCAATCTCCTCCTCCTCCTCTTCTTCTTCTACTTTCTTCTTTCTTCTTTCTTCTTCTTTCTTCTTTCTTCTTTCTTCTTCCTTCTTCCTTCTTCTACAAAGTAGAAGAGACACAGTACTGCAACCTGCCTCTTTGCTTGGGAACCTCCCTGAGACAATTCTTCCCCCTTTCTGTCTTCCTCTTCCTCTTCTTCCCCTTCTCCCACTAGCTTGCTTGGTTTTCCTTCCTACTCCAGCCAGCCTCCTCCCGTTTCCTTTTCCTTTTTCTAGCCCCAGCTGCCCACCTGGTCCTTGAGCTAAGCTCCACCCTTCTCTGTTCCCTGCTCCGCACAGCCACACCTGGCCTGGGCCCAGAGAGCCCTCGTTCCCCCATCCGGGCTTCCTCACTGCCTCCGTCCATGCCTTTTGAGCTTCCCCAAGACAGACTTGTTGCTGAAGCTACCCAGGCTGCCTTCTCCTGCCCCTGCTCCCACCCGAGGGAGTCCTGCTGCTGGGCCCAGGAGTGTGTCCTACTGCACCAGGCAGGTCCTTGCCAGGCAGCCTGCCACAGCAACTAACTATGTGGATAGGGTTGCCAGGTGATTACCGGCTGCCAGTGGGGGACTCCAGGCTGCTCCCTGGGATCTTCTGACGTGTGTGCGAAACACATGTACTGCAATGACATCGCCTCCAGGTGACGTCATCACGCTGGGCATGTTGGGTGTGATGGGGCTCTTTGGGGGAAGATTGGGCCCGCCAAAAGCAGGGGAACCCCGGCCCCATGGGGGGGGGGATGGCAACCCTATATGTGAACTCACAGCAGCAATGAGTCTTGGAGCCTGGGAGGGATGTTAGAAAGGGATTCAGCTTGTACATCACCTTTGAGTCCTGGCTAAAGCAGGGAAGCCACCAGCGGTAGGACTTTGGACCCCTTTAAAGGCTTTTAGGCCAGGTTTGCTCTCTGGTTTGGGAATCTATGGCAGCTTCCAGTCCGTGCCATGGATCTGCCTTACAGTTCTTAACACCTGACCTCTTTTGGCTTATTGCTTTGCCTAGCCCTGTCTCTGCGCGCACACACATACACACAGCCCTCATACTTCACCTCCGCATTACTGCCAGCTTTGTTTCATCTTCCCCAGGCTTACCTTCCTTCTGGGGCCCGGCTTCCTGACTTGCCAGGAGCCCGATCTGATGTTATGCCGAAGAGTGGCAGGTATCGGCCTCTGGGTTGGTGGTTATTCTACAGAACTGGATTCCTACGCTATGTTGGTTTTTCTTCCTTTTGTGACTGTGGTTTTGTGAATTTTCCCATGAATATACAGCACCGGGCTTTGTGTGTGTGTTTCAGTTACAAGTTCAGAGCCTTCTGTTCTAATAATAAATCCAAGTGTGGCAGGTGCGTAATGTTTCTTGGCTGCGTTCTAAAGGGGTTCATCTTAGCAAAATCCACTTGAGTTTGCTGTGAAACAGCACAGTTTTTATAGTTCTTTTTTTTTTAAATTATTTTCATTTTCTTGTATTTACATTACCTCCAACTACACAGATTACATAAATCCTAGAGTCTTATACATTTGATAATCTTTCTATCCATTTATACACTCTTATCCATCTTTCTTTATGTACCTTTTCATTTTTATTCTGTAACAGCGTACTTAAATCGTCTAATTGTGCTAACTCTAACACCTTCGACACTAATCCATCTCTCGAGGGAATTATGTCTGATTTCCAATTTTTTGCCACTAATAAGCGAGCGGCAGTTACTATATAGTTCTTTTGTAAGTGTATTTTAGACAGCTATTCAAAGGGTTTTTTTGGTATCTGTGACACAAAGGCTTGTAAAACAATTTGATTGCTTCGAAAAATGACCTTCATCTAGGGCTTTTGTAGATGTCTCTTACTGCTAGCCCCTTAACCATGGTTAAGTATGAACCACAGTCATGGGACGCTGCTACCCTTTAGCCGCTCCCCTCTCACAACTTCTTCCTTCCTCGCCCCTCACCAACTTTAGTCATGGCTATTCATAACGTTAACTTTGGTTAACTGAGCTTTGTTCCTGACTCAGGTTTGAAGCTAGTTACAAGTGAATTTAGTTGCCAGCCCTGGTTACCATTACCCATGGTTGGTGTTGGTGCACGACCAACTGTGTTTAAGGCAAATTGCAAGACAGCAAGGAGGAAGGAAAGTGGGAATCCTGTGTTTGATCCCTTAAAAAAAGTTTCTGAAACACAGCCAGATGATGGGTACTAGGTTAGAGGGAGGAGTGCCACAGCTATGGGGCAGCCACAGCTCTGTATAACCTAGTTGCTCTGACGTTGCTCACAGACAATACAATTAAGAGCAAAAGCCATGTATTTGCTTTAAGGTTTTTGTTTTTCGGATTTTGTCCATTATTAAGGGAATATTTTTGGTTGATCTGGTAGTGGGTCCTTTAGACACAAACTAGATATTACAAAGTTCATGCGTTTTGTCCCATATATCCTCCTTATGCCTCTCTCAAAACATCTAGTAGTACAAACTTTTGATGTGATGATGTCATTGTGTCGCATCACATTTCTAAAGTACTGAATATTACAAGCTAGAGAGAGGGAGGAAAATATGTCTTCTGCTTTCAGCAACAACAGCAACACACAATCTCCACGATACCCACTTTGTGCCTTAAGCATGTTGAATCCTAAAATTATTTAAGGACAGGGAGCATTGTATTAATTGGATTTTGTAAAACATCTGTACAGCATTTTGATGTTTTATGAGTTGCTTTGTGTATAATCTGTTAAGATGTGGTATCAAAAAATAACTGATTTTTTAAAAAAACTAACCTCCCCCTGTATGTATGCAGTATGAAGTGGACCGTTTCCAAGATACCAAGAGACTGTTGCATGATTATTATAGAGGAATGGAAGGCAAAATCCCCCTGGAGACCAACACAGAGTTTACCAGAATAGCCCTGATGGACCTGATTCAAGGAGATGAAGAGGGCAAGCTTAAAACGTACAGTCAGAATTGTAACATTGCAATAAATACGAAATATGCATGTATATATGAGGTGAATTGACAGGGAACATCGCTGCATGAGTAGGATGCCTCCTGGAAGAAATAAAAGTAGCAGCTGTAATAGGTATTAAAGTCTTGGGGTTTATAAAACCAGAGGTTAAATCAACAACAGAAGGTGGATAGATAATTTGGTTGAGCCTTGCTTGTAGAATTGCCTGGCTCAATGGGAGATCAGGGGGGCAGGGATGGCCTGTTGGGGAAAACCCAAAAATGACATCTCGCCTCCCTAGGAATCACTGAAAAGTCTATGGTAAAACCATAGAATATTCGGCAATTCCCAGAGAGGCCTGGCATTCCTTCTATTTCCCTCCCCCAAAGTGATGTCACACCACTGACCAGATGGCTATTTAAAAATAAAGTTTCTCCCATCCATAGCAGCAGCAGGAAAGTAGAGGTGAGGGAATCCTCTCCCTTCACCCCTGTTGGGAAACTGGCAAACTACTTGGTTGTGAGTATCCTGTTTTGTCCAGGTGACACAGTGCAGTCCTTATCTATATATCTAATTCCCAAGTGGCCCCCTGCGTGCGGATATCTAAATCTGCACATTGGGGGCACCTGGGGGCAGGGAGATTTTCATGCGCACGTGGGGCAGTCCCCACGTGTGCAGAAAAATCTAAAAAGTGTTTAAAAGTCTAGGGGGATATCTTACCAAAAGTAAGAGCGTTCCCTGCGCATGCGCATGGAACGCTCTGGGAGCTCTGTGGCTGGCAGCTGGCAGCCGCTCAGTCCTCACCAGTGAAGATGGGGGGAAGAGAGGAGATTAGCGGTGGCGGAAGAGGAGGATTGCTGGAGCAAGGGGGAGGAGATTGGTGGGCCTGGCGGCTGGAAGCCGCTTGGGCCTCACCTTCGGAGCCGTGGGGGGAGGAGGAGATAGGCAGCAGTGGGGGAGGGGGACATCACCGGAGCTGGGGGAGGAGGGGGGAGGAGATCGGCAGCGGTGGAGGAGGGGAGCCAGGTGGGGGGAGGGAGGAAATCAGCAGCGGCGGAGGAGGGGAGCCGGGGGGAGGGAGGAGATCGGCAGCAGTAGAGGAGGGGGACATTGCCGGAGCTGGGGGGGGAGGGAGGAGATTGGCGCAGAGGAGATTGCTGGAAGCCACTCGGGCAACGCTGCTGGAACGGGGGGGGAGGTGATCCCTGGAGCCGGGGGGAGGAGAACATCGCGGGTCCTCCCCCACGAATATCGCGGGTCCTCCCCCACGAATATCGCGGGTCCTCCCCCACGAATATCGCGGGTCCTCCCCCACGAATATCGCGGGTCCTCCCCCACGAATATCGCGGGTCCTCCCCCACGAATATCGCGGGTCCTCCCCCACGAATATCGCGGGTCCTCCCCCACGAATATCGCGGGTCCTCCCCCACGAATATCGCGGGTCCTCCCCCACGAATATCGCGGGTCCCTCTTCTTGTACTTTTCTAAGCCCATTGACTTCAGTGTACTGTTTAGGATTGTGTTCAGGGTGTCCTACACAGATGGATTGTAACAAGGCTTGTTCCAGTATTCTGGTGTGTGTGTGTGTGTGTGTGTGGTCTGTACATCCGGCCTCAGTGGCTCTTAGTTTACTATAGGGTACCTTTACAATGTATGAAAACACGTTGGGTGCGATATAAATATGCAGACTCCTTGTGAGAAACGTAAGACTCAGGTTGGTTTTTGTCTTTTTTGTTTTTAGAATCCCATTATTAACTCGCAGGTGTCCTTCTCCAGACATAGTGTTCACCAAGCAAAAAACGAAAGCATTTCAAGTGAAGAGCGCGAAGGAGGATTATCAGGCATCGGAGAGTGCCTTGTTCAATTTTCATTTCGATGAAAAACTGATCTCTGAGACATGGCACAATGCTGTCATTACGATATCGAACATGGTAAGAAAAATCTGGGTTTTCGAGTCCAAATGCACCTCAGAAACCAGCAAGTCTTTCAGGGTATAAGTTTTCAAGAGTCAAAGATCCTTTTGTCAGATACATCTGACGAAGAGAGCTTTGACTCTCAAAGGCCTGTCCCCCGAAAATCTTCTTCTTGAAGGTGCTACTAGACTCCGATCTGTCTCTTCTATTGTAGACCAACACGGCTACCCTCCTGAAACTATTTTAAAGCATTGTTATCACGCCTCTTTCAGTATCTCAGAGGCACCTGTGACTGGTAGCGTGGACATCCGTTGATCAAGTCGAACCAGTTAACAGATTCTTTATCAGTGGACAGTGCTACTTTGCATCATCTGTTTACCTTCCCTTCCTTTCTCACCGACAAAGTTTAACGTACAAACCATTCGTCCATCTATCTAAATAATGAGTTTTCACAAAAAGGTGACCCTGTCTGTATAAACATCAGGGACAGTACATTCAGCAGATCACTGAAAGACTGCCAGTTATGAGTCCTGTGTTAGTGAATGGGGAGAAGGAATTGGAGCCCTCATGGGGGGGAGTGGTCTGGATGTGCTGGTAGAGTGATTAGGATGTAGGCACACAGCTGCTGAACATCTGGCAGCATGCCTACAACAGGGATGGGGTACAGCCCTGATACCTCTGCCATCCCATCCACGAAGGGAACAAAGAGTGATTAAAATGTGGAATTTGTTGCCAGAGGATGTAGTGATGGCAGTCAGCCTCTGAATCCCAGAGCCAGGAGGCAACATCAGAGGAAGGCCTTGGCCTCTATACCCTCCTGTTGAACCTCCAGAGAAACTGGTTGGCCATTGTGTGTGACAGGATGCTGGACTAGATGAACTGGTCTGATCCAGCTGGGCTCTTACACCAGTTTGGTGTAGTGGTTAAGTGCACAGACTCTAATCTGGGAGAACCAGGTTTAATTCCCCACACCTCCACTTGCAGCTGCTGGATGACCTTGAGCAAGCCATAGTTCTGTCAGAGCTGTTCTCTCAAGGACAGTTCTGGAAAGAGCTCTCTCAGCCCTGCCTACCTCACAGGGTGCCTGTTATGGGGAGGGGACGGGAAAGGAGTTTGTGAGGCACTCCGAGACTCCAGGTAGTGAAGGGCAGGGTATAAATCCAATCTCTTCTTCTTCTTAGTTCTCTCTCCTCATTCAGCAGTGGATGCTGGTAGTTCTCCAGGAAACTGCTGCATGAACTGCAGCTGATGAATACCATCAATAAAGGCATATTTATGAGACCCGTTTTCTTCTTTTTAACGTTTTTAGGACCCTCCATAAAACAAGAGAATGGCAGTTTGCTCAAAGTGTTGCCTTGCTGTCCCTGATGTTTCTACTAACTAAACCATAACTGTTAAAATCCAGGTCAGTGCCGAAATGCAAGCCAAAGAGGCCGAGGAAGAAAAGGAGCGCCTGCAGCAAGAAATAAAAGAGAAAGAGCACCAGAAATCTTCCCAAGCAGCGGCTGGCAAAGGTGGAAAAGAAGGCAAAGGGGGGAAAGGTGGGAAAGGCGGAAAGGAGGCCAAAGAAGGGAAGGGCGGAAAGGAGGCCAAAGGAGGAAAGGAAGGAAAAGAGGGGAAAGGCGGAAAGGAGGCCAAGGGGACCGCAAAGGAGAGCAAAGATAGCAAAAAAGGGAAAAAGAAAGGTAAGCGAGGGGCAACTGTTTCTTTTTTTTTTACAAAGTGGTTCTGAATGAATAAAATCACATGTTGTTGAAGGCTGTCATGGCCAGAGTTCATTAGTTGCTGTAGATTTTCTGGGTTGTGTGGCCGTGGTCTTGGCATTGTAGGACCTGATGGAATTTTAGGGCCTTGACACAGAGAATACACCTTCTTTCTGTATCTCTGAGGATGCCAGTCACAGCTACTGGAGAAACATCAGATCCTGCAATGCCAAGACCATGGCCATGCAGCCCGGAAAATCTACAGCAACTAATAAGAATCACATGTGCTCAAGAAAAAGACGTACCTGAAAAGTTGGATTGCTGCAGTGATCTTGGTGCAGCCCCTTACGAACAGGAACAGCTGAGAATGGAGGGAGCTTACAAATGCTTAGTTTATATTATTTCGTTCTTATTAGTATCCAGCTTTCCTCCCTAAACGTCACCCAAAGAGGCATCACATCATTCTCCCTTCCTCCACTCTTTCCTCACAACAACAACACCCCTATGAGGTAGGTTAGACTGAGAGATTGTGATGGACCCCAAGGCCACTGGGCAAGCATCTGTGGCAGAACAGGGATTCAAACCTGGTTGGCCCAGAGCCCAATCTGACACTTCAACCGCCACACATTGGCTCTCAGATTCATTGGAACTCCCTTTCATTTTCTTTACTGGCCCTGCATCATACATGCTGCAGTCAGGCCTCATTTGCTGCCAGAGCTCACTGGAGCAAAGCTCCGGCAGTGAGAAGGCCAGGGGGTGGGGACTTGTAGCAAGCCCCACCCCCTGCTCCCAGCAGCCCTCCCCTTATTCGGGGAGAGGAGAAAGAAGGAGGAAGGTAAGGCCTACACAACCCCCTCCCCCGCCTTTCCAGGCCCACGCAAAGCGCGGGGCCCTGGAAAGGCCTCCGCAACTCCACCTCACCTTCCAAGGATAGTGCGCTGCCCTCTGGGAAGGCTCAGTCTAGGCACAGTGCGCGGACTGCAGATCAGCCCTGCGCTTCCCTCCCCATTAGGGAGCAGCAGCGGGGAAGCCTCCCACTGCTCCTCCTTTGCCTGCCTGCAGTGCCTCGTGGAGAGGTGATTCCCCGACATATCCCATGCGCCAGTTCCTCGGAGTAGTGTGCTCTTCTGGGTATCCCCCCCGGCGCCGGGGCTGCGAGTGAGCTCGTTTCCAGGTTTCTTCTGCCGGCCAGCGCTTTAGCTCAGAACAGACAGGCGCTGCAAAGAGGGAAGCACTCAGCTGGGATGGCAGCGGGCGCCGTGCGAGGCTGAAGTTGGAGCGGCCCCGCCATGGCCAAGCAGTACAATGTGCTTTTTCACCTGCTTCTTATCGGGGACTCGGGCGTGGGCAAGACTTGCTTGCTATGCTGCTTCACTGGGGGTGGGGTTGGGCCACAGGGGGGTGACGGAGCCTTGATCTCTTTGCCTTTCTTTCTTTCTTTCTTTCTTTCTTTCTTTCTTTCTTTCTTTCTTTCTTTCTTTCTTTCTTTCTTTCTTTCTTTCTTTCTTTCTTTCTTTCTTTCTTTCTTTCTTTCTTTCTTTCTTTCTTTCTTTCTTCCTTCCTTCCTTCCTTCCTTCCTTCCTTCCTTCCTTCCTTCCTTCCTTCCTTCCTTCCTTCCTTCCTTTCCAGATCTCCACGTTCCCCCCCAATCCCATAGCTAGAAAGGTATTTGCCTTCTGCTTGCTAGGTTGTGCCTCAGGTACCAAAGACCAGTTGTTGAATTGTCTGCAAAAAGCTGGAAAGACCTGAAGGTCACATATTCCAGTCTCTGCACTGAGGCAAGATTCTCTTCAGAAAAACATTCCTAACATGTTACCCTGTTGGAATAACATGGGCTAACAGACAAGCAGTGAGCATATTCTGGTTCATGCTTGAAATTCTAATTCCCTGGTCAGTGAGGATGGAGCTTCTTGTTGGTTTTAATGGAGCTGGGTCACATCCAATAAGAGTAGCCAAGGTTTGCTATAACAGTAGTAGCTGTAGGCAGGGCTCTTTTTGTAGCAGGAACTCCTTTGCATATCAGGCGGCATGCCCCTAATGTTGCCAATTCCCCAAGAGCTTACAGTAGCCCCTGTAAGAATTGCTCTGTAAGCTCTTGGAGGATTGGCTACATTAGGGGCGTGTGGCCTAAAATGCAAAGGAGTCCCTGCTACACAAAGAGCCCTGGCTTTAGGACAATAAAAGGTGAACCGCACAAATATAAATGGCTTGAGAAAGAACATGCTATACGAAGGGATGGTATGGGCTGGACAACAAAGTCCAAGTTTCCAGATAAATGTGGCCTGGTGACTAAAACTTCCATGGCTGAAGAATGCCTGTAAACATATGCAGAACATTTAATTTTCACCACAGAATGATCACAACTGTCATTGGAATAAAAGTCTCCCAAATCGGATACTATAATTTCTATGCAGGCTTGAGCTTTGGTATCTCTCAAGAAATTACTGCATGAAAGGAAGAGAGCAGGTTAGGTTGAAGGCGAGGGTGGAAAGATTAGAGTGCAGATTTTATCCTATCATTGATATGCTCAGGTCTCCATGTCCCTTTCCCTCTAACCAAGCCCCTTCAAAATTTAACTGGCTCTTAGCCTTTGCAAGAATTGTTGTACAGTGATATAAAACCCACAGTCAGCTATAACAGAGAGGAAGGCTGCCAGTCAAACAGAAAAGGAACACTAAAAGCACCTCAGCCATCAGTGCCAAGGAGAATAAAAATATATTGACCTGGTATCCTGGTATCCCCCCTCTTTACCTGGCGTAGGTGGTTTGTTTGTTTTTCCCCACGTGTGCCATCAGGTAGCCTCGCCAGCTCTGAGTTGGGAAATACCTGGAGATTTTTGGGGTGGAGCCTGAGCGGCGGGTGTTGCCTTCTGACACACTTCCGGTGACATCAGGGGGTGTGGCATATGTAAATAACTTATGCTAATGAGTTATGCTAATGAGCGTCTGAACCTCTTTTTCTGCGAAATGACCCCTGGCTGCAGTTAAACTTTCTAAATAAAGGGGGCAAAAGGAAGTATATCTGCCATTTCTCCAAAGACCTCCTTGAGTCAACTTACAAAGTAAAAGCAACGCAGCATAAAATTATCGATAAATGAACAAGCCACGAAATCAGCATAAGACAATATTCAACCAGCCTGAATTGATATCCATAAAACTGTCCAACACGCACATGAAGCCGCCTTATACTGAATCAAACCAACAATCTATTCAATAAGTATTTTCTACACTCAGACTGGCAGCAGCTCTCCAGGGTCTCAGGCACGGGTCTTTTGTGTCACCTCCTTCCTGATCCTTTTAACTGGAGATGCCAGGGATTGAATCTGGGACCTTCAGCATGCAACAAAAAGGCTCTTCCACTGAGCCACAGCCCCACCTCAGAAACAGTTTTTAAAAGATGAAACCCTTTAGGGGGGAAGCCCTAGGTAAAAATAAAAGTTTTAGCCTAAAGGGCAGGAAGGTAGGCCCGGGAGGATACTGAAGGGGTAGGACACTCTAAAGGCAAGGTGTCCCTGCTGTATCATTTATTATTACAAGCCAAGGGCTCCCTTTCTTTACCTTAAAGCAGTGAGTGAGTCCTTTCTTCCCTGTGACCCAGGCTATTGGTGACAGGAGTGGCTATGCATATATCTTGGGGGGTTAGTGTAAAGAAAGCCACCAAATGCTTGTAGGACGGGGCAGAGGAAGACATCAGCTTTTGGGGAATGGTTAAGACATGGTTGCGGCAATCCTGGCACAGGGCCAGCATGGCAGAGAGCGAGAGAATGTTAAGGTAGCAATCCAGTGCAGAGACTTCCTCCCCGTGTGCTACATGCATAGAAAGAGAGATGTGGTGGTAGAAAGAGCCATCAAGTCGGACCTGACTTACAGCGACTCCTCTTGGGGCTTTCAAGGCAAGAAATGGACAGAGGTGTTTTTGCCATTGCCTGCCTCTGTGTAGCAACTGTGGACATCTTTAGCGGTCTCCCATCCAAGCACCAACCAGAGCTGACCCTGCTTAGCTTCCCAGATCTGATGAAATCCAGTTAGCCTGGGCCATCATCCCAGTTAGTAGTATCCAGGCACATTGGTGAGGGCATTGATGGTATGTGGGGGGAAAAGGAAGTTTGTATTTCCAAAAAGCATAGTTTGCTTTGCGTAACGTCCTCTTTGTGTCCATACTTCTTTTGCTCTCGCTGTGCTTTAGAAACACTTGTCCCTTTCCCCCTCCCCCTCAAGAAGACACTTGTTTTACCCTGTAGTTCTGGGAGCATTGGTTGATTTCTGAAGAATACTTGATACTCAGAATCAGGTTTATTTACCTCTGTTCCTCAGAAGTTCTAATTCACAACTTTTCTGATATACATCTCCCCTGGTCATTCCCCTCGCATACGGTATGGCCCTGATTCCGTGGCAGTGATGCATTTTGAGGCGCTCCAAGGATTTTGTGGCGCTTGTACACACTGTGGATGAGCAAAGCCTTCCCTTTAATTCCAGTGGATATTTCTGCCTTGCAGAAAAGTGGCATCATGTGTTTGACCATTTGACTTTAGAAATTCATATGCCATTTTCACAAACATGGGATTCCCCTTCCCCAAAATGGTTAGTTTGCATCTTAGCCAGTTTGGTGTAGTGGTCAAGTGCGCGGACTCTTATCTGGGAGAACCGGGTTTGATTCCTCCACTTGCACCTGCTGATGTGACCTTGGGTCAGTCACAAGCTCTGGCACAGCTGTTCTCTCAAGGACAGTTTCTGTCAGAGCTCTCTCAGCCTCACCTACCTCACAGGGTGTCTGTTGTGGGGAGGGGAAGGGGAAGGAGTTTGTAAGCCGCTCTGAGATGCCTTTGAGCAGTGAAGGGCGGGGTATAAATCCAATCTCTTCTCTTCTTCTCTCTTCTTAATAGGTCTGCCCCTTTCAAAGGAGTAACAACCCTGCTTATTGCACTTAGTGCTGAGCAGTTTCTTCTAGGGGTGCCTGTCAAAGAACTGGCTGCCTAATTGCTGTGCATTGTGCCAGGCCGTTGCTCAAAAGATGAGATTACAGCACATCCAGCCTCGTTCTGCACAATTGCTTTAACTGCCCAACATCTCGTGCAACAGATCCCAGGGGTTTCCTTCTCTTTGTGGACGCCTGCTCGTTATCAAGGGAATGCTTCACACACAATATGGAGAATCCCTGGAAATACAACATTCTGTCTTATAGAAGAGGGCAGTGAATCTCCCTGTGGGAAATGCCTTCCAGGCAAAGTGCAACATGCCTATATCAAATAGGCATTATCCATCACATAGGCTTGGAGTCCACCTAAAATTTCTGCAAATGGAAGGATTTCTGTCCACAGAATCATGATTCTGCCCTTCCTGCTGCAACCTGAAGTTCGCCTTAAATGGTGCTCATTGGGGATGGGGTGTCCTCAAGAATCATTTGTGCATAGGGGGGTCTTTGCCATCGGAAGGGGGAATCATCAGATATTTCAGGTAGGATCCAAACCATAGTATAAAACATTGAAACTTCAGAAATGGTGTAATTTTTAGTGTTGGGAAAGCTTGAGTGAAACAGTTGTTTTGGGGAAATGCCCCAAATGCTAGTTGTCTAAGTGCTCGCAACTGGTATTGCAATGCCACAGTAATGCACACAAGAGAGTTCAATGTATGTATAGATTCAGTACTGTGCAAAATATTCTCCCTCGCTTGCAGAGTCTACATCTGTGGTGGAACCAGCACCCATTCCTCTGTCCCCGGAGGAGTTAAAAAAACAAGAACTGAAACTTAGATTGAAGCAGGAATTTTTTACTGCCCTGGAGCTTGAAGGTAAACAATCTGTAGGGTATACACCCGGGAAATATTCAGTGGTTGCAAATTGAAGCTGGAAAGTACTGGGAAAAAGTATGCATCAAGAATATTTAGTTGAACCTGTTACATACGTAATGTTAAACCATTGTTACAGCTAACCATGGTTTGTTTCCTTTAGTCCCGGTTACAAGACCCAAAATGTGCAGTAAAATGATAGTGGTAGTGGAAGGTGGTGCCAGGTCACAGACAACTGATGGTGACCCCACAGGGTTTTCAAGGCAAGAGATGGACAGAGGTGGTTTGCCATGGCCTGCCTCTGCGTACCAGCCCTGAACTTCCTCACTGGTCCCCCATCCAAGTACTAAGCCAGTTTGCTGGCAAGGCGAGATATAAATTTAAAATAAAAATAAATAAATAGTTTCTGAGATCTAAAGAGATTGGGCTATTCTGGGCCATATGAAACCATAATATGACTTGCTAAACTATGCCCTCCCCCCAAAAGTCTTGTGTAGGGAGACACTGGTAAAACCTACTTGTCTGTGAGCAGAAATGCTGTTGAGGCAGGGAAATTGTCTTAACCGTGGGTTTCTCAATGCAGTGGTAACATTTGACCATGGTTAACATGAGCCATGATTTCCAAGCTATAGTAGCCTTTTTCCCTTTATTACACATGCTGCACACCATCTTCCTGATAATATTCGACTACCATTTTGTCTAAGAACCAGAACCCACAGAAAATTTAAGTAGAGCCTGCTAGATCGGGCCAGTGGTTCATCTAGTCCAGTATACTTTTCCGCACAGCAGCCAGTTGAGTTGCCTGGTCCTACCTTGTCACTGATAGGAAAAATTGGGGGGCATTGCTGGAGGGGTTGGGGACATTGTGTGACATCCTCAAAGCAATGACATCACCTGGAAGCGACGCTCTGGTTTGAGGGCAAAACTCTATGGTTTGAGGGCAAATTTACCATAGAGTAAAGGAGCTGCGGTGGCTCAAGTGGTTAAGACGCTGAACTGCAGGCTGTGGAAGGTCAGTAGTTCAGCAGTTCGAGACCCGAGAGTGCCGCATGACGGAGTGAGCTCCCGTCTCTAGTTCCAGCTCCTAGCAGTTCGAAAGCAAGAAAATTGCAAGTAGATAAATAGGTACCACTTCGGTGGGAAGGTAACAGCGTTCCGTGCACCTTGGTGTTTAGTCATGCCGGCCACATGACCACGGAAATGTCTTCGGACAGCGCTGGCTCTTCGGCTTTGAAACGGAGATGAGCACCGCAACCCTAGAGACGGATTCGACTGGCTTTCGAGCAAGGGAACCTTTACCTTTACCTTTGCCCTCAAATCAGAGCATCCCCTGCTGACATGATGCTATGACTTCTGGGTGATATCATTGCATCAGGGATGTCTCATGGGGATATGGCTGTTTGGGAGTGGGGTTTCCCCCACCGGCCAGCTGGCTGGCAGCAGTCAGAAAGTCCAAAAACTGGGGGTACCCCCACCTGGACCTGGGGACTGGCAACCCTAGCAGCCAGCCAGTTGCCCTGAGTGACCAAATGAACAAGGCACAGAGGCTGAGGCCTTCCACTGATGTTGCTTTCTTGCACTGGTATTCACTGGTTTGCACATTGCCTCTTTCCAACAAAATGGATATTGTACGTATCAGGAAGATTGTATGTAGCACATTCTCCCCATCCCCATCCACACAATAAAACATAACAAGTGAAAAGGGTTAGTTTCTCATCGAGTTCATTGCCAGTCTATAATTATGGTGTAAAGGGGGACCCAATAGATATTATTTACCTTGACTTCCGGAAAGCTTTTGATACAGTTCCTCATCAAAGGCTCCTAAGTAAGCTCAATAGTCATGGGATAAAAGGACAAGTCCTCTTGTGGATCAAAAACTGGCTTATAAATAGGAAACAGAGAGTGAGTATAAATGGGAAACTTTCTCAGTGGAGGGTGGTAAGCAGTGGGGTACCACAGGGATCAGTACTCGGTCCCATGCTTTTTAACTTGTTTATTAACGATTTGGAATTGGGAGTAAGCAGTGATGTGGCTAAATTTGCAGATGACACGAAGTTGTTCAGGGTGGTGAAAACCAGGGAGGATTGTGAGGCACTCCAAAGGGATCTGTTGAGGATGGGTGAGTGGGCGTCAATGTGGCAAATGGGGTTCAATGTGGCCAAGTGCAAAGTGATGCACATTGGAGCCAAAAATCCTAAATATAAATACACGTTGATGGGGTCTGATCTGGCAGAGACTGACCAAGAGAGAGATCTTGGAGTCGTAGTGGATAACTCGCTGAAAATGTCTACACAATGTGTAGCTGCAATAAAGAAGGCCAACGCTATGCTGGGGATTATTAGGAAGGGAATTGATAACAAATCAGCCAGTATCATCATGCCCCTGTATAAATCATTGGTGCGACCTCATTTGGAATACTGTGTACAGTTCTGGTCACCACATCTCAAAAAGGATATTATAGCATTGGAAAAAGTGCAGAGAAGGGCAACTAGAATGATAAAAGGGTTGGAACACCTTCCCTATGAAGAAAGGTTAAAATGCTTGGGGCTCTTTAGCTTGGAGAAACGACGGCTGAGGGGTGACATGATCGAGGTTTATAAGATTATGAATGGGATTGAGCAGGTTGAGAAAGAAGTACTTTTCTCCCTTTCTCACAATACAAGAACTCGTGGGCACTCTATGAAATTGCTGAGCAGTCGGGTTAGAACAGATAAAAGGAAATACTTCTTCACCCAAAGAGTGATTAACATATGGAATTCACTGCCACAGGAGGTCGTGGCAGCTGCAAGCATGGACAGTTTCAAGAGGAAATTAGATAAACATATGGAGCAGAAGTCCACCAGTGGCTATTAGCCACAGGGTATAGAATGAGAACTCTCAGTCTGGGGCAGGTGATGCACTCTATTCTTGGTGCTGGAGGGGGCAGCAGTGGGAGGGCTTCTGGTGCCCTGGCCCCACTGCTGGACCTCCTGATGGCACCTGGTATATTTTGGCCGCTGTGTGACAGAGTGTTGGACTAGATGGGCCATTGGCCTGATTCAACATTGGCTTCTCTTATGCTCTTATGTTCTTATCCACATGTAATACTTAACTGTGGCTAGGTGTTTGCAGATTTGTAGGTTTGGGATGCCTGTTTCATAAAGAAAGAGCTAATGTTTGATTGTCAAACTAGTGAAATTAGTTGCTGAGTGGTATTTTTTTACTTTATACCAACTTTCTCAATAGCGGAGGCTGCAAAGTCTCGACTTGAGCTGTTGAAAGTTAAAGCACATGCCTTCATCGAAGACCTAATCTTGAAAGCTGAACTGACATACAGGAATATGGAAAAATGGCTGGGAGAGAGATACCTGGTTGAAATGTCCAGGTAAAAGATGGTTAATTCTGATGAAACATAGTAGGTGGACTTGCTAGATGACTGGACCAAGAAACAAGATAAAGAAGCAATTGTGTATGTGTGTGGGGGGGAGAAATCGCAGTATTTCTAGCATAGGCCCATATCTGTGGATTGGATCCAGTCAGCTTTTTCAGTCAGTCTCGTGCAATTCCCCTACTTCCTACACTGCTCCCATCCCATGTGGCTGGTCTACATGCTGGGCCCATGAGCCTCAACTTCGGGTGGTTAAATGGGGCCTCTTGTTCCTTTTTCACCAGCAGTTGGTTGCATCCAGCCCTGTTTCTCTACTCATATTCATTTCTTTATTACTTATTCAGAAGATTCATAATCATTTTTCCACCAATGAGATGGAGTCTGGTGAAGGGCGCTTTGACTCTTGAAAGCTTTACACCATGAAAATCTAGTTGGTCTCTGAGGCGACCAACATGGCCGCCTTCTGAAACCCTTTTCAACCAACGGTCTCCAAAGGTGTTCATGCACAAAATTAGAACACAGGAATAAATGACAAAATCAGCTATAGGAACACCATCGATTTTAATAACAGGGGAAAACCACAGACAGTTCCATAATCATCTGAGCTGTACCTACAACAAACAAATAAAGCAAACTCCAGAGAATGACAGAAGACAGGAGAGCCTGGCGTGCTGTGGTCCATGGGGTCACGAAGAGTTGGCCTCAACTGTGTGACTGAACAACAACAAAAACATACAATTATTTTTTTATTTTGATTTCATTTTGGAGACCCTTCTCCCAAGCCACTTTTGAGCAGTCAGCTCGGGTCACTCATTACCAGTTTTTAGGGCTTCAGTCTGGATTATTAAATCTGTCTTCCCCTTTCTGACAGGGTAGCCAAATGGGCTTCTGTCTCTCCTCCCTTCCCCTTTGATGTGTCGTGTTGCCAACATTGTGTGTGTGTCCTTCCCTGAGCGCATAACATGAGGAGTGGGGGGGTGTTTTCCTGGATCAGATGGCCCCCCCCCAGGTCAAATCGTGACACCCCCTACACGAGAAAGTATCCAAGTTCTCAATGTGGAGATGGCTTCCATCTCTGCCTGCAGTTGGAGAAGACAGAGAAAGAAATGTGAATGTTCTGTTCCGGGGAGATATAGGAAATAGAAGCCCAGGGCACATGTGCTCTTCCTTCTCCTCTTGTATCTCTTCCACAGAGGTAGTCAGTGCCATTTGATCTGGTGGGATATGAAACTAGAAGTTTGGGTTCAGATGCTGAGCGTGGAGAGGAAGAGGGGATTTTGGGCAGCAGCTTGGACACAGTAGACAATAGCAAGAGAAGATTTTTAATTTTAATAATTTTAATTGGAAATTGTTAAAAAAATAACAATCATACCATCAATATTGGAGCTATAACAATAATACAATATGACACCAACAGCACCCTAATACAACAGTCCTTAAACAACCTTTAAACGATAATCATACAAAACAAGCAAACATAGGAAAAAGCAGCCTAAATAACAAATCTTAATAACTAGAAGTGAAATGAGAATGTATAGTTCTAGGACTTCTATTCCATATCACTTCAGAGAAGAGACAATATATGGTGATACCGATGTTCCAGACCATAATTCTTTGACCTTAATTCCTGACTTGTGAAATCCAAAAAGGGAAACCATTTTTCTGTTAGATTAGAAGGACCCAGTTGAGATCCAGATTGGGAAACAAAATCTGCAATTTTGTCTATTTAAAAAAATCCCCAGACTTTTAAGTACCAATTTTCTGTAGTCGGTAAAGATTTGCTTTTCCAATTTTGAGCTATGAGGCATTTAACGCCAGTGAGTAAGGATAGTGATTAATTCCTGCTGAATTTTAGGAAGGATAATTTTTTGGCACTGGCTGGGATGTTGAGGGCCAGAGATACCTCTACCCTTGGGACACTTTCATACACACTAACTAATGCACTTTTATTCAACTTTAAATGCACTTTTAGCAATTGTTTGCAAGTGGATTTTGCCTTTTCACACGGTAAAATACAATTGCAAAGTGTATGGAAAGTCCATTATTCGACATGTGTGAAAGTGCCCTTAGATGCAGTCCTGGCAGCTACAAGCGTGAAAGAACTGTTAGCCTAATGATATTCTAGTTTTTGAATGGTAAAGCATCATCTCTTTTATCTTTACAGTGTCGACAAATTAATCGAGGTTGCCCGCCACCATATCGAAATGTCTACTAGAATCCAGAACGAGCTGGTTCTAGGAGGGACAGAGTTTTACATTAATGGTGATATCAAAGTATTCCCAGACCCTGTCCCCCCACCCCGCCCTCCGTCAGTAGAGACGGCTATGAACGGTACCCTAACAATTTCGCAGCTTAGCAGTCTTCATAAGCAGTTTCTACAGGTGGCACCGAAAGGTAAGGAGACACCTTCTTTACACATTTGCAAACATGAATTAGTTGTCTGCTTAAGGTTTAAAGTTACGGATATTTTTTTACACTGTTAACGGTTAGCGCTGATGCTTCCTATAACTGTGCAGACCGGTATTCAAAGATGTTTTTTCTGTCAGCTAGGACTGAAATGGCATGTAAAGTGCACAAAAGCTGAAATGCCATTGTACGTCCATCTTTCCACATGGAACCAGTCAACTCAGAAACATGATAAAAGTGCATTGAAAACTGCCCTTCTGTTGTGCACACCAGGGCTGCATTCACACCTTGCTAAGCATTGTGCTATTGTTGTGGTACAGCAGTGATTCACAACTGATATCTGGCTGTCCTCGACCAGAGCCGGGCCTTCTCGGCCCTGGCTCCAACCTGGTGGAACTCTCTGCCAACTTCCATCAAGACGACCTTGCGGGATTTAATGCAATTCCGCAGGGCCTGTAAGGCAGTGATGTTCCGCCAGGCTTTTGGTTGACAGCGACGGTTTCCATCATAGCTGGCACCCTCCTCTTTTCTTCTTTTTCTTTTTCCATCCTGCCTGCTTCAGCCTCCTCCTTAACCTGCCCGCGAGATGGAAGAACAGTCCAGAGCAGGTTTCAGATTGAATTATAAATGCCATCGGAAGACTGTGAAACTTTGGGATGAACCGATAGTTGATTTTAAACTGTAGTTTGTATATTAATTTATTGTAAATCGCCCAGAGCCCTGTGTACTCAGCGATGGGGCAATTCAGAAATTTAATTAATAATAATAATTTTCCTGTGCAGACAAGACAATCCAGCTTCAAAGGCTTGTTGTGTATGTAAAGTGCTGTCAAGTCACAGCTGACTTACGGCGACCCCAGTAAGGGGTTTTCAAAGCAAGTGCGAAGCAGAGGTGGTCTGCCATTACTTCTTCTGCAGAGGAAGAACATGAGAAGAGCCCTGCTGGATCAGACCAGTGGTCCATCTAGTCCAGCATCCTGCTTCACATGGTGGCCAACCAGTTCCTCTGGAGGGCCAACAACAGGACACAGAGGCTAAGGCCTTCCCCTGAGGTTGCCTATCACTGGGATTCAGAGGATTAGTGCCTCAGAATGTGGAGGTTCCCCTCAGTCACCACGGCTAGTAACCACTGACAGACCTATCCACCGTGAATCTATCTAATCCCTTTTTAAAACAGTTTATTCAGTGGCCATCGTTACATCCTCTGGCAGCGAATTCCACATATTAATCACTGTCTGTGTAAAGTGGTGTTTTCTTTTGTCCGTCCTGAACCTACTGCCCATCAGTTTCATTGGATGCCCTCGAGTTCTAGTATTTTAGAAGAGGGAGAAAAATTTTATCTTAGCCAACTCTCTCCATCCCATGCATAATTACATAAACCTCTATCACGTCTCCGCCTTAGTTGTCTCTTTTCTAAACTGAAAACTCCCAGGCTCTTCAGCCTTTCCTCACTGGGAAAGTGCCCCATCCCCCTAATCATCTTGGTTGCCCTCCTCTGCAATTTCCTTTCGGAGATACGGTGACCAGAACGGTACACAGTATTCCAAATGAGGCTGCACCCTTGATCTATACAGGGACATTACTGGGTGGTCTCTCTTACAATAACGTGATATCCAGTGATGTGTGGATGGAGTCACGCACAGCAAGAGCAGAAGGGCCAGAAAAATGCTTCTTAAGTGGCAAGTGTGGATTTGGTTGAAGGGCAGGATCAAAACCTTGTGTATTCATTTTCTTTTCAGTAGGAAACATTTAGCAGGTGCTAGAGGCAGACAATAATTTGGGGCAATTTTCCTCCCAGAGATTTGAATGTGGTTTCATAGAAGGACTGTTGCTTGTGAGACGGGTCAGCAGCCCGTGTTCATCTCATGCTTTTTTTTTCTGATTGCTGAAAAACCTGCAAAACGTTGAGTGGGACAAAACTGCATGTGTCATAGGAAGCAGAAGCGAAATCTCTGCTGAGCCACTTTCCATTCTCGCACAGCAATTGTCTGTCTCCAACCTACCTCAAAATATAAATGGTAAATGTGACCTACATGTACCTTTCGAGAATACTTGTGAGAGAGCTGGGACTGCATGTGGTTTCCTGTTAATTATACGCTCCTCTTAATTATACACTCGACGGCAGGAGGTTTTGCCGCCATGTGAAGTGTGTGAAAGCTCTTTAGGTGTCATATAATATATATTCCACTGATTTGGGCACTATGTCTGCAAATGTTGCTTTAAAAGATTTGCCGTTCTACATGACAAATCTGTAATATAGTCATCTCTTACCTTCTTTTACCTTGCAAAACTGGTTTAATTCAGGAGTCTGAAAGTGTTCTAATGTCGGAATCATCCATACATTTACATTTCAGTTTCAAAGTCTATTATAACAGGCTACTGTGTTGCTACGTACAAATAGAGTTGTCAGGTCCCCCCGGATCCAGGTCGGGAAATTCCTGGAGATTTGGGGATGGAGTCTGGGGAGGACAGAGACCTCAGTGGGGGTAGAGTGCCATGGAGTCCACCCTCCAAAGCACCCGTTTGCTCCAGGCAAACTGATCTCTGTAGTCTGGAGATGAGCTGTAATTCTGGGGAGCCCCCAGGCCCCTCCTGGAGGCTGGCATCCCTACATACAAACCAAGCACAGAAAAAGGCAAAGAGTCTCCAGGCAACTGACATGGTTCAAGACCTAATTCTTACTGAGGGTAATAGTCCAGGCTTTGTCCAGACTACAGGTGGGGGACTCATGAGCTTTTTGCGTCATCTACGACTTGATCCTTTTGACTGGAGATGCTGCGCATTGAACCTGGGACCTTCTGCGTGCAAAGCAGAAGCTCTGCCACCAAGCCATAGCCTAGGGTTGCCAATGAAAGCATAAAAATGGGAGTAAACCCCATGGAATAGACCTCAGTAGAATTCAGAGTAGACCTGTTTAGGATTGCTCTCAAAGTGTTTTTTTTTAAATCATCAGGTATACAACAGCACAAAAATAGTGCAGCATTAACAGCAGTATCCAGCACCAATAAAACACTCCAGCAGAGAAGTCATAACACAGCCCTCAGGTTACAGCCAGGCCATGAAAAGACCTAAAAGAGATGGGTTTAACATTCAAAAGAAAGTCTAGGCAAAGAGGAATGTTTTGACTTGGCACCTAAAGGACAGTGAGGTTGCAAGCAAGGCTGCAGGGAGCAGGGCTTGAAGGAAGAATCTTAACTGGTGGGCTGGACAATATGGACAAAGGTGGTCCTTCAGGTACCCTAGCCCCCCCCCCCGAGCCATTTAGGGCCAGAAAGGTAAGAGCCACCACTTGGAATTGTACTGATTCAACACACATGGAGGAAAATTGCACATAAAAAAAGGACAACTAAGGGTGGATATGATGAGATTTATGAAATTATGCGTGGGGCTGAGATTCAGTATGGACCAAAGAATTACTCAATGAGTAATTAAAAGATGGAGGTGAGAACTCTGAACTCTGAAGGTCACCAGGTTTGCCAGCTTCAGGTTGGGAAATTCATAGAGATTTGGCGGTGGAGTCTAGGGAGGACAGAGTTTGGAGGGGGAGCTCAGCACAGATGTGGTGCCACAGAGGCCACCATCCAAAGCTACCATTGTCCCCAGGAGCACTGATCTCTGTCATCTGGAGAACAGTTGTAATTTCTGGGAGAAGTCCAGCCCGTACCTGACACTGGCAACCACAGCAGAGACTCACACCACAGAGGTCACGAAATCTGTGAGTTTGACTTCAGCTATGGAGAATCGGAAGTACTTTCTTGTTCTGTACCTCCTATAAGGAGGAGGAAATCAGGGCAGCTCTAAACCAGGTCTGCATTTCTTATTCCTTTTCTTGAACCTGTAGACCAGTTCATGTAGGCTGGGCCTGAAACGGCAAGTGTCAAGGGGAAGAGGATCCATCACAGATGGTCTGGCTGGCCACCTTTTCCCATGTTTTCCCCACAGCCTGCTGACGCAGCCCCACTTCTGAATTTAGTGTCATTCCCGTCACACCCCCAAGTGATCACCTACCGGTAGATGCTTGGAATCCAAGTGGAAACCCAAGAGGACTTCGCGCTGTTCAACTTGTGCAAGATCTTGTGCAGTACCTAACATTTCCTCCCTATATATTATGGTATCCAGGAATTAGTTGCTGTGACGCACCCCTTCTGCTTCCTTCTGTCAGAGGCTAGATTTCCCCTCCGTTTTCCTGTCCCCTCACTGACTGAGAGGCTCTGTCCCAAAAGTTATGTAACTTAGGGAGAATTGGAATTCCTATATACTAGTTACAAGGAGGAAGATGTAAACTAGGCTGCATTTTGTACTCCTACTGTATTTGCATGACACATAGCCTTAGGAGATGCCTTAAGAGCCTTTGCGGCTCAGAAACACATGCATCTCTGTGCTGCTGTTCTCAAACTCTTTTATCCTTCTTTTGTATTAAAAATATGTGATATAGCCCTGACCTGGATAGCCCAGGCAAGCCCAGTCTCATCAGATCTTGGAAGCTAAGCAGAGTCGACTGTGGCAAGCACTTGGATGGGAGACCTCCTTGGAATACCAGAGCCAGGAGGACAGGGGCAGGCTTTATTCAGCCACCTCTCTGAAAATCCTCTAGGCCCTCAGTAGGGGTCAGTCACAAGAGGTCACCATGACTTCCAAGTGCATGCACATTCATACACATGCACATATAAAAAATACCAAAAAAATTACATGGGATGTAGTAAACTTAAGCAAGAATAAATTCAGAATATTCCCAGTCCTGGAAGCAGTTTTTGGAAGCTACACCATTTTGGTGTAGTGGTTAGGAGCATGGACTCTAATCTGGGAGAACCGGGTTTGATTCCCCACTCCTCTTCATGAAGCTGCTGACATGACCTTGGGTCAGTCACAGTTCTCTCGGAGCTGTTCTGGAAAGAGTAGTTCTCTCAGAGCTCTCTCAGCCTCACCTACCTCACAAGGTGTCTGTTGTGGGGAGGGGAAGGGAAAGGAGATTGTAAGCCACTCTGAGACACCTTCAGGTAGTGAAGGTCCAGGTATAAATCCAATTTCTTCTTCTTCTTAGCTGAAGCTGAACCCCAGTCTCCCTCGAGAGCTGTGGTTTCACCATAGTGTTTGGAGTGAATCCTAGAGCATCAGCCCTGGGTTTTTGTTTTGCTAGACCTGACATTGTGCATCAGCTCAGTGTCAAGATTGTCCCTGCCCCCAGGCTCACCCAAGCAGCTCGTCAGCTACGTCTGGCAACTCTCATGGAAGCCCAGACTCACCCAAGCCCAACATTTATTTGTCCTCATCGTATTTCAGGGACTAATTTTTTTTTAATGCAGCAATTCTGCAGGAGCAGAGAAAGAGTACATTTTTCTTTTTCAAGCTTTCACCCCTTATGGGTGCAAAAAGAAGTGCTTGAAAGAATGTGGGCAACGTCTGCTGAAACTTCAGCAACCATCAAGGGTAATAAGATTTGCAGCGGTTGGGAGTCAGGCTTCAGTGCCCCGTGTCATCCTTTGCACCCACTCACGGGTAGCCAAGCCAGAATAAATTATGCAAAACAATAAAAGCAGAATAAATTATGCAAATTAAAGAAATTATGTAATTGTGCTCCTGGTGCATAAGTGATGCAAGATACAGAACTGTAGGGTGGAAAAAAAATGGAATTGTTTTTAACAAGAGTACACCCAACTGCGTTAATCCAATTTTAACTATACTTATTGCTCATTCACTTATGCATCTTGACTCTAATTAGCCCTTCCTGGCAATTAACCCCCTCCACGCTCTCTCTACCTGTATGTAATACTTGAAAAAGTCGGTTTCAATGTATCTGAAGAAGTGTGCATGCACACGAAAGCTTATACCCAGAATTAAACTTTTTTTTTAACTTAAACTTTTAATTAAACTTAAAGATGCCACTGGACACAAACTTAAAATGAGTACATGTTCATATTATCCCTGAATATAATGAGTGACAAAGCTGGTGGGAGAAAGGGAAGGGAGGAAAATGGACGTGAAATGTTGCAGGTATGATAACGAAACATTTTAATGCCAAATTATATTTAAAATATTTATAGCTTTGGCAGTTCTGAAGCAAATGAAAAAGAAGACTGTAACTCCCGGCAAGCAATCACAGAATAACCAAGAATTTCCAAAAATATGGCTGTCAAAGTACTCTTGGCTGAAGCACGACAGCGGAAGAAACACCATGTACTGTGCTTTGTGTCGGAAGCATAATGTGGACTTAGGAGAATCCGTGCACAACTTTTGTTCTGGGACGGATGATTTCAGGATCGAATTAGTCACGGAGCATGAAAGCAGCGAAGCGCACGCCTGGGCAACTTGTATGGAAACGGCCAGCTCTTCTGCTCCAGACGCCACGAGCACTGAGCAGATATTAAAGAATATGAGCAAAGCAGCCTTAGGAAGAATAGAGAACCTCTTCAGGACGTGCCATGCTATTGCCAAGACTGGACGTCCCTTCACCGACCTGGACTGGATGTGCAAGCTGGACGATATGAAGGGTGTGGACATCGGCTCCATATTTAGAAACGACAAGGCAGCGAGGATCTTTACTCACTTCATTGCAGAAGTGGAGCGAAGGGCCTTAAAGGAGAAATTAGACCAATGCAAGTTCTTCTCGCTCATTAGTGACGGAGTCACAGACCTTGTGAGCCCAGAAGCTGCCCTTGTTTATGTGCGCTTTGCCTACCAAGGGAAGGTCCACTGCCAGATCGTTGGGGTTCAGTCAGTAGACCAGTACGATGCTTCAGCCGTGAAAAATGCCATTTTGAAAATATTACAGACCAATCTGCAGCTCCATCTGCCAAGCCAAGACTGGGCAAGGAAGCTGGTTGGCTTTGGGAGTCATGGGACAGATGTCATGGTCGGACAAAATAACGGGGTGGCTAAACTTTTGAAAGAAATCCAGCCACGCGTTCAGAGTGTGCATTGCCTCGTGCATCGGCTTGAAATGGCCTACAAGGAAACCCTGAAGAGCACTCATCTGTACATTGTTCTCATGGATCTCTTGCAAAATATGTACTATTTTTACCAAAACTCACCCTTGAATAAAAGCAATCTTAAGCTAACGTACAAAGCCCTCAAACTGAGGCCGGCTATTCCTTCTCGAATTGGTGGTTCCCGATGGCTCCTTCGTCTACAAACTTCTCTTCAAATTCTGCTGAAAGGGTACCCTGCAGTTGTCCTACACATGAGTGAGGTAAATACTGTTTTAAAAAATCACAAGTAGAGGGGGAAAGGAATGAAAACTGGATTGTGGGGAGGGAAAACAATGGCTTAACGATTGTTTTTGCTGATTTCCAGATACGAGAAGAGCCATGCTCTTCAAACCACCAGAAAGCGAAAGACCTCTTAAAGCTCCTTCTGAAAACAGATGTTGTTAAGTTTTCCCATTTCTTGTTGGATGTCATTAACGTCCTCAACATTCTATCTCGTGTGGCCCAGGATCAGAACTCTTCCATTGCAGATGTTTTCGCAACCATTGAGTCAACCCAGGAAACTCTCCAAATGTATCGGGCGAGGTTGAGTATTCTAAAGAACTGCCTGAAATTACCAGTTGTACAAAAGTCAGAGCTGCACAGGATAATTCTGAAATGTGATATTTTTCAGGTCTGGGCCACGGGAACGCCTAGTAGAGACCACCACGCACTTCCATGGACACCAACTAACTGGAAATGGAGATATAAAGGAAGTCCGCACAGAGCTATTAAGCAGTCTTTTGCATCAGCTGCGCGATTGCTTTTGTGATGCTAGTGAGGAGGTTTTGAGAGCAAGCACTATTGGGAGTTTTAAACTGTGGCCCGACAAAATCATACAGGGTACGAAAACTCAAAGCAGTGGCAATGTGGGAATACGTTTGAACTATTATTTTTTTTCTTTCTGGATTTTTTTTAAAAGTAACTTTCAAATTCTTACAGAATTTGGTGAGATTGAAGTGTCTGTCTTGACCAAGTATTATGAGCCAATCTTGGAACGTGCTGGTGTGAAGGTTGACGAGATGGAGACCGAATGGACCATGCTGAAAGCAGAGCTGTATCATAGGTAATAGTTAAGTATTGCCTACTCCATCTAGTTAAGTATTGCCTACTCTGTCTGGCAACAGTTCTTCAAACTATCAGGCAGAATCTGCTCCCTGAGATGTTTTACTGTAGATGCCAGGGATCGAACTGTGGCTGTTCTGCAAACAAGACGTGCTTTATCAGCGGACCGTGGCATCTCCCCCATGTTTAGTGAAACTGCGATGTATTTTACTGCTAAACTTGATACCTGGGGGAAAGATCTAATTAATAAACACAATTGTATTTTCTAGATATCAGAACATCCGAAGGTTAACATGGGATTTGGTGAATTCTGATTTTTCGCATAAATACCCAAACATCTTGGCACTAGTGGATCTGGTCTTGACGCTGCCGGCGAGTTCGGATGAGGCAGCACGCGGCTTCTGTCGAATGAAGCTGACCATGATGCAGCGGCGTCCCAAGCTGATGCTTGAAAGCATGACCGACCTCATGATCATTCAGATGAATTCTCCGGATATCAAGCATTTTGACCCCCAGGAGGCTATTCAGTTGTGGAATGTTTCTTGGCAGAGGAACAGAAAAGCAGAGGGCGGCCAATGGATGGCTGCTCGGGAGAGATCAGATTGTTCATCTGACTCTGAATGGGAAAGCGTATTTGGAAGTGACTAGAATGGAAACGCCCTCTCCGTTCTGTCCGCAAACAAATTTAGTAGTGTACTAGGGAAGGGGAAAGCATCACTGTTCATTAGGCCCTAGCTAACTAAATCATGAGAATGCAGTTTATACTACAGAAACTGGGGGGACATCGTAAGCATTGTTTGTAAAATTGTAAAAACAGAATACACGTGAAGTTGCTTTAATCTGAGCCAGACCCTTGGTTCTATCAAGGTCACTATCGTCTTACTCTGACTGGCAATGGCTTTTCAGGGTATGGAGATGAAGTTTTTCACCTTACCTGTTACCTGATCCTTTTAACTGGAGATGCCAGGGATTGAACCTGGGACCTTCTGCATGCCGAGCAGATGCTCTACCACTGAGCTACAGTCTCAGTGGTAGAGGATAGGCAAAAGAAGTAAAGCCTGGTCCAGGCAAGCCCCCCCAAGACAAAATTAGAGGTATTGTCCAAAAGCATAACAGTCCTTCCTGTTTTTACCAACTTACATAACATCCTCTTCATTTTCATTCTCTTGGGAATTTGTTATGCAAAATAATTTTTTTTCCAGGGGCAGATAATGTGCCTTTTGCACGATCCTGAGAGCTGTTTGCCTCAGCTGTTTCAGCATTTATGTTGTTCTGAAGCATCAGAGTGTTCATTTCTTCAAGCATGCTATATAGGGTTCTCCTTGGATCAACAGCAACTATAAAGATCCTGCCCTCCTTGCCTCAAATTATGAAGCTGAGTTTTTGTCATCAACAAAATAGTGAAGAAAGGATATTTTAATATAACAGAAATTGCAGGAAAATGAAGAAAGCTACGTGGAGAATGAAATATTTTTGTGATAAAAATGAGTTCTGGATATCATCTTTCTCATATATACAAAGGATACCACCTACGTTCTCTGGATAACACACCTTAAATAAAGACACCTGGCTGTAGAAGATATTACAGTATGTGCCCCATCTTCTTCATCTTCTTGATGCTTTGGATTTCGCAGTTGCAGCTGTAGAGGTAGAATTCTGCTGCCTTTGAATTGCATGTACAGTTTGGCTAACTCACTGGCTGATCAAGTAGAGCTTGCTAAAAGTAGCCTTGGCATAAAAGCAATCAGTGCACCAACTAGCAGTAGTGCAGGATCAGACCTTCCTTGTTAGCAGTGGGGGCTTAGAAGATGGAAGGAACAGTATGGGGCACTGCTTGCATGGCTGCCCATGCGTTCATTTCCAGCCCTCCATACTTTAGAACTGGGGAAAATCTATACAAGTACCTATTTGTGATTAAGCGCATGTACACTTCCGCTATCGTCAAGGTATTGTGGCAAAGCACACTTTAAAATCTATTTCCTAGTCTTGGTAAGCGGTCTTTGAGAGGTGAAAGTCGGGTATTGGGTTGTTGCTTTTATTTGCGCAGCAGTAATGCCATCCAGCTAGAGACCTTGTTTATCTCTAGCACTGAGTCTCACGGAGAGAGGACTTCCATGGACTCAGAAGGGTATCAGCTCTGTCTAGGATGGCACTTTAAAAGCCTTTGTCGTGTGAAAGTCAACATTTCATCTGTTGTTTAGGGCATAATCCTTGCAGAGGGCTGCATGCACCCAAATAGATCTGTTAAGTAGGTGGGCCATTTGGCGCACACAGAACTCCCACCCCCCATATATGGCTACCACAAGTCTGCTGAAGAAATTGGTTTACCCATGATGCATGATAACTGAGGACCGACCTACAAGTATGCCCTGCATTGAGGCAGGAAGTGACATCCAGGATTGCCCACTTCTGGTTGGGAAATTCCTGGATATTTGGGGGGGCAGCTGAGTTTGGGGAAGGGAGGGAGCTCAGCGGGGTATATTGCAATAGATTCCATCCTCCAAAGTGGCCATTTTCTTCAGAGGAACTGATCTCTGGAGAACAGTTATAATTGCAAGACAACTCCAGGCACCACCAGGAAGTTGGAGACACTAATGAATGCAGCCCCTTAGCCACATATTACAGACTTCTGAATGAATAACTGATAGGGTTGCCAGCTCCAGGTTAGGAAATACCTGGAGAATTTGGGGGTGGAGCCTGAGGAATGTGGGGTCTAGGAAGGGGAGGGTCTTCAGCAGGGTATAGTGCCATAGAGTCATAAGAACGTAAGAACATAAGAGAAGCCAATGTTGGATCAGGCCAATGGCCCATCCAGTCCAACACTATGTGTCACACAGTGGACAAAAATACCAGGTGCCATCAGGAGGTCCATCAGTGGGGCCAGGACACTAGAAGCCCTCCCACTGTTGACCCCCCCCAAACACCAAGAATACAGAGCATCACTTGCCCCAGAGTCCCTATCTGTACCTTGTGGCTAATAGCCACTGATGGACTTCTGCTCCATATGTTTATCTAATTTCCTCATGAAGCCGTCCATGCTTGTAGCTGCCACCACCTTATGTGGCAGTGAATTCCATGTGTTAATCACTCTTTGAGTGAAGAAGTACTTCCTTTTATCCATTATAACCCAACTGCTCAGCAATTTCATTGAGTGAACATAAGAACATAAGAGAAGCCAACGTTGAATCAGGCCAATGGCCCATCTAGTCCAACACTCTGTCACACAGCGGCCAAAATATACCACGTGCCATCAGGAGGTCCAGCCGTGGAGTGCCCACAAGTTCTTGTATTGTGAGAAAGGAAGAAGAGTACCTCTTTCTCTGCCTGCTCTATCCCATGCATAATCTTATAAACCTCTATCATGTCACCCCTCAGTTGTCATGTCTCCACCTTCCAAAGTGGCCATTTTCTCCAGGTGCACTGATCTCTGTCGCCTGGCGGATCAGCTGTTATCCCAAGCGATCTTCAACCACTACCTGGAGGTTGGCAACCCTATAAGTTCCTAGTGCATTCGCCTGTGTGGGACTGCAGAGGATTGTTGCATATACCACAGTACACGGCTGGTGGGGCTGCCTTCAGTCTCAAGTTATGTGAGTTCATCTGCGTAGGACCCTGCAGATCTTCCATGGTTTCAGAAGATGCAGTCAGAAGGGACTGGCTCCCAAGATCCTATAGCACTGCAATAGCAATGTAGCATGTCCACTGCAAAAAGTATCAGGAGTGTCTGCATTGAAATGTACATGTAGGACACAACTACATGTCTGTATGACTCCAAGAACTGCTTATTCTAAGGAGAAGCGCTCAAGGGAAGCGGCAGTTTGGAGCAAAGAAGCAGCCGGTGGTGGCAGTGGTGGAGGAATGTCATTTCTTAACCCTTCCCTCATCCACTGATTCTCTGCTTGCAGCTACCTCTCCTTGAGCTGCTGCCCCTTGCGGAACACATTAGCCCTCCTGTACAGACGATTCATCTGTGCATTGGCTGTGTGGGGAGGGAGAGTGGAAACAAGCATCCTGGGCCTGCCCCCCACCTTACACATAGAGGATGCATCTACGCTGCCTCCTCCCCCCAGGGAGCATCAATGTTTGGAATGCAGCAGTGCCGATCCACAGGGTGGCAATGTATGTACAGATACAGCCTCCATGCAGTTGCACTGTGCAGACTCCTTAGCTAGGGTCACCAGAGCTAGCTTGGGGAAATGCCTGTAGATTTTGGGGGTGGAGCCTGGGAAGGATGGGTTTGGGGGAGGGGCGGGACCTCAGCAGGGTATAATTCCGCAAAGCCCACCCTCCAAAGCAGCCATTTTCTCCAGGGGGACTGATCTCCGGAGATCAGTTGTAATAGCAGGGGATCTCCAGGTCCCACCTTGAGGTTGGTACCCTATCCTCAGCTATGGTGTGGAGTTGGGGGGTGGGGGCACCAGAGCGCACGTGTCTGTTCTCTCTGTGGTTAGTCAACACATGTGCAGAATGTCTGTACAGGGCTATTCTTTCATTTCCATACACATTTTTGGAAGCTGGTTTTCTGTAGAATAAGCAGCTGTTGGGATTTGTTTTGTTCTGTGTCTTTTGCAGGCAATGTATTGCCTGGCCCTAAAAAAACGCACCAAATCACAACCTTACAGGCTTATCCAATGCAGAGTGGTGCTTTTCTAAGATTTCAGCGCACTTAGAAGGGGTTAGTTGTGCTTAGGGATTGCATTGCTGGTCTTTCTCTGTGTTTAGCGATGAATATCTGTGACGGGTTGGATCAAAAGGAAAAAATAAAACAAGGTGAAAACAAGTTACTTTGGTGTGCCTTGAGATTGTTGTGGATCAAAGCGATTTCCCCCAGACATTCATAAATTTATCTAAGCTTGTTTTCAAAGCCAGTTATTTTATATTACAATATGGTTAAGTTCTAGATACTCACAGCTGTATATTGGGCATGTGGAAGATCTCAAAACATACAATGTTGTGCAAATACAGAGTAAATTATAGTTATGCTGGAGATATATTGCTATGCCTGGCTAAGGGGCAAAAATAGGATTTGCTTTTAGACTGTTTATATGAAATCCATAGTGACACATTTCTCCCCCACCTTCTTGTCCTTTGTTTTAGGTTTAATGCTAACTAAAACATTCATTGATATTATTTATGACCTGGTCACACTGAATCTTGGTGCCAACGTGCTTCCTGATAGCTGGATGCACCTCTCCATGTATGATGTAGGTATTCACCATACTTGCTTCCGTAGCTTTCAGCTCAGATCTCTTGCCATGTCCGTTGGATAAACATGGTAGAGGTTTATGATATTAAAAGCTAGGACATATGGATTACTAAAATGTGGTCTTCATGGGGCTGCCCTTGGAGACAAAATCTCTTGGTGCAGATCAGTGGTTTCTGGTTAACACTTGGTAACTCCAAGGGTGAAGAAAAACTAGGCTACAACCAGCAATGTGCCAACAGAACAGAAGGGGGGGGCAGATTTAATTGCTGTGGACAGTTCCAGCACTAGCTGCCTGCCTTCTGGGGCACCAAGAATCATATTCAGCATGAATTATGGCAGCTATACAGATTACCAATCTGCTTCCTGGTTCAAAACATGGTGCTACTGTTATAAAACCTTCTATGCCCTGGGGCCCATATACCCGGAAGGACCATCTTCCCATACGAGCCCACATGCCTCTCAAGATCAATTCAACAGTCTTTGTTGGTGTTCCCATCCTACCATCAGGGCAAAGTTGCAGCTGTGAGAAACAAAGCTTTTGAGGGGACGGCACCCACCTTATGGGACCCACACCCCCTAGAGACTTCAATTCTAAAGCAAACCTTAAATCTGTGGAGAAAGTGATGGGAATGTTCAAGGCAGGAGTTTATTGTGTTTTGTAAATACTGATTCATTGTTGCTCGGTTCTAAATTGCTCAGTTTTTATTAGATTGTATCTTTTTATGTACTCCAAGTCTAAGACTTGCTGAGCTATCTGAGGCTGATGAATGCATTCAAACAGAGACGTGATCTGGCTCAGTTTTTGTAAAACATTAGCTTCTGTTATGAATTAGACTTCAGGTGGAAGGAGGTGGAAACATGTCCTGTTTTGGGGCTTTTCTTGTAAACTGGGTGTTGCGGACTGTATTTTTGCCAAATTTTTACTTTCTATATGTTGGGGAAGTTCATAACCTCTTTCATGTTGCTATCAGAGAGTCCCAAGCATTTTGCTGTAAGGAATAAAGTCCTGTAAGCTGTGTGAAATTGTTTTGCCTTTATTCATTCATTCAATTTATACCCCGCCCTCCCCACAAGCAGGCTCATTAAACATCCATTCCTCTTATTTCCTTGTGTAAAAGAATTTTTTTGCAATGCTGTGTTACAGATACAAAACATGGCATCAATGCTAACTGTGGATTTGGACACTGTGGACTGGCGCCGGTTTCTACTAGCGGCTTCCCAGCCTTGGCCCATACCCTCTGTGATGGAGTTGCTTGAAACACTGCAAAGATTCCAGGCTGTAGATGAAGTTGGATCAGGCTTTGTCACACTGGAACAATATAATGAGGTACCAGCTTTTCTCTGTCTTTCTCTCTGTCTCTCTCTCTCTTCAGAGATCACACATCTTGATCATCCATAAAATGCAAATTGCTTCCTCGTGCAACCTCAATTTGCCTCTGGCCCATGCAAAGAAGGGAGAAAGAGGTTTAACCCTTCAATCTGCACATACTTAATATATATGAAACTGGTTGCCCCATTTCTGGCTTTAGTATTTTAAAGGAGAAAAGATGCATACTTTTTAAAAAGCATGCGTTTCCTCCTTTAAAATACTACAAACAGAGCAGGGGAGCTGGTTTCAAACAGTAAAACGCAGTGGCTGTTTAAGGGTCAATCCCCCCATTCCCCACACAGTCCCAAACTGAGACCACACGAGCCTGCAAGGCCACACACAGTTTTGAGATCTTCATCTAGTTTGTTTGAGCCCTAAGTGCGCCGTCTGGAATAGTTATAGAACTTGTTTATTGCTTTTAATTGTTTAAATCTGATTTGTAAATGTATCGATTGAATATGCTGTTCATTGCCCTGAGCCCTACACACAGCAGAGGGTGGTCTAAAAATCAAATTTATAAATAAATAAATAAGGTGCTGCAAATGTGATCCAGAAGCAGTTAGCATTCTTAAATTCCATTGAAATCAGTGTAAGCCAGCCATCCTTTCCTGGCTAGCACTCTGTAACTCCCAAGGATGAAGAAAAACTGGGCTACACTCAAAAATGTGCCAACAGAACAAAAGGGGGGGTTAATTGCTGTGGACAGTTCCAGCACTAGGTGAATGACCTGATTCCCCCTGGCGAAGCCTGCACAGCGGAACATTTAGGGGGACTTTGCATAATAAACCAGTCATCTATCACCTTTTTGTTCTCTTAACACTCTGTAACCTTGTACTGTGTGTCCCAATTCCATATGGGCGACTGGGATTTTCCTTTTATGCTGGCCACCTCTAATCCACCACCCCCATCTCACCCTGGTCCTCCTTTTAAAAAATCCCTGCAATTTTAAAATAATTGGTGCTTGAGAGAAGGCACAGGATGTTAAGAGCAAAAATGAAAGCAAACCCCTGGTGCAAGCACGTCAGATTTCTTCACAATAGTTAATAAATAACTTTCGATAAAATATTTCAAAGGACTTGTTTCTAGTCTTTCCTCTTCTCTTCTGCATTCACCCACAACGGTTCCCCTCCCTTCCTGCAGAAGACCTACAGGGGTGGAATTATGATTGTGTGGGCAGTACTTGTTGTTCAGCAGTTTTCTGTGCAATCCTAAAACCACTTTCCTGGGAGTAAAGCCCACTGAACAGAACTGAGCAGGATTCTGGGTAGACCTGCCTAGGATTGCTCTCACGGTCATATTTATGTATCTGGAGAAAGTATATGCCATCTCTCTAGAGCCCTTCCCATATAATGCTAGTGGGGGGCCTAGGGGAAACATTTCATGTGTTTATAGTCCTGCTGTACACTGCATTGGTCAGGCCGCACCTGGAGTATTGTGTACAGGTCTAGAGGTCTCACTCCAAAAAGGATGTGGACAGAATGGAGCAGGTGCAGAGAAGACCAATGAGGATGACTGGGGGCCTGGAGACCAAACCCTGTGGAGAAAGGCTGAGGTACCTGGGAATGTTTAGTCTGGAGAAGAGGAGGCTGAGGGGGGACATGATTGCTGTCTTGAAGTATCTGAAGGGCTCTCACAGGAGGGCTGGGAGCTGTTCCTGTTGGCAGCAGAGGATAGGACTCACAGTAATGGGTTTAAATTAAGAGTGGGAAGGTACCAGCTGGATCTTAGGAAAAAACTTTTTTACAGTAAGAGTTGTTCAACGGTGGAATCAGCTGCCTCGGGAGGTAGTGAACTCCCCCTCCCTGACAGTTTTTAAGCAGCGGCTGGACAAACACTTGCCAGGGATGCTCTAGGCTGATCCTGCATTGAGCAGGGGGTTGGGCGAGATGGCCTGTATGGCCCCTTCCAGCTCTGTGATGCTATGATTCTATGTATCTTGCATCCTGTTGGGATAGTAAACTGGGTCATTGTTCAGATGTAACACCCTCTCCCTTGAAGCTTGTCCCTCCTTCCACCAACCTTTTAAGTTTCAAGTGGGTAGGTACTACTACATCTTAGGGGATCCCATGGGGGAGGAATTGGGGTCAATGGAAGGAATAAGGTGCAAAGGGAAGGAGGCAAATCCTTTCCCCTCTTCTCCCCCACCCCCAACACACATTGCCTTCAGGCTATCAGAAGTCTTGTTCTTGTGTTCTCTGGTCACATAAGGGTATGCTCATGCACTGTCTTGGGTACTCCAGTTTTGGAGGAAGCACCTCTTTCCACCCACTTGCTGGGCCCATGTGCCTGCCCAGCATGCCTATTCGCAGGACACACACTGTACTACACTGAGAATGCTAACAGATGGATCCAGTCATCTGCAGGCAGGGTGCAGTGGTGAGTACATAATGCTAATAAGGGAGGATAAAAGGACACAGACAACAAGTATAATGTCAGACTCATGGTGGAAGCTGGAGGAAAGAGAAAGATAACAAATAGGACCAAGGCCACTGAGCAGGTAAGATGGAGTGTTGGTTTCCAAAGAGTGATTAACATATGGAATTCACTGACACAGGAGGTCGTGGCAGCTGCAAGCATGGACAGTTTCAAGAGGAAATTAGATAAACATATGGAGCAGAAGTCCACCAGTGGCTATTAGCCACAGGGTATAGAATGAGAACTCTCAGTCTGGGGCAGGTGATGCACTCTATTCTTGGTGCTGGAGGGGGCAGCAGTGGGAGGGCTTCTGGTGCCCTGGCCCCACTGCTGGACCTCCTGATGGCACCTGGTATATTTTGGCCGCTGTGTGACAGAGTGTTGGACTAGATGGGCCATTGGCCTGATTCAACATTGGCTTCTCTTATGTTCTTATGTTCTTATGTTCTTACTGAGGCTGATGCATTGGAGAGTGATTTCAGCTCATACTTTATTTAGTTACAGACAGATCTTGAGATGATCTGAGCCGGCTCGCAGGCCGGTTTATATCCCTGTAGCCAAACCACACCCAACACACACACACTCCCGTGATACGCTATTTACAGTACACTGGAGTCCCATAGGTCCATTCTCGGATCCTAGCCTCCCAATAGGTGTTCGCTAGAATCCATTCAGGCTATTGTCTATCAGAGCAAAGCTTGGGTCCTTCGCCTGACCACGTGCGGACCCGTCTGCTTGCGCGGTCTCGCCGGGTACACAACAACTGGACTTGAAGTTTCACTAAAGATTGAAATGGCAGCAGGAAGGCATGTACTCTGGGCTTTGTCCCTTCATGGATCAGAGTTACTCCTGGTTCAAGGCATAGTAGTCTCTGAAGTGTGCACTTCGATGTTGCTGATAAGTCCTGGTGCCACCCCTGAAACTGGAGTGGCGGCAATGTTGGGATGCCAGGAGCTGAGTCATCAATATTTGAAGACCATCCGGGGGGGGGGATTTATTTATTTATTTAATCAGATTTCTACCCCGCCCTTCCAGCCAAAGCCGGCTTAATGGAGGAGCGTGGTTGTCAATGCCTCCTTCTCACTGTTTCTGGACGTTTCTGCAGAAAAGCTCCCCCCAGTGGCTTCTTTACATGGTGTGGGGGAGGATTCTTGATGTCCTTAGGTCCTTGATGTCTCAAGACTCTTCCTCTGGTATAGAAGTCTATGGGTCCTGAGCCATGACACCAGAGTATCCCCAGGGACTGTAACTACAATTCATCTGTATGAGGCTACTAATATTCCCTTCAAGCAGCCAATATTTTGCAACAATCAGCTCTGTTCTGCCACGGTGTGTAAGTCCGGCTGTGTAATTCCAGAGGCTCACACCTCTCGAGACTCTTATTCTACAAAGTTAAACCATCTGTCAGTACCTGCCAAGAGCAAAAGGAAAACAAACAAGCCCCATTAAGGATGCAGGGGGGAACCACAAAGAGATGCAGCTCTCAATATTGCATCCACCTACGCAGTGTTGTGGTATTTTGCACGGCCTAGGTAGAGGCTAAAAATGTAGTGGCACCTCTAGAGACAACACGAGATGCAAGATAGAATGTTCTTTTGGTTCGGAATCTGAGAACGGATCCTCTGATCTTTGGGTGTGCTGGTAAATCTGAGCAAAACAAAATACAATCATGTCGCTTTAAAAAAGTTAAATCTATCCATATAACAGGTAAAACACATATTTGTTTGATTGATTTATAGACCGTCCTCCCCTGTGTGTAGGGCTCAGGGCAGTGAACAAAATACTCAATAAATACATTTACAAATCAAATTAAAACAATTAAAAACAATAAACAAGTTCTGTAACTATTTCAGATGGGGCTTAAAAGACCGGTTTATGCCCTTACCCCATGAGAGGAGAGGAGAGATGGCGGAGGCCAGGCTCAATGAAAATAATGTTGCTGTCCTCAGCCATAGGCTTGGCGGGACTTCTCTGTCTTACAGGCCCTGCGGAACTGCACTAGGTCCTGCAGGGCACGGATGTCATTAGGCGGAGAGTTCCACCAGGCCGGTGCCGGGGCCAAAAAGGCCCTGGCTGTGGTCGAGGACAGCCGGATATCTTTTGGGCCAGGGATCACCAGGAAGTTCTTCTCTCCCAGAGCGTAATGCTCTTCTGGGAGTATGCCAGGAGAGGCGGTCCCATAGATATGTTGGTCCCAGACCGTTTAGGACAAAAAAAGGGGGGAGGGTAAAAAACTGAACCTAAAACCTAGAATCCAGAACCTGACAAAGGTTAGTCAAATGCAGGAAAGGGGGCCAATGTTAAAAACTTGATGAAGAAAATAGAAAAATACATGTATTTATTGATCACAAATTTAAAAATATATAAGGGCCCAGTCACACGTTACGTATAAATAACTAACGATAAAACACCTTGTTTTAAATTTGTGATCAATAAATACATGTATTTTTATACTTTTATATTTCCTTCATCAAGTTTTTAACATTGGCCCCCTTTCCTACATTTGACTAACCTTTGTCAGGTTCTGGATCCCAGACCGTTTAGGGCCTTAAAGGTTAGTACCCAAACCTTGAATCTGATCCAGTATTCAACCTGGAGCCAGTGCAGCTGGCAAAGCACTAGTTGGGTGTGTGCTATCAGAAGGGTTCCCGTAAGGATCCAGGCCGCTGCATTCTGGGCCAGTTGTTATATGCTATAACAGATAGTAAACATAGAGCTGGAAGGGACCTCAACGGTCATCTAGTCCAACCCCTTGCACAGTGCAGGAAATTCACAACTACCTCCCCCTCAGTCTCCCAGTGGCCCCTGCTCTATGCCCAGAGGAAGGCCAAAAACTTCCAAGATCCCTGGCCAATCTCACCTGGAGGAAAATTCCTTCCTGCTCCCAAAATGGTGATCAGCATTACCCTGGAGATATAAGAAAGGGCCAAGAGAGTCGTGCCCTGGTTCATGCCTTCCTGCCCTCCCTTTCATTATCTCCTTAAGTCTACAGACTCTTCAACCTTTCCTCCTAGGGAAGGTGCTCCAACCCCCTAATCATCTTGGTTGCCCTCCTCTGAAAACCCCACGAGGTGGAAATTTATGGGGTCACCATGAGTCGGTTGCAAATCGACGACGTGCTTTACCAATTCCAGCCTAATCAGCCCTGGAAGAGCTTTGACAGTCCTGGAAAGGGAGCTTTGAAGTGTGTGGAGGGGAGAGCTTTCAGAAGCAGGCCCCCAGATGGATCCTTGCAGGGACTCACCTGGTTTTCTTTATTTTGAACTGAAATCCCGCTAAAGTCACTTTGACTGAAAACATTTGCCTGCTTAGCACAGGGCTGTGGGTGAGGTTGCATCGCTCCCAGATCGTGATGACAAACTGAAACCTGCTGCAGATACGGGCTGAGAGGGTTTTTTGCAGAAGCGCCTCTCCAGACTTGCAAAGAATCCGTCTGTCATAGGTTGCTTTCAAGTTGACAGCTTTCAGTTGCACCATGGCTTGATGCTGAGCGCTCAAGGTGATATGAAAGAGGCATCTTTTCCTGTGGTGTAAACATTCATTTCTTTCCTTCCTCTGTCAGCTTTGGGCAAACTAGAAGATCTTGCAAAACCTATGAACCGGGCAATCAGGGAATGAGTATGCACACCACAAGCAACGATGTGTCTTATGGTGCTGCCTTCAGCTCTCTGGCGTTTCTAGAGCACAGTGGCAGAGATCTAGATGAGGAGTGACAACTGAAAGGAATAAACCAAAGTCTGGCCTCATATCTTTAAACGACTGAAAATCCCTTTGCTGTTTTTCATTGGGTTGCCTAAATGGAACAGTCTTAACCAGGGGTCTTTTCGGGGGGAGCCCACCGGAGCGCAGCTCCGGGAGCTCAGAAGCCAAGCCCCGCCCCCAGCCGGTGTCCCGGAGAGTCTTTCAGGCAGCCGAATGTCAATTTCAGCTCCATTATATCCTATGGGCCATTGAAGTCAATGGTGAAAACATAGGGTATATTCTAGGGGCTGGAGGAGAGGGGGTTTGAGGGAGAGGCTCGAAACTCACAGGATAGCTGATGGAGCCTCTCCCCAAGATACCCACCAAGTTTCAAGAACATTGGACCAGGGGTCCAATTCTATGGCCCCTAAACAGGTTGCCCCTATTCCCTCCATTGTTCTCTATAGTGGGAAAAAAATAACTTATTTTCCCACCATAGAGAACAATGGAGGAAATGGGGCAACCTGTTTGGGGGCCCATAGAATTGGACCCCCTGGTCCAATGTTCTTGAAATTTGGTGGGTATCTTGGGGAGAGGCTCCATCAGCTATCCTGTGATCTTGGAGCCTCTCCCTCAAACCTCCTCCTCCAGCCCCCAGAATATACCCTATGTTTTCACCATTGACTTCAATGGCCCATAGGGTATAATGGGGCTGAATTGCCACTGAATTTCTTTCATTCCCTCCTTTCCTTCTTTCTTTTTCCTCTTTCCCTCATTCTTCTCTTCTCTTCTCTTCTCTTCTCTTCTCTTCTCTTCTCTTCTCTTCTCTCTCTCTTCTCTTCTCTTCTCTTCTCTCTCTCTCTCTCTCTCTCTCTCTCTCTCTCTCTCTCTCTCTCTCTCTCTCTCTTTCTTTCTTTCTTTCTTTCTTTCTTTCTTTCTTTCTTTCTTTCTTTCCCACCTTCTTCTCTTCTCTTTTTCCTCCTTTCCCTGTTTCCCTCCCTCTTCCCTCTCTTTCTTTCTCTCTTTCCTTCCTTCTTTCCTTCTCTCTACTCTCTCTCTTTCCTTCCCTATTTCCTCCTTCTGTGGCCGAACTCTAGTGAGAAGGAGTTTAAACTTTAAACCCCTTCTCTCTTAGCTCCCCCACCCAGACCAGCTGGGGAAGGGAAGGGGAGGCTTTTGAAGATGCTTCCCCCCTTTTGCTTCCCCTTCTGACATCACTTCCGGTGATGTCAGGGGGTGTGGCATATGCTAATAGCCTAATCGCTCATTAGCATACCATATGCTAATGAGCTCCTGCAGCTGTTCTTCTACGAAAAGACCCCTGGTCTTAACAGCATCTGTTTCGAACAACGTTTTGCAAAAATCAATGAGGTTATGGAAAGGCTATAGCAGCCGATAAGGAACATTTAGCTCGCAGCATGGCCCATACTCGAACATCATGCACAAGCTTGAGTTTGTAATGAGTTTGAGTCACATACTTCCTCCCTCCCTCCTCCCTTTTCTCAAAGGAAGGAGTCATGTTTGGAAACTTTCCGGTTTAGGAAATCTTCAGACTCTTCTGACATCTGTACTGCGTGGGAGAAAAGCTTAACAAACTGGGGTTTGTTTCTTCCCAGTCAGCCATGGTTCAGTATCGTGGTGACTGGAGGGGAGGGGGGGGGAGCAAAGTTGTTAAAGTGCACAACTGTGGATGTTGGAAAAAACTGGACTGAAGCCTGCCTAAACTAGTAAGTCTTCAGGTTTGGCTCTGTACTTAAGAGGAGGGAAGGTCAGAGGAGGAGGTCCGAAGAACATGAGTTCAAGATTTGAGCCTTAAACTATCACAAACAAATCGTGACTTCTTTATGACCTTTGTTTTTATGGGGGGAGAATGTGTATTCTTTCAACTAACAACCAAAATGGAAACAAATCTAGATGGACACCCACTTGGACATCCCTGAGCTGGATCGTCATGCTAAGAGACATACGTCTATTGTTTGATTAGGAATCAACACTGCTCCTTGGGTCAATGTTAAAAATCCCCCATGGAAGAACTCTGAACTATTCTTTTCAATCTTGGAAGAGAATTTTGCATCCAGTCTTCAACTGCGCCTTGTGACATCAGCTTTAGTTTCTTTTCTGGCGTTTGACATGCCCTCTCTTACCTTTGGTTGTCAGTACAACTGAAACCAGCCATCTCCTTTCATCATCCACAGTTGTTGAATTATTTTTTCTCTTGCGATGCTTTCACTGACTCATACTTTGAAAGGCAAGACTTGTTCATTTTATGAGTCAGTATTATATAGTCTGAAGAGGATGTATATGGCAGTACCATGAAATTAGTCAAAGGCAGCGCAGCCAGGTTAGGGACGTTTTGTTCAGACATAAACCATGCAGCATTCTGTAAAACCTAATATAAAGTTCTTAATATGAGATGCGTTGGATCCAGTCAGCTTCTTCATATACTTGCCCAGTTTCCTTCAATGCTATAACCCCCATTCCGCATGGCTTATGTACATGCAGGTCACATTATTTCCCCAGCATAGTTTTCTTTGGTGGTCAGAGGGGACCCCTCCTCCCTTCCTCTGCAGCAGAAAAACAGGCTGGATCCAGCCCAGTAACTACTGTTCATCATTGCAAAATTGTGTCTCTGTGTTACTGACTGCAACTTATATTTCGACATCCTCCATATATGTCTCTTGATCCTTTTGATAAATGCAGAAAAGTATGAAGGATAGTGTGGGAGGGACCATGGCTGGGGAGGGGCTATGGCTTAGTGCAAGAGCCTCTGCTTTGCATGCAGAAGGTCCCAGGTTCAATCCCTGGCATCCCTAGTTAAAAGAACCTAGTAGTAGGTGATGTAAAAGACCTCTGCCGGAGAGCCACTGCCAATCTGAGTGAATAATATTGACTTTGATGGAGTCTTCATGCATTTTCATGGCTCAGTGGCAGAGAATATGCTTTGCATGCAGAAGGACCCAAGTTCAGTCTGCAATGTCTCCAGCTAAAAGACCAGGTCATGTGAAAGATGTCCTCTGGAGCCACGGCCAGCCAGGGTAGGCAGTACTGAGCTTCACAGACCAGTGATCTAGCTCCATACCAATTCAATTTGGTGTGTTAATAAATAAATAAACGAGAATACAGAGATTTTTTTAAAAATGTCAGAACCACCCTTTGAAATGCTAACAGATTTTTATTAGGGTATTTAGAAGCTGGGAAATACACATGCAGAAAGGAACAGAATCATAAAGGATAAATGTATGCTATTTTTAGGCTGGCCTCTGGTTTAAAGGCAGTGAAGATCTCGTCATTCCAGAAAGCCCAACGGAACCCTTACCCTTTAACCGGCAGGCACACCTTATAAAGGTAAGGATCCAGAATTCACAGGAAATGATCCATCAGAATTAACAGTACCTAAGATCATTTATTTCAGTAGGGTCGGGCTTGCTTTGTATTGGACTGTGTCCATAGTATTTAAAGGTGCCTCTCAAGATGTTGAAAATCTTGATATACCCCCACCAAGTACAACTTTTTTTTCAGTAGCAGAGCTGACTTACAACTCAGTCCAAAGTATTTTATTTAAGCATTTTTGGGAAGCTTTTCTCCCAAGAGGGACCCAAAAACCAGCTTAGAAATCAGAAAACGTTCCAAAGTACAAAGACATATAAACAAAATAAAACACATCTGGGATGATCTTGGTCCAACAAACTGATTATTGCAGGTCTCAGGTTGTGAGCCCCAAGCTAAGAGCTCAAGGTGAAAAGCCCTTTGCCTTGTGTCCAAGGGCTCCTGCCTCTGTCCCAACCAGAGAAACAGGAATAGGAAAGTCAACCAAGATGAACCTCAGCTGTTGCTAGCCTGTGGCAGTAAGCCAGAAGGATCTTCTTCATCGCCCATCCCTACCAAAGTTAACACCAGGAGTATCAAATGTGCTTCTTTCACTCTATTTACATAGATCTGGGTTGTGATTCCTAAACTGCTCCCAAGGAGTACAAGAACATCCAATCATTCAATGAATTTCCTTGAGCTTTTACATAGTGCGCAAGTGGTAGAATTTCCATGGAGGAGGTCTTTGAAGCACATAAGAAAACTCAGCCATGTGGGTCCAAGTTTATATATGCCCCAGCAGGGGTGGCCAGACTTGCTTAATGTAAGAGTTCTCAGGAGAGCTCTCTCAGCCCCACCTACTGCACAGGGTGTCTGTTGTGGGGAGAGGAAGGGAAACGGGATTGTAAGCTGCTCTGAGACTCCTTCAGGTAGTGAAGGGCGGGGGGGTATAAATCCAATCTCTTCTTCTCTTCTGCTTGAAAATGCCAGCCTCAGCTTTGCACAGATACTTTTGGCGGGTTCTACTCCCTCGAATTGTTAAAACGGTTAAGAATCCTTGGCATCAACTAACCGAGGCATCTCTTCCTTAACAGTTTTTTTTCACATTATTTGCTGGTGTCTACAAAGACCAGCCTCTGCTGGACTACACTGAGATGTTGCTGTATTTTGCATCTGATCCTGATGCTGTGGACGGTGTCTATCGGGCCCTCAGTGTTGCTACGGGAATGTACACGCACAGGAAAAAAGAGAAACACCCTCCTGTTGCCCATATGGTAAGCTGTTGTTATTGATGATAATTCTTGGTGCTGGCTGAGGACAGCAGGGAGGTTCTTATTCCTGAAAGTGGAGAGATCACACAGCACCTCCGCATCCAGCTGGGTCAACGTTGTCACCGTGCCAAACGTAAAGGAGAGTGCCAGTTGCGCAAATTTGTTCTTAATCACCCTTTATGGTTTCTGTTGTAGTCTGATCTGCTCATGGTTTGTCTTTCTTTCTGTGAAACCACATCTGATCTTTAAAGCTGTGCTACAGTGCGTTTCAGAGCACCTTTGTACAGAATGTTCTGATCCAGTTGATAGAGTGTACTACTCTGGTTACTAGTCAGCGCCGGAGTTTCGTTTTATGGCTTCGAAATGATCAGGACAAAACTGAGGTTGCCTTTCATTGTCTTGACGAAATGACAAAATTTGGTAGTGGTATCAACAGTAAAGTTGCCCCTTTTGGTTTCACACAAAAATTATGTCTAATGCAAACATGCCATCAAAGAAATGAACAAAATGGGGGCCAAAGCAGAAAAGCAGATAGGCAGGATGAACATACAGCAAATATGTATGGAAATGAAAAGGAATGCAAAATGCCATGTCCATATGCCCCTCTGTGCCTTAAGCTAGAAACAGACAGTTGTCGAAAAGAAAACTCATTGTTGAAGGTACAGCAGGGTGGTCCTGCAAAAAGGATCGTCCCATTGTTTAGTGATTTTTAGATCCAAAATTAATTGGGACGTGGAAGAAAATGTGGTCCAGTTGGGCAAGTAAGTAGTTCTTGTATACAAAGCTACTGGCATCAGCATCAAAGCATCAATGTGAGGGTATTTTCCTCAGTCATCCCCTCATGCCTCTCATGTTCTTCCATGCCACTGGAAAGCTTTCCCCCAGGTTTTTTAAAAAATCAGTAGTTGCTGTGTCGCTATAGCGATATAATACTGTAGTGATATAGCGACTATCAATTTTTTTAGTGGACAAAAAAACTCCTCCAGTGGTGCATGAGGGGGAAAAGTGGGTTTGAGGGGATCATGGCACTAAAATGCCACTGATGTGGGCAGGAGGTTCAAATATGTGTACCATCCTATCTGGATGATGATGTACCAGCCTGTTTTGACCCTTCGGGAAGTATTGGAGCAAAGTAGGGTAAACTGCAGAGAGTGAACGATTGTAGGATGTTATCATGTGGCTCCTTAAAAAAAAATACTGTTCC